>JANAVB010020396.1:3886083-4226083 GCA_029216955.1 Iris pallida | reverse complement strand
TTTAAAACCCCCCCTTTTTTTAAAAAGGCTCAAAAAGCTGAAGCCTGGCCAAGTATACAAGACACAAAGACAAAAGCCTGTACAAGTATACCACCAAAGGGAACGAGAAGGATGGGAGGACCTCCGCTGGCATGGGCTAGGGGAGGGTGGAGGACCAAAAGGTACTCGGAATGTGGGAACAAAGGGAACTCCTCCGCTTACGGCACTGACGGAAGACTTCCCGGATGATCTGATCGGCTGAGTATTGATTGCCTTCATATCTCGCCTTGTTGTGATTTTTCCTAACACCCACGTGGTGGCCGCTGCGACGATCTGGTGGCCGTGGGAGGTGGATCCCCAAGTGCCAGCTAGATCGTGGAAGCGTCCGCCGCCCGGCAGAATGTTGTAGAGCTGATTGAGGTCCTCCAAGAATTACCTGGCAGGGTCCCCTTGACAAAATGTGGTCAATGGTCTCCATTTGACGATCTGGGCAGCATTGCAGGCAGACGCAAGACTAATCCCAATAGTGATGAGGTGTCGTCGGTGGGCAGTCTCTTGTTAATGGCTCTCCACATAAGGATAGACCACTTCTTGGGAATGCATCTCTGCCAATAGTGCGCAATGGGGTGATGCGGCTATATATATATATATATATATATATATATATATATATATAGTTACTGTATATATATATATATATATATACAGTAACTATATATATATATATATATATATACAGTAACTATATATATATATATATATATATATATATATATATTTATTTTTTTTTTTTTGGGAAACAAACAATTTATTGAAAATGGAAAGTGAGGCTCGAAAAGAGCATTACAACAAGTTGCAGAACCGAAAAACAAAAGGGCCCTGATAACCTAGAAATTAAAAAGGCACAAGTGAGAAAGCCAAAATACGCTACATCGCAGGACCCAAATATCGAAATGTAGGGAGACATTTCGAAAAATCGGGGGCCCGAAATGGCAAAGTGATTCAAACCAGCAGATTTGAATTTGAAAAAATTCAAATACGAAGGGGGTGGGGGACAGAGGACACGTGGGGTCCTCGGGAAGCGGGAGGGCGTGCTGCCCGATGAGGGCGCGCGGATCAAGGTGCAGGCGCGCGAGTCCCAAGGGGAAGCTCGGCCCGAGGAGGCCTCGGCCTCTCCCCCCCTCCCACGCGGAGCTCGCAGCCCAAGGAGGCGGACCGGCGCCGGGAGGGCTCGCCGGGAGGGAAACGCACGGGGGCTCGCCGGGAAGAGACAGGGCTCCGGCGATCCAGCCGTCCCAGGGCGGAGAGGAGGAGCCGCCTGGGGGGAAACGGCGGAGGAGGGGGGGGGGGTGGCCCGACCACAGTGGGGAGGTGGAGGGGGTTGACCGGCCTCCAGTCCAGGCGGGGACCTCCGGCAGCGAACGAGAGGGGAGCCGGGGAGCCCGGCGGAGGGGAGCCGGAGAGGGGAAGCGACCACAGTGAAGGGGAGGCGCGGAGACCAGCAGCGTCCGGCAGAGGGGGAATGACGCCGGGGGAAGGCGGACGCCTGGGGAGAAGGCCTCCAGAGGCGGCGGGTTCCACAACGGGAGGGCACGACGGCACGGCGAGGGAGGAGAGAGTGCCGAGGCGGCTGGAGGGGACCTCCCGGGGAGTCCGCTCGGTCGGCCGAGGGGGCGCGCCGAGAGGGCCCGGCAAGCCCTAGGCCCGGCGGTGGGGAGGGTAGCGGCCACAGGGGCACCACTCGGAGGCGGGGGGCGCCGGAGACGACGGAGGAAGGGGAGGCCCAGAGAGGAGCTGCCGGCGGCTGGACAGGGAGGGGCGCGGCCGCCTGGGCGGGAGAGGGATACCAGAACCACCTCAGGGAGAGGGGGTCTTGGTAGTAGACCACCGACGCGGAAGAGGGGGACGTCGCGGGTTGGTCGACCGGGGGAAGGGGAGGGTCCGCCGCGGAAAGGGCGGGGGGGGGACGCCACGGCCGGGGCGGCGGTCGCAAGGGGAGGGAGCGCTGAGAGGGAGTCCGCTCCCTCGGAGGAGGGAGGAGCCAGGGGGCTTGCCTCGGCGAAGCGAGAAGAGCCGGGCGGGGGTCCGCGGCCACGGCCGGGGAAGGCGCGGAGGGAGACGGCGCGGAGAAGACTGCAGCCGAAGCTTGGAAGGACGCGTCGAGCGGGATGACCGGGGGGAGGGCTACAATTGGGGAGGCGAGCGCCTTAGTCGTCGGAGACGGAACAGGCGCACAGGGCGAGGCGGAGACGGCAGCCGCGTGGTGGGGGGACGCACCGAGAGGTGGCCACTCCGCACGTGGGGCAGCGAGGGGGGCGGGCGGGGGGCCGAGGAGGGAGGGGGCTAGGGACGGCCGTAGTCGCCGGGCACGGCGAGGCCTACGTCGTCCTCGCCTGCTGCGGAGTCGAGGAGGAGAGGGGAAAGGGGGTTGTCCTCCGCACGCCGGGCAGACGCCCGGCCACCCAACGAAGCCGGGGTAGCCATGGGGGGTTGGAGCCGCCCGGGGGGGGAGAGGCGCCCGGCGGCGGGCGGCCACCAGCCGAAGACGAGGACGGGGAAGGGGAACTCGAGGAGCCGGGGGCTCCTGCCAGAGCGACCACCTGCCATGTATATATCTATATATATATATATATATATATATATATATATATATATTTTAAAAATATATATATATATATATATATTGAGAAGGGAAAACTTTATTGTTGTATCAGGCACAAAATACCGAAGCCCATACAAGTAAAAGCGACCAGCGCAAAAAGACAACAAAAGTCAAAAGGAGGCCGGACGCTGCCAACAAGACTAGCTGGCCTGGACCTCAGGTTAGGACAACGCTCTCCAGAAACTGTCCAGAGAGTGTGTGCAGCGTCTGCTGCTCTTGAGACTCTGACGGAGGACCTCCCAGATCAGCTGAGAGGGGTTGTATTGGCGACCTTCGTAGCTGTATTTATTTTGGTTCTTCTATAGAACCCAAATTGTGGTGGCCGCGACGATCTGAAGGCCACGAGATTTGTCCCAGCTGGCGAGGAGATCGTTGAGGCCCCCTACACGGTGATCAAGTCCGCAACGGTGTGAGAGGTTGGACCACGTCTGAGTGGCAAGGTCGCCGGAGACCAGGATGTGTTCGGCAGTTTTTGAGTGGTACGAATTGCAGCAATGACACTTAGAGGCAAAGGTATAGCCGATGGAGGTGAGGGAGTCGTCGGTGGGGAGATTCTTGTGGTGAGCTCTCCAGATTAGGATAGACCATTTGTTGGGAATACAAGAATGCCAGAAGGGGCGATCAGTGGAGAAGTCGCGTCAGGTCCTCTCATCACGTGCCTGGCAGAGGCCAACGTGAAGGTGCCCCCGGGTGTGGCGGCCCATGTCAGAGCGTCGGGGATGTCATTGAGCTGAACGTCTGCAGCGGCAAGGACAGCCGACGTCGCCGGGCCCAGCCACTCTCTGACCTGGTCCCATCTCCACCAGGAGTCGCTGTCCCATAAATCTCGGATGGTGTAATTAGGGGGGGTGGTTGCGGAAGGTTGAAGGAGAACATTTTCGAGCCAGCATTTGTGGCGGAGCGACGAGATACCGTTGCCAATCTGTAGGCGGATGATGGGTTCTGCGAGGTGTCGGCCGTGGAGGATCCGTCGCCAGGATGCAGATGAACGATTGTTGGCGATGGCTGTCGTGGGATGAGAGTGACGGAAGTATCTAGCCTTCATGAATCTAGTCCAAATGGCTGTATATATATATATATATATATATATATATATATATATATATATATAATAATAATAATAATAATAATAATAATAATAATAAGGGAGGTGAGGTGCCACCTCATAGTGAGGTGGCTATATGTCACCCCATGCTATTATCATGCACTTGTACACTTTTCAGTACATGATGACAGCATGGGGGTGACACATTGCCACCACCCATAAGGTGGCACCTCACCTCCCTTATTCTCTCTCTCTCTCTCTCTCTCTATATATATATATATATATATATATAGGAAGAGAGAGGCGATTTAGCGCCAACATGTGGGCCCCCTGGCTGATTGTGCTGCTGACTGTGTAAATAATTATTTTAATTACTGAAATTTATTAAAACTTTATTTTAACTTCAAATAAATTGAAATATCTCACGAAAAATACCAAAAAATTCATTGAAAATTTTAGAAAGTATTTCTAGGTGTGTAGAGCCTAAGTAAAAAGTTTGTCGGAAAATATCATCTTGTGACCCCATAGTAAATTCCAAACATCTATGAAAAAATAAATTCTATAGGTTTTAATTATCCAAAAATCTCCAAACAAATCCAGAAAATCCAAAAAAAACCTAGAATATTCTAGAAAATATTTCTAGTCATCTAGAGCCCAAATAAAATATTTTGTCTCAAATAACCCCAAATGGCTTTACAGTAAATCCTAAAAGTTCTTAAAAATAATAAATCATTAAATATTCAGTACCTAAAAATATTCAAAATTCTGAAAAAGTATAAAATAGATAAATAATATATTTAGGATTACCTGGAGACAATAGTGACCATAAGTTACCTAATTTTACCATACTTCATATATAGGCTTAGGTACGACCTCCTTATGATCCCAAAATCAAATTCTTAGTTAAAAATTTCTAACATAAATATAAAAAAATAAAAATTTGGGAACAAGGGTTACAAATCTATCTTTCTTAGAAAAATTTTGCCCTCAAAATTTTAAATGATGTGAATAGGCACGATTAAGAATATAATCAAAAAATGATACAATTAATGATCAAAATTAGATAAGCATAATCGCGGATAGAATTAAAACCTAAAATAAGATGTGATTGGCATGATCATAGAATCAAAATCTAGGTACGATTATGGATCCAGTAGAATAGAATTAAAATAGGTTTAAATGATTTCTAGAAAACCTAATAACGATACAAAAATAAAAATTAGAAAAAATGTTCAAGAAATGAAAGGATAAGAACTAAATCAAATTTTTAAGTGAGAGTGCATGAAATTGTGAACCATGAAAATCAAAGTCATATACCAAAAGAATATAGTCTCTATAATATTCGAAAACCGTATGTATATACGAAGTCATTTTATCGAAAATTTATGTCGCCAGTGTACATCTGGCTGCAGTAAACCCTTGTTTTCATGACTCAAATAAGCATACGGTATCGAAGACTCTATCAGCTCTATCTAATATTGACATAAAGACAACTAGGACATAATTTTAATAATATTCGATAACCTATGCTTACTTGAAATTACTTCAACTTAGGGATCATGTCTTGCTAGTGTGTTGCTGGCTGCAGTGAATCCGCAGTCTCCATAACTCAAATAAATGATGACAGTACGTATCTGCCTTGCCATTGTAAGTCATCAAAAATTATTCTAACTATATCCACAAAAATTCAAAGGAGCTTCTAGAATTTCAAACATGTCAATGATGACAGGAAAAATGTAAGTATCTTTTTTTGAAGTGAAAGTATCAACTCAATAAATAGAAATAGAATATTAACTCTTAAGAAATAATTACTATGGCCAATGGAAACTAAATAAGCAATACAGATTTACGACATGATAATAATGTTTAAATAGGGCAGAAAAGATAATTTGAACAAATTATCATGGATAGAAACGCTCGAACTCAATACGAGTAGTTGTTTCATAAATTGTGGAATTATCGAGGGTAGTACATGAATTAGTCAAAGGATAGTTGCACATCAGTTGTGCCGATAGAAATAGTTTTGTCCAGATTTGGGTTAGTCCCATAGAAATGGTCGGAACGTGATTTGGCTCTAAAATAAGATAAAGCATAGTTCGTAGTAACTGTCCTTTGTTAATGATCCATAATTATCGAGCGTAGCTTAGGGGTAGCTGACCCTAGAAGACTTGACCGCCAAATCAAAGAAAATGTTGCAGACCAATAAGAAGACCTACATAATATCGCATATAGAATTGCATGGTGCATGTTAATGATAAGTCTCGATGATTTCGAGAATCGTGCTATGCACGAGAGCAAGTGGTAAGAGAATGACTCTCGAATTGTGTCATTGGACTTGAATCTAGCAATTGAGCTTGCATGAATCGAACTTATATTCGATGTTCCAAGATGGACAAGTTGGAAATTTGGCTAAAATTTCCTACTCGAACATAAGATGCATCGTGACGACCTTTTTGTCAAAACGATTGTTGCCTTTGAGAATTTACGACTCGTATTAAACTTTTGGGTTGGAAAGATAGTTTCCTTTGAGCATCGTCGACTCGAATGGAACTTTTGTCTCGAATAGATTGTGGCCTTTATACAATATCAATTTAAAAGTTGTATCGAGAGAATTTGAGCACATTATTTAAGTAAGTCATCTAGCGGGCGTAGTCCTAATTGTTGATGCATGTTGCAAGTCAACAAAGGAACATCGTATCGAGATGAGTTACAATGTGAAACTTCAGAAATAGCTAGGCAGCGACTTCAAACGAAATACATTACGGAGACTCTTTGCGATCGGATGCGCGAAACGAAATGCATTACGGAGACTCTTTGCGATCAGATGCGCGATGGCTTGACGCAATGTATAGAATTGATGGTCCATACGAAACTTAAAAAATAAGAAATACTAATTTTGAATCGCATCGTGTGCCGTGTCTTTTGTTGGATGACTATGTTTGCATCGAATATGCATATGCGATAGAATTATAAGAACAAAAACTAGAGCCCAAGTCCGATCGAGAGTACGAGATGGCAAGTAATTAAGGATAAGAAGTTACCTATTTACCTCTTAGCTTTGTTCCAATATCCTACATCTGAGCTTGGCTGAAATGCATATATTAGTGGGACACCTAAAATATGTGTATGATCCAAACTAAGTTGTATGATTCAAACGATAGTGGAAAACGATAGTGGCACAAGATCGTAAAATGATCTAGAGAAACACTTGAATTAGGTGTTGGTTTTGGTTCGAGGATGAACCTTGTTTTAAGTGGTATATTATATAATTCTCCGCTCCGTACGGTACCATTATGTTGAGTCATTGACTCGAAGAGTTGTGTTGATCCGAAATATGTACCAATATGAATTGATACAAAGAGTTATGTTGACCCGAGGAATGCATCGAGTAACATCATTGCATGTGTTAAGTTGTCTCGAGAGAAAGCATTGAGTCAGTTCGAAGATTCTAAGAAATCCAATCGATGCAACGCACAAGTCCGATTCGAACGAATATTAATTTTAGTTGGTTTTGTGTGCAGGCTATACATGTACGTAAAAATATAAGATGTCGACATTTTATCTTGTTTGCAACAGAGTCCGCAAAACCAAATTGTCGCCTCACGATGACTGAGGTATAGGCACGGTTAGCAAAATCGGCCAAATAATTCAATGAAGCACGAAGTACTCGAATGGCTAAATCAGAAGAGTTGGTCGTGCAACAAAGTAATAAAATTGAGCCACATTGGCTCGATAAAACGATAAGGCATATCGGCTTAAGGTGGGAGGACTTTGACCCTTATTTTCTACTCTGTCATGCCTAAGTAAAAATGTATCGTTGTATGCGAAGTTATCCTATCGAGTCCACGGGCATGACTTAAAGGAGAGAGATCATAGTGCGTGTCGAACTCTAGATAGAACAATTGAAATAAAATGTGCATCAAATGTACGAGTCGCTATTGAACATCAAAACACCGTAACGCGGAGTGCCTCGGTGCGCAAGCCATAAGAACATGTGATAACTGTATCAATGAGTGCCTCAACACACAAGTTATTCATTCCCCCTGTGCACATTAGAAGGAGAGCACATTGAAAGACTATTGAGGCAAGTGCCCTAGTGCACGAGTTATGAATTTTGAACACTAAGGCATAAAACGTAGAATTACGGTATCGAGGCATGCATCGAATGCACGATTCGAAGAATATGAAACAATTGTGTCAAAGGGTGCGTACACGTACAAGAATCATAAAAGATAGATTCGTTGCGAAGCGAACAGCTGTGGCATGAATATGACAGAACTATCGAATATGGCATGGTGCTACGGAATGTTCGGGATCATCGGGTCGTTCGCTTGACAAACGTTGAATTGGGACATGATGCCATAGAATATTAAAATAAAGAATGAAATCGTACAAAGAATGTGAGAACATAGAAATAGTAAGAACATTGAATGAAAGAGAAATACAAGACGACGTAAAGTCTGAGTTTCTGACTCAATACTATGTTTGGTTGTTTGAGGAGTGTGTGTCGCATGATCAAATGGACTATAAATTAACCCGTGCATGGGTTTGTTTCTTCGAATAGATCATCGGGGGATCGGGACTGTTTGTCCTAGGAGGAAAATATAAATTTGTGGCAAGGGATCAGAGCATTACGGGGGCTTCAGTAAGGATCGTAACCTAGGCTGAAAGTGTGCGTTATAATGCACATAAAATCATAAGTCCATTCTGACATATGTGAATGTCAGTGATCTTCATATAGATAGGAACCAGTGAGCTAAATGACGTAGGTACAAAGATACTGCTTAACGATCACTTATAACATGACAGAAAATGAATAATTAGTATTCACCTTGCATTGACGCAAGGGCGAATGCCTCAAATCGGTAAAAGTTGCCACGAAAGAATATGAGAATTAAATGTTGCTTGCTTGCTTGTTTACATAAATCAAACATAACATGCTTGCCATGATAACATTCTTTACTACTTTCGAATATGCCATAAAACTGATCCTAAGGCAAAGTTAGAAAGATCACTAAATTGTATGCTGCATGATTCAATATATCAACTTAATGTTGGTTTAGTAAAGTGGGTCTCTTATCAGTACGCGAAAGGATTAGTACTTATCTCCTACCAGATTGCTTACAGGTTCAGGGAATGGTACGCTCATGGTGGAGCTTCGCTTGAACGTGCTGAGGTATGGAATGTCGTAGCGTTTGAGGCGTGTGACCGCAATGACGCTCGGACTTGCAACATGATTGATGAGGCCGAGATATAAAAGACATGATGTATGGAACGGTAAAATCCTTCGTTGGCAAGAGAGAGTCGGAGTGTTGTAAGCCAATCAAAGAAAATTTAGTTGGGCTATTGAAAGCCTTTGTAACCTCAGTTCATTTATCAATAAAGAGAATTATTTCATATACTCTATTTCTTCCGCTGTTAATAACAAATCAAAGATAACCATTTGAGAACTTGTCATCTTACCTTGTACGAGCGCAACTTCGGACTCGTACGGTATCATGCCCCAGCGAGGACGATGATTTGGTAAAATCGATACGAGGATGAGAGATTTTTCGAGTCGGGACGTAATAAATTGGTATCGGAGCTCCAGGTTCAATTTCCTCAGGAAGCTTATTTCGTTTCAATTCCAAAAGTTGTCCACCACAATCAAATTACTCTTGACTCTACTCGATGCCGTATTGGATGTTCCATACAATAAGTCCAATACCAGTAATATAAGTTTGCCGCATGTATTTTGGAAATTATATGACGTTTGCTGAGAAAGTTATAAAATATTTACTGTATTGAGTGCAACGAGACGTAGAATATTGTTGCCGCAAGTACAACAAGTTGTGAAATATGAATTGAGATCGATGTTGTTGTTCAACGCAGCAAGTTAGTATAAGAAATATTGGTTGCATCGATATAACAAAAGTTGCGAGTTATTTCGTTGCAAGAAACGCAACAAGTTGAATTGCGATTTGTATATTATGAATGAACATGAAAATTGATGTTGAATGTGTTGAACGGATTCAAGTATTGGCTTTAAATATCAAAAATAAAACGTTGCATGAGATACAACAGATGGAACTAAAATAAAATTTTGCACGAGATGTAACAGGTGAAACTGAATTAAAATATTGCATGAGATGCAACAGATGAAACTGAAATAAAATGTTGCACGAGATAAAACGGAGGAAACTAAATTAAAATATTGCACGAGATGCAATGGAGGGAACTGAAATCGTAAGTCGATGAGAACGAATCATTTGGTTGCGCACCGAGCTTGTGTTGGCAAATGAACACATTGGTTGAGTTGTGTCAAATTTTGATTAATCAAAAGTTACGGTTGTGATCGGCATGATCACTGCGGAAATTGTGAGTTGGAATAGATTGTTGGTTCATAACGAGTATGATGCGAGAGAAACAACTTGATTTTCGAATGGTATATGCCATACCACCAATGCAATGAATGATTCTGAGTGGTATATGCTATACCACTTGTACGGTGAATTGTATTGACTCATTGCATAAATTGTGGAAGATTGTCCGCAACGGACGGGATAATACCGAAATTTGATTGAGAATTTGTATGACGGTATGCTGATACAAGTGTTCTTCAATAATCGATTAAAAGGGTAAGGCGGGACTTATGTTATTGAATGATATGTCAGACAAAAATTTATAAGTCGGTCGAATGACTGGGACTAGTGAAACGGTTTTGCTTCGCGACATTAATCGAATCAGCGGGATAGGAAACTTGAAACGTTATAAATGAGTCGCACGACTTGCGAGATCGATGAAAATATTAGTCGATGCGGAATACACGAATTACGAACTCGATAAAATATTAGTCAATGTGAATTATAATCGGATTGCACGAATTACGAACTCGGTGAAAAAGTTGGTTGATGCGGGTAATCGTGTCTAAGAAAATTATCGGTTATGTTGAGACAAAACTCAGTTGAGTCTGACCGAGTCACATGAAATATAGAGGGCATGGTCGTATAACTCGATGGTTCGATGTTGGATAATCGGTAACTTGGTTACACGATCGAAGTAGCGGTGAATAGATAAACAATGTGATGCGTATAAGAAAAGTCTGTTTTGAACTTATATGTATGCGATGCGAGTTAAGTTGGCGTTGATACACATTCAAAGTTGACCCTCGCGCTATCAAAATTGATATGCTAAAAAAGTAAGCACGATGTAAGAATACAAATAGGACGGGCCTATGATATCAAAATTTTTACAGATAGCAATACGAGAATGTCGAACTGATTGATCATAAAATTTTTGATTTATCAGGAAGAGACCATAAAGTCATCAATGATTGTTTCGATACGTATAACATCTCGTGTGTCGACCTTTGGTAGAAAGACTCGAACTCAATCGACGAGGTATTTCGTAAATTATGGAATTATCAATGGTAATGTATGAATTATTCAGAGGATAGTTGCGCATCAGTTGCACCGATAGAAATGGTTTTCTCTAGATTCGTGTTAGTCCCATAGAAATGATCAAACGTGATTTGGCTCCAAAATAAGATATAGCATGGTTCGTAGTAGCTGTCCTTCGTTAATGATCTATAATTATCGAGCTTAGCTTCGGGACCATTGATCCTAGAAGACTTGACCACCAAATCAAAGAAAATGTTATAGACCCATAAGATGACCTATATAATGTTGTATATGGACTTGCGTGGTACATGTTGATGATAAGTCTAGGCGATTTTGAGAATCGTGTTATGCACGAGAGCGAGCGGTAAGAGAATGACTCTCGAATTGTGTCATTGGACTTGGATTCACGTAGCAATTGAGCTTGTGTGAATTGAACTTATATTCGATGTTCCTAGACGAAAAAGTTGGAAATTTGGCTAGAATTTCCTATTCGAACATAAGACGCATTGTGACGACTTTTGTGTCAAAACGATTGTTGCCTTTGAGCATTGCCGATTCACGTTAAACTTTTAGGTTGCAAAGACAGTTGCCTTTGAGCATCGTCGACTCGAATGAAACTTTTGTGTCGAATTGATTGTGGTCTTTGTGTAACGTCAATTTAAAAGTTGCGTCGGAAGAATTCGAGCATGATATCTAAGTAAGTTACCTAGCAGCCGTAGCCTTAATTGTTGATGCATGTTGTAAGTCAACAAAGAGAAATTGTATCGAGATGAGTTACAATACGAAACTTTAGAAATAGTTGGACAACGACTTCGAATGAAAGGCATTGTGGAGACTCGTTGCGATTGGATGTGCGACGGCTTGACGCGACACGTAGTCCATACGAAACTTACGAAATAAGAAATACGATTTTTGAATCACGTCATGTGCCATGACTTTTGTTGGATGATCACGTATGCATCGAATATGCATAAGCGATAGAATTACGAGAACAAACACTAGAGCCCAAGTCCGATCAAGAGTACGAGATGACAAGTAATTGAGGATAAGAAGTTACAGTTTACCTGTTAGATTTGTTTCAATATCCTATAACTAAGCTTGGCAAAAATGCATATATTGGTGGAACGCCTAAAATATGTGTATAATCCAAACTACGTTGTATGATTCAAACGATAGTGGCACAAGATCGTGAAACGATCTAGAGAAATACTTGAATTGAGTGTTGGTTTCGATTCGAGGGCAAACCTTATTTTGAGTGATATATTATGTAATTTCCTGCTCCGTATGGTGCATTATGCTGAGTCATTAACTCGAAGAGTTGCGTTAACCCAAAATATGTATAGATACGAATCGACAAAGAGTTATGCCGACCTGAGGAATACATCTAGTAAGATCGGTACAAGTGTTAAGTTGGACCGAAAGAAAGCACTATGTCGGTTCGAAGATTCTAAGAAATCAAATTTTTGCAACACACAAGTCCGATTTGAACAAATATTGATTTTAGTTGGTTTTGTGTGCAGTCTATACGTTTACGCTGAAATATAAGAGGTCGACATTTTGCCTTGCTTGTAACAGAGTCCACAAAACCAAATTGTCACCTCGCGACGGACTGAGGCATATGCATGGTAAGCCAAATCGGTCAAATAATTTAACGAAGCACGAAGTGCTCAAATAGCTAAGTCAGAAGAGTTGGTCGTGTAACAAAGAAATAAAATTGAGCTGCATCAGCTAGACAAAATGACAAGGAGTATTGGCTTAAGGTGAGAGGACTTTGAACCTTCTTTCCTACTCTGTCATGCCTAAGTAAAAATGTACCATTATCTGCTAAATTATCCTATCGAGTCTACAGGCATAGCTCGAAGAAGAGAGATTGTAGTGTGTGTCGAACTCTAGATAGAACAATTAAAATGAAACGTGCATCAAATATACGAGTCACTATTGAACATCGAAACACCGCAACGGCGAGCGCCTCGATGCACAAGCCATAAGAACATGGGATAACTGTATTGATGAGTGTCTCAATGCACAAGTCATTCGTACCCCCACGCACAAGTTAGAAGTCTAGTACATTGAAGACTATCAAGGCAAGTGCCCTAGTGCACGAGCCATGAACATTGTACACTAAGGCATACAACATGGAATTACGGTATAGAGGAATGCATCGAATGCACGACTCGAAGAATAGAGAACAATTATTTCAAAGCGTGTGTACGTGTATGAGAATCATAAAAGATGGTTTCGTTGAAAAAAGAACAGTTGTGGCATGAATGTGACAAAACTGTCGATTGTGTATGGTTCCTCGGAATGTTTGGGACCTTCGAGTCATTCGCTCGACGAACATTAAATTGGGACATGATGCTATAGAACACTGAAACAAAGAATGAAATCGTACAAAGAATATGAGAACATAGAAAGAGTGAGAATATTGCAAGAAAGAAAAATGCAAGATGACGTGAAGTCTGAGTTTCTGACTCAAGACTATGTTTGGTTGTGTGAGGAGTGCGTGTTGTATGATCAAATAGACTATGAATTAACCCATGTCCGATCGTTTCCTCGAACAAATTATCGGGGCATTAGGACTGTTCGGCCTAGGAGGATAATATAAATTTGTGGCAAGGGATCACGAGCATTGCGGGGGCTTCAGTAGGGATCGTAACCTAGGCTGAAAGTGTGCATCACAATGCATATGAAAACATAATTCCATTCTGACATATGTGAATATTAGTGATCTTCATATAGATAGGGACTGATGTGCTGAACAACGTAGGCACAAAGATCCTGCTCAATGATCACTTATAACATGATAGAAAAAGAATAGTAGGTATTTAACTTGCATTGGCGCAAGGACGATTGCCTCGAATCGGTAAAATTTGCCACGAAAGAATACGAGAATTATATGTTGCCTGCTTACTTGTTTACATAAATCAAACATAACATGCTTGCCGTGATAACATGCTTTACTACTTTCGAATATGCCATAAAACTGATCCTAAGGCAAAATTAGAAATATCACTAAATTTTATGTTGTATGATTTAATATATCTACTTAATATTGGTTTAGTAAAGTAGGTCTCTGATCAGTACGCGAGAGGATTAGTACTGATCTTCCACCAGATTGCTTGCAGGTTTAGGGAATGGTCTGCTCGCGGTGGAGCTTTGCTTGAACGCGCTGAGGCATGAAATGTTGTAGCATTTTGAGGCGTGAGACCGCAATAACGCTCGAACTTGCAACATGGTTGATGCGGCCGAGATATAAAGACATGATGTATGGAGTAATAAAATTCTTTATGGGCAAGAGAGAACCTGAGTGTTGTAAGCCAATCAAGACAAATTAAGTTGGGCTATTGAAAGCCTTTATAACCTCAGTTTATTTATCAATAAAGAGAATTATTTTGTATACTCTATTTCTTCTGCTACTAATAACAAATCAAAGATAACCATTTGAGAACTTATCATCTTGTCTTGTATGAGTGCAACTCCAAACTCGTACGACATCATGCTCTAAAGAGGACGATGATTCGGTAAAATCAATACGAGGATGAGAGAATTCCTGATTCGAGGCATGACATTATCAAATCGGGTTGCCTTCTATCTACTTTTCTCCGTGGAAGGAAGTTTAGAAATAGCCCCTTTTGGTGCGTCAATCGGAGCATCTGGAGGTGCAACCACTTTTTTACTAGGGTCATTGCTGCGCCCATACACCCTGTCGGATCTAGTTTCTCCAATCATGGCCCTTTATTGGAGGCCATGTAGATGGTCTCGTGTTATATGAGGTTTGGCAAGGTCATAATGTAAGCTGACTTCGTTTTACGGGCTACGTCTTCATCTGGGTAGGGACTGTTTTCCATGAACAAAAATTAAACAATTTTTTATATTTCAAACATGTAAAAGAATACAAAAGATTTCTTAACATGAGATCTAGGTACAAGAATCTCTAGGGAAGTGTAACGGTGGAGATCGAGCACTACAGCGACTCCTTTACTCCGTTGACGGTCTGACGACGAACTGAGCTTGCTCTGACTTTCTAATCTTGTGAGTAGTACTCGGTGTTTCCAATCAAGAAGATGTCGAATAGCTCCCGATTGAAGGAAGACTCCTTCTATTTATAGGATGCACATATACGATGTGCGAAATAGTTTTGACGCACAGGAGCATTGTGCGTCTGAGATTTTAGAAAAATCTGTTGAAACTTTTCCGTGAAGGCTGCTGCTGAGCTGACGTGTAGCGGTTGTTGGAATTCTCCGTGATCAATATCTTGGACAGTTAGCCTCCTTCACTACCATGACCGTATAATTGACATATGGCATGTGACTATTGCTCGACGATCTTGGTCGGATAAAACTGAATAGATTTCGCTCATATCAAAATAACAACAGTTTAAACTAATTAAATTCTAATCCATCTTAGGAGTGACGGTTTAGAAAAATCGGATTTGATTGTATCAGATGTGACTCTATCTATAGGAATACGGTTGCTATACTGGCCATGTGGCTTGATACCACATTTGTAGAGAAGTTGCACGCTACACGAGCTATACTTCTAGGGAGCGATGATGTCACTGTGCTTTTGGGTGATCAGGAGACTTCATTTCTGTAGCTACAAAGTTACAACGCTTTTGGACGACGAGGAGATTGTGCTTCTGAGGCGACAATATCACTATACTTTTGGGCGACGAGGAGACTGTGCTCTTGATGCAACAAAGTCAATGCACTTTTGGGCGAGCTCTGAGGAGTCAATGAAGGAGCCGTTGGAGGGGATGCGCTTCTGGGTAACTCTGAGGAACCAATGGAGGAGTCGTAAAAGAGTTCTGAAGGAGCTATGCTTCTTGAAGGCTCTGAAGGAGGTGCGCTCCTTAAAGACTTTGAGAGACCACCGAAGGAGCTGCGCTTCTAAGAAATCATAAGGGAGCTACGCTTTTATGAAGCGTTGAAGTTACTGTATTCCTAAGGAAATTACCGCCCTTGAGTGGCTGAGTCAACCTCTCTTTAATTGCTGCGACTTTGTGGGGGCTCGAGAAGCGGTAGCCCAAGATTTAGTCAAATGAATCTATTAAATGAGATTCATTGTTCTGAGTCTTAAATTCATCCCATTACTACGGAGTCCTTTGACCGACTGTCACGTGGTTTGTGGGTTGGACTACACAGCCTATATAAAGAGAAGCTCTTGGGTTAGGCCTTGCTCATAGTTTCCAGTCATTCCCTTGTCATGCTCGATCCCGACTTTGCTTCAGACGACCATGGGCCTTGCATAAGTTGACTATTGGTTGTATCGTTCAAAGAAGTTATGGTCTTGTAGGAGAATAACTACAGAGTTTTGAGATGCACTTGAGCGTTTGGCGTAACAAATTTGAACTTAAACAACATCTTTTTGGTCTTCGAGGTCCAAGCTACCGGGTTTGGATTTATTGTTAATTCGAAGAGCCACAGGTTGTGCTCTGCCCTGCTCAATAATTACTTCATTAGCCATATTGGGGCGGGGGAGCTGTGCACCTTGTTAGGCTGGAAGAGCCACATGTTGGGTTGTGAGCTTCGCGTAGGAGTTACGTTCTTGCTTGGGCCAATAGATGCTTTATTAGCCATATTGGGCATCCTCCACGTCTGACTAGAAAATGGTCTTCTCTGATGAGGAAGTGATTTGCTCTGATGCTGCTGCACTTTTGGGGACTGCGTGCTTTATGAAGACTGTGCACTTGTAGGCTGTGCTTTAGGTTTTTGTCTTTATATGTAACCATGAAGATTCTGTAATAGATCTTTTGTATGAATAGTTTTAATAAAGGATTTTTCTTTATGTACTGTTTTTTTTGTAGTACGTGTTTTTGAAGTACGTGACAATCTTGGTATATCCTGCACTTCTGCAAAGCATGCGAAGTAACTGATTTATTCTGCGCTCTTGTAACTGTTGCACTTTTCTTATGCTTCTACAAGACCCCTTTCGAAGCTTTCAAACTTGAACAAGTTCAGAAAAATTTGAACAGAAGCATAAAATGATACGTGTCGCCATCGTGTTTGCCATTGATTGTAAAAGAACAGAACAATTATCGGAGGACTGAACTTAGACTCACAATACAAACTCGCTCGTACAAAGAAAGCCTAGGGACGAAAACTTAGGTACAGCAGACTAAGTACGATTGTTTATTTTTGATTCTGGGGGGTGACGATAGAGGCTCGGGAAAGCGACGGCCGCTCTGCCTTACTCCTTGGACGATCGGTATGCAGCCTTGGCTCGGGGAAGATCTGCTTGGCGTTGACGAAGAAACGCTCTTCTCGCTCTCCTCGGATTGCTCTTCTGGCTTCTCTCTCTCTCTGTGATTATCAAGAAGGAAGGGGGAGCTCTCTCTGTGTAGATCTCTCTCTTCTTATTTCTTTTGGTGCCGACCTCTCTCTCTCTTCTTTTTTTTTTGGCTCTGTGTCTTTTGCAAGGGAATGGCACCCTGCTATTTATAATAGTGGGGAAGCATCATTAGGGTTTGGCTGATTACCCGTTCTCAAAGTGGCGGCGGCCTGGTGATTGATCAATCTGGACCATTAGTCTTGAGTGTGAAGGATCTGGACCATTAATGTGGATTATGCCAAATTCCATAAATAATAAATGTTGATTGTAATAAATCTCCATCATGATGATTTGCTGATGTCTGCAAATCTAAATGAATCAATTTAATTCATTCTCCTGCCACGTGTCCCAAATTATTAGAATCTGATCCGAAATTTGATTATATTTAGGACACGTGTCCTGTCATCATTATTGAGCCGCATGAGGAGTGTTCATATTTGGGCCACATGAAGGTCGTCATGACCGAGCCGCATGGAAGATTTTATGACCGAGCCGCATGAATAGTCTCTACACTCGAACCGCATGAAGGTTATCATGACCGAGCCGCATGAATATGTTCATGACCGAGCCGTATGAATATGTTCATGGCCGAGCCGCACGAGAGTCTTCATGGCCGAGCCACATGGGTTTCTTCATGGCTGAGCCGCATGTGGGCCTTCATGGTTTGAACCGCATAGATTTCTTTGCACTGGCCGCATGAACTCGTCTAGTCTGGCCGCATGGGCCTGCCTCGAAGCTTGGTAGACAGCGCCGTATTGGTGAAGATTTTCCTTATTTCCTAGAAAAATTCTGCTTTTTGTGTCAGTCATTATGACAACTTTATGTCAGGTCTGTCATCTGTCAGCTGTCAGCCGTCAGAACATTAAATGCGTCCAGACGTTGAGCACAGCTGTTTTGAATGCCACGTGGCCTCTCTCTCTGAGCCGCATAGAGTTTACTGGAGCTGCCTATGTGTTTGAGCCGCATGGGACTCCTGAGCTGCATGAAGCTCGTCTGATTTTGAGCCGCATGAAGCTTCCTGAGTTCTGTGCCGCATGAAGAACGTTTCATGACCGAGCCGCATGAAGGACGTCTCATGACCGAGCCGCATGAAGGACGTCTCATGACCGAGCCGCATGAGGAATGTCTCATGACCGAGCCGCATGAAGGACGTCTCATGACTCGCATGAGAAATGTCTTGATCAGCCCGTGCACTCGCTTTGTGGGCCTGGGTATCCCGAACACACGAGTGCGTAGGTATCATGTTTGCTTCCTGATGTGGGGCTAATAGAAACACTTGCCCTCGATCTTTGTTGGGAGACTCTTGAGAACCACTCTGTCCGTTTGCCGCCGGGGGCTGGACACGAGCGGCTTTATACAACTTTCCATCAGAGGCCCACTTAGCGGGACACTCGTGATGGTCAGAGGTTGGGACAGCTGACTGAGCCCGAAGAGCCCGCGCTGCCCTAGACTTCTTCTACTTAGCACCTGTCACGCCCCGCTCCCGTAGGAGCGATCGTCCTCGCTAAGGCGTGATGCCGCACGGGCCTAGGTTGCGCCCGTGCAAGGCCAAGTCCAGAAACGGCCGATTTGAGTTCTAGGCCACAGAGTCGCACAGAGTGTCCCCATTTGCAGCGGAATATAAATGAACACAATTGAAGCGAAACCAAATTCTTTATTGATATTCAACAAGTTTACAAGCGGCGCTAGGCCGATATTACAAGTCGCTCAAGCTCTCTCTCTCTCTGAAACATAAAAGGCGTGCCAAGTGGCTTACAAGATGGAATGATTCATGGCGATGTTCCGATACATTATGTCCCGTATATGGTGCTCCAGCTCCTTGCAACGCTCCAAGGCCCAGAGATAGCTCCGCGCCTTAGCACGTTCGATTGAAGCTCCGCACCCGCCGGCGTCTCCTGCATCCTGCAAGTAGACTGTGGGGTTATCAGTACATTGTTATGCACTGGTGGGGAGGCTAGCTCGCCCATAATCACTATCATTACCGAACACGTTCCATTTACTTGTGTGCATCTCTATCATTCATTGTCTTTCTAATCTTGCCTTAGGGTCATTTACATGGCATATGATATAACCTATCCCGTGTTACCGATTTCAAGTGTCGCATGGAAATACATGCACAACTTACCCATACTTACCGTCCGGCCTTCCCTGTTCAAGTAAACCAAGTTAGTCAACAATTAACATGAAGTAACTTAACGTGATTCATGCAAACATTCAATGTTACGGGCGTGTCAATGTCTCGGGTTCTAGCACGTCGTAGGCATGTTCTAGTGTTACGTTTCGAGCATGTTCAGGAGGCACATTTCAAGCATGTTCGGGGTGGTATATTTCAAGCATGTTCAAGCATGTTACATTTCGAGCACGTTCATGTTCAGGATGTTACTTTGCAAGCATGTTCTGAGTGTTATATTTCGAGCATGTTCAGGAAACACTTCATTTAGTTAACTTAGACTACTTTGATTTCAATGCAAGAACTTGCACGTGGATTGCCACCAGCATAGTCCACTTAATCTACATGCACGGGTCGCTGGCTTTACAAGCCATTTAGGACATTCCCCTGTGGCAATTCTCAACTTAGCGTAGGGTGATGGCTGGTACACCCCGTTAAGTCTCTTGAATATACCCTCCTACTTACGTCTCTTGGTGCCCAAGCCCGCACCCAAGCAGCCCGTAAGCGCCGTTGATTCTGCCTAGGCCGGCCACGGTTTACCCCCCCAACGCCCGTGCCGCAGAATCCTTCCACACGACGGCCACGGTATTCCCCCCCATCGCCCGTGCCGTTTGTCCACGACCATTTCGTATTGTCTTGTCATTTTAACTTAGCGGCTATCTCCGAGCCGTAGGCTAACCCTTAGCCATAATGCGTTAACGACCAGGTTGGCGTCCGTACAGCGCGGGTAGCGAGCCCCGTTGCACGTGCCCGTCACACCTGTCGCTAGCGTCTTCCAAGTCTTATCTTTCATGTATTCTTTCTTTCATTTCATTCTTTAACTTGTTCGTTCGTTCATAGAGTCATTCATGTATTTATTCATTCATTCGTTGATTCATTCATTCACGCATTATGCAACTCCCAATATGGGAGTCGCCTTGGCGACCCATCGGTCCCATAGCCTTCCAATGTTGCTAAACTCTACTCGGAGCGACTATGTTGATAGCCTTCCCGTTTCATTGTTGTAAACCATTCATTGTTTCATTGTTTGAACGTATAAGGGACATGAACGTGAGCTTGTGCCTTAGCACGAGCATAGAGCGCGGTGCGAGCATTTCTATGATTTCCAAGTTCTTTTCCATGTTCTAAACAAGCATGCAAGATGGGATTATTCCCTTAGCTAGGTGCGTTGAATCATTTATTAGCATGCAGGGTGTTATCGCCTAGCGATTTTCGTGTTTGTGTCCGCATTATTATGTGCATAGGCTAAGCAAAGACGGGTTCATCGGAGCCACCCACCTTAGCGATGTTCGCATCGGCCGAGCGATACTCCGAGCGCGCCTTTGAAGGTCTAAGCCTGGATCCATCTTGTCGGGCCAATACAAGTCTTGCATCGATTCGCATCGATACTTCATCGGGTCGAAGCAACTCTTCGGGTCGACGGCTCGTTTTGAGTCGTTGCACACGCCATTTGGAATCGGCGTTCCGCTAGGGCGGAGCGGGTCACTACATAATACACCACTCAAAATAAGTCTCGTCCTCGAGACTTTCTGAGTGCAGGTCATCCTACCATTCCTTAACTCGTGTTTTCGTGTTTCTTAGACAATTTCATCGAGCGGCCCTATCGTTCGACGGCATCGAACCATTTTTGATATCTTTGTAAGTTCCGTGTCGCACGCGTTGGGTCGATTTTATCGAATAGCCTTTCATTCATTTTAGAGTTGATTGTACTTATTCAATTCGAGCATTTTTTTTCGTCTTGGTTGCCATTTCGACGTGTCATGGAACTGGAATGGTTATACGAGGCACATTATAATTTGTCAAATATGAGGGTCGCAGGCTAAGGCAAATTCACTTTTCATTCATCTCGGTCATCGAGATGACCCGACTCGCTTCTCAAGCGTTCTCGTTCATAAAATCAGTATGATTTCTTCTTAGCGGGGTCGACCAGTCAAGTAAATTCTCGTCCAATTCAAGACCAAGTATTGTACTATCGTCGAGCATAACTTCCTATCAATGGTTCAATTCGTTATACCAACTTTTACTAGCACGATTTCACGTTCACGATACTCGTTCACTCCCCAAGTCGTGCTAGAACTCAACGTGTCACTTGGTTGGATCGTGCACGCATTCCAAGCGTCCCCAAAATACATGCATTCAGCCAAGCCGCAGGATAGTGAGTTTGTCATTCTCACTCGAGTCGCATCGTGCACATACTCAAGCGTCCCTGAAATATATGCCTGTCAGCCAAGTCTCGTGAGCAGGGTTTCCTACATTCGTGATTCATGCTATCCATTCATGCCAATCCTCAAGATCAATCCTTTGATTGCTAACACATGGAACAGGGGCGTCTCGCCTAACCGCTAGGCCATCTTTTTCGAGGCTAAGTCAATGTCAGGATTGGAATCATAGTTCCCCAACAATAATGCCAACACTGACCCCAATCCTAGGGTCAAACCAAAGTCGGTAGTACGGGATTTTCTACCCAAGCTCGCGTCACTCAGATTTCTAAACATCGAGCACGATCACCTATTCTCGTCAAGGCATTCGCCGCGTATATCCGAATTCATTCTCAAGTCATCTTTGCGTCAAACCACAAGTCGAAGCAATCAGATTGCCACGCCATCCAAGTTCAATCACTCCCGCTGTATGAATCACCATATCAGCGCTCACGCGGAGTGATCGTCATAATCCGGCGTGACGCATGTGCGAGGCTGGAGTTGCGCTCGCATAAGACAAGAACGTCAACGTTGTGGTTATCAACGAAGCAAATCCAAGCATAATCCTCGAGCCAAGTCTATCTTTTCCTCGACACATTCTTTTACAACTCAAGTATAGCATCCAACGGAACAGTAACATTTGCACGATCGTCATTCGCCGAGTCAGAGTGCCCCCGGGTTATCGCATATCGATCTTTGATACGCCTCAATACCATCGACGATATGCGTAACCTGACGATCTTCCTTTGCAACCAATTTCGAGTCGTGCGACTGATGCTATTGTCCGAGTTGGATATTCCATAATTTCTTCGATATTCAAGATCAATTTCAAACCCAAGTCACACTTCATTTAAATCCATCCAAAATCGTACGCGCGATCCTCTAAGTTTCCTCGATCCAGACCATTCATTTTCTAACTCGCGTTGCCTAACGACAAGTTATCCGAACGATATCTCGTTCGGGACATTCGAAGTCACGACCAACTAAGCGTGACGCGTTCTAAGGCTTTGCGCGGTCGCATCGCCTCGCCGACATACCCGTTCTATCCGTAAATCTTTTAGTCTCGCTCGAACAATTTCTATAACGTCCATACACCACTCAGGGTTCGAGCCACTCGACTAGTCGTCGACACTCACTCTTATCCTTCTTTGAAGCTATCACATACACCACTCGGGTTCAAGCCATCCTATTTAGTCCTCAATCGCGTTCGCGTCATGCGCTAAGATATCCTTTAGATTCGTTCGACGAATCTCTAGCGTAATCGTATCACGTCGCCTCGGCGTACTAAGTCGTTCGTGTTAATCCACAAAATCTAAGTCAATCTTTCGTGCACGCCTAAGCGTTAGTTTGATATCGTTCCTCTCGATATACACTCTAAGTGTAGCTTCGTTCCCGACCGAGCGGTACTTGATATCGCTCGCAACTCGATTGCACCAAAAGTCGAGGTGCGCGACACTCCGCACAACTTAGCCAAAAGGCTGCGTGCATGACCATCCCGTTCGAACTATACTTAGGTCTCGTGTACTCATTTGCTATCAGTGTAAGCTCATTCAAGCACGCACTGCGTTTGCTAACTCTTAGCATCGGTTCCTTCCAACTCAAGTCTGTCATGGTGGCACAAAGGCCTTCGCCTATCGATCCCGTCCAACCGAGTAATCGTACGAGCTTTTGAAAGTATTAGACTTATTGTATGGAACATCCCAAGGCACAATGAGAGAGAGCGTACACTTCTTTTGCTTTCCAACCGAGCTTTCAAAACTGAGAAAATCGAAATGAAGTCCAAGGACGTAAAGCCGTGCTCTGATACCAAACTGTCATTTTAACTTAGCGGCTATCTCCGAGCCGTAGGCTAACCCTTAGCCATAATGCGTTAACGACCAGGTTGGCGTCCGTACAGCGCGGGTAGCGAGCCCCGTTGCACGTGCCCGTCACACCTGTCGCTAGCGTCTTCCAAGTCTTATCTTTCATGTATTCTTTCTTTCATTTCATTCTTTAACTTGTTCGTTCGTTCATAGAGTCATTCATGTATTTATTCATTCATTCGTTGATTCATTCATTCACGCATTATGCAACTCCCAATATGGGAGTCGCCTTGGCGACCCATCGGTCCCATAGCCTTCCAATGTTGCTAAACTCTACTCGGAGCGACTATGTTGATAGCCTTCCCGTTTCATTGTTGTAAACCATTCATTGTTTCATTGTTTGAACGTATAAGGGACATGAACGTGAGCTTGTGCCTTAGCACGAGCATAGAGCGCGGTGCGAGCATTTCTATGATTTCCAAGTTCTTTTCTATGTTCTAAACAAGCATGCAAGATGGGATTATTCCCTTAGCTAGGTGCGTTGAATCATTTATTAGCATGCAGGGTGTTATCGCCTAGCGATTTTCGTGTTTGTGTCCGCATTATTATGTGCATAGGCTAAGCAAAGACGGGTTCATCGGAGCCACCCACCTTAGCGATGTTCGCATCGGCCGAGCGATACTCCGAGCGCGCCTTTGAAGGTCTAAGCCTGGATCCATCTTGTCGGGCCAATACAAGTCTTGCATCGATTCGCATCGATACTTCATCGGGTCGAAGCAACTCTTCGGGTCGACGGCTCGTTTTGAGTCGTTGCACACGCCATTTGGAATCGGCGTTCCGCTAGGGCGGAGCGGGTCACTACAGCACCCGAAGGTGCGCAATAGGAAGAGTCCAAGTTTGGAAGGAGGGAAGAGAAGTTGGTGCCCTTTTCAAAGGAGGTAAGGGGGCTCTATTTATAGAATGGAGTAAGCCCTTTCTTCTTCTCCTTTCCGATATGGGACCAAAAGCAATATTTTCCATGCTTCTACATGACCCCCTTCAAAGTTTCCAAATTGCAAATTTGGAACACTTTAAATAAGAAGCATGGAAAGGAGATTTGTTTAGGTGTGGCATTCCAATCAGAGGTAGCATAGACGTGATAGGTTTGGGTACTTCCGCTGGAGATTTTATGTGGACTTATCATCCTTGGCGTACCTTGGTTTTAGGTACGGATAATAAGTTGAGAGAGGGAACCATCATATTTACTCAGAGGTGGTATAGACGTGGTAAATATAAGGTTGATGGTAGAGCTTTCCTACTCAGAGGTGATATGGACATGGTAGGAGCGAACTCGAATGAGGATACATAGAACAACTCAGAGGTGCTATCAACATGGGAGTTCTATGCATTGGGTGAAAGAATGCTATGGAACAGCTGGGCTCCGAAAGCATGTGATGATGAGGAAAGATGTGGATGTACTAAGGGACCTAGTACGGCATTTGTGGTCAGCAGAGGACATTTGTGGGCCTATTATCCTTGGCATACCTTGGTTTTAGGTACGGATAATAAGTTTGATAAGGATACCTAGGACAACTCCGCGGTAAGGCGGATATGGAGGTTCTTGGTATCGGGCGAAAGAATACCATGGAACAGTGAACAGTTTTCTGTTTTCTTTCACTGTTTTTCTTTTCTTTTTGTCAAGGGATGTGATCCCAGATGATGTAGTACTTTGAATTTTGAATAAATGAGCATGTTTTAACTCATCTTCTCTTTCTTGTACTTGTGGTATTTGTGGAATTGGACCTGCTGGGGGATTATTTGTGGACCTGTTACCCTGAGCGTACCTTGGTTTTAGGTACGAATAACAAGTTTGGTCAGGATATCCGGAACAGCCATGGCAAAGTGGTCATGGGTGCTCTCGGTATTGGGAAAAAGAATGCCGTAGAGCAGCTGGGCTCCCGGGGCATGGTAAGATGGTGGATTTATGCTAAGAAGCTTAGCAAGGGATATTTGTGGACCTATTATCCTTAGCGTACCCTGGTTCAGGATACGGATAATAGGATGAAAGGAAACCAACATATTTGCTCAGAGGTTATGAGGACATGGCAAGCATGAGGGTTTTACCGTGGAATCTTCCTGCTCAGAGGTAATGAGGACACGGCAGGGGAGACTTCACGGAAGATATTCGTGGTCAACAGCGGACATTTGTGGTCAACAGAGGACGTTTGTGGTCAACAGAGGACATTTGTGGTCAACAGAGGACATTTGTGGGCCTATTATCCTTGGCGTACCTTGGCTTAGGATACGGATAATAGGATGAAAAGGAACCAACATACTTACTCAGAGGTAATGAGGACATGGCAAGCATGAGGGTTTTTGTTTCACCGCGGAATCTTCCTACTCAGAGGTAATGAGGACATGGCAGGAGAAAACTCAACGGAGGATATTTGTGGACCTATTATCTTTGGCGTACTCCGGTTGTGGGTACAAATAATAGGTTGAAAGGGAATCGACATACTTACTCAGAGGTAATGAGGACATGGCAAGTATGAAGTTTTCTTCGACGGAGCCTTCCCACTCCGAGGTAATGAGGACATGGCAGGAGTGGGCTCAATGAAGAGGGGTACATTGAACGACTCAGAGGTAATGAGGACATGGAAGTTCTATGTAAAGGGGTGATTTGTTTTTGGCAGAAATGGAACGACTCAGAGGTAATGGGGATATGGCCGTTTTGGAAATTTGTGGATCTGTTACCCTTTTTGTGCACTGGGAGTGCGGGTAGTGGATCATGAGGGAGGATCCCTTCCAGGAAAAAAGTTCAGAGGTATGTTTATACATAACGTTCTCCCTAAAAGAGTGACCGGGATGTAAGTTCAGGGGTACCAGCGGGTACATAACTCGACAATCCATAAATTTTGTGATCAAAGTGTAAGTTCAAAGGTACCAGCGGGTACATGACTTGGTAGCTTGGGATTTTTATGGAAGGAGGAGGTGAGTTCAGCGGTACGAGAGGGTACATGACTCAGAAATCTGGAATATTGTGGATATGAGTTCAGCGGTACCAGCAGGTACATGACTCGGTGATCTGGAGAGAATGTGGATGTGAGTTCAGTGGTACCAGCGGGTACATGACTAGATAATCTGGAGTGGATGTGAGTTCAGCGGTACCGGGGGGGTACATAACTCAATCATCAGGGATTTTTTTTTTGGATGTCGTTTCGGACGTAATACTTCTTCAGGAAGTTGCCGTTGATGGGCAACATGAGCAAGTCTCAGTGTGAGCAGCCACATACTTGGCCAGCTCCAACTCTTTTTCAGCTACCCACTGTGTATATGCAGACTGAGAGGATGATTTGGGCAACTTGATCATCAGGGGTTCAGTTGATGGAGTAGATCGTAGAGTTGTTGGCGGACTAGCGACCCCCAGTTTGGCACTTGACGTGGAGCGAGGAGTGGCTGGTTCGCTTGAAGTGTCAGACCTCGCATCGGGGTGACGACCTTTCTTAGGCAGGCATATCGTCAGAGGTCTATCGGAGGGATTGAGCTTCTCTGTTTGGGATTGACCGACTCTTGGCAGTCTGATGGTAAGTGGCCCCGTTGTGGGTCTCGGCACCTGGCCGGACCTTGGCAGCCGAATTCTCATCTGTTCCTCTCGTGCGGAGAGACTGATTGCGTCCTTACGCAGAGTGGCCGTAAGGGGTACGGAATTGCCCGGTTTGCGAGCCTGAAGGTGGATCGTTAGAGGTTCTTCTGATCCTGTAAATGTCTTGTTGTGAGCTTGCACATCTTCTTCGGCCAGATGCTTCTTTAATTTTTTGTACAGACAGGAGTCTGAGTAATAAGATTCGACCCCCTTGAAGGGATCGATATCAGCAAACTCTGTCCTCACGAAGCCGTGCTTATCGACATATTTGAAGCACTGGTGTAGCGTGGAAGGCACGATCATGTAATCGTGTATCCAAGGCCGCCCCAGAAGGATATTGTAAGAAGTGTCGGCATCTATGACGTAGCAGGTGACTTCGGATTGGAGATCGCCAATCTGACATTTCAAGCGAATCTTCCCTATTGGGTAGCTCCTGCCCGTATTGAAACCGCTAATGGCGGTTCTTGTAGGCGTCAGGCGATGCATTGGAATGCGAAGATGATGTAGCAGACCCTTCGGAATGATGCTTATGGAGGACCCAGGATCAATGTGCATTCGGTCCACCTTTACGTCGCCGATGTATCCAGTGTAGTACAATGGGTGATCGTGCAGGTTAGTTTTGATGAGCATATCCTGCGGAGAGAAGACGATATTGGGCATTGCACCTGTACACGCACTATCTTGGAGATCTGTAGGCTGATTATCTCCCGTGAGGTTGACCTGAGCCAAGTATGCGTCGGCATTTTGGAGCGCCTCACTTAGAGCCGTGCGGACATCCTTCGAGAGCCTCAGGAGTTCATATAAAGATAATTTGGCCGGTGTATTGGCCAATTGAGCCAAGATGTCGAAGTTGTAGGGTCTTTCCAGCCCCTGAGGTGTCTCCTTTCGGAGGGATTTGTCGAAGCGGGTCTCTTTCGGCCTGGGTTTGTCGGTCGTCGAAGGCTGAGCCGGTCCCGGAGTATCAGCGTTTGTGGGTTGCTGATCATTAGTCGGATTCTCGGCCACTGGTTGGGCTTGTGCTCCAGATCGAGTAGTGACGGCTGAGACTTCCTCCTCCTCTGCCGAGGCGGTGCGGCATGATCTGACCTTTCCACTTTTCTTTTTAGAAGGTAAAGTGGGCTGAGTCACCTCGTGGACTAGGTCCGAATGGACCCACATGATTTCCCCTCGTGATGTGGTGAGGGGTACTAGGCCGGGAGTTTGATCACGGGCAGGCGGAAGATTAGTGATTTCCATCGTTGCCAGAGGGATGGGTATGACACCGTCTTGAGTCTCTGTTGGAGGGAAATTGCCGAATTGTACGGACACCATGTTGGCTGCTACGGTTACCTCCTCGAAGTCGATAGCCAGAGCGTTCGAATCGATGAGGTTCTGGATATACCGTTTCAGTTGGTAGCAGTCGTGTGTAGCATGGTGGACGTAGCGGTGGTAATGGCAGAACTTCGGATTTTCTAAATCAGCCGGCCGAGGTTCCCACCTTGGTGGAGGAAGCTGAATTCTATCTCCTTGTATAAGCATGTCCAAGATAGGCTTGACGTGGCCGTCTTCGAAAGAATAAGTGATTTGAGGCCATTGTTTGTCTGCTGGCTGTGGCTCGGGCTTCTGGGCTGTATCGGTCACCATGGCCTGCTTGCCTTTGTTGTCCCGGTTGTTGGAGGGGCTACCCCCATTGTCGTTGCTGGCGTTGGGACGCTTCCCCTTGTTCTCTCCCTCTGAGATATGCAACCCCAGTTGGCGAGCTTTCTTCAATCGTTCCTTGGCACTTGTAGCGCTGATGATAAAGGCCTTCCAGTCCTTGAATTGACTTTCGCCCATCCAGAGACTAATTGTTGGGAGTAGTCTCTTTTGGCAAATTTCAATCAAGGAAGAGTCCGGGTTGCCAGATGGTAACTTCATTGCGGTTTGACGAAACCGCTCAATGTAATTCCTTGTCAGCTCTTTCTCTCCTTGCACGACGTCCATGAGGGTAGACATCGTGACGTCCTGCCCTACCTCATAGAACCTCTCCAAGAACAAGCGCTTGAAGCCAGCGAAGGAGTGGATGCAATTATCTGGCAGGTTGCGGTACCAATCGAAGGCGACTCCTTCCAGTGCCCCAATGAATAACCGTGTGAGGATGGCGTCATCATGGGGCAGATGGTCGGTAGTGACCTCAAAGTAAGTGATGTACCGGCTTGCTGAAGTCTTACCATCATATGGGTTGATATTGAACGGCTTATATCTTAGGGGAAAGGGCACATCCCTCCATTCAGCAGGGTATGGTTGCCGTATTCTGAGGTCTTGAGAATTTTCTCGGGCGTGGAACATCGCTCGAAGCTTCTGAACCTCTCTCCTTACTTCTCGGGCCTCATCTGTCGCGGTAGGGGCCGTTATCTCGGGAGCATTATTGCCCGGGTTTGGTGCTGCTGAATTTGAATCTATGTTGTTCGCGGGACCCGTGCTTGTCTGACCAGGTGTCACTCCCTGTAGAGTAGGAAGCGCTGCTTTGATCTCGTCTACAGACTTGACCAAGGCGTGCAGTATGGCCTCCAAAGTGTCGATACGTTGGCGATCGCCGGAACCACCTTGGCTGTTGTCCGTCATGAATACCGTCCTCACGTGAGGAGTGACAGAAGGAGAGGTGGCGGACATGCCCTCCGAGTCATACTCATGCATCGAGAAATCATCAGGATATGTGGGGATGTTCTCTTCAGGTTCAGACTCGGAAGGAACAGTACCCCCAGCTTCAGAGCTTGCTTCGTTTAGGACGTCCTCGGGGACGTCGGTATCTGTTGTATCCGTCGGAGGATTTGCTTCCTCCAGTCCGACTTCTTGGAATGTCGGGTTGTCGTGGAGTTTTGGAGGAGTGCTACCCCCAGTTCCGACGACCCCCAATGACGTAGACGGCGAACTTCCTACTGCAGCAGTTTTCGTCTTTGAACGGGTGTGTTGGAATACTCCAGTAGAGGATAATCCTTTAGACGACGGCTTCTTAGCTGCAATAGTTGACACCTTTGGGCTGGAGATGCTTGTCTTCTTCCCTCTCCCCTCAACGGGGACTTTCCGTACAGAATTACAGGAGACAACGGGAGGTGCCTCGTCTTCCGACCTCGGATGTTGTAATCTTTGGAAGACGGATGGCCGGTCTTCCGTTACTGCCGTATTGTTGCAACAGCAGTTGACGATAATCTGGGTGTAGTGACGTCCCTGTGAGGACTCTCTGCACGCTGAGGCTCCTTCTATTTCCTTGCGTTTGTGGAGGATAGCTTCACGCAGGTCAGAGGAACCACTTTGTCCGTTTGCCGCCGGAGGCTGGACTCGAGTGGTTTTATACAACTTCCCGTCAGAGGCCCGCGTGATACTCAGCGGGACGCCCCGATAGTCAGAGGTTGGGGCAGCTGTCTGGACTTGATGAGCCCGCGCTGCCCTAGACTTTTTCTTTTTAGCACTTGTGGGTGCGTAATAGGAAGAGTCCACATTAGGTATCACAGAGTCTGGATTTTTCATCCAGAAAGTGATCAGAGTTACGACCGCATGAGAGTCGGTCGAAAACTGATCGAGAGAAGTGTGGTAGAGACGCTATACGGCTAGCGTTGGGTGCCGTGCAGGCTATCTGCATGCGACTGTCTTCTGTTGTGGGACGAGTTCTTATGCGGTTAGGAGTCACGGCCGTGCAGGCTGTCCGCATGCGGTTGGCATCTGTGGCCGCATGGGTTTTCTGCAAGCGGTTGACTTTACTAGCCGCATGAATCTCATCCATGCGGTTGGGAACTGTAGCTGCATAAGTTATGCGGCTGACAGAAGTGGCCGCATGAGTTTTCTTCATGTGGTTGACGGTTGTGGCCGCATGGATTTTCTTTCTGCGGCTAATACCCCTCTGCGGTTCAGGTTGAGCAGAGACCCTCTTTGCCCCTGCAAGTCCAGCATCATAGTATTTTCTTCTGCCGGACTTGGGGACAGCAGAGGTGTCTGCGATCTGAAGTGGGGCCGCAGGAGAGTCTTTCTCGCCGTCTTGAGCGACCGAGGGTATCCCATCGAGGGCTTGGGGAGGAGCAAATGACTTTGGCCTCCACTCTTTGTGAGCTTTCGTGGTGCGGGTGCGTTTTTGGACCGGGCCAGCGCTGCCTTCAGAGAGCATCTCTTCGAACGCCTGTTGGTCGAAGCGGACGACCATCTTCTGTTGTGTGGAGCCAAGTTTGGCTGCATCCGATTGCGTCACCAACTCCTCAGCCGTGGAGAAGTTAGTCCCCAGCAGAGTCGCCATCGTGTTTGCCATTGATTGTAAAAGAACAGAACAATTATCGGAGGACTGAACTTAGACTCACAATACAAACTCGCTCGTACAAAGAAAGCCTTGGAACGAAAACCTAGGTACAGCAGACTAAGTACGATTGTTTATTTTTGATTCTGGGTGGGGACGATAGAGGCTCGGGAAAGCGACGGCCGCTGTGCCTTACTCCTTGGACGATCGGTATGCAGCCTTGGCTCGGGGAAGATCTGCTTGGCGTTGACGAAGAAACGCTCTTCTCGCTCTCCTCGGATTGCTCTTCTGGCTTCTCTCTCTCTCTGTGATTATCAAGAAGGAAGGGGGAGCTCTCTCTATGTAGATCTCTCTCTTCTTATTTCTTTTGGTGCCGACCTCTCTCTCTCTTTTTTTTTTTTTGACTCTGTGTCTTTTGCAAGGGAATGGCACCCTGCTATTTATAATAGTGGGGAAGCATCATTAGGGTTTGGCTGATTACCCGTTCTCAAAGTGGCGGCGGCCTGGTGATTGATCAATCTGGACCATTAGTCTTGAGTGTGAAGGATCTGGACCATTAATGTGATTATGCCAAATCTCATCAATAATAAATGTTGATTGCAATAAATCTCCATCATGATGATTTGCTGATGTCTGCAAATCTAAATGAATCAATTTAATTCATTCTCCTGCCACGTGTCCCAAATTATTAGAATCTGACCCGAAATTTGATTATGTTTAGGACACGTGTCCTGTCATCATTATTGAGCCGCATGAGGAGTGTTCATATTTGGGCCACATGAAGGTCGTCATGACCGAACCGCATGGAAGATTTCATGACCGAGCCGCATGAATAGTCTCTACACTCGAACCGCATGAAGGTTGTCATGACCGAGCCGCATGAATATGTTCATGACCGAGCCGCATGAATATGTTCATGGCCGAGCCGCACGAGAGTCTTCATGGCTGAGCCGCATGGGGGCCTTCATGGTTTGAACCTCATAGATTTCTTTGCACTGGCCGCATGAACTCGTCTAGTCTGGCCGCATGGACCTGCCTAGAAGCTTGGTAGACAGCGCCGTATTGGTGAAGATTTTCCTTATTTCCTAGAAAAATTCTGCTTTTCGTGTCAGTCATTATGACAACTTTATGTCAGGTCTGTCATCTGTCAGCTGTCAGCTGTCAGAACATTAAATGCGTCCAGACGTTGAGCACAGCTGTTTTGAATGCCACGTGGCCTCTCTTTTTGAGCCGCATGGAGTTTACTCGAGCTGCCGATGTGTTTGAGCCGCATGGGACTCCTGAGCCGCATGAAGCTCGTCTGATTTTGAGCCGCATGAAGCTTCCTGAGTTCTGTGCCGCATGAAGAACGTTTTATGACCGAGCCGCATAAAGGACGTCTCATGACCGAGCCGCATGAAGGACGTCTCATGACCGAGCCGCATGAGGAATGTCTCATGACTGAGCCGCATGAAGGACGTCTCATGACTCGCATGAGGAATGTCTTGATCAGCCCGTGCACTCGCTTTGTGGGCTCGGGTATCCCGAACACACGAGTGCGTAGGTGTGATGTTTGCTCCCTGATGTGGGGCTAATAGAAACACTTGCCCTCGATCTTTGTTGGGAGACTGTTGAGAACCACTCTGTCCGTTTGTCGCCGGGGGCTGGACACGAGCGGCTTTGTACAACTTTCCATCAGAGGCCCACTTAGCGGGACGCTCGTGATGGTCAGAGGTTGGGACAGCTGACTGAGCCCGAAGAGCCCGCGCTGCCCTAGACTTCTTCTACTTAGCACCCGAAGGTGCGCAATAGGAAGAGTCCAAGTTTGGAAGGAGGGAAGAGAAGTTGGTGCCCTTTTCAAAGGAGGTAAGGGGGCTCTATTTATAGAATGTAGTAAGCCCTTTCTTCTTCTCCTTTCCGATGTGAGACCAAAAGCAATATTTTCCATGCTTCTACACGGATGCACTGGGGAAAAATTTACGATCCCTGTAATGCACGGAGAGACCCATATCCTATATTCCGCTATGAATTTTTACTGCTTGGCGAATAATTTCTCATCGGGCTATGATCGAGAATGGAGTCTGATTGAGGGGACGAAGTTGGAGGTGCCTCAGTCGGCCCTTGTACATTTCTGAGAGCTTACATCATTGGGTGGTAGATCCTCAGATGGTTCTAGTACTTTCTGGGAAAGGAGAGAGGACGCAGCACCCTTGAATACCTCGTCGAAACATCGGGATCCTTCGGAGGTGAGTTCTCCTCCTGCCAAGAGAACCAAGCGGGGTGTACCCAAGCAGTACGAATCCGCGTGACGGTCTTCGCCGCGGCAGAATACTCCGCCTGCTAAATCTTAATCACAAGTATACCTTAGTTTTTTTATTTTAGTTTTTATCCCAGGCTTTCGACTTATTACTGTTTTGCTTGTGCAGGCGAAGAGGAAGTCTAGAAGCTTTGAGATACTCAGGGAACTTCCCGAGGAGCCCGCCCCTGGGGTGCCCCTTCGGGAGCCGTTGCGTCTGACGGTTAGAGTTACCATCCCTTCGCCTACCGAAGGTCCTTTGGTTCTCGAGGTGTCTACAGCTCCAAGGACCAAGGAGACTCGTGTTTTAGAGGAGAACCCGGCGACTACTGCTACTGTGGCTGCTAATTTGGAAGATGTTTCTCCTCCTTCCCCTTTCGAGTATAAGACTCGTGACTTCTCAGAGCTGATGGCTTCACATCAGCAAAAAACTTTTATGGAGCCAACTGTGGACGAGCCCGTCGTGATACCCAGGATCGATCATGCGGTGGCCAAAGGCGTGATTCCGAAACCTGCATCCGCGATGGGCCGAATGGTTGAAGATACTGAGGCACCGCTCAGGATCCCTCTACTGAACCTCCCCCTCGTACTGAGGAAGTGGCTGAAGAGAACCTAGAAACTCCAAGAGATGTGGAGGGTCATGCAACCGATGAATTACCCCTGAAAAGCATCAGAGATTGGCACCAAGGGCTGTTCGAAGAGACCATCAAAAGGTTAACAACGAAGGCTATTGAAGATTTAGCCGGCCAAGCCATTGAGGAGCCGGTCATGAAGACCATTGAATAGTTGGTCGATCAGGTCATTATGAAAGCCGTCCAATAGGCTATCGAAGAGCTGACTGATATGGTCATTCAAGCATCTATCAAAGAGACCATGGGAGAGCATGTCTTGGAGACTGCTGATGAGTTATTTATTGAGGCGTCGGTCGATACAGCCACTGAGATGGCGATCGAGGAGGCCGCCAACGAACCCGTCGAAGAATCTATTGACAGCCAGGTCAAGGAGGTCGAAAAGATCGTTGCAGAGGCAGACGAAGAACAAGTCAAGAAAACTACTACCAAATTGATTGTTAAAGAGACTGCTGATGATGCAGCTGCTGAAGAACCGATTGAGGAGACCGTTAAGGAGCCGGTCGAGATGTCTATTAAAAAGTTGGTTACGGAGACCATTGTCGAGCTAGTCACTGCTTTCGTTCAAAAGCATGCCAGTAAGGCTGCCCAGAAGTAAGTCGTAGAGATTGTTGAAGAGCCGATAAGGGAGCCCGTTGAAGAGCCAGTCACCCATGAGATTACTCCTGAATCAGCAATGCCAAGGCTAGATCAGACGATGTCAAGAACTAATATTGTTGCTCTATTGATGGCCTCGGTCATAACACCACCTGCCTCGACCATATTTTATGGTCATGTAGTAGCGGCGATCGCTGTTCCGGGAACTTCTATCACGGCCTTTTCGATGATTCCAATGGCCATGGCTGACAATGATTATTATGCCAACCTCATTCTGGGTACCATTCACAATGCTTTAAAGCGTGGTATAGAGATCGTCTTGCAGCATAACCAAACGTTTAGGTGGGCTCGGTGTCACTCCACTTCTTTTAAATAAATTTTTCTTATATATATATATATATTTTTATTTTGTGCTTAAATTCATTTAAATAAAATCCCTCATTTTATATTTTGTGAATGGGCTTAGACTAAATTTTATGGGTTTACTAGGTTACATCTTAAATCATTGGGCCACGGCCCAATCATCCATCTCCTTTAAAAATAGGACCATTAAACCTTCTTAAAAATTCAATCCTTTTTCAAATTCAATTTTTCCTCTATAACAACCCCTTTGCCTATTCTCTTACGGCCATGGCAGGGATAGAAATTAGTTTCCCGCCATTAGTTGCGTTCCTCCCACGCAGCCAACAATCTATTTAAGGGGTTCCTCATTCTTTTTTTTCTCCTAAATCATTCCTCCTTCCTTCCAGATCTCCATCATCCAAACCCTAAAATCAAGGAGAAGAGCAGCATGACGAGCATCAACTCCTTGGCAGAACGTCCTATGGAATCGATCGGGGAATAAGTAAAGGTGACAATTCTCTTATCGATTCTATTGATTTCAGTAGTTCACCATTTGAATTTCTTGATCGCATAAGAGTTGTTCTTCAAACTCTCTCATTGATTCTTCTTTCAATTGTGTGGATTTTCTGTAGAGAATTCAGATCGGGATCTTTCGTATCAAATCGATGTCTTCATTATTTTAGATCAAAAATTGTGGGAGGTTGATTTGATTCATCAGAATACTCTGATTTAATAGTTGTTCTTTGTTTTGTGTTCTAATCTCCTCGAATGCTTCTCAGATCTAAACCGGTGGGTAGAACGGTCGAAACGTTTGGTCGTGAGGATTTGAATCTGATCAAGGATCAGATGACAAACGATTTCATTAGGTATGGATCTGAAATTCTTGCTATCCATCTACAAATTCTTAAATTTCACTTGTTTTGTGTGGATTGTTCTTGAATGATCAGATTCTCTTAAATTCCTCCTTGACTTTGAATCGAGTTGAGGGTGACGAATACTTGGAGTTATTCAAGAAATTCTAAACCACATCTAAAGTAAGTATTCAACTGGTTTTCCAAATCTAGTGTTCCTAATTTCTGTTGAGTCAATTTGATTGATCCTAAGTTGTTTTTGGTCCTGTTTAACCATGGATTCAGAGGACTCGGTTCGACGCGGATACGAAGGATCGTATCCAATTTGGTGGAGAGTTTCCTTTGAGATACAACTTGCACAGGTAATTCCTTACTAGATTTGTTAAGATATATTGCTTGAGTTGATTCTTAGTGAGTTAGTTGTTGAATTGGGAATGTCTAACAGTCATTTTAGTTGAGAAGTGATGGGTTCAACTATGGAAGATGACTGCTGACAGACGTTTGGTAGTAGGTTTGAGTGTAACCATCTGTAAGAATTTTGTTGAGTTTGTGTCTACCTTATCTCACAGTACCAAGAGTGGGGTTAATTTCTTGTGTTTAAGTTGTGGTTGAAAGATTTCTTTTAGACTATATCTTGAGTTGTTGACTCCTCTCTAAATTATTTCAATTTGTGAGATGACCTACAACATCCTACCTGAGTTTAAAGAACTGTTGTTGGATGTTAACCTAGTGACTTACCTGCAGGGAGTTATCTTAGTCTCCATATAAGTTTTATGAATAGAATGTTTGTGGACTTTATGATTGAGTGGAGAATAGGTGGAGTCGAGAGAGATATGCAATGGTAGAAGTTCATTTCAGTTTTGAGCTTTAAATTATAGTTGAATGCACTAAACCTGCAGGAATTAGTCAACTATGTTTGATTCTTCTAAACTATTGCATCCCTCACTTGATTTCTGTTATAAGTCAGTCGAATTTCAGGATTAGCACAGGTAACTGAAGTTCAGAAGCCATGGTATTTTCCTTGCATAGTTGAATTATGCGTGGTTGTTGAGACTGATGTTTACCTCGATTTAGCGCCAGTACTAGGTAGCAGTGCTTCTATCTGCAGAAGCTGTATAGGTAGCTTGAGATGACTGTCGAATTTGAAACCTGGATATGTTGTCTTGAATGGATTTTTGAATACCAGTAGACATTTACCTGATGTGTAGAATCAGTAAAGTTTTATCTGAACATGAGGTGGGTGATTTGCTACCTGTGTTCACATCTAAAAGTGTAAATATAAAGGTTAGCCGATATCTGGGTTAGACTGAATGTACAATGTTAAGCAGACTGATAGGTACCAATTCGAGTTTGGACTGAAATGATAAATCCTACCAAGGCTGTGTTAACCAAGTTTTCGGGATTTATAAGGTAGTGAACTATAGTTGGATGAAATAGTTGAAACTTGAGTATTAGAATGGATTACCAATCTCATATGTATGACTGAACTTTGATAACAGCTAATGGACTGAACATTGTTCAGATAAAACTGGTAATTAAACCTGATATGTGTCTCTGCAAAGGAACATATAAGAGGTTTAATTTCTTGATTGAACATAGGGTTTAAGCTTGAGGATTTAAATTGCATAGCTTGGGTGTTCAAGCTATTTTAACTGAGTTTGGTAATCTGAGATTGGGTATTCATTAATGGCTAAGAAGGAAGATGGCAGGTTCCTAATTGGAACTAGGAAGGATGTTAAGACTAATGTTGTATAATTTATGCATGAGTTTATGAGGTTCTAAACCAATGCAAGGGAAGTGTACTGTCCTGATTTCCTATAGGGCTAATATTTAGGTTGGTTTAGGACTGGATTGGAATGATGATGCCAGTCCCATACTAGGACTGGAATGTTGTTCAATAACCATATTGATGCCATCCAGTAACTTGGGAGGAACTGTGCAGACTTTTTAGTTGCCTAAGTTACTTAGCTAATACTATAGTTTTATATTTTAGGATGTTCTTGTAAAGATAACATGGTTAATTATTATTGAGTGGTATAGGGAATCAAGTCTATAAACTCTAGAATATAGTAACCAATTAGTTTAGTATTAAATTGTTAGCATATGGTTTTATATTAGTTATTTATATCCAAGTTAGATGTTGCCAACTTATAAATTGTAAATCATAACAGGAGGATTCCCAGCTCTACTACCTTTTTTCGATCAACCGGAGCAAGGCAAGTATACTCCTCAATTTTGTTCATTTCTCATGTCTTGCATGTTCATCCCTGTATCTCCTTGATTGACACGATGTATCACGGTATTGTCTGGTTTCATATTTCATGTATTAGTTGTGTCTGGGAGGGAAAATACTATAGTTATGTGATCAAACCCTGTTACTACTCATGTGAATAGCTTGGGTCCCGCATCGTGCACGTGGGACCAAAGTCATACCATTTCATGTTCATTGCATCTACCCAAGCCGATCACAATCTAGATGTATTTCAATATTACACATGTCAGGATTTCAGGTTGTATTGCAGGATTCATGTTTGTATTTTATGTTCAGGTTGTATTTCATGTTCAGGTTATACTTCATGTTCAGATTGTATTTCATGATTCAAGACTCTTACCAGGTTCCATGTTTTACTTTCAGTATTTCTTGCTCAGTTTCATGTCTTGTCTTATTTCTTGTACTTATATATATTCCCTGTTTCTTGATTCATACCATGATGTTCATGTTCATTTCCTTTGATATACTTAGCTCCGCTCCTGACTAGGATATGTTGCAGGTGAGTTGGAGGCTCTGTGCGACCCGTACTATGGAGAGGAGCCAATTGATACAGGAGAGCTAGCTGGTGCTGCTCTTGACTTAGAGGCTGCAAAAGCCTAGATCTTACCTTAGTATTCCATATTATTTCCTTGTATTGAGACTAGTAGACTTACTTTCATTTGCTGGAATGTAATAGAATTCTGAGACTTGTACTTCTTTTCTGGGTTACATTTATAGATGTTGTGTTTTCATACTTGTCTTGATATCTGGTTAGTTTTCCTAGATTGGTACAGCTTACTTTGTTGTGTCTAACGACAAAGGCTGGGCGTGTCCGACTCATGTCCGATTATTCGGGAACGGGTCGTGACATATTTTTAATGGTGGCCCATGCAGGTCTATCCTAATGGTACCTAGGTCTTAGCGTACTATTGGGGGACTTGATTATACTAGGGAAACTTTATCACGGCATAGAAAAATAAAAAAAGGGTATATTAGGTTTATCAGGTTTATCAGCTGTATTGATATTATAAAAATATTATTTATTAGGTTTTTAGGGTTTGTCAATCAACGAAGTTTTTTTTCTATTGTAGGATGGTCATTAGAAGAAAGGTCGCGGATAAGCCCGGAGTTGCAGGCAGCTCAGATCAGGCTGCATCCGACGTTCCGGCAGATCAGCTTCCAGCTGTGCCTCCTATTTTTCTACCGCTGCCTTCGACGATGATGTTTGACGGCGCCCAGGTGATGGTGATGTTCCAGCAGTTTCTGGAGGCCCAGAATCACCAGGTAATACAGTTCAGAGCGACCGTCGTCGACGCACTCAGGACTCGAGAGACGGTAGCACCGGCACCAGTAGCACCTCCAGCACCACGAGCACCAAGACCAGGGACAACCAAGGAATACCAGAATCTCTGCTCGATGGACTTTTGGGGCAATGAGGGTATCGTCTATGCAGATGAACGGATGGAGAATGCGGAAAGGACCTTGAAGATGGCACAGATCCCGAATAATTTGAAGGTAGAGGTGGCGAGCATGCGGCTGTTCAACCTTGCCAGAGCCTGGTACCGCGAGGAGCCCCAGTTGGCAGCACAGCAGGTTCTTTGGGCAGATTTTAAAACACTATTCAAAGAGAAAATTTTCCCAGACATCGAGAGGGACGAGCTTCGGATGCAGTTCGAGGCCTTGCAGCAGGGGACAATAACAGTAGTAGAGTACACTTTAGAGTTTACTAGACTCAGTAGGTTCGTAGAGAACCTAGTCAGAGCACCGGAGAACAGAGCTTGGAGATTCAAGAAGGATCTGACCAGGGAGCTGTGGCACGTAGTAGCTATTAGCCAGGCGACTACCTACTCGAGCATCCTCAAGATCGCCCAGGCAGTTGAGAAGGAGATGGACCCGAGGCCCAAGAGGGATAGGGACATCGGCAGCAGCAGCTACTAGGCGCCAGCGAAGAGGGTGCAGATGCAGACTCAGGCGAGGCCATATCAGCAGGCAGCAGTTCATTACCGTCCTGCCAGAGTTCCATCAGCTCAGCATCAGAGGCAGCAGGGAGTCACTTGCACATACTGTCATCGGCCGGAACACGATGTGGAGGTCTGTCACAAGAGGCTTGGACTTTGCCTCTTCTGCGGGTCAGATGCACATCAGATGAGAGACTGCCAGCAGGCTACAGCCAGACTAGCAGAAGGACCCCGAGGAGCTGGAGGACCACCGCCTGTACCATCCAGAGCATTGCCTGCTGCACCCCAGAGAGGAGAAGCTCTACCACCCCAGCAGCAGAGGTTTGTACAGCACCAACAGCAGCAGAGGGAAGGACCACAGCGGGGACGTGCTTACGTCATGGCCGCAGTTGAGGAGGAGGAGACAGCTCCAGATGTCATCACAGGTTCTGTTATCATTTATTTATTTCTAGACATTGTCTTATTTGATTCTGGAGCCACATATTTTGTATCATATGAGTTTCTGCATAGACACGGCTTCACTATAGCTGACAGGAGGAGGAGTAGGGGTAGTGCCAGTCAGTGAGATGGTGGATTGCCCTATCACTATAGCTGGACGGGAGCTTAGGGCTCGACTTCTGGTGATGCCATTGCCCGGATTCGACGTAGTCCTCGACATCGACTGGATGAGCGAGCAGTTTGCCGTAATAGACTGCCACGAGGGGAAGGTCACTTTCAGCCCGCCAGGAGTTCTACCGTTCGAGATCAGCAGATGAGTTACAGAGAGGCCAGAGGGAGTCTACTTCAGAGCAGTTGTAGAAGGCCAAGAGTTGTCGCATCCGCTGATTGCAGAGTATCTTGACGTCTTGTAGCCTCCCTTCCCGAAATTTTTTTGAGATATTTTTATTTATTTATTTTACTTAAATGGTGATTTTTAGATTTTTATAAGTAATTATTAAGATTAATATTACGGTAGATGACTTTAGCCAGGGTTGAGTTTTGAAGTACTAGACGACTAGGAATCATGGCACGGGTAGTGCAGCGGCGTGCCTTGACCAGTGTATTAGCCATGCCAAGGAAGACCCAGCCATAAGTGTGTCCTATCTAAAAAAACTAGGCTAAGTTGCGACTTAACTCCTAGAAATAATTAAATTGTTAATTATTTATGTTATTAAATATTAGGAGACCCGGTTGTACCAAATCAGTCTGGACTGGACTCGAACTAAGTCCAAGCCCATGTAATGATGCAGTGTGACCAAAGACGTCAGTGTCGATGTATTTATGTGTAAGTCATATTTTACACTAATGCCCTATTAAAGTTATTTTATGAATAATTGTTATATATATGTATTAAGGATATATATACACTGTTGTTATACTATTTTTATTTATGTAAACATTTCGTGTGGGTAATTCCATAAGTGTGTATTGTATGTATATATAAATATATTATATATGTATGTGTATGTATGTACACATATATATATATATTAAATATGTGCATCTGAATTTATATATATAAATATTATATATGTATATAGATGTGTATGTATGGATAAGTATAGATAAGTGAATATGTATCTAGATATATATATAGAGAGTAAAATAAATACATATAAAAATACGTGTGTATGTATATATAAAAATATACTATATATGTGTATGTGTATATATATGTACAAATATATGTATATAGGAGTATATGTGTTTGTATATATATATATAAATGAATATATATATAAATCAAATGAAGAATTAATAATAAATATAAACCCATACCCGAAGCCCAGGCCCAGGCCCAAAGACCCGAGCCCATAGCCAGCAGGCCCACCCCAGGCTTGACCCAAGTCTCCTGCTAACCCAGCTCGAGCACAGAGGAACCCCCGCGTTCTCTGTTACGGAGGCTTATATGTCGAGAGAGAGTAACGAGAGGAAAAAAGAAACAAAGCTTTCAACCCTAAAAACACAACGCCGCCATCTTCCTGCTCTAGGCGGCCAAGCTATTTTAACTTCTTGATTGAACATAGGGTTTAAGATTAAGGAATTAAATTGAATAGCTTGGGTGTTCAAGCTATTTTAACTGAGTTTGGTAATCTGAGATTGGGTATTCATTAATGGCTAAGAAGGAAGATGGCAGGTTCCTAATTGGTACTAGGAAGGATGTTAAGACTAATGTTGTATAATTTATGCATGAGTTTATGAGGTTCTAAACCAATGCAAGGGAAGTGAACTGTCCTGATTTCCTATAGGGCTAATAGTTAGGTTGGTATAGGACTGGCTTGGAATGATGATGCCAGTCCCACACTAGGACTGGAATGTAGTTCAATAATCATATTGATGCCATCCAGTAACTTGGGAGGAACTGTGCAGACATTTTAGTTGCCTAAGTTACTTAGCTAATATTATAGTTTTATATTTTAGGATGTTCTTATAAAGATAACATGGTTAATTACTATTGAGTGGTTGAGGGAATCAAGTCTAAAAACTCTAGAATATAGTAACCAATTAATTTAGTATTAAATTGTTAGCATATGGTTTTATATTAGTTATTTATAACCAAGTTAGATGTTGCCAACTTATAAATTGTAAATCATAACAGAAGGATTCCCAGCTGTACTACCTTTTCTCGATCAACCGGAGTAAGGCAAGTATACTTCTCGGATTTGTTCATTTCTCATGTCTTGTATGTTCATCCCTGTATCTCCTTGATTGACACGATGTATCACGGTATTGTCTGGTTTCATGTTTCATGTATTACTTGTATCTGGGAGGGTAAATACTATAGATATGTGATCAAACCCTGTTACTACTTATGTGAATAGCTTGGGTCCCGCATCGTGCACGCGGGACCAATGCCGTACCATTTTATGTTCATTGTATCTACCCAAGCCGATCATAATCTAGATGTACTTCAATATTGCACATGTCAGGATTTCAGGTTGTATTTCAGGATTCATGGTTGTATTTCATGTTCAGGTTGTATTTCATGTTCATGTTATACTTCATGTTTAGATTGTATTTTATGATTCAGGACACTTACCATGTTCCCTGTTTTACTTTCAGTATTTTCTGCTCAGTTTCATGTCTTGTCTCATTTCCTGTACTTATATATATTCCCTATTTCTTGATTCATACCATGATGTTTATGTTCATTTCCTTGGATATATTTAGCTCTCCTCATGACTAGGATATGTTGCAGGTGAGTAGGAGGCTCTGTGCGACACGTAATATGATGAGGAGCCAATTGATACAGGAGAGCTAACTGGTGCTGCTCTAGACTTAGAGGCTGCAGAAGCCTAGAGCTTACCTTAGTATTCCATATTATTTTCTTGTATTGAGACTAGTAGACTTACATTTATTTGCTAGAATGTAATAGAATTCTGAGACTTGTACTTCTTTTCTGGGATACATTTATAGATGCTGTGTTTTCATACTTGTCTTGATATCTGGTTACTTTCCCTAGATTGGTACAGCTTACTTTGTTGTGTCTAACGACAAAGGCTGGGCGTGTCCGACTCGTGTTCGATTATTCGGGAGCGGGTCGTAACACTCGGTCTGTAGTAAGGGCCAAATTAGTGGCATTGCACGAGTACCAGGGATATGAAGTGAAAGAGGATGTGATAAAGGCTTCTCTGACAGAATTAGAAGTTATAATCTTGGAGCTTCAAGGCCTTGAGGGCAGTCTTTGGTCCTTGCGAACACAGAGCTAGAGAAAATGGTTGCTGAGCTTTCCCAGCATGAACAGAGACGACATGCTCTGGCTCACATGATTGTCTAGATTGAAGCAGAGATTGAAGAGGTGATCGATGCTAAAGAAGTCCAAGTATGTCGTCAAACGACCATAGAAGAACAGTGTGAAACCCTTCGGGAACAGATTTTGCAGTTGGAAGAGGCACTGGCTTTTGCCGAGAGTGAGTTGGAGATGTCAAAAGACCAGCAGAGGCTCCTTCGCTAGCGATCCGAGACTTTAGCTTGAGAGAATGAGAGTATCAGTGCTCGTCGGGTAGAGTTAGACATCGCATGCCAAAACATGTCCCAACTCGAGGACGAAGCCGCCAGACGACAAAAGGCAGAGCGCCGAGCCAAAGAGTTGGTTGGGCCCAAGATTGCCTTTTTGAGGAGCCAACTTGACAAACTTATGCGTCGGTCGTCTTAAATTGTAATATTGATGTCCTTTGTCCTTTTGTTCCTCTTTTCTGGGAGGGCTTTTTTTGTAGTAAATAAAGAAGAACTTTTCCTTTTCATGGATGAAAATCTTAGTTTTGATTCTTTTGCTGTCCATTTATTATGAACTTTTTGTAGTAGTGAGAATTCCATCAGAGGTAGTATTAACAAAATAAGATGGAGGTAACTCCACTAGGGATAGGGTTTTTACTCAGAGGTATTATGGACATGATGAACACAAAAAAATTTATGGTAGGATTTTTCTTACTCAGAAGTTATATGGACGTGGTAAGTATAGATTCTATGGTTGTATAGAACGACTCAGAGGTAGTATGGATGTGAAATATTCTATAGATGATTATGAGAACACGGGATTTGTCACGAAAGAAATGTCTACTCAGAGGTAATATGGGCATGGTAGGCATGAACTTCATTGGGGTATAGAAAAACAACTCAGCGGTAATATGGACATAAAATGTTTTCTACTATTGTATAGAACTATTTAGAGGTTGTATGGACGTGAAAATATTCTATAGATGATTATGACAACACGAGGTTTGTCACGGAAGAAATGTCTACTCAGAGATAATATGGATATGGTAGGCATGAACTTTATTGGAGTATAGAAAAACAACTCAGAGGTAATATGGACGTGAAATATTTTTGACTGGAGAAATAAGGAAGGGATAAATTTGTTAATAGAATACATAAGCACCCACAGAGGATGTGGAAATACATGTTGATTTAGACCTCATACATAGTATTTCTTTAAGAATTTACCATTGATCAACATCATTAGCAAGTCACCGTTAGGTTTTGACAGCCGACAAGCACCATTGGAATAGACCATCTCTATGATGAATGGTCCTTCCCACTTGGGATCAAACTTTTCAGCAGTCTTGTGAGTCATTACCAATGATCTTCGAACTGAAAGACGAGGTCACCCACTTGGAATGTCATTTCCCGGACCTTTTTGTTGAAAGTTCCAAAAATTCGAGCTTGATAGAGTTTGGTATGTTGTTGAGCCAGCAGGCACCTCTTGTCCAATGCTTCCAACTACTGTAACCGACGGTATTGATTGTCTTCGTCAGTCAGCTGGTTGGTGACAACTACTCGTAGAGACAAAATTTGGATCTCTAGGACCACAGAAGTCAAGGCTTGCATGGTCTTATTTAACGTATTCAGGCCTGTCTCAAGGGCTTCTATATATTGTTGATGATTGAAACCCTCGCTGCTTCCCGTGTTGTCACCTTCAGCCATGTAGACGGACATCATATGGGGAAATAAAGGGCATAGTAGATCTTTTACTCTTCGGCTCGAAACCTTGAGTTTCGCCTTCCTGAGGGTAGACTGGTAGATTACAATAATCCTCTGATTCGAAGCAGGTGCTACCCCCAGCTTGTCGGTAACTTGCTCCCACGGAGGCATCTCTGTCAGTTCCACATAAGCCCTCCTCTGATTGATATAAGGGGTTGTCGTGGAGGTTCAGGTTTTGGCTACCCCCAGCCTATGTTGTGGTTGAAGCAAAATTCTCCTGCGATAAGGGTTTGGATTTGGCACGTGTATGTTGGAACACACCCGTACTGGGCACAACTGCCTTGCTACTCCTAAGTCGGCCCTTAGATTTGTTAGCCGAAATGAAAGGGTTTTTGGAAAGCTTCTTATGGGATGGCGACCCCCATGCGGCATTACAAGAAGCAACCAGGAGCTCATCTTCTCTTTCACTCATCAATACTTTGTCGAGTCTCTCCAGAGGTATTGCTGGTTGTAATCGTTAGAAAATAGACCGCCTCCTCGGTGGCGATGCTGTTGTTTGGCGACAACAACAATTAATGGTAATTTTGGCACATGTGTGCCTTGGGCCAGGAACGTTGCCCACAACAGTCTTTTTTTATCTTGCTCTTGTGAGAGATCACGTTGCACAGATTAGAGGTCTCCATATCAATACTTATTTCGTGCATGCAGGGAAGCTGTGCACATAAGTGAAGATGTGAAGGTAGCTTCCCCTTCCCAGTTCCTGCGTATGAGACATGCTTAGGTCCTAGTCAGAGAGTTGCTCGTGTGGCAGACTCACTTCATGCTTACAACAACGCTGCTCGCATAAGTTTGTCCCTATAGTATGCACCCCTGGCTTGAATCATGCACATGGGCGCTCAAGTGACAGCGGAGTTTTATTGGTTGAGGCATCAAAGCACTCGAACCAATTTTATACAATTTTTCGTAGGTTGCACGCGTGACTGTCAACGCGGGCCTTCGATCAGCTGTAGGTATAGCACGTTGATCACTCGAAGCGCGTATAGCCTTGGACTTCTTCCTACTACCCCTGGAAGGTGCGTAGTATTCAGAGTCCAACACTATGGTTGGCATAGCACGTTGGTCGCGAAAGGCGCATGCTGCCTTACCCCTGGAAGGTGCATAGCATTCAGAATCCAACATGATTGTTGGCGTAACACGTTGATCACACGAGGCGCGTGCTGTATTAGATTACTTCGTGTTACCCCTAAAAGGTGCCTAACATTCGGAATCTAACATAGGTTTTCCCAGAGGATAGGCAATTGTGTCAAAGATAAAAGTTCTAGCCTATGCAGCTGTCTTCGTACCCAGGTGGGAAGCGGTGCCCTTCTTCCTGTGATGCGCCTTCATCAGGCCTGCAGCAGGGGAGCTACACTCTTCATTGGACTTCTCAGCAACGAGAGCTGACTGAGGCCGTACAACAGCAACAGTTGAAGGCATCTTCGACGATTCACCGTCAAGGGGGTTCTGGAGCACGTCTCCTTCTGTCTTGCTACTCATCGCACTAGCCTTAGGCATCCAAGTTCGTCGAGACTTCTTCGACTTTACGAGCCGCTTCGGAGGGCTCGACTTCTCTTCAGAGAGGAGATCTTCAAGAGCTTGCTTGCAAAACATACAACTAGCATCTTTTGATAAGACCCCAACAAGTTGTTGTCGGATTGTGTCACCACCTTCTTGTCGGAGGAGTAGGAAGTCCCCAGTAGAGTCGCCATTTTGTTTGCCATAAACAAAAGTTAAACAAATTTTGTATTTCAAACATATAAAGGAATACAAAAGATTCTAAATATGAGATCTTGGTACAAGAATTTTTGGAGAAGTGTGATGGTGGAGATCGACGATCTGAACTTGCTCCTTTACTTCTTTGACGGTCTGACGACGATTTGAACTTGCTATGACTTTCTGATGCTTGTGAGTGGTACTCGGGGTTGCCAATCAAGTAGACATCGAAGAGCTCATGATTGAAGGAAGATTCCTTCTATTTATAGGCTGTACATAGACAATGTGCGAAAAGGGTTTTGACGCGCAAGAGCGCTGCGCGTGCAAAATTTCGGAGAAATCTGTTGTAATTGCTCCGTGAAGGCTACTGCTTTGTTGGAATTTTTTGTGATCGAAAACTTGGACAGTTAGCATCGTTCATCAACATAACCGAATAATTAACACGTAGCGTGTGACTATTGCTCGACGATCTTGCTCGGATAAAACTGAATAAATTTTGCTCCTATTGAAAGAACAACAGTTTAAACAAACTGAATTCCGATCTTATCTTAGGAGTGGCGGTTTGAACAAATCGGATTTGGTTGTATTAGATGTGACTGTATCTGAAGGGATACGGCTGCCATACTAGCTACATGGCATGATACCACATTTGTGGAAAAGCTGCGTGCTATACGAGCTGGACTTCTGGAGAGCAACAAAGTCACTGTGCTTTTGGGCGACGAGGAGAATGTGCTTCTGAGGCGATGAAGTTGCTTTGCTTTTGGACGACGAGAAGATTGTGCTTCTGAGGTGACGAAGTTACTGTACTTTTGGACGATGAGGAGACTGCGGTCTTAATGCAACAAAGTCACTGCGCTTTTGGGCGAGCTCTGAGGAGTCAGTGAAGGAGTAGTTGGAGGGGTTACACTTCTGGATAACTCTGAGGAACCGATGGAGGAGTCGTGAAAGAGTGCTAATGGAGGTGCGCTTCTTCAAGGCCCTAAAGGAGGTACGCTTCTTGAAGGCTCTGAAGGAGGTGTGCTCCTTGAAGACTCTGAGAGACCAGTGAAGGAGTTGCGCTTCTAAGAAATCATGAGGAAGCTGCTCTTTTACAAAGCGTTGAACTCACTGTGCTCATAAGTAAGTTAATGACCACCCTTAAGCGGCTGAGTCAACCTCCCTTTATTTGCTACCACTTTGGGGGAGAGGGGGAGGGGGGAGGAGGGCTCGAGAAACGGTAGCCCAAGATTTAGTAAAATGAATCTATTAAATGAGATTCATTATGTTGAGTCTTAGGTTCATCCTATTATTTTGGATTCCTTTGACCGACTGCCACGTAGCATATGGGTTGGACCACATAGCCTATATAAAGATGAGCTCTTAGGTGAGGCCTTGCTCATAGTTTCCAGTCATTCCCTTGTCATGCTCAATCCTGACTTAGCTTCGGACAGCCATGGGCCTTGTATAAGTCGACTGTTGGTTGTAGATCTCTTCGTTCAAAGAAGTTGTGGTCTTGTAGAAGAACAACTATAGAGTTTCGAGATGCACTTGAGCATTTAGCCTAAGGGATTCAAACCTGAACAACATCTTGGAGATCTTTGAGGTCCAAGCTACCGGGTTTGGATTTATTGTCATTTTGAAGAGCCATAGGTTATGCTCTGCCGTGCTCAATAATTGTTTCATTAGCCATAATGGAGCGGGGGAGCTACTCACGTTGTTAGGCTAGAAGAGCCACATGTTGTGCTGTGAGCTTTGCGTACGAGCTGCGTTCTTGCTCGGGCTAATAGCTGCTTTATTAGCCATATTGGGGTTCCTCCATGTCTGACTAGGAAGCAGTCTGCTCTGACGAGGAAGTGATTTGCTCTGACACTGCTGTACTTTTGGGGATGCGTGCTTTCTGAAGACTACGCACTTATAGGTTGTGCTTTAGGTTTTTGTCTTTATATGTAACCATGAAGAGTCTGTAATAGATCTTTTGTAAACATAATTTTAATAAAAGATTTTCCTTTATGTACTGTCTTTTTGTAGTACGTGTTTTTGAAGTCTGTGACAATCTTAGTATATCCTGCGCTTCTGTGAACCATGCGAAGTAACTGATGTATTTTGCGCTCTTGTAACTGCTGTACTATTTTATGCTTCTACAGGGACGCATGATGGCGTCGTCTTCTGGATCTAGCAGCTGGCTACCCCCAGCCACTATAGTAGCATGGTTGGGTGAAGATCTACACCCAACTTTGCATCTTACCCTCAGAGAATCGCTACCCTCATCATGGAAGATAGATGGAGAAGACATACCCCCTGGTTGCGGTACATCTTTCTGCGAGGGCCTTTCCGATCGGGTATTTTGGAATACCCATGTCATAAGTATAGACCTTCATGTTATCGTCCTCGTCGTACTGGTTGAGGAGGAGAGTGCCTTTGAGCCCTTCAGGACGGGAGTATCGCTTCGAACGGAGTAACAAGAAGCATGAATTGGTTCATGTCCCGCAGTCCGCTATAGTCGTTGGAAGACGGGCGGCTTGTCTGCGGATACTGTTCTTTGAGTACAATAACAGTTGATGGTGATCTGGGTGAAATACCCCATCGAGGGGTTGTTGCATGCGCCACTATCTTTCTTTACCCTCCCTCCATTTGTGATCTATCATTTTCAGCAAGTCTGGTAGGGGCGTTTACCTGCGTCAAGCGGGTTGTGCGTTTGATCAGATAAAATTTTTGAACTATCGCAGGGAGCGTTCAGAATGGTTCTATGGGAGCGGCTCACTTTATACACATGATTCTGGCGTGCGCATGTGTGGGTCTGATAGAGCCTTCCGTCAGGGGCCCGTATGATCATCCGGGGCACCTTCTGATGAACGCATGCTGAGGTAAGGATTCGGGTATGTTGGGTCCGCCGCTTTGTACTTCTTTGTACTAGCTTTTGAGTAGTACAATACGTCCAAGTCTTTTTTGTGGGTAGTGTTTTGGGAGATACTGTGGAAGATATATCTCTTTTCCCTCTCCCGTGTGCACTATTGTCTGGCACCATTCGAGATGGCTTAATGTGCATCCATAGGCACTCACCTTGATTTAGACGAGGCATACTTTCGTATCTCCTACTGGCAAGTTGGCTGAGATGCAACATTGTCTTCTTGAGCAGGGAGTGGCCAGGATGTCACTATCACTTTCTAGAATAAAGGTATTTTGGTAAATTATAATTTTTTTGATTATTTTAATATTACTTAAATTAATGCATTGTGTTAGTATCTTTAATTGGTGAAACCTTAGAATCACTTTGACTAGATGTTAACTAAGACCAAAAACTTGGTTAGTGTCACAACCCGCACCATAGAGTAAGGGCACGAGAAGTGGGTACGTCCAGCCTACATCGTAGTGTCGGCGGTAGAACGCTGTCCTAGGTCAATCATCTACCAATATAAGGTACCTTTACAGTCTAGACTCCGAATGGAGGTGACATAGCAGACTACAGTCTCAATCACATCTAAGGTAGAAAACGATAAGATAGATAGATAGATATGAAATGAAATGAATCCACAGAGATATAACCAGATAGAAGCCTAAGTGTCTAAGATATCACAAATCCAGATAACATCTCAAATCTCAAATACAGTAATCCATAAAGTGTAAATACAATGAAAAGACATCCTAGACTAAAGGAGTGTCATCCACTGCTAAGGGGTCCTGCTGCTGATCCAGGTCACAGCTGTCCTCTAGGGTAGTCCCGTAATATGTGGAACAAAATGCCTCGCCCTCATTCTCTGTAATAATTTTAACAGGTCCAGTCAGGACACGAGCGAGCACAATACATCTCAACAAATCATAACAGGTTAGGAAATATAAACATGCTAGAGAGTAAGATACATGAAACTGAAAGAACAACATGATGTACATAAAAACATGAGAGATATTTGTAAACTGAAAATATATATATATTGTAGGTAAGAACTGTAAGTGACTAGTGATTTAGAGCACAATATGGTTATGTAAACGACAAGATGTTGTACACGAGTAATCTACAGAGGTTATATACGAGTAAGCTACAAGATTGAGTACATAACCACTTCTACTCTCCGCCCCCAATCAATACACAAGGATCCAGTTAAGTTATGTTATTGCACACGATGAGGAATGTACACGAAGGTCATGTGAGCACATGAGAGTACACGATTTCATACAATTTGTACACAAATGTCACAAATACAAGGAGTACATGGTGCTCATGATAAAGTACACGAATATGAAATACCCGGTGTATCCGCTAAGGGAATAATATTGTACGACAAGATCCATATAGTACTAATCCGTGTTACCAACGTGTCAGCATCAAGTAAAGTAATCTAAAGCAGGAAATATAATCCTAAACAAGATATAAAATAATCAGAGAATGTACTCGCCTGGTATCCTGAATATCTGAAGAGAATATACTGTCCGAGAAGTGGTGTCTGGCTCCTATAGAACAGTACAAGTCACTACATGTCTAAAATAGTAAAATAGACTGCGACAATGCATCTACATGATGATTGGGGTCAATCTAGGCTAAAGTCAACCTTTGGTCAACTCTAGTCAACTACACTAGTCAAACTAGGTCAACTAGGTCAAGCCTAACCCAAACAAGTCTTACTAAGCCTAGCCAGCCTATTCTAGCAAGCACACACCATCACAAAGCTATACAAGTCTACCAACACACCAATCCACATGTGTATACAAGTCATATGCATATGTGCCACATCATAGGAACCCTAGGCTATATGCCATACATATAGCCTATATCACACATTCCCATACATTATATATATACACTAATTTAGTATAGGCAACATATGTGTATATCACATTATTATCATTTAAGCATATAGAAATATATATATACATATATATATACATAGAGTGATAGGGGGGTAAATGGCATGTGTGTATGTGTGATACAACATTGTGTGAGTTTGGGTGTACCAACTAACATGTGTGTGATACATGACAAAAGTGTGTGTGAATGACAGTTAGAAGATAGGGTCTCAGATTTTATAGTTGAGTGTGTACAAGCTAGACTAGAGTGTGAGTGGCAATATGTGATACAATATTGTGTGTGTCAATGGGTAGGTAATGTTCCTCTGTTCTCAGGAATAAATGACAGTGTGTGTAAACATAATGTATAATAGGAAATAGTAGATAGGTTTCAGGAATTACAGGGCAATGTGAGTGTCAATGTGACAGTTTAGTTAACAGTGAATAGGAAACAATTTGTAGGTTAATGTGTGTGTGTACATATGTGACAGGAATGTGTGAGTGTAGCATTATGTGTACAGGAATATGAGTTCAGTGATGTGTGTCTCAGTTTTGTAATGTGTGTGTGGATGTGCGTGTGTCAATTAGATGAGGGCGAATCACATATAGGTGTGTAATGTACAGTGTGCTAACTTAGGGAACTTAGATAAGTGTTGTGTCAATAGAAAATCAGAAAATAGTGTTGTGTAACATGGATTCAGTAGAGTACAGTGATGTGTGTCAAAAATTAGGAAATTAGTTCAAATCATGACAGTTTTCATATTGAAAGTTTGGTTTAACAGTTTACTTTAACAGTCCAATTAACAATTAACACATCCAACCCATTCGAAAACCTATAACCCATCACCAACATGAACCTAACATTTAAGTGGTCTAATACATATGTAATTAAACTAATCCTGATCATTAAACATCAATACATCAGTTAAAAGTATAATCAAAATCTCAGGATAATCGGGACTATGAACTGTGTATCAGGAAAATTTGGAAAACCCATTTTGAAAACTAAAATCAACCAATAACCCACAATTAAGGGTTGGTAAACCATACCCCACATGTGCACGTGTCTCACATAGTGTCTGTGTCCAACCAAGTGGACACAACCGTGTCCACGACACCAAAATCACCACACGATCACACACGCAGTGTACAGCCTCGTGCACGCGTGCACACGTGTCTAGCACACGACGCAGGCCACGTGGAGACACGTGGCCGTGCACACGTGCACGCCAGGGGTAGGGCTACATGCCCAGTAGCCTAATACGTGTCCACGTCATGTCATGTGTCGACACGAAGTGCATATCAGTACGGAAAAACCTAACTGCACAGCCAGTGCGGGTCGGATTTCGTGTCCGACATCAGTTAAAAGTATAATCAAAATCTCTGGATAATCGGGTCTATGAACTGTGTATCAGGAAAATTTGGAAAACCCAATTTGAAAAGTAAAATCAACCAATAACCCACAATTAAGGGTTGGTAAACCATACCCCACATGTGCATGTGTCTCACATAGTGTCTGTGCCCAACCAAGTGGACACAACCGTGTCCACGACACCAAAATCACCACACGATCACACATGCAGTACATAGCCTCGTACACACGTGTCTAGCACACGACACAGGCTATATGGAGACATGTGGCCGTGCACACGTGTACACCAAGGGTAGGACTACATGCCCAGTGGCCTGATACGTGTCCACATCGTGTCATGTGTCGACACGAAGTACGTATCAGCGCAGAAAAACCCAACTACACAGCCAGTGCATGGCCAGTGCGGGTCAGATTTTGTGTCCGACATGATGCGGCTTGACTCGAGGCTTGGGGGCTGACATGTCAGTCAGTGCCCCCTCCTCGATGCCAAATCCTAGGCCTCCACGTGCCCTATACACAGAGAACTAGCCATCGGGTAACAGGACAGTGTCCCGCGGCCTGCACAGCGTATTTGTGTCCCCGTGTGGACATGACACGACTCCAAAACTACTGACCAAGGACACGAATCTAGAGACAAACCCTAGATCTAGAAATTCAATTAAAAACATTTCCAAAAATAGCAAGAAAAGTTGGTTGTGGCATTTCAACAAACACCTAGACTAGGAAATGGATACGTGTCTGATACGAACACGAAATCAAATATAACGGACACCAAACTTTCACTATAGCTAGGGGACACCTAGATGTAGGCTACCATGCAATAAAAACATGAATTAATTAGAATTTGAAGGGTTTACCTATAGGTTACAAGGATCAAGAAAAAGCCCCAAATCAAACGGTTCCCATTGCTAGCCAAATCCTCCAAATTACTCTAAAACATAAATTGCTCCTTATGAACAGCAAGTAGAGGTTGATTAGATTCATATGCAAAAGATTTGGGTCAAAAAGGATTAAAAATGGATTTAATAGGAATTTAGGAAAGTGAGGATTTACCTTTCCTTTCAAGAACTTGGTTGAGCACAAAAGAGGCAAGAACAAGTGGAAATGATATTAAATTAGGGACGGGGGAACCCTATGTTGGCCGGCCACTATGGGTTGGTTACGGTTAGGGCTCAAGTCATGGGCATATGGGCTAAGTTACATAAGTTATGAAATTAAATCACAAGTCACAAGTCATTGCACCTATTCTTAATTCTTCCTATTGAAACTAGTTTCTAATGACTAAAATGAGGTTGACTTAAGTTAGACTAGGGTCACACCATTGCCTACTAAGTCACCATAGCTAGGGTTAACTTCTAGGTCAGTCTACAAAGTCTCAATTAGTCAAAGTCAAAGATATCAATCACCAATTCAATAAATCAAATAAATTTAAAAATTCACCAAATGACCAAAATACCCTCAAGCTAAAAATATGGTAGTGACAAATCTACCCTCCTTAAAATAATTTTTTCCTCAAAATTAAAAGGCGAAACTAAACTGATGAGAAGGATAGATAATCATACCTCACGGTCCAAAAAGATATGGGTATCGCTCGCGCATCTCATCCTCCTGCTCCCAGGTAGACTCTCCTGAAGAATGATGTCTCCATACAATATGAACCAAGGGTATCACCTGGTTTCTCAGTACCTTCTCTCGACGATCCAGAATCTCCACTGGCTGCTCTAGATAACTGAGAGTCGGTCCCACCTCAATCTCCGAATGATCAAGTACATGGCTAGGATCAGCCACATATCGTCTCAACTATGATACGTGGAATACGTTGTGGACACCCACTAGTACAGGTGGCATGTCTAGCATGTAACCCACGTCACCGACTCTCCCGCTGATCACGAAAGGTCCGATGAAGCGCGGGCTAAGCTTCCTACCTCTACCAAAACGTATGGTACCACGAGTCGGAGATATCCTCAGAAAAACCATGTCTCATAAACAATGTCTCAAGTTACTAAATACTCAAACATGACAAAACAAATAAAACAAACAACAACCTACTTCTAATCCTATCTCTAATCTGTACCTCAAACTCCAAAGGCCTCCGGTGGCTATCAGCCCAGTGTCGATGTCTGTCCTACACCACGCAGAGTCTGTCCTGATGAGCTTTACCTTCTCGGCTGCGTCAATAACCATCTCAGGTCCCAATAAAGCTCGCTCTCCAACATCATTCCAAGATAAGGGTGTACGACATCTACGCCCGTACAGAGCCTCGAAAGGTGATATCTCAATGCTGGCCTGATAACTGTTGTTGTAAGCAAACTCCACCAAGTGTAGGTGATCCTCCCAGGAACCTCCAAAATCCTGGACGCATGTCCACAACATGTCCTCGAGCATCTGAATTGTCCTCTCTGACTGTCCGTCCGTCTGGGGGTGGTATGCAGTACTAAACTTGAGCTGAGTTCCCAAACTAGTCTGCAGACTCCTCCAGAAATGGAAAGTAAAATGACTATTCCGATCTAAGATAATATTGACCGAAATCCCATGAATCCTGACAATCTGCCACATGTACATCTCTGTAAGCCTCTCAGTAGACGTATCCACTTTAAATAGCAAAAAGTGGGCCAATTGGGTCAACTTGTCAACGATGACCCAAATCGCGTGGTAGCCCAGATACAAAATTTATCATGATATGCTTCCACTTCTACTCTGGAATGGGCAATGGCTGTAACAAGCCTCTGGGCCTCTGTCTCTCTGCCTTGACCTGCTGACAGACCAAGCATCTGGCTACGAAGCGAGCTACCTCCCGCTTCATCCCATACCACCAGACGTGCTCTCTCAGATCCATGTACATCTTATTGGCACCAAGATGTATAGAGTACTGAGATCCGTGAGCCTCCTGCATGACCTGCTCCCTGAGCTCTCCACTAGACACACACAGCTTGGAACCGTACCTCAAAGCGCCATCCTCTGTAAGTGTGAACTCACCATCCACTAGCCCTGCTCAAACCTGTTCTCGAATACCCCGCAGAGCAACATCCTAGAACTACGTTGACTTGATCCTCTCCATGAAGTTCGAATGAATCTGAAGGCCCTACATCTGTATCTATACTCCAGGCACAATCACCTCAATCCCCAGGCTCTCCAAGTCTGCTAGCAAGTGCCAATCCATAGTCAAACACATGGCTGTCGGATACCTACTCAAGGCATCGACAACCACATTAGCCTTTCCTGGGTGATACTGTAGTGAGATGTCGAAGTCCTTCATCAGCTCTAACTACCTGTGGTGCCTCATGTTGAGCTCTTTCTGTGTAAACACATACTTCAAGCTCTTATGATCTGTAAAGATCTCTACCCTCTCTCCATACAAGTAGTGCTTCCACAACTTCAGAGCAAAAATCGCTGCTGCCAACTCCAAGTCATAGGTAGGGTAGTTCTTCTCATGGAGACGTAACTGCCTGGAAGCATAGGCAATCACCTTTCCATGCTACTGCAAGACACAACCCAACCCCTTCCCTTAAGCGTCACTATAGATAGTGAACCCTCCTGAACCAGATGGCAATGTCAGAATCGGAGCTGTCGTAAGCCGCTTATTAAACTCATCAAAAGTAGCCTGACACTCCTCTGAACAAACAAACTCAGCATACTTCCGGGTCAGCCTAGTCAACGGCTCTTCAATCTGGAAGAAATCCTGCAAGAACCTCCTGTAATATCCTGCCAGCCCCAAGAAGCTCCTGATCTCTGCTACTGAACTCGGTGCCGACCAAGCCTCAACTGCTGTGATCTTCTTCGGCTCCACTGAGATCCCATCTCCAGTCACCATATGATCCAAGAAGTCAACTCTGTCCAGAAAGAACTCGTACTTCGAGAGCTTGCCATACAGCCTCTCCCTCCTGAGTGTCTCCAGAACCACTCACAAGTGCTCCTTGTGCTCCTCCTCAATCTTCGAATACACCAGAATATCATCGATGAACACCACCATGAACTTGTCCAAGTACTGGTGGAACACCTTGTTCATCAAGTTCATAAATACTGTCGGTACGTTGGTCAGCCCAAACGGCATAACCAAAAACTTAAACTGCCCATACCGCATCCTGAAAGTGGTCTTCGGAATATCCTCCCTCTTCACCTTCACCTGATGATAACCTGACCTCAAATCAATCTTAGAGAAAACCCGAGCTCCGTTCAACTGATCAAAAAGATCATCGATCCGCAGTAGTAGGTATCTGTTCTTGATCGTCAGGTTGTTGAGTACCCTGTAGTCGATACACATCCGTACCGACCCATCCTTCTTGGGTACAAAGAGTACCGGTGCACCCCAAGGTGAAAAACTCGATCGGATGAAGCCCTTGTCCTACAGCTCATCCACCTGCTTCTTCAGTTCTACCAACTCACTGTTGTTCACTCGATAGACATGCTGAGAAATCGGTTCTGCGCTGGGAAACAAGTCTATCGAAAACTCAACATCCCTGTCTAGTGGAAGTCCTGGCAACTCCTCCGAAAAGACGTTCATGAACTCTGTAATCAAAGAATGTGGAGCCACCTGCTCCTCAACTGAAGCTCCGCAGAAAAGTCCGCTGTCCTGCTCCGCCTGTCGCCGGGTGTACTCGAACTCTAGCTCTCCTGGCGCTCCAAATAGAACTCTACCCCTTCGACAATCTATGCTAGCGTGATGCTTGCTCAACCAATCCATACCTAATACGATATCATAGTTCGGTAGTGGCATGACGAGCAGACTCACCTCCAACTCTCGGCCTCCTAAAATAATGCTCCGCCCTCTACAAACATCACTCACGAGGATAACACCACCCCGGTCGTGATCTTGCAGGTCCTAGGCAATGGTTCAGATACAAGGCAGTGTCTAATAGCAAATGATACCGCCACAAAACTGTATAAAGCCCCAAAATCAAATAACGCAAAAGCTGGAATGTAGTCGAGAAGAACCGAACCTGCAATCAACTCCCCAATGGACTCTGCATCCTCGACCGCCATGGCAAAAGCTCGCCCCTGCTGACCTCCCTGAGCCTGCTGTTGATGCTGGATGAACCTCTGCTGCTGAGTCTGCAGTGGTCCCCTCTGCTGGCCTACTGGAGCCTTGGCTCCTCTACCTCCTTCTGGTGCTAGACGCATCGATGCTACTGGACAGTCTCTCATCTGATGGTCCGATAATCCACACATCAGGCATCTCCTAAGCCTCTTTCTGCAGTCGTTCCACCCGTGCCCCGACTTCTTGCAGAAGATGCAACTGATGGCCTGCTGTCTCGGTGCCTGCTGCTGCACCTTCGACTTCTGATGCTGCACCTGCTGGAAAAGTGCCCGGCCCTGCTGTTGGAACTGCTATTAATGTACTGGCCTCTACGGCTGCTGGTGCTAAAAATGAGGCCTCTTGCCTGGCCCCTGCTGCTGCTAGCTCCCTGGAAGTCTCGACCTCTCTTCGGCTTCAACCCCAGGTCGTCCTCCGCTGCCATAGCTCCAGTCAAGATCTACGCGAAGGTAGCATTCCGGTTACTCTTAGTCAGTGACCGAACCTCCCTGATCAACCCCCAATAAAACTTTTTCGCCTTCGTCTTCTCTGTCAGATCATCAATAAACTTGGCCAACCGGCAAAACTCTCCGGCGTACTCAGTAACTGTCTAGTTTTCCTGAACCAGACTCTCAAACTGTGCCTCAATGCCTCCTTGTGCCACATCTGGGAAGTACTGTTCCTTGAACAGCTCCTTGAACAACTCCCAAGTTTGACCCTCTACTCCCACTCTGGGATCTATCTGGTACCAGGTATGGGCTAAGTCCTGCATCTGACTGCCCGCTGCCTCGATATGAAGTCGAGTTGGTATCTCCGCCAGCCGAAAAATCTCCTCAATATGCTCAATCTAATCATCTGCATAGTGAATGCCCTCGGTGCCCAGGAAATCTCTAGGATGCATCTTCTGAGAGTCCTGGATATCCTTCTCCCTCCAGCGAGGCTGCTGCTGTACCCCTGTGCAGAAACCATCTCCACAGTCATACGGACCAGCTGATGTGCCTCGTCAATCCCCTGACAGAAGTCGGCAGTCTAACGCTGCTATTGCTGCTGGTGAGACTCCAGAATCCTCTCCATAAAGGAGAATAGATAAGAAGCATCTACCATCCCCGTAGGTGGACGCTGCTGCGGTGAAAGGATCTCAGGAAGCACCGGGCTATGCCTCCTAACTGGTGGAGGGGCTCCTCCGAAAGCTGCTGTAACACCCACCCCAGATGGCATTACTGGGACTGCGGTACCAGAAGCTAGCTGCTGAGGATGAGAGGTGGCATACCTCTCATCAGCGTCCCCCGGTGCTGGGCGAAGTGATCTCGTCTCAACCATCCTGGAGACACAGATCAAACAAGAAATAATTACTGAGAATGAGTCAAAAATATCAAAGGAGGACAGTTTATATTCAAAGAAAGACAATAAGCAGCAAAATGTAGATATACGGAATCTGATAAGGAGTTTTTCCTAGTGTGATTAAGTACCTTCAAAATATCTTAATCCTATTGCAGGCTGTAGTGATATTCTAGTTCGAATACTACTACATAAAACTAGACTAGACCTGCATGGGCCACCACTAAAAACGTGTCACGACCCGCACCATAGAGTAAGGGCACGAGAAGTGGGTACGTCCAGCCTACGCCACAGTGTCGATGGTAGAACGCTGTCCTAGGTCAATCATCTAACAATATAAGGTACCTGTACAGTATATACACTCCGAATGGAGCTGACATAGCAGACTACAGTCTCAATCACATCTAAGGCAGAAAATGATAAGATAGATAGATAGATATGAAATGAAATAAATCCACAGAGATACAACCAGATAGAAGTCTAAGTGTCTAAGATATCACAAATCCAGATAACATCTCAAATCTCAAATACAGAAATCCATAAAGTATAAATACAATGAAAAGACATCCTAGACTAAAGGAGTGTCATCCACTGCTAAGGGGTCCTGCTGCTGGTCCAGGTCACAGTAGTCCTCTAGGGTAGTCCCGTAATATATGGAACATAATGCCTCACCCTCATCCTCTGTAATATTTTCAACAGGTCCAGTCAGGACAGGAGCGAGGACAATACATCTCAACAAATCATAACAGGTTAGGAAATATAAACATGCTAGAGAGTAAGATACATGAAACTGAAAGAACAACATGTAAACCCCCTAAATTTTTTACAATTTTTTTATATATATATTTGAGTATTGATTTTTGTACTTCGTATTTATACGTTGCGTGCAATTTATATTTTCATATTTGCTCGTTGAGTACGAATATGTACGAGGCACATATTTTAGAAAGATATTTTGATCATAGATTTTATTTAAATAAGAGAAATAAGGTTTTAAAATAATATATGATAAATATCTTATATTGCTTAGCATGATAAATGCATCACTTCATTTTATTTTTAGTTATTATAAAAAGGCTAATTTAAATTATGGTACAAAATAAATAGTAATTTTATTTCATGCAAATATTCTTTTGTATACGAGGTAAATGAAGTTTGATTCATGTATATAACTGTATTTTCGAAATTATTATTAATATATTTTATTATTTATGAAAATCATATTTGAAATATTGTTTGGTTTAATATTTGATTAAATATGCTAATTCAAATTAGAAAAGACTTCATTTGAATTCAAATTAAATGAGTAGAGGTTTTAAGTTTGATTTGGATTTGAACAATTTAAAGTTTAAAGCAAATTTAATTTAATTTAATATTTTCTATGGGAAATTTAAATTCTTCCAATCCCTATCCAATTGGGAATTCCCACCTCCTATAAAAGGAGAGGTACTCCTCCAGAAATTTAACATCCACAACAACTCGTGCATCGTGTCCGTGTACGTGTCCCACTCTTATTCCATATTTACATCTACATTATTCTCCATCACGGTGTCGACAATCTCGACACGATAAATCAATCCTATCCGATAACCATCTCCTCATCACATGCCGTCGTCACTCGCCTTCGCAGCCAGCAACACCGACCCAGCCACCATCACCCTGTCGCATCCCACCACGACGCCCGGCCACCTTTAGCCGTATGCCCCGACATCAACACCACTAACCAAACCAGCAACCCGTGGCAGTCGACCACCCTACATCCTTGTCGGAACCCCCGACTCATCATCGCCACCACCATCATCCCGACACCACCGCCACCATGCTCCGACAAGCCCCATCCAAACCACCACCATCAGAGTCATCATCGCCGACACCAGAAATAAAAGAGAGGAAAATAAAACCCTAACCGTACCTAACCTCCGTCGCGCCCTTGCCGTCCGTAACCGACTTTCTCGCTGGGACCAGCGACTGGAGCCGCGCCGTTGCGGCATCCCACCGCCTCGTCTCCCACCATCCTCGCTCGGTCACTCGTCACGCTGCCGCAGATTCACCGCCGAGCTCCCGAGCCGCGGGCGCGCCCCTCCACGCGCTGGGAACCACCACCTCTTCCAAATGGCCACACCTCCGTCGAGCGCCGAGTGCCTGCCCCTCCGCCCGGAGAGCCGACGGCAGGCCACCGCCGCCAGTTGCCTAGGACCGCCGCCAGGAGCGCGCCGCCCAAGTCCTAGCGCCGTGACCTTCGTCCATCGTCGGCCCCCTCCGATTTTAGCACCGCCTCAAAACCCCGCCGCCGTGCCCTAACGATCGCCGCCACCGCGCCCGACTAGCCCGACTCCGCCGGCACCGATAGCCGTCTGGCCACCGAGGTGAGCCCCTCCCCTTTCACCTTTCCTCTCTCTCTCTCCCTCCCTGAAATCGAATTGGAGAGAGGATTATAATGTTTTTTTGGGTTATTAATATTATTAAATAATAATAATATTATTTATTGTTGTTATATTATATCACTGTTAGTATACTATTATTAGGTATTATTATTAAATATTAATAAGTTTATTATTATTATTATACTACTGCTATTATTATTATTATTATCATTAATATTATTATTACTATTATTATTTTTTTTTTTGTTAATTAAAAGTGTATAGATTATACTAATGGCAGTATGTATTTCGGAATACATATTTTATGTTAGAATTATGGTTTTACTAAATAGTAATATTATTAACTAATTAGTTAAATTATCTCTAAACTATAATATTGTAATTAAAATATGATTTTACAAAAATTAGTATATTGATAGATAGTAGTTTAAATACTTTCTAAATAGTATTGTAGTATTTTACCTAATTACAATCTAGTTCTAAATTAACACAATTTTTAATATTTATCTACAAATATCTTAAATAAAATATATATATTTTCCAAATTGTGTATAAAAAGTAATTTCCAGAATTTACGTAAGATTATTATAAAATTATTTTTTTAAAAATTTCTGTATTCTTTTTCCACAATTTCCCTTCAATTATCAATCTTACCATGACTAAATCCAAATTCCCCGCAACTTCAGACCACTGCCCATCGATCACGGCTATTGGACACCTCAGAACTTGTCAGAACACTGCACCACACCAGGCGACACACCAGGCAAGATACCTTGCCATTAAACTGTTTATATTCAGTCTGCATTTATTTATTACATATCACTGTTCATTATTTCTAGTTATTACAGTTCTTGATTTACTACATGCTTAGTGATTATTAGTTTACTTTGTTACTATCCTTTGGTTGCACATGAACCTAGAGTTAAGGGACTACCGTCTGTAGTGTACCGCATATACCTTGACACAGTTGTAGCAAGATGATGTGTGAGATGAGTAGCATATAGAGGTTCTTGCGTGTGGGCTGATCCCTGTGCGCATGCGTTAGGGCTAACTGCTAATAGAGGCGTGTTAGGAGACTTAGCAGTTAGTAGAGGTACATGGTCGTGGATGCGACATGACAGGTACATTGGGTGGAGAGAACAATACGGACGTATGGGCTTCGATTGTACTTCCCTTGTAACCCGAAAGCTCCGCTGGAGATACGGGTATGATGACCCTCTCAGGTTTGCCACTGTCGTTTTTGAACGTCATGCGCTGTGGTCACTGATGCCCAAGTGGAGACCATACCAGATTCCTTTTCCAGTCAGGGCTCATGCGTCGAAGGATTGTTTCTCAAATTTTATGCTCACTTTAGTATGGTTAGTTTACCTTATTTATGTCTTGTCACTTTCTTTGATTGTGGCATAATTTATATTCAGTATTTATATGGCATGTTTATTATATCTTGTTACGTCCCTCTAAGGACCTGGTTATCTTGTCAGGTGTGTGCTCTTGTCTTTCGCAGGTGTTCTAGCCGTGGCCATGATCGTCACTATTTCCTCGAGGATGATTGCACTTCGATCGTCTTCGCTTCGCTCGCCAAACTCTTTCTTTTATTATGTATTTCTTTTCATAGTTGGTAGTATATTTGTCTCCGCCCAACGATTGTATACATGACAAATTCAAAGTTGCTTTTATATCCTTATTATTCTTTGTGGATGAGATTTAGTACCTTGGTTACTGTATTTTACAGCTTACGTATATATACTATACGGCTGGCATGTCTACGTTCCTAGTCCTACGTATTTTGGGTCTGGGGCGTTACATATTTTTGTGATGGCCCATACAGGTCAAGTTTGTTGTTTCGGTTACTTGACTGTACCGAACAGGCCTGCAGTATAGGATTAGAGTTTAGAATCTCATCTACCTACTTGACATCCTTTCTTGACTTCCAAATTTTGAACTCACGTTCGACCTCCTTGATTTGCATCTTGCTTGACTCCATCTACCGTAAATTCTTAGTTTCGTGTTTAGTAAGATGACTACACTAGTATACGCCCATAGGTTAAACACATGGCTAGATGAATTGCATTGACCATTAATATGCATTGAGATTTTATTTGAGTTATAAAGGCAGTTATTTCCTATAAATATGATCTTAATGATTAGTTAATTCCAAGTTGGGTAGTAGCATATTACCGCTTCCAAAAGATAGTTGGAATTTTATTTTTGATATTACAAGGTGATATACACAAGAGGATAGCTAGATCGAGAAAACAAATTGATTTGATTTGCGTTTTGATTTTTGAAGGTCCTTGAGCACTTATGATTTATCGAGTTATAGCTATACATCTTTTTGGAAGGATATAAATTTGAATTGGAAAAGGATCATAAAATTTTAAATGCGGAAGTATGATTTACGATTGACCAAAATTTGAGGATGATTGATAAATTTTGGTAAAATATTTTTGCGTCATATGACCTATGATTTATAAGGTTATTATGGATATTTAAATTTTGGTAAAATATATATCTATTTTTTTTTAACAAAATTTTGGTAAAATATATACATATATATTTTTTTACCAAAATATATACATATATATATATATATATATATATATATATATATATATATATATATATATATATATATATATATACTTTGAAGAGTAGTTGTGACTTATTGGAAGCTAGATATACACATTTGAAGGACATATAATTAAATTCGGGAGTTATTTAAATGTTCCATTTTGTAGTATGAAATTCGGCTGATAAACTTATTAAATGTTGAGTTTAAGATTTGGAAAAAAAAAATTTTATTATTCGATTTCCGATATACAAGGGTTGTTTCGAGATTAACTAGAAATTTAAAATTTTGATTAAAGTTGACAGTCTAAGATAATTGGAATTTTTGGCAAAGTATCTTGGAAATTTTATTGAGAAATTTTGAGGAACTTTAAATCTTAGATTAGATCATATATTGTTGGAGGACCAAGAAGCAAGTAAGGTCACCCTAGTGAGATAGAAGTATTCCACATTAGATTGCCATGCCACCTATGACTATGATATTGCATATACACAAGTATAGTTAGTCATCGACCAAACCGATGAACATATCTTTAACTTACTCAACCTTCCCTCAAATCTAGATATTTATTCGTGACCATCTAATTGTTTAAAACTTCGAAATGATTGGAATCATTCCCTTGACCATACCCTTAGCTATGAGACTATCTTTCCTCTAGAAACTATGTCTCTAACTTATCTTAACTTGATCTACGAGATTTTATAAATTATCTTTATTTCGTGCTTTAACCTTTTATTTTTGTGCATTAATTAGTACCTTATGGAAACCCACTTTCTATTTTGATCGTTTGTCATTCCCTATCGTGACTGCAATATTTGGAGCACAACACTAGACTTTTCCTTCCAACAAATTTCATATGCAAGACCTAGACGAACTCACCTTCATGTAGGTATATCATGTCCCACTAAAACACGTCCCCTTGTACTCTATTTTTATGGTACAACTTTCGGGTCATAAAGACTAGCTATAACCTATACCATGGTACCGGTATACTTTTCGACCACAGATAGGAACTCAATCTCGATTAAAATCTTTCGACCCGATATGTGATGATGTTCTACTTGATTTCCTTTAATGCTCAATTTTGTGCCTTACCTTGATTGCTTAACTCGTTGCTCCATCCCATTACTAGTTTAATTCTTGTAAGTTGGGTAGAATACCTCACGACCTAACCAACATTTTGTGGACCATATTGATAGGTTCACTTGGACCATAGAATTTAGTGGACCCTAACTTATCTAGTCAACCAAACCGACTATATAGGCCCAAACTTCGGACAAGACTCAATGTTAAAGGATCTTGGACTATTTAATTTCCTTCATCATCTACTGCTTATATTTTGACTATCGTATGTTGATATTATAGTCTAGTTTTGCAAGCTTACTCTTTATCGAGCTTGTTCGTGACATATGTTTATTGTGGGCGACCACTAATACATTGTCTAATCAAAACCGACGTATTATGGTATGATCAACCATAGTGCACTTGGTTCTCTTTTTTTGTATATTGTCCAAAGCGGATGGAGACATAGTTAAACTTGGCCTTAGAGTCTCACCCGCGACTGCCTTGACAAATTATTTTTTGAAACTTATTCAGTCGTCTTTGAACCACTCATTCGAATTCGATAATGTCTTCTTTGAACTCTTTATTTTGCCTTTCGCCTGTTTTAGAAAGATAAACACCCGTACTTGATATTCTCTTAGTTATCCACTGTCTATCGCCAAGATAGTTAGCCAGTTACCAACCGATGTGACAGTAACCCCATCTTGAGTTAATCGTCCTCCTCATGATACTAGATTCATTATCACGACTTTCTAATCATTCTTAAGACTTAAGAATGATTCAAATCATTTCCTTAATCAAACCTAAACCAGACGACCATAATTTCTCCAGGAACCCTACCTCCCAAGTCCGTAAGTTATTCTCATTGATCCACCCAATGCCTTATTAATTCTCAAATTATGTTATCATGATAGCGACCCCCGTTCATTACCATATTCGAAAATTATTTTCCTATCTAACGAATTCATGACTTTCTAATAGCACATTTATGTTAAACACCGTTTCCTTGCCACGCCAAATAAATTGTTCACACTTTTTTTATCGTTAAACTCTTGTACCCCATCTATTCTAAAATTTTGAGGACAAAATTCTTGTAAGTTGGGTCGGATGTAATCCCCCTAAATTTTCTACAATTTTTTTATATATATTTGAGTATTGATTTTTGTACTTCGTATTTATACATCGCGTGCAATTTACATTTTCATATTTGCTCGTCGAGTACGAATATGTACGAGGAACATATTTTAGAAAGATATTTTGATTATAGATTTTATTTAAATAAGAGAAATAAGGTTTTAAAATAATATATGATAAATATCTTATATTGCTTAGCATGATAAATGCATCACTTCATTTTATTTTTAGTTATTATAAAAAGACTAATTTAAATTATGGTACAAAATAAATAGTAATTTTATTTCATGCAAATATTCTTTTGTATACGAGGCAAATGAAGTTTGATTCATGTATATAACAGTATTTTAAAAATTATTATTAATATATTTTATTATTTATGAAAATCATATTTGAAATATTGTTTGGTTTAATATTTGATTAAATATGCTAATTTAAATTAGAAAATATTTCATTTGAATTCGAATTAAATGAGTGGAGGTTTTATGTTTGATTTGGATTTGAACAATTTAAAGTTTAAAGCAAATTTAATTTAATTTAATATTTTCTATGGGAAATTTAAATTCTCTCAATCCCTATCCAACTGGGAATTCCCACCTCCTATAAAAGGAGCGGTACTCCTCCAGAAATTTTCCATCCACAATAACTCGTGTATCGTGTCCGTGTACGTGTCCCACTCTTATTCCATATTTACATCTACAATATTCTCCATCACGGTGTCGACAATCCCAACACGATAATCAATTCTATCCGATAACCATCTCCTCATCACATGCCGTCGCCACTCGCCTCCGCAGCCAGCAACACCGACCCAGCCACCATCACCCTGTCGCATCCCACCACGACGCCCGGCCCCCTTCGGCCATATGCCCCGACATCAACACCGCTAACCAAACCAGCAACCCGTGGCAGTCGACCACCCTACATCCTTGTCGGAACCCCCGACTCATCATCGCCACCACCATCATCCCGACACCACCGCCACCATGCTCCGACAAGCCCCATCCAAACCAGCACCATCAGAGTCATCATCGCCGACACCAGAAACAAAAGAGAGGAAAATAAAACCCTAACCGTACCTAACCTCCGCCGTGCCCTTGCCGTCCGCAACCGACTTTCTCGCCGGGACCAGCGACTGGAGCCGCACCGTTACGGCGTCCCACCGCCTCGTCTCCCACCATCCACGCTCAGTCACTCGTCACGCTGCCGCAGATTCACCGTCGAGCTCCCGAGCCGTGGGCGCGCCCCTCCACGCGCTGGGAACCTTGCTTAGACATCTTTCTCGTGTTTTGGGACTTAGACTTTGGTATGTACTTATATTTGGATACTGGACTTTGTCTCCAGTTAGATACTTTGGTTATGTATTATTAAGTCTGTACTTGTTTACCTTCGCTTATAGATGCTGTGTTGTGATGAACATTTAAATGTGATTTTAGAACTGTTAGCTGCTTAGATACTTTATTGTCTATTCTTAGAACAGCTTACTATGCTTTAACCAAGCGTAGGCTGGACATGGCTCGGCCCGGCCCAACAATTTGGGTAACGGGTCGTGACAATTTTTTTGGCAGCCCATGCAGGTCCAGACTTAAGTTGTTTGGTTACGTTATTGTACCAAACATACCTGCAATTAGGATCTAGGACAACTTGATAACACTAGGAATAACATTTAGAACACCTAGAGGATTTCTAGGATTGTAACATAGGAGAACTCGTCACAGCATAAGACCGTTAACTGTATTTAGTCTCTTGTTTATATTTCAGTGGGTCAATTTAGACCAAGTTTGTACCTTTGGGATAACCCCTGAGGATCTTACCCTAATCTTACCTAGAAATCAGTTTCCACTTATTTTTATTTGCTCTTCTTTAAATTTGTTGTTGAATTTAATTTCTGATTTTTGTTGTTAACTTTGGTCTTGCATCGTGATAAATTTTGTGGATTGAATTGTGATATATTCTGATAAGGTAAACGTCTGCTTTAGTTATGGAGTTTAGAATTTATCGCAGCCATATTAGCTGGTATGACAAAAACATAGAGCCTGATTTTGGATATACTATCATATTCATAGAATTTAGATTTTCTCGCAGCCATACCGGTTGGCGTGGCGAGGATTCTAGATAACATGATTATAGGGTGTATACCTTAGTTATGACTCTACCGTTTATTGTATCTAAGCTTACTGGTGGGGCAAAAATTCTGGCAACATGATTTCAGGAAGACGTGTATGGTTATCAGATCATATCTCAACTTGGTTTACTTTGTTATGACCGAATGAGCAAGAATAAATTCTTATCATCATTTTTCCCCGTCTTGATTAACTCTGTTCTATCCACATCTACAACTAGGATTATAGGCTCTCTAGGACTCTCCAACATGATTGTTTTCATGTTATCTTTTGGACATAATTATTTTTATGTTCCATCTTTCCTATGACTTGACTAAACTTTTCTTCGTTAACCTCTTGGATAATTCTTCTCGTTATAAATCTCGTTGTCTTCGTACCATTCTTGGAGATATTCCAATAAACTTTCCTGTCTTGCTTGACCTTTAACTTGTTTGGACACTGTTATGGATTGCTTGACCCAGTCTTAGGCCTTGTTACCTTCTATTTGATAGACGACCGAAATAGCCAAACCTTGTTGACTGATCCTGTAGTATAACTATAAATGTATTGTGTGATTATGATAAATACTTTTCCTAGGGATTGGTTAGATTAAGCTTATAGGACAAGTATGGGTGACTGACTGTAGTAGACTTGGAAACCATTAAGAACGATTGTATTGATAGTATGACTCGAGATAGGGTATCTAAAGATGGAGAAATAAGATATTATATTGTTATGACTATGGATTGAGGATTAGAATCTTGTGCTTAGAGTTTGAGGATTTAGCATTCGTAGAATTTTGGTTGGTTATCTATAGCTAATTACATGTGATTAATGGGTAGAACGATATGTGGATTGATATAGAATAAGTTAGAATGAGTTATCGTATTGCGTACGAGATCGAAAAAATATCAGTTAAAAAGACATGGAACAAGACAAAGACATATGTACATTGGTAATTAATAAATCGGGAGTTTTAAAATCGAGGATTTATATTCGGAGGACTTGTTGAGTAAAAAGAAAGAGGCTCTACACCAAGGATAAGAATTGAATGTATAATTTCAAGGAGAAGCTGTAGGAAAGGATTGACGACAAATAATACAAAGAGCCTGTGGATTGATAGAATATGGATACTTAGGATACGATAAGGAAATCAAGTATTTACAAATTGAGGTTGGAAATATGATTGATGATTAAGCATTTTAGGCTTATAGGCTTATAGACATGTCCAGAGAATGACCTATACTTTAGGGTATACGTTAAGGTTCCATGTTAGTATGGAAGATTTTAAAGGATATATGACGTAGTTTATGATAGAAGGACTTTGTTGAACCTGAACCAAAAAGATTGTAAAAGAGAAACAGAAGAGATGATTACAAGGATAGCAGATTGAGTATCGTAGCCAGAGTAGCTACATGTTATAGTTTGACCTATTGGGTGATTTTTAATTTCGACGACGAAATTTTTGTAAGATGGGTAGGATGTAAGCCCCCTGAATTTCAGGGTTTATTTTTATTTTTCTGAATGAATTATTTTTGATAAATGTTTTATTATTTAATTGTTTTTGATTATTAATGTACCTTTCCATGACTTTGACTTCTGGAGCGTCAGGGATACCAATCTCTGTAAACTCTCTTCACGAGTTTTGAAGTAGACAAGATTATCTTCGTTTTGATATATCGTGTCCCACTTAAATTCGTTCCCTTGTGCTCTTTTTGTATCGCACAACTTCGGGTCAACTTAGACCAATTAATCATTGAATAATTATTCCCACTTTTATTTTTTGATCTTCGTTTGCACGTCACCGTGACTTTTAATTTAGGAGCACGAAACCAGTCGTTTTCCCAGAACCAACTTCTCATGAATGATCTACTCGAGACGCTCTTCACCCATGACCTTCGTGTCCCACTCAGACACTCCATTTTGTGCTTCATTTTCTTCGCACAATTTCTGGGTCAATTTTGGCCGATTTATTTTCTACCATAAAATCTGATTTACTTTCCAATTTAATTTCGGGACCCGACATCGACCCAACCCAGTCGACCCAAAGTATGGACGTGGCCCATACGAAGCCTACTACCCCCATAAAACTTGTGTCCCATTTATTGGAGTCCCCTTATATTATTTATTTATCCATGATTATAAATCCCTATTTTTAATTCGAATATTGCACCCGGTCCGATTTTGACCCGACCCGGTTCGACCGAACCCGAACCCAAGCTCCACGTTGCCCTTTCATGACTGCTCAAATTCCTTACATAATTTTCCTATTTTTTTTTCCATTTTGAAAATATCTTTCTCTCTCCACTTTACAAATATATATATATATATATATATATATATATATATATATATATATATATATATATATATATATATATATATATATATATATATATACACTCTCTCTCCTCTTATTCAAACTAATACCTACACCCCCTCCCCTCTCTCTCTTCCAGCACACAACACCCCTGGCCGACCTCTCTCTCTCCCCCTCTATCAAATATCTCTCTCTCACTCTCTCTATATATTAATATACTTACACACACACGCCCATACAAATCTCTCTCTCCCACTCTCCTTACACAACTCAACACACACACACCCACGGCTACCACCACCACAGCCGACACCCCCCCCAGGTGGCCGAGCATCACCACCACCCTCTCCTCCCTTCCTCATCACAATCATCATCCTCCCTCCACCACCATAAACCATTATCATCACCACCATTAACATCACCATGCAACTCCACCACCCCTACTCCACCACCACTCGAACCACCACCCCCGTACGACCGCCGCCACCGTGCCCTCGCCGCGTCCCCGCCGTGCCCGGCACTGCGCCGCCGCCGCAACGGCCGACCGCAGCAGCAGCTGCGTCAGCGGCAGCAGCCGCAGAACATGCACGCGCGTGCACGCATGGGCGTGGCCGTGCGCCACTTCGTGGCCGGCCCGCCCCCGCGAGCTCCCCACACCCCGGGCGACCTCCGGCGAACTCCCCTGGGCCAGCGCCTCCTTCTCCGGCGTGACGCATGGGCTATTCGTGCGTTTTGAACGAAATCCCGTCGGCGCGCGCGAGTTTGGAACTTCAGAATTCGTGTCTCGGGACAGCAAGTTCGTGCGCATTTTTCGAGAGATCCGACCGTTGGATCGGCAATTTCTTTGCTCCGTCGCAATTTTGGTATATCCATCTTCACTCCTGTCAATTTTCGTCCGTTAATTATGTCGTTTGATACCTCAAAACTGGCCACCAAGTTGACGTTTTAAATTGAACTGTTTTTGGACTATTTTGTGGAGCCGACTTCGTCAGCTCGTATCTTCGTCGTCGCAGCTCCGTTTTGTGCACCGTCAGTTCCGGTGCACAGCTGGTATAACCCTCTTCCTGTCTTCTTTAGGTTTCGTTTCATTATAAGCACGTTTGGTTGGTCGAATTCGACGCCAAAGTTGGCCGTCCGAATTCTTTAATTTACACTTGTTAAATTCCATTTTTGAATCCGGGACTCCGGATTCAATTTTTGATACCACCAGTGGACTCGTGGCGTCTTTTTGGCATGTTTTCATATAAAGTATGTTTGATTTGGAGAACGTGGGCCCTGGCACGCATTTCGGTGCAAAGTGGGTCCCACTTTTCGAGCCAACGGGTCATTTTGAGTTCGGCTCATCGGAATCCCATTCCGGATATACCGTTGAGTTCGTATCGTCATTCTGGACTCGTTGACATATAATTTGCTGAGTTTTGAAAATATTTGCTTCGGCACGCATTTCGGTGCAAACCGGATACCAAGTGTCCGCGTCAACGTATCATTTTGAGATCGGCACATCGGAATCCCATTCCGGATATACCGTTGGGTTCGTATCGTCATTCTAGATTCGTGAACATATAATTTGCTAGATTTTGTAGACTTCTATCCTGACACGTTTTTCGGTGCAAAGTGTGTCTAACGGTGGACATCATTTTGGCCCAAAATTACCGTTTTGCCCCTGTATCCAAATTGGACTTATGGGTAGGCTATCCTAGCTGATTTGACCATTCTGAACACGATGGTGATATTTATTTTATCATCCGACAACATCTGTAGATTTTGATTATGTATTATCCTTAATTTATAATTAATTATTTTTCTAGATATTGTTACTTTCTGGTTTTGAATTTTTATATATATTTTAATTGTTGTAAAAATCTTGGAAAAATTATATTTAAATACTATGTTAATTTAGCTAATTTATTATAATTCTTCCGACATTTAATAAGTACTTTTGGTATTTTATAAAAATGGGAAAACAGAACTCATTTTCAATATATTTATGTTTGCTGATTTTTAATAATTATTTATGAGGGTTTATAAATTTCAGAAAAATTAGTATAAATTTATATAATTAACAAGGATCATTTTGGTACTTTATTTTATATAATGTTGATCTTTTTGTCTATCTCAAAAATTGTTGGAACTTAATGTACAGTTTGATTTATTTATTGAATAATTACGACTTTTAATATTTTGTGTTGTTTTGAGTTATAGACGTATTGGACCTCACCCCGCACTAGTGTAAAGATCCTAGGTAGTTAGTTTGTGTATAGTGGTACTCCACATTAGACTTTTTATGCTAGGTCCCCACTTGACTAGTTTGACTAAAATGTTTGATTAGAGTTGACTTTGACCTAGATTGGCTTAGAAATCATATAGATTGTATTAGTTCTTTCATTTACTTTCATTTTGGACATGTCATAACTGTATTACTCTATTTTAGGACATTGTGACCCTGGTACAGACATCTGATATTACACTACTCTTTACAGAGTATCAGGCGAGTACATTCTCTGATAGTTCTCTCATTTATTTGTCAATTACTGTATTTCAGTTCTAGTTAGTTCTATGTGATTCTCTGTATCAACACGTATGGATATTTCTGGATTCATGTATGCGACACATACCTTACTTACTGATCTCTATTACTGGAATCACTGGAATCATTCCGGAATCATTTCTGGAATCATCATTTGGCCGGACTCATCTCGATTCTTGTGTCTTGTACTGGATTCACTTACTGGGCGGGGAAATATTGAGTAAGACATGTAGACATACCCCAAATCTGGAATCTCCAACTAGAATCTACTGGAAGCATAGCCATCTCTTGCCTGATCCGTAAGAGATGTGCCTGATACCTACAGCCGTTTACATGTCGACCTCGGTATTTTAAAACACATTATTAGATCATAGTTGGACTCACCCTGGATTCATTGATCACTGTTGGACTCATCTTGTACCGAAAATCATCTGGTATCAGATTATGTGGACTGGACTCACACTGGGATTACATTAGACTTATATTGTACTGTCTGGACTCATACATGTTATTCTAGTTCAGTTAGCTTTTATTACCGTCATCATTGCCATGATTTTTCTCTTGTTTCATTACCTTTCTTTTTTTGTATCTTAACTGTTTCTCTATACCATCACCTGAATATAAACTACCATGTTCATCAATAAAACTGTTTATAACTGCTTTAGAGTTCTCTGTCATTTACTTGGGTTTTCTAGATGGGTTGTACTCGTTCCTGTCCTGATTGGACCTGTTAAAAATATTACAGATGATAGTCCTGAGGATACATGCCCTACTTACCATGGACCTGGCCTTAGCTCCAGAAGAGGCCCCAGCGGAGAACCTTGCTTAGATATCTTTCTCGTGTTTTGGGACTTAGACTTTGGTATGTACTTATATTTGGATACTGGACTTTGTCTCCAGTTAGATACTTTGGTTATGTATTATTAAGTCTGTACTTGTTTACCTTCGCTTATAGATGCTGTGTTGTGATGAACATTTAAATCTAATTTTAGAACTGTTAGCTGCTTAGATACTTTATTGTCTATTCTTAGAACAGCTTACTACGCTTTAACCAAGCGTAGGCTGGACATGGCTCGGCCCGGCCCAACAATTTGGGTAACGGGTCGTGACATATTTTTTTGGCAGCCCGTGCAGGTCCAGACTTAAGTTGTTTGGTTACGTTATTGTACCAAACATACCTGCAATTAGGATCTAGGACAACTTGATAACACTAGGAATAACATTTAGAACACCTAGAGGATTTCTAGGATTGTAACATAGGAGAACTCGTCACAGCATAGGACCGTTAACTGTATTTAGTCTCTTGTTTATATTTCAGTGGGTCAATTTAGACCAAGTTTGTACCTTTGGGATAACCCCTAAGGATCTCACTCTAATCTTACCTAGAAATCAGTTTTCACTTATTTCCATTTGCTCTTCTTTAAATTCGTTGTTGAATTTAATTTCTGATTTTTGTTGTTAACTTTGGTCTTGCATCGTGATAAATTTTGTGGATTGAATTGTGATATATTCTGATAAGGTAAATGTCTGCTTTAGTTATGGAGTTTAGAATTTATCGCAGCCATATTAGCTGGTATGATAAAAACATAGAGCCTGATTTTGGATATACTATCCTATTCATAGAATTTAGATTTTCTCGCAGCCATACCGGTTGGCGTGGCGAGGATTCTAGATAACATGATTATAGGGTGTATACCTTAGTTATGACTCTACCGTTTATTGCATCTAAGATTACTGGTGGGGCAAAAATTCTGGCAACATGATTTCAGGAAGACGTGTATGGTTATCAGATCATATCTCAACTTGGTTTACTTTGTTATGACCGAATGAGCAAGAATAAATTCTTATCATCATTTTTCTCCGTCTTGATTAACTCTGTTCTATCCACATCTACAACTAGGATTATAGGCTCTCTAGGACTCTCCAACATGATTGCTTTCATGTTATCTTTTGGACATAATTATTTTTATGTTCCATCTTTCCTATGACTTGACTAAATTTTTCTTCGTTGACCTCTTGGATAATTCTTCTCGTTATAAATCTCGTTGTCTTCGTACCATTCTTGGAGATATTCCAATAAACTTTCCTGTCTTGCTTGACCTTTAACTTGTTTGGACACTGTTATGGATTGCTTGACCCAGTCTTAGGCCTTGTTACCTTCTATTTGATAGACGATCGAAATAGCCAAACCTTGTTGACTGATCCTGTAGTATAACTATAAATGTATTGTGTGATTGTGATAAATACTTTTCCTAGGGATTGGTTAGATTAAGCTTATAGGACAAGTATGGCTGACTGACTGTAGTAGACTTGGAAACCATTAAGAACGATTGTATTGATAGTATGACTCGAGATAGGGTATCTAAAGATGGAGAAATGAGATATTATATTGTTATGACTATGGATTGAGGATTAGAATCTTGTGCTTAGAGTTTGAGGATTTAGCATTCGTAGAATTTTGGTTGGTTATCTATAGCTAATTACATGTGATTAAAGGGTAGAACGATATGTGGATTGATATTGAATAAGTTAGAATGAGTTATCGTATTGCGTACGAGATCGGAAAAATATCAGTTAAAAAGACATGGAACAAGACAAAGACATATGTACATTGGTAATTAAAAAATCGGGAGTTTTAAAATCGAGGATTTATATTCGGAGGACTTGTTGAGTAAAAAGAAAGAGGCTCTACGCCAAGGATAAGAATTGAATGTATAATTTCAAGAAGAAGCTGTAGGAAAGGATTGACGACAAATAATGCAAAGAGCCTATGGATTGATAGAATATGGATACTTAGGATACGATAAGGAAATCAAGTATTTACAAATTGAGGTTGGAAATATGATTGATGATTAAGCATTTTAGGCTTATAGGCTTATAGACATGTCCAGAGAATGACCTATACTTTAGGGTATACGTTAAGGTTCCATGTTAGTATGGAAGATTTTAAGGGATATATGACGTAGTTTATGATAGAAGGACTTTGTTGAACCTGAACCAAAAAGATTGTAAAAGAGAAACAGAAGAGATGATTACAAGGATAGCAGATTGAGTATCGTAGCCAGAGTAGCTACATGTTATAGTTTGACCTATTGGGTGATTTTTAATTTCGAGGACGAAATTTTTGTAAGGTGGGTAGGATGTAAGCCCCCTGAATTTTAGGGTTTATTTTTATTTTTCTGAATGAATTATTTTTGATAAATGTTTTATTATTTAATTGTTTTTGATTATTAATGTACCTTTCCATGACTTTGACTTCTGGAGCGTCAGGGATACCAATCTCTGTAAACTCTCTTCACGAGTTTTGAAGTAGACAAGATTATCTTCGTTTTGATATATCGTGTCCCATTTAAATTCGTTCCCTTGTGCTCTTTTTGTATCGCGCAACTTCGGGTCAACTTAGACCAATTAATCATTGAATAATTATTCCCACTTTTATTTTTTGATCTTCGTTTGTACGTCACCGTGACTTTTAATTTAGGAGCACGAAACCAGTCGTTTTCCCAGAACCAACTTCTCATGAATTATCTACTCGAGACGCTCTTCACCCATGACCTTCGTGTCCCACTCAGACACTCCATTTTGTGCTTCATTTTCTTCGCACAATTTCCGGGTCAATTTAGGCCGATTTATTTTCTACCATAAAATCTGATTTACTTTCTAATTTAATTTCGGGACCCGACATCGACCCAACCCAGTCGACCCAAAGTATGGACGTGGCCCATACGAAGCCTACTACCCCCATAAAACTTGTGTCCCATTTATTGGAGTCTCCGTATATTATTTATTTATCCATGATTATAAATCCCTATTTTTAATTCGAATATTGCACCCGGTCCGATTTTGACCCGACCCGGTTCGACCGAACCCGAACCCAAGCTCCACGTTGCCCTTTCATGACTGCTCAAATACCTTACATAATTTTCCTATTTTTTTTCCATTTTGAAAATATCTTTCTCTCTCCACTTTACAAATATCTATATATATATATATATATATATATATATATATATATATATATATATATACACACATATATATATATATTATATATATATACACTCTCTCTCCTCTTATTCAAACTAACACCTACACCCCCTCCCCTCTCTCTCTTCCAGCACACAACACCCCTGGCTGACCTCTCTCTCTCCCCCTCTATCAAATATCTCTCTCTCACTCTCTCTATATATTAATATACTTACACACACACACCCATACAAGTCTCTCTCTCCCACTCTCCTTACACAACTCAACACACACACACACACCCACGGCTACCACCACCACAGCCGACATCCCCCCCAGGTGGCCGAGCATCACCACCACCCTCTCCTCCCTTCCTCATCACAATCATCATCCTCCCTCCACCACCATAAACCATTATCATCACCACTATTAACATCACCATGCAACTCCACCACCCCTACTCCACCACCACCCGAACCACCACCGCCGCACGACCGTCGCCACCGCGCCCTCGCCGCGTCCCCGCAGTGCCCGGCACTGCGCCGCCGCCGCAACGGCCGACCGCAGCAGCAGCTGCGCCAGCGGCAGCAGCCGCAGAACATGCACGCGCGCGCACGCATGGGCGTGGCCGTGCGCCACTTAGTGGCCGGCCCGTCCCCGCGAGCTCCCCACACCCCGGGCGACCTCCGACGAACTCCCCCGGGCCAGCGCCTCCTTCTCCGGTGCGACGCATGGGCTATTCGTGCGTTTTGAACGAAATCCCGTCGGCGCGCGCGAGTTTGGAACTTCAGAATTCGCGTCTTGGGACAGCAAGTTCGTGCACATTTTTCGAGAGATCCGACAGTTGGATCGGCGATTTCTTTGCTCCTCGCAATTTCGGTATATCCATCTTCACTCCTGTCAATTTTCGTCCGTTAATTATGTCGTTTGATACCTCAAAACTGGCTACCAAGTTGACGTTTTAAATTGAACTGTTTTTGGACAGTTTGTGGAGCCGACTTCGTCAGCTCGTATCTTCGTCGTCGCAGCTCCATTTTGCACGTCGTCAGTTCCGGTGTACAGCTGGTATAACCCTCTTCCTGTCTCCTTTAGGTTTCGTTTCATTATAAGCACGTTTGGTTGGTCGAATTCGACACCAAAGTTGGCCGTCCGAATTCTTTAATTTGCACTTGTTAAATTCCATTTTTGAATCCGGGACTCCGGATTCAATTTTTGACACCACCAGTCGACTCGTGGCGTCGTTTTGGCATGTTTTTATATAAAGTATGTTTGATTTGGAGAACGTGGGCCCTGGCACGCATTTCGGTGCAAAGCGGGTCCCACTTTTCGAGTCAACGGGTCATTTTTAGTTCGGCTCATCGGAATCCCATTCCGGATATACCGTTGAGTTCGTATCGTCATTCTGGACTCGTTGACATATAATTTGCTGAGTTTTGAAGACATTTGCTCCGGCACGTATTTCGGTGCAAACCGGATACCAAGTGTCCGCGTCAACGTATCATTTTGAGATCGGCACATCGAAATCCTATTCCGGATATACCGTTGGGTTCGTATCGTCATTCTGGATTTGTGGACATATAATTTTCTAGGTTTTGTAGACTTCTATTCTGACACGTTTTTCGGTACAAAGTGTCCAACGACGGACATCATTTTGGCCCGAAATTACCGTTTTGATCCTGTGTCCAAATTGGACTTATGGATAGGCTATCCTAGCTGATTTGTCCGTTCTGGACACGTTGGTGATATTTATTTTATCATCCGACAACATCTGTAGATTTTGATTATGTATTATCCTTAATTTATAATTAATTATTTTTCTAAATATTGTTACTTTCTGGTTTTGAATTTTTATATATATTTTAATTGTTGTAAAAATCTTGGAACAATTATATTTAAATACTATGTTAATTTAGCTAATTTATTATAATTCTTTCGACATTTAATAAGTACTTTTGGTATTTTATAAAAATGGAAAAACAGAACTCATTTTCAATATATTTATGTTTGCTGATTTTTAATAATTATTTATGAGGGTTTATAAATTCCAGAAAAATTAGTATAAATTTTTATAATTAACAAGGATCATTTTGGTACTTTATTTTATATAATGTTGATCTTTTTGTCTATCTCAAAAATTGTTGGAACTCAATGTACAGTTTGATTTATTTATTGAATAATTACGACTTTTAATATTTTGTGTTGTTTTGAGTTATAGACGTATTGGACCTCACCCCGCACTAGTGTAAAGATCCTAGGTAGTTAGTTTGTGTATAGTGGTACTCCACATTAGACTTTTTATGCTAGGTCCCCACTTGACTAGTTTGACTAAAATGTTTGATTAGAGTTGACTTTGACCTAGATTGGCTTAGAAATCATATAGATTGTATTAGTTCTTTCGTTTACTTTCATTTTGGACATGTCATAACTGTATTACTCTATTTTAGGACATTGTGACCCTGGTACAGACATCTGATATTACACTACTCTTTACAGAGTATCAGGCGAGTACATTCTCTGATAGTTCTCTTATTTATTTGTCAATTACTGTATTTCAGTTCTAGTTAGTTCTATGTGATTCTCTGTATCAACACGTATGGATATTTCTGGATTCATGTATGCGACACATACCTTACTTACTGATCTCTATTACTGGAATCACTAGAATCATTTCGGAATCATTTCTGGAATAATCATTTGGCCGGACTCATCTCGATTCTTGTGTCTTGTACTGGATTCACTTGCTGGGCGGAGAAATATTGAGTAAGACATGTAGACATACCCCAAATCTGGAATCTCCAACTAGAATCTACTGGAAACATAGCCATCTCTTGCCTGATCCGTAAGAGATGTGCCTGATACCTACAGCCATTTACATGTCGACCTCGGTATTTTAAAATACACTGTTAGATCATAGTTAGACTCACCCTGGATTCATTAATCACTGTTGGACTCATCTTGTACCGAAAATCATCTGGTATCAGATTATATGGACTGGACTCACACTGGAATTACATTAGACTTATATTGTACTGTCTGGACTCATACATGTTATTCTAGTTCAGTTAGCTTTTATTACCATCATCATTGCCATGATTCTTCTCTTGTTTCGTTACCTTTCTTTTCTTGTATCTTAACTGTTTCTCTATACCATCACCTGAATATAAACTACCATGTTCATCAATAAAACTGTCTATAATTGCTTTAGAGTTCTCTGTCATTTACTTGGGTTTTCTAGATGGGTTGTACTCGTTCCTGTCCTGATTGGACCTGTTAAAAATATTACAGATGATAGTCCTGAGGATACATGCCCTACTTACCATGGACCTGGCCTTAGCTCCAGAAGAGGCCCTAGCGGGGAACCTTGCTTAGATATCTTTCTCATGTTTTGGGACTTAGACTTTGGTATGTACTTATATTTGGATACTGGACTTTGTCTCCAGTTAGATACTTTGGTTATGTATTATTAAGTCTGTACTTGTTTACCTTCGCTTATAGATGCTGTGTTGTGATGAACATTTAAATGTGATTTTAGAACTGTTAGCTGCTTAGATACTTTATTGTCTATTCTTAGAACAGCTTACTACGCTTTAACCAAGCGTAGGCTGGACATGGCTCTGCCCGGCCCAACAATTTGGGTAACGGGTCGTGACATTAATATTATTAAATAATATTATTATTATTATATTATATCACTGTTAGTATACTGTTATTAGGTATTATTATTAAATATTAATAAGTTTATTATTATTATTATTATACTGCTATTATTATTATTATTATCATTAATATTATTATTACTATTATTATTATTATTATTTTTTTTTTTGTTAATTAAAATTGTATAGATTATGCTAATGGCAGTATGTATTTAGGAATACATATTTTATGTTGGAATTATGGTTTTACTAAATAGTAATATTATTAACTAATTAGTTAAATTATCTCTAAACTATAATATTGTAATTAAAATACGATTTTACAAAAATTAGTATATTGATAGATAGTAGTTTAAATACTTTCTAAATAGTATTGTAGTATTTTACCTAATTACAATCTAGTTCTAAATTAACACAATTTTTAATATTCATCCACAAATATCTTAAATAAAAATATATTTTTTTTCCAAATTGTGTATAAAAAGTAATTTCCAGAATTTACGTAAGATTATTATAAAATTATTTTCTAAAAAATTTCTGTATTCTTTTTCCATAATTTTCCTTCAATTATCAATCTTACCATGACTAAATCCAAATTCCCAGCAACTTCAGACCACTACCCATCGATCACGACTATTGGACACCTCGAAACTTGTCAGAACACTGCACCACACCAGGCGAAACACCAGGCAAGATACCTTGCCATTAAACTGTTTATATTCAGTCTGTATTTATTTATTACATATCACTATTCATTATTTCCATTTATTACAGTTCTTGATTTACTACATGCTCAGTGATTATTAGTTTACTTTGTTACTATCCTTTGGTTGCACATGAACCTAGAGTTAAGGGACTACCGTCTGTAGTGTACCGCATATACCTTGACACAGTTGTACCATGATGATGTGTGAGATGAGTAGCATATAGAGGTTCTTGCGTGTGGGCTGATCCCCCGTACGCATGCGTTAGGGCTAACTGCTAATAGAGGCGTGTTAGGAGACTTAGCAGTTAGTAGAGGTACATGGTCGTGGATGCGACTTGACAAGTACATTGGGTGGAAGAACAATACCGGACGTATGGGCTTCGATTGTACTTCCCTTGTAACCCGGAAGCTCCGCTGGAGATACGGGTATGATGACCTCTCAGGTTTGCCACTGTCGTTTTTGAACGTCATGCGCTGTGGTCACTGGTGTCCAAGTAGGGACCATACCAGATCCCTTTTCCAGTCAGGGCTCATGCGTCGAAGGATTGTTTCTCAAATTGCATGCTCACTTTAGTACGGTTAGTTTACCTTATTTATGTCTTATCACTTTCTTTGATTGTGGCATAATTTATATTCAGTATTTATATGGCACATTTATTGTATCTTGTTACGTCCCTCTGAGGACCTGGTTATCTCGCCAGGTGTGTGCTCTTGTCTTTCGCAGGTGTTCTAGCCGTGGCCATGATCGTCACTATTTTCTCGAGGATGATTGCACTTCGATCGTCTTCGCTTCGCTCGCCAAACTCTTTCTTTTATTATGTATTTCCTTTCATGATAGATGGAAGTGGATTTGTCTCCGCCCAACGATTGTATACATGACAAATTCAAAGTTGCTTTTATATCCTTATTATTCTTTGTGGATGAGATTTAGTACCTTGGTTACTATATTTTACAGCTTACGTATATATACTATACGGCTGGTATGTCTACGTTCCTAGTCCTACATATTTTGGGACTGGGGCGTTACACAACATAATGTACATAAAAATATTAGAGATATTTGTAAACTGGAAATATATATATATGGTAGGTAAGAACTGTAAGTGACTAGTGATTTAGAGCACAATATGGTTATGTAAACGACACGATGTTGTACACGAGTAATCTACAGGGGTTATACACGAGTAAGCTACAAGATTGAGTACATAACCACTTCTACTCCCCGCCCCCAATCAATATACAAGGATCCAGTCAAGTTATGTTATTGCACACGATGAGGAATGTACACGAAGGTCATATGAGCACATGAGAGTACACGATTTTACACGATTTGTACACGAATGTCACAAATACAAGGAGTACATGATGCTCATGATAAAGTACACGAACATGAAATACCCGATGTATCCGCTAAGGGAATAATATTGCACGACAAGATCCATATAGTACTAATCCGTGTTACCAACGTGTCAGCATCAAGTAAAGTAATCTAAAGCAGAAAATATAATCCTAAACAAGATATAAAATGATCAGAGAATGTACTCGTCTGGTATCCTGAATATCTGAAGAGAATATACTGTCCGAAGAGTGGTGTCTGGCTTCTATAGTGTAGCTCCCCTTCCCAAAATTTTGAAATATTTTATTTATTATTTTAATTGATTTAAATGGTGATTATTAGATTTTACAAATAATTTCTAGAAATTTGATATATATAAATTATATGTATCATTAATACCTAAGGGTGTTGTAGAATATTTGTAAGAGTTGGCAGGCCAAAGAAAGACCTGGTGTAATATGATGCATACGTGATACATTGGTTTATTCATTTTGTTATCATAGTTAGTATTATTATTGTCATTATTGTATTACTCTTATTATTAATATTAATATTAAAATTAATAATATTATTATTATTTTTATTGTGGTTATTAAATAAAATTAATTATTACTATTAGTTATTATCATCAAGAATATATGGGTATATATAAATATATAATATATATGTGTATGTGTGTATATATAAATGTATAATATATACGTGTATATAAAAATAGATATATATGTGTATGTGTATAGAAATATATAGATACATGTGTGGATATATATATATATACATATATATATGTATATGGATATAAAGGAATATATATATATATATATATATATATATATATATACTTATACTAATAAGAGATTGGGCCGGGCCCACGCCCCAGCCCAGGCCCACGCTGAGCCAATCAGCAGAATGGTCCCAGCCGAGCCCCGTAAATTTCAGCATCTGTTCATATACATTTCGTATATATTTATGGAGGTATATAAATATAGGCACATATATATATATTTTCATAATTTATTAATGAATATATATAAATATGTAATATATGTACAGATATATAAGAATAGGTGTAGTAGTAAAATAGAATAGAAAAGAAATAAGAAAGAGCAGCTCAGGCCAGCCTTGGGCCGAAGCCGAGCCAGGCTTACTCCAATCCACCAGAGCAATAAAACCCAAGTGTTTCCCCACGTTGAACCTGAGAGGAACCCGAGCCCGTTCGACTCTGGACAGCAGCGGATGTATAAGAGAGAGAGAGATCGGGAGTAGGGAAACCCTAATTCTTTACACCAAACCACGTGCGCCGACAGCCCCCCGGCATTGGGTGCACTACCCCGCGCTCACGGCGCCTCCGCGCGCGGCCAACACCGCCGACCAGGTGCGGGAAGTCCGTGCGCGACTGAATCGAACCGGCAGTGACAGCAATAGCCGAACCAACTTCGACGTAAGTTTCCTCACCCCCCGCTTAATGGTTTTTCGAATTACAAGATCCTATACGACGACAACCTATAGATCTGCACTTCCCTTTAATTAGTTTTTATATTTTTAGCACGGGTCGATCAAGAGATCGACGCCAACATCGGCAAAAAAAATCCTGTCCCAAACAGAGTAAAACCCAGTCCAAACGCCCATGTTGGGAGGCCGATTCTGGTCAAACCAACGACCGATTTAGAATTCTAATTGAACAGTTATTTAGACAACTGTAGGACAACAAAACCCTTCAAATAGATTAATTTTTCGTTCACAGTATAATGAGTAAATTGATTGCAAAGTTACCGAAAAACCTATTTTATAAATCATGAAAATGCTCCACACGACGTGCGTCACGCCAATCCGGACGACGTGGTCGCGTACCGAAAGGATCGAAAGCTGCGTAACGGCTTCGTCGTCGTGTCGGCTTCGGCGGAATTCAAATTGGTCGCGTGTGCGCGACGAATTTGATGCGTATCCGTCGAAATTCACCGTATCGTGCACTTTGCAAATTTCTTAATTACTTGGTACACGCTCGTCAGGTCAAGATGAAACTTGCGCCAACAGAACCGTATCATTTTTCTGGTCCTGTATGCCAAGTTTGGTCCGATTCTGAGACCATTGATAAAATCGTCGTTTTGCGGGCCCCACGGTCCGACTCAACGGACGATTTTGTGCACGGCCTGCCGGAATTCAACTCTGGACATACGGTTGTATTCGTATCGGAAAACTGGATTCGTAGACATGTAGTTTAACGACTTTAGAGACCATTGACTCTGGCACGCTTTTCGGTGCAAAGCGGGTCCAACGGCGGATATCGTTTTTGCCCAAAATTATCGTTTTGCCCCTGTGTCCAGAATTGGACGTAAGGACAGGCAATCCTAGCTAATTGGACTATTCTGAGATCATTGGTATTGTTTATTTCAGCTTTCGGGGACTGTTGTACGGGTTTGACTATAGTGGCACATTGAGTAGTTCAGATTGTCGGTTTCACCAGCAAAGGACCACAGGCGAGTACAGTTTATTGTCTGCATTTCGATATTGATCTTCACTATATTTCATTGATTGGCCATTAATTATGCGATTATTTTCTATTATAAATTGTTGAGTCGGGAATGAGAAGTACCAAGGATGTGTGATCTGACCTTAGACAGTGTAGACAGTGTAGACAGTGTAGACAGTGATTTATTATTACAAAGTAGACAGTGTAGACAGTAATTTAATTATTACAAAGTAGACAGTGTAGACCATGAATATTATTGCATTTAAACTGTGTAGATCATGATTATTAATTTGTAGACAATGTTTCTTTATTTCAATATTTGCTGTAGACAGTGTAACTTTAGACAGTGTAACTTTAGTCAGTGTAACTTTAGACAGTGTAGACAGTGTCGCATAATTGTCCCGAGACCGATCACATATCAAAGGTACTTTGAACAATTTGGGAGAGTATTTTGTGTCTATTTATTTACTATTGGTTTTCTGTTTATTTTGAAAACTCATGATTGATGTCTAACCTTTGTTTTATAGTCATTTTCTTTATTGAGATTGCATTCAGTGAATTGTGCTCGTTCTATTCCTGACTGGAAACCAACATTTTCAGGTTAGCCGTGGATTCACTTAGCATGGGAGATACGGGAATACTTGCAGACATGAGCTTAGAGACTAGCTAGATAGTTGAGTGGTGGTCATTCTATAATTGTACAAGTTTATGTTTTCTGCAAAAGTAAAACTTGTGCTCTTTGTAAATTAAATTAATTTTTGTGAATGAGTATTATTTATGATTTTGATCTTCATGGCCGTGACAGCGTTCTACCGCCGACACTGCAGCGTAGGCTGGCTTGGACACGTCTCGTATCTGTTTAAAAAAAATGGGTACGGGTCGTGACATGTTTTTATGGTGGCCCATGCAGGTCTGTTTTCGCAAATCATGCGAACTCGTGATAGTACTTAAGTTTGTTGTACTATTACGAGCCTGCGACTAAGAAATGCTCATTCCTGAATTAAGAATTAATTTAATTTAAGAGAATGACTAGGACTAGGATTCCCTTATACAAATTGACCGATGGGTAGTCTAGGCCATGCAATTTAGATGAGGAGTTATTAATGTTGATAGTCTATCAGATCCCCATAGGTACACTATTATCTCTTGGTATGGCAACATGATCCAATGTGGACAGATTATTCACTTGGTGAGGCAGAGCTTCCTAGAATTAATGATCTAACCTTGATGAATGATGCAAATCCTACTCTTTGCCTCTTAGATATCATCATCATATCTTGGTCGAATTGTCTATTTAGTTTCTATTTGCCCTAGAAATTATTATTTTGTATAAATTCTGATTATTATTATCCCCATTTGAACCTCGAGTTGGTTCCGATTCAAGGTTTTTCCCTCCATGAGTTGAATGCACACGAAATAGATACTAGGGTGTTTGTATTTCTTTGTCTTCAGTTATTTCCTCTATGTTCGATCTTTTTATGGAAAGGGGTTATGACTGATAGGACAAATACTTACGCTTTATTTCATAGTCAACTTGTTTGAATCCCTAGAAGCTCAGGAATTGTTACAGATATAGTTAAAAGAATGATTAATTAACTTATAATGGCAGAACAGCAGCGCACTGTCGCCATTTATTTGAATTATGGAGACCTTCGATTCACTGTAGCCAGCAGCGCACTGACAAGACACGACCCCTAGAGTTGGAATTAGTCTAAGAAAATATAGGTTATAAAATATTGCCAAAACTATGGCTAGTGGTCCTCTCTTGATCGTAGATACCCTTGAGCCAATATGGGATAGAGTTAAGAAGTGTTCGATTTGGTAACATGTTGAGTTACGAAACCAAGGGTTTACCACAGCCAGAGTATACGGGCAAGGCCTAATCCACGGTGAAATGACTACAAACATGATTATAAGTTTGGGATACCATAGAGAATAGGACAATGCCATGCATGTCTCATAAGATCCAAAGCCGATATTAGTAAAAGTTTTGTTAGTTGGGTAACATGTCTCCCGACCTAGCAATCTGTAGTCCTTGTGACTTATTGACAAGGTAATTGATTGACACTAATAGATTCATCTAGAATGCAGAAGTTAGAGGTCATAACCCATTAGTCAACCAAGTCATTGTGAATAGAAGATAGTAGGATTGATTGTATAAGCAAGAACACCAGGTAAGTTTTGATTCTCTCCAAACTCGAGCTACTTGTGCCTCTTTTCAAAAAAAAAAAAATCTTGCGTACTTGTATTTTGACTATCTTAACCAATACTGCTATTACAGCCTAGTTTTGCAAGCTCACTCTGTTCTCGAGCTTGATTCAAGACATGTGTTTAGTGGGGACGCCTGCTAACATATTGTCTAATCAGAATCATTGTATTACGGTCTGATCAACCATGATGCATTTGGTTCGCTTTTCATTTAATTATCCTACGTGGATTGAGATATAGATGTCTCTAGGATCTCATCCGCGACTGCATTGACAATTCCTCTTGAATTATACGTTTGCCTTTGAATCACGTAATTGTATTCAGTAACATCTCCCTTGAACTCTTTTATTGTTTTTGTCTTTCACTGATTTGGAAAGACAGAAGCTCATAACTAGTAGAGCGATACAGAGTATCCCCATGGCTATGATAGTTGTATACCCAAGTATAGCTATCATCGGCCAGTCATGTGATTGAGTTACTCGTTCTCCTCTCGACCCTCAAGCTGATATTGGGACTTTCAAGCCATCGAAAATTTGAGAAGGATTAGGGTTTTACCCTTAGTCAGAATGACAACCTAGGAGACTACCTATTCTCAGGGAAGCAAATATTGTGAGTCTCTAATCATTTGCTTGAATCTTGCCTTAAATAGAAACTCTTAATCCTTAACCCAACCCTTCCTCGACCAAAGCCCACCATTAGACATGAGATGAGTGGACAAAGGAAAGGATAATCATTTACCGTGACTATGGTAGACACTCATCCCGAGAGTGGTTTCCAACCAGTACTGCCCTAGTTATGTAAATTTTATTATTAAGACCTAACTAGTGTTGGAACACCACAGCCACTAGCTTAACCAATACCATAGCTTAAATATCCTGTCATGCTATGACCTACCTGTTGTCAACAACAATACATGATCACTACAACCCTTGTGACCATAGTCCGGCAGGTTTGACACAAATAGAATTCCTTGACTCAATTGTTAGAAATCTTATCCTATGTTGTGCCTTGGAGTTGGTTACCTCATCGAAAACTCTCGTATACTATGGACGAGTAGGTCATTCTATTTTATCGACCATGTGACATTGTACACACTCGTTTTCCATTTATTAAGGAACGATCATTGACTTGACTTAGCTCTACCGTATTCCGTGATGTCGTGCCTTATTCTTTATTACCAAGAGTCGAGGTACAATATCCGGAATTTGAAATTCTTCTGACCTCATTATTCCTAAGACCATGACTTAACTTCTAAGGTGGGTAGACTGTATGCCTTCTCAATTTTGGGAAAATATGAGGATTACCGATTGATTAGAATAATTTCCATTAGGAAGATGATTAGTGCCCTATGGACTCCCACTTTTCATTTAGATTATTTTGTGCCCCGGTCGTGTCATTAATATTCGGAGCACTAGACTAGCTGTTACCTTCCAACAAATTTTTATGCAAGATCTAGACGAGTCCACCTTCATCTAGGTATATTATGTCCCACTCAAACATGTCCCCTTGTACTATATTTTTATGGTACGACTTTCAGGTCAAAAGGCCTAGCTATAACCCTTACCATAATACCGGTAAACTTTTCGGTTCCAATTAGAGACTCAACCTTGACTCAAACCGTTCGACCCAATATATGGTTGTGATCTACTCAAAGTCCACTATGCACATGTCACTAGTGTGCCACGCAATTGTGTCTTCTCATGCTACGTAAAACAAAAGTCACGGAAGACGCATTTTTGGGACTTTAGGGACCTAACTAACTAACCTGACTGGCAACTAGCTCAACCTCTTGGGTGAAAACTTATTCCAGGTTACCCTAACCTAGTAAAGATAGTTTTAACATTGGGACCTCATTCAGTCAATATAGATCGAAGCCCAAGCTTCATCAAACCGACAACTGATGTCCAATTGGGGAACCCATTAAGACCCAGTAATATCCATTCATGCATACCACTATATTTGGACTATAAAACCAAACTTTCTGAGATAGGTCCCTATATCCATTTTGTTGACTCCCCTTCTTAGAATGTGAAGTCGTTCCTAAACTTTATTCCATCTACCTGGAAGTTGCGATGCGATCTTGCATTGCATTTATATCCTTGTTTGTGTGTTTAAATAACCACGGGAAGGATCACAATCTTGATTTCTCCAATTTTTCGTTCTATTATGGAACTTAATTTAGAATTTCGAGAACGGAACTCCTGTATTGCACGGATGGCAAGCTCCTCTAAGAACGAATGGTTTTTTGATCTAGCAAGTGACTGGACTAGAGTAGCCCACTCTAGCAAGTAAGTCAATGGTTCGTAGACTCTCATCCTATCTACATCATTGGATACCCTTTACCGTTCTTGAAACTCATAATCGCCTTCGATTATTCATACTTATCTCCCTGTCCTTCCTATTTTAGAGCGATGTATGGTCATGTCTATTAGAATTTACCAATACTCCTTAGCGACCTGTGTAAGTTTGTTGCTGGTTAAACTTTGGATTGCTTGATAGATATGAGAGGTTTACAGGTGCCGTATAAAGTAGATATCTTTGGGTAGAAATTTATTTTAGCAATTAGTTGGAAGATTATCAAGTCTTAGCGTCAGGTGTTTGAAGGGGGTAGTGTGACCAAAGGTGGGTAGAAGTCCTCGGAGTTTCGTAGTTACAAAATGGCTAGAAGGAGAATACAACTATTTGGGGAAATTAAATTTAAGGAGATTAAGGTTCATGTAGACCTTCTTATTGATTTTTTTAAAGAATAATTATGGATTAGAATTTCGAGGATAAAATTATTTTTAAGGTGGGTAGATTTGTAGCTCCCCTTCCCAAAATTTTGAAATATTTTATTTATTATTTTAATTGATTTAAATGGTGATTATTAGATTTTACAAATAAATTCTAGAAATTTGATATATATAAATTATATGTATCATTAATACCTAAGGGTGTTGTAGAATATTTGTAAGAGTTGGCAGGCCAAAGAAAGACCTGGTGTAATATGATGCATACGTGATATATTGGTTTATTCATTTTGTTATCATAGTTAGTATTATTATTGTCATTATTGTATTACTCTTATTATTAATAGTAATATTAAAATTAATAATAATATTATTATTTTTATTGTGGTTATTAAATAAAATTAATTATTACTATTAGTTATTATCATCAAGAATATATGGGTATATATAAATATATAATATATATATGTGTATGTGTGTATATATAAATGTATAATATATACGTGTATATAAAAATAGATATATATGTGTATGTGTATAGAAATATATAGATACATGTGTGGATATATATATATATATATATATATATATATATATATATATATATTTTATAAAAATAGATACATGTGTGGATATATATATATACATATATATATGTATATGGATATACAGGAATTTATATATATAAATATACTTATACTAATAAGAGATTGGGCCGGGCCCACGCCCCAGTCCAGGCCCACGCTGAGCCAATCAGCAGAATGGTCCCAGCCGAGCCCCGTAAATTTCAGTATCTGTTCATATACATTTCGTATATATTTATGGAGGTATATAAATATAGGCACATATATATATATTTTCATAATTTATTAATGAATATATATAAATATGTAATATATGTACAGATATAAGAATAGGTATAGTAGTAATATAGAATAGAAAAGAAATAAGAAAGAGCAGCTCAGGCCAGCCTTGGGCCGAAGCCGAGCCAGGCTTACTCCAATCCACCAGAGCAATAAAACCCAAGTGTTTCCCCACGTTGAACCTGAGAGAAACCCGAACCCGTTCGACTCTGGACAGCAGCGGATGTATAAAAGAGAGAGAGAGATCAGGAGTAGGAAAACCCTAATTCTTTACACCAAACCACGCACGCCGACAGCCCCCCGGCATTGGGTGCACCACCCCGCGCTCACGGCGCCTCCGCGTGCGGCCAACACCGCCGACCAGGCGCGGGAAGTCCGTGCGCGACTGAATCGAACCGGCAGTGACAGCAATGGCCGAACCAACTTCGACGTAAGTTTCCTCACCCCCCGCTTAATGGTTTTTCGAATTACAAGATCCTATACGACAACAACCTATAGGTCTGCACTTCCCTTTAATTAGTTTTTATATTTTTAGCACGGGTCGATCAAGAGATCGACGCCAACATCGGCAAAAAAAATCCTGTCCCAAAACAGAGTAAAACCCAGTCCAAACGCCTATGTTGGGAGGCCGATTCTGGTCAAACCAACGACCGATTTAGAATTCTAATTGAACAGTTATTTAGACAACTGTAGGACAACAAAACCCTTTAAATAGATTAATTTTTCGTTCACAGTATAATGAGTAAATTGATTGCGAAGTTACCGAAAAACCTGTTTTATAAATCATGAAAACGCTCTAAACGACGTGCGTCACGCCAATCCGGACGACGTGGTCGCGTACCGAAAGGATCGAAAGCTGTGTAACGGCTTCGTGGTCGTGTGGGCTTCGGCGGAATTCAAATTGGTCGCGTGTGCGCGACGAATTTGATGCGTATCCGTCGAAATTCACCGTATCGTGCACTTTGCAAATTTCTCAATTACTTTGTGCACGCTCGTCAGATTGAGACAAAACTTGTGCCAACAGAACCGTATCATTTTTCTGGTCCTGTATGCCAAGTTTGGTCCGATTCTGCGACCATTGATAAAATCGTCGTTTTGCGGGCCCTACGGTCCGACTCAACGGACGATTTTGTGCACGGCCTATCGGAATCCAACTCTGGACATACGGTTGTGTTCGTATCGAAAAACTGGATCTGTAGAATGTAGTTTGACGACTTTAGAGACCATTGACTCTGGCACGCTTTTCGGTACAAAGCGGGTCCAACGGCGGACATCATTTTTGCCCGAAATTACCGTTTTGCCCCTGTGTCCAGAATTGGACGTAAGGACAGGCAATCCTAGCTAATTGGACTATTCTGAGATCATTGGTATTGTTTATTTCAGCTTCCGGGGACTGTTGTACGGGTTTTGACTATAGTGGCATATTGAGTAGTTCAGATTGTCGGTTTCACCAGCAAAGGACCACAGGCGAGTACAGTTTATTGTCTGCATTTCGATATTGATTTTCACTATATTTCATTGATTGGCCATTGATTATGCGATTATTTTCTATTATAAATTGTTGAGTCGGGAATGAGAAGTACCAAGGATGTGTGATCTGACCTTAGACAGTGTAGACAGTGTAGACAGTGATTTATTATTACAAAGTAGACAGTGTAGACAGTGATTTAATTATTGCAAAGTAGACAGTGTAGACCGTGAATATTATTGCATTTAAACTGTGTAGATCATGATTATTAATTTGTAGACAATGTTTCTTTATTTCAATATTTGCTGTAGACAGTGTAACTTTAGACAGTGTAACTTTAGTCAGTGTAACTTTAGACAGTGTAGACAGTGTCGCATAATTGTCCCGAGACCGATCACATATCAAAGGTACTTCGAATAATTGGGGAGAGTATTTTGTGTCTATTTATTTACTATTGGTTTTCTGTTTATTTTCAAAACTCATGATTGATGTCTAACCTTTGTTTTATAGTCATTTTCTTTATTGAGATTGCATTCAGTGAATTGTGCTCGTTCCATTCCTGACTGGAAACCAACATTTTCAGGTTAGTCGTGGATTCGCTTAGCATGGGAGATACGGGAAGCTTGCAGACATGAGCTTAGAGACTACCTAGATAGTTGAGTGGTGGTCATTCTATAATTGTACAAGTTTATGTTTTCTGCAAAAGTAAAACTTGTGCTCTTTGTAAATTAAATTAATTTTTGTGAATGAGTATTATTTATGATTTTGATCTTCATGGCCGTGACAGCGTTCTACCACCGACACTGCAGCGTAGGCTGGCTTGGACACGTCTCGTATCTGTTTAAAAAAATGGGTGTGGATCGTGACATATAGAACAGTATAAGTCACTACATGTCTAAAATAGTAAAATAGACTGCTACAATGCATCTACATGATGATTGGGGTCAATCTAGGCTAAAGTCAACCTTTGGTCAACTCTAGTCAACTACACTAGTCAAACTAGGTCAACTAGGTCAAGCCTAACCCAAACAAGTCTTACTAAGCCTAGCCAGCCTATTCTAGCAAGCACACAGCATCACAAAGCTATACAAGTCTACCAACACACCAATCCACATGTGTATACATGTCATATACACATGTGCCACATCATAGGAACCCTAGGCTATATGCCATACATATAGTCTATATCACACATTCCTACATATTATATATATACACTAATTTAGTATAGACAACATATGTGTATATCACATTATTATCATTTAAGCATATAGAAATATTTATATACATATATATATATATATATATATACATAGAGTGATAGGGGGGTAAATGGCATGTGTGTATGTGTGATACAACATTGTGTGAGTGTGGGTGTACCAACTAACATGTGTGTGTGATACATGACAAAAGTGTGTTTGAATGACAGTTAGGAGATAGGGTTCTCAGATTTTATAGTTGTGTGTGTACAACCTAGACTAGAGTGTGAGTGGCAATATGTGATACAATATTGTGTGTGTCAATGGGTGGGTAATGTTCCTGTGTTATCTGGAATAAATGACAGTGTGTGTAAACATAATATTTAATAGGAAACAGTAGATAGGTTTCAGGAATTACAGGGCAATGTGGGTGTCAATGTGACAGTTTAGTTAACAGTGAATAGGAAACAATTTGTAGTTTAATGTGTGTGTGTGTGCATATGTGACAGGAATGGATGAGTGTAGCATTATGTGTACAGGTATATGAGTTCAGTGATGTTTGTCTTAGTTTTGTAATGTGTGTGTGGATGTGTGTGTGTCAATTAGATGAGGGTGAATCACGTATAGGTGTGTAAAGTACAGTGTGCTAACTTAGGGAACTTAGATAGGTGCTTTGTCAATAGGAAATTAGAAAATAGTGTTGTGTAACATGGATTCAGTAGAGTACAGTGATGTGTGTCAAAACTTAGGAAATTAGTTCAAATCATGACAGTTTTCATATTGAAAGTTTGGTTTAACGGTTTACTTTAACAGTCCAATTAACAGTTAACACATCCAACCCATTCGAAATCCTATAACCCATCACCAACATGAACCTAACATTTAAGTAGTCTAATACATATGTAATTAAACTAATCCTGATCATTAAACATCAATACATAAGTTAAAAGTATAATCAATATCTCAGGATAATCGGGTCTATGAACTGTGTATCAGAAAAATTTGGAAAACCCAATTTGAAAACTAAAATCAACCAATAACCCACAATTAAGGGTTGGTAAACCATACCCCACATGTGCACGTGTCTTACATAGTGTCTGTGTCCAACCAAGTGGACACAACCGTGTCCACGATACCAAAATCACCATACGATCACACACGCAGTGCACAGCCTCGTGTACGCGTGCACACGTGTCTAGCATATGATACAAGCCACGTGGAGACACGTGGCAGTGCACACGTGTACGCCAGGGGTAGGGCTACATGCCCAGTGGCCTGATACGTGTCCACGTCGTGTTATGTGTCGACACGAAGTGCGTATCAGCGGGAAAAAACCCAACTGCACAGCCAGTGCATAGCCAATGCGGGTCAGATTTCGTATCCGATACGATGCAACTTGACTCAAGGCTTAGGGGCTGACATGTCAGTCAGTGCCCCCTCCTCGACGCCATATCCTAGGCCTCCACGTGCCCTGTGCACAGAGAACTAGCCATCGGGTAGCAGGACAGTGTCCCACGGCCTGCGCAGCGTGTTCGTGTCCTCGTGTGGACACGATACGACTCCAAAACTACTGACCAAGGATACGAATCTAGAGGCAAACCCTAGATATAGAAATTCAATCAAAAATATTTCCAAAAATAGCAAGAAAAGTTGGTTGTGGCATTTCAACAAACACCTAGACTAGAAAATGGATACGTGTCCGATCCGGATACGAAATCAAATGCAATGGACACCAAACTTTCACTATAGCTAGGGGACACCTAGATCTAGGCTACCATGCAATAAAAACAGGAATTAAATAGAATTTGAAGGGTTTACTTATAGGTTGCAAGGATCAAGAAAAAGCCCCAAATCAAACAGTTTTCGTTGCTAGCCAAATCCTCCAAATTGATCTAAAACTAAAATTGCTCCTCATGAACAGCAAGTAGAGGTTGATTAGATTTATATGCAAAAGATTTGGGTAAAAAAGGATTGAAAATATATTTAATAGGAATTTAGGAAAGTGGGGATTTACCTTTCCTTTCAAGAACTTGGTTGAGCACAAAAGAGGCAAGAACAAGTGGAAATGATATTAAATAGGGGGGAAACCCTAGGTTGGCCGACTATTATGGGTTGGTTAGGGTTAGGTCTCAAGTCATGGGCCTATGGGCTAAGTTACATAAGTTATGAAATTAAATCACAAGTCACAAGTCATTGCACTTATTCTTAATTCTTCCTATTGAAACTAGTTTCTAATGACTAAAATAAGGTCGACTTAAGTTAGACTAGGGTCACACTATTTTCTACTAAGTCACCATAGCTAGGGTTAACTTCTAGGTCAGTCTACAAAGTCTCAATTAGTCAAAGTCAAAGATATCAATCACAAATTCAATAAATCAAATAAATTCAAAAATTTACCAAATGACCAAAATGCCCTCAAGATAAAAATGTGGTAGTGACAGTTAGTAAGTTTAAACATGTTAATTAGACTCCAAATTATCTAGAATATCATATAAAGGCTATTAGTCAACTTGAACAATAAGCCACTTTTGGGGCTTTCCATAAAAGGCTTGAAATGACAAATAGGAAGAGGCCCTTAACCAAATGCACCCAACCTAAACCCTAGCTAGCACCTCATGACCGGCCACCTAGGGTTCCCCTTGCTATTAATAGCAAAACAGTTCCCTCTTCTTCCCCCTTTCGCTAGAAAACCTAACCCTAATTTTTGTTCTTCCCCAAATTACCTCCATCTTCCAAATTGAGTCCAAATTTTTCCAAACGAATTGCAATATCTTCTCTTTGAAGAGAGTAAGCCTTTATTGGCTAGTAGGGAGCCTATTGGATCAATTTGGCCATTGGAAGTTGAAGGAGATCTCACCTTGGTTTTGTTCCTTGAGAATCCATCTCTCAAGTGGTATGAGCCCTCTGAACCCTCTAATTTCATATTCCTTAATATAGATGCATTTATTTAGGGTTCCTATGGCATTAAGAAGAATTTAGGTCAACTTTGGTTCATTTTTGAGGTACGTATCACGAGAGTATCGGATACGCACAATAAGTGTTCGACGAAATGACTCTTAGGGTGTTTGTTACTCAAACTTCAGTTTTAATTAGATAATTATATAGGATATGTGTTGTGTTTATTATGTGTGCTATTAACTATGATTTGGGATTTGTTTGGTTAAAAAATTTGGACAAGGGGAGGCTCGGGTTTATGGTAATGCCCATTGGTTGCACTGTTTTGCTCTTTTGGGTTGTGCAGTCAGTTGGGTTGGATTGAAATTGTTCTACACATCCTAAAACATTTAAGTCACATAACCTACTGTCTACTGCATGCCACATTGCTCATATACTTTACATTGTTCAGTCGAGCACTAATTTGACATACTGTCCTGCTACTTAGATAGTGTCATGCACACTTTATTGATCACTGCACATGTTGCATGCCCTATACCATCACTTCACTACACATATTAGATTACTGCATTGCCTCTTTACATTGATGTCCCTGGATTTCACATCCATATCCTGCACTCAGCAAGTTATGTCCTTACCTCTAATTGATTGTTCAGTTCCCATTTGTATTGTACCAGTAATGGGGCTTGAAGGGAGGATCGAATATGGGGATTATTGGTATTAGTCATGGGTGATGGATCGAGTTTTACATTCCACTAACCACCCGTTCCTAAATGGAATGTCTCACAGTTAAGATGTTCTGTCTTGAACATCCATTGGTCCATCTGACTGATACTCTTGGAGTATCAATCATTTGCATCTCATCTGTCACTGCACCTCAATGCAGAACATAGACAAATGAATTGTTCTGCCAAGTTCTTTGATCATGTCCAGGTAGTGTTAGTAAAGAGCATGTAACACACTACCTAGTGTTAGTTTAGAGATTGTCCGGCTCACCCCCTTGTTACTTGCATAAGGGAGTCTTGAGTTTCTTTTGTCCTGCAATAGGAGTATTAGTCATAGGAAACTTGGTATCTGTTTTTGAGAGTTTTATTCCTCAGTTTAAGTTATGTCCATTTCTTCTTAAACCACCTACTGTACTAATTTAAGAACAATACTTCATGTCAGGTATACTAATATCCTTAGCACATATGTCTGATCCCAGGACTTGTTCTGCACATACATGGTCCAGTTGCTCTTGCTTATATACCTGTTCTCACCACTTTAGACTTAGGATTTAGTTGCACAGGTATATGTTCATATCCAATATCCTTATTTGCCTTGTCCAAATTGATGTTCAGATCCTTGTTTAGATATCAACCCACCTTCATCCCTTTGGGTTAGTATATGATGTCAGTAGAGATGAGGATAGAGGCTCGAGTTTAGAGTTATACCCAGACCTTATACTTGTTCTGTACTGTTGCCTTAATTATATGCTACTGTCCACCACCTTGCCCTGTGCACTTTAGTATAACTTTCCTACATTCCTTCTTGGTGCATGCCATCATGACATCAATCTTCATGTCTTCACTGTTGCCTTGCATATCCTGTACACTAGCTATATTGCCTGCACTTTCATTCATCCACTGCACCACTTTTTACCTGCAGATGGAAGAGTCCAGTTTCATGCCCCAGTCCCGTAGGACCGATCGTCCTTGCTAAGGCGTGATGCCGCGTGAGCCTAGGTTGCTCTCATGCAAGGCAGGTTCTATAACGGCTGATTACAGGCTAAGCGACGAGGTCGTCGCACAGAAGTCCTAAGGAAAACCATTGAATAAACATCAGCAAAAACTTGAAACAAAACACAAGTCATTCAAATATATTTTTTATTGATATTAAAATGAAGATTACATAGGTGGGCATGAGGCCAAGATTACAATCACTCATGCTCACTCTTCTCACAATATAAGTCACTCTGCTCTCTCGAATCTCAATACAGTTTGACGAGACAGCGGACGCTTCAGATAGGCGATGTCCATACATTATATCCTGTATAAGTCTAGACTCCATGCGGCTGTGCGCCTCAAAATGCCAAGGAACTCCATGCTTCGACGCATCCAAGCGAGCTCTATGCCAATGAGCTTCTACCTGTTCCTGCACATAAACACTGTATGGTTTTTAGTACTCAACTGTACTGGTGGAATAAGCTCCTCGTCCACCACTACAACAAAAAACCCTTTTAATGACGGCTAAAAGGCGTCATTAATGACGAACCATGAAGCTTTTTTTTTTATAGCAACCGTTATGAAAACGGGTGTTATAAATATTTTTTAAAAGCGTCATAAAATAACCGTCATGAATAGTTTCTATAAAAGCGTTATGAATAGTTAATATATAGTGCACTATTCAGAACAATTTTAAAACGTCATGAATAGATAATATGTATAGGCTCAATGTAGCACATTTATAACACTTTATACTATTCAAATTAGCATATTTATAATACTATATACTGCACAGTATATATTACATTCCAAAAACTTAACATTATATATTACCATCTTTATTACATTTCTCAAAATAGAGTACATATCAACATCTTCATTACATTGAATATCCAAATACAGAATGTACCCAAAAAATAGGAATAAATCTCTCTTTTGCTAACCAAATTATCAGAAATATTTACCTAAGTAGATTCTGACTATGGATCTTCTCTCTGCCATCTCTTGAAGATATTGGGAGTCCCAAAGAGAAGTAGTATCGCAGCTGAGCGACGACTTGGTGCTGCTGCAGCCGGTGCCGTCGTGGGAGAGCCTCATCCTCTGATCCCTTACTATCGCCTGAACCCTCACCAGCGCCTGCATGCACCTCAGTGTCACGTTGTGCCCTTTTTGTAAAAAATTGGAAATGTCAGCTTAACACTTTAATAAGTATATGGGACAAAGTGTTTAATATATGGCACAACAGTGTTCAATATAGAAACAAACTTTATTCAACCTAAAATTTTAGTTGTGGATTAGCTTAACTCATACACTTGTCTGCACCAATATGTAAAAAAAAATATTTGCATGCATGACAATACATATAAGAAACTTACAATGGTAAGTCTAATAATGCAGATTTCTCCACCAAAAAAACCTTCTAATTTTCTAATTCTAGGAGATGGTTGAGAACATGAAATGAAAACATCTATACGGTCAAATGCACAGAAACATATGCTTGACATGAAATTGTAATAAAGGTTTTAAAAGCCGGTGACGTTAGTGGTTTGGTACACTCTCTACAAGTATCACTATTGACAGTTTCAACAATTTCATTGGGTTTTCAGATCCAAGTATCAGATTATCAAATTTAAATACTTCACAGGAAAAATAATATTATTGAAATATAAAAGAAAGGTAAAAGCGAAAGATACTTCTATACATTTTTGTGATTGCTTTTGTGATAATTGCATGATTTTTATGGAATTATAAAATGAATTTACATAATTTAGTAGGCAACTTATCATATACAAACGTGAAAACGTTTTAGAGCATGAAATAGGAAATCCACGTTTCAGCCAAAATTTGGCAAAATTTTAGAAAATTTCAGTATTGTTTTGGAAATTGCTATTAATTTTGGAACCAACATCAGAAATTGTCTGGAAATTTAGGCCGATTGGGAATTGGGGATGAACGTGACTTGTCTAAATAAAACTAAATTGCTAAGCTGACATTTTTGCCGTTGTAGCCCTTTTTGCCGTTGTAGGCCTCCGCGTTCTCCAGCCCCGCCCCGACCTCCCGGCCGTCGTCGCCCCTCGACGGCCACCCGGTCTCCGAGACCACCACCCTCACGTCGCCGAACCCGAGCCGTCCCGCCGCGACGAACACCGCGTCGACCTGCGCGTCGAGGAGGCTCTGCACCGATAGCTCGTCGAGATGAGATCGATTGTCGAGATGAGGCGCACGTCGCTGGAATACGCTGTCGAAGTGGTGGCTCTGCACCGATAGCTCAGTCGCCGAAGGGTTGCTGCGTAGTCGAGCCCATCGCCGGAGTAATTAAAAAAAATGAAATCCCCTCATCCTCCATTGATACTGAATCAATTTAGTAAACATATGACTCCTCCACATCTACTGAGTTCAAAGCAAACCCTAACCCTAACCTCCTCCCATTTCAAAATCTCAAAAAAAATACATTTATCATCAAAGTTGATCCAATTTTAAAGCCCTAAGCAAATAAAATTGATTTTTCCTTCAAACTGAATGAATTCAGTAAACATTCATCAAGAACCACGTTAAAGAGCCGAAAACACGACTCCACAACATCTAATGAGTTTGAAGCAATCTACAAACATTCCATTCAAGTTGGAAAAAAAACTATAAATCTAATCCCACCCATTTCGAAAAACCCAACTCCCATCCATTTCGGAAAACCCAACCCTAGCTCGAAACCCCCAAATAGAAGGGGAAAAAATAACTGCTTTTCCACTGAAAGTGAATGAGTTTAACAAGCATTCACTAAGAACAGCACCAAGTGCCTAGAATAATCGATTCCAGTAAAAATGAAACCCTCACGCACCTTGCTATTGATATTTTATTAGAATGGCCACCCGGTCTCCGAGACCACCACCCTCACGTCGTCGAACCTGAGCCGTCCCGCAGTGGCGAACACCACGTCGACCTGCGCGTCCAGGAGGCTCTGCACCGATAGCTCGTCGAGATAAGATCGATCGTCGAGATGAGGCGCACGCCGCTGGAACACGCTGCCGAAGTGGTGGCTCTGCACCGATAGCTCAGTCGCCAAAGGGTTGCTGCGTAGTCGAGCCCATCATCGGAGTAATTAAGGTTAGGGTTGAAAATTGAGGAAGAAAAGGTTTAAGGAGGAGAGATGCTGCTCGGTTAGAAAATAGATGAGAAATATTAATGACGTTTGCCACCGCTCTAAAATATTAATGACGTTTTATTTTATAAACGTTATAAAAAGTCTAGAATTAGCCCAAACCGTCATAGAAAAAAGGTATTTCTCAACTTTGATAACGCTTATGTATCAACCGTCATTAAAACTCCTTGTCGAGCGTCATTAATAGGTCTTTTTGTTGTAGTGCACCCATAAAAAAATAACACGTTCATTTACTTTGTGCAACATATCCCTTTTTGATTGTCTTTCTATTCTTGCCTTAGGATCGATTTTAGGACATAAACTCTGGCCTATTTTTTGTCTCTAGACCATCACCGTGCCGTGCACCAACAACTTACTCATACTTTGCCACTAGACCTTCTCGTGCCAACAACGTCAACTTATCGACTCGTGCTTGCCTTTCGGCCTATATTTGGAATGTAACTACTTGGTCGTGCCATAAATCCCTTTGTATAACATAATCGAGGGAGTGCCTCGCCACTTAGTAACTTCCATATACTTGTGTCGTAACAACATGGTCATGCCATAACATATCGAGGCCGTGCCTCGCAATTCAACATGACTTAACCAAACTTGTCCTATGGCCCTTCTTGACTTAACTCGAAAGTACTCAATTTCAACTTATGCAACTCTATGCCGATGACTTATTACCTGACGCCACATCTCATGCCGAAGCACATGTCTTTGCTTAAACAAATCTTAGGCCCATAATGGTATTGCAACCATGCATACCCCCTTAACTCAAACGTGTCGTGCTTATACTTTCTTTGAATCGATCGACAATGTGCATGCGTATTGCTGCTTAGCACACCAACTTATCTATATGAAAGTCACTGGCAATCCAAGCCATCGTGGACATAGCTCGGGTAGACGGCGGGTCTTTCAATGCAAGGTAGCTAGCCCCATTAAAAGCCCTCGACTACCCACGCGGTACAATCCAGTGCTGCTATAACGTCTTCCCTCTAGGTCGACTGGCCCCGGCGCCCCGGCGTAATACTAGTCGAGGAAGAAATCCTTGTTGACAAGTTGTCCATGACCACGCACCTACGAGAACACCTAGACTCACATAAATGCATGGCCTACTTTGAGGTACGACTAAAACCATACTTAACAAAACGTGCTCGGAGCCATATGATGCAAAACGTGCATCAGAACCATATGATGTAAAACGTGCATCCTTGGAGACTTCCAAAACGTGGGACCCCCTCAGCGACAAACGGTCGCATGAACTTTCCTTTCTTTGAAATCCAGGGAACGACTATCGTATAGCCTTCCTACTTAACTTGAATAAAACGTGTTCCTTAAGTGCCATAGACCTTGGCTAACTTTTCATAGTGTCGACCGTAGCTCGTGCCTTAAACCGACTTGTGTCTAAGCGATGCTATCGTCCAAGTCATACTTCATATGATGAGCCTTGAGATCATGGGACTATGTGACTTAACAACCTCAGATAGCCTAGGACAGTGCTTAGGATGACTTTGACAGCCCAACATAACTTTTGTCGAACTCAATCATACAACAACTTAATCCGTAGGACGGCCAAAGGCTATGCCAAGCCTTGGATGATGGGACTGTGCGTTCTTTATCAAGCATTTATACGTGCGATGCCTATGACTTAGGCTAAGTTCACAGCTTTGTGGCAACTTAAAACAACTTCCGTCTCCCAAGCCACGGGACGAAGGATCGAGTGTCATTTTGAAAGCACAACGTGCAACACTCCTAAGCCGACCATAGAACCTTTCCATATTCTTAACTCAATCGACCCGACTTGAGATTATTCCCTTAGCTATGTGGATTCACCTTTTTTTTATCCAGCCTACTTGTGCATTTGAAATTATTAGTACGAAGGCCAAGTTGAGGCAAGTTCACATAAGCCACCCACCTGAACGAGGAGTCGCCTCAATCGTGCGGGTCTTCGAACATGTCGTTGCATGGCTAAGTCCGAACGCTGTTGGCGTTTTGGTTCCTCCAATTGGCAGAGCGGGACAGGATACTATATTATAGAACTCTCAAAAAAGTTTTGTCCTTGAAACTAACTGAGTACACTTATCGACTTATAACTTGATTCAACATCCAACGATTCTCGCACACATTGCTCCTATACATTTCTTTAATCCGAGCCACGCTCGTGCTTTGATTTTCTTTCACATCGAACAACTATATCTCGACTTGGGTATAACTTATACTTATCGTGCACACGGGCGACTTAGTTCTAGGACAAACCATTCGATCAATCGACATTCAAGTTCATTTGAATCCAACAATCGCACTACCATCAATACTTTATTTACAACACACGATTTCATAATCCTCGATACTCTTTAATTCCTTTAGTCTCACTTGAATTCAACATATCACTTAGTTGGATCTTACACATATTTAAGGCGTCCTCGAAATATATACATTTTAACCAAGCCTCATGATAGTGAATCCAATCTCACATGTTTGATTCATTCTATCAATCCTAAAATCAATTATATGCTATCTCTTAAAGCAGGGGCGTCTTGCCTAACCGCTAGGCCATCTCTCCAGGCTAAAGTCAATCGTCAGTATTGGAATCACAGTTCCCAAAAAACAATTCAACACTGACCCCAATCCTAGGTCAAACTAAAGTTGATAATACTGGTTTTCTACCCAAGCTCATATCACTCTGATTTCTAACTTCGAGCATAGATTTCTCCTATTCGCACTTACAATACTTAGTCCAAGGGGTCCGAGTCATTCAGCAAAGCCATCCTACCATAAGTCCTGATCAACCGAGTCTTCTACAACACTATCGCATGTCCAAACCAGAAATTTATATAGTCTATCTCTTCAAACACGTTTGATATAATCTACCTATCCATTCTTCCCAAGTCTAGCACGCTATGACACGATTTGTCGCTAAACCATAATTTTCATTCCACATTCCCTAAGTCATTAACTACAGTTTACGTATTCGATCATGAGGTCGTCTAGCTTAAGAATTATCAAGCCCCAATCTCATGCAAGTCTGATTATCTACGGTGGACATGAAATCTCCATGCACTACAAGAAAAATACCACTTTATGTCGGATAAAAACCGTCATATATGACATTTTATGACGGTTTTTTTATATGTACAACCATGATGAAAACGGGTGTTATAAATGTTTATAATAACCATCATGAATAGGTATAACTTATATGACATTTTCTGTTTGGAATCGATATAAATAGTTGTAGTATATATATCAAAATTTTATAAACCGACATTGAAGACAGGATTATATATAACAATTAAATATTCAACCGACATTAAAGACCCATTATGTATAAAAAAACGTGATAACTAACGTACATTCATAACGTTTTGTAAACGATTTAGGAATGAAAGAAGTCATAAAACGTCATGTAGAGGACATATATACATAATGGTTTTAGCCATATAGAAAACTTATAAATCAATGCGTTATAAAAGCAATGACATCAAAAATTTCCAGAATACCATAACATCTAAAACATTTCATTCATATTTTCTAGTTCCAAATATCGTACCATCTTAATTACATTCCAAATATCCCATCTTAATTACATATATCTATCTTTTTTTAAGCCTTTGCTTAACATATCGTCATCTTAACTATATATTTCAAAAACAATTCCCTTTCCAGCCTCAAAATATTCTTCTGCATTCAGCAACACATAGGACTCCTTTAAAAGACGATCGACAGGAGCAACTTGAGAATCCACGATTCTACAACCAACAAATAAATAAAGGTACAAATAAGATACTTGAAAGTTGAAATCAGATGAATCTTATACATGACCAAACTGTGTTGGCTAAAGCCCAAAAAATTCCAGTTATCCCACCAAAAAAAACAAAGTGAAACCAATTATACCATCTGCAAATGCACAATCAAACAGCAGCAGTTATATGCACAAATTAATAAAATAAAGATAACTAGAACATAATCCAGCAGTTATATGTAGCAGCAGCAGTTATATCCATAAATTAATAATGTGCTTTTAAAAAGGCTCAAATCGACAAACGTCTCCAGGAACATGCCGCACCATCACAAGATGGTAGAGATTCACTCAATGAGAATTCTCATTGTTGTCATTATCCCATTTTATAGATATTTTTGATAAAAAAAAGAATGAAATAAAGAGAGATTCCATCAGAATGTGGATTTTAAAATCACTACATCTTACCAAACTGGCTGCAGCTTAGCCACCACGCCAGCGGAAGATAGGAAAAAGAAAGCCAAAACCCAATAAATAAGTACAACTTAAATGGAAATTAGCAATCTGTAAGAATCATCATCGCCTCTTTTTAAAACAAATAGCAAATATCAAAATGAAACATAAGCCGCAGTATGTAGTAAGAGAAGAAACCAAGTACTGACCACCTGCACTTAAACTCACAAACTCTAAACCATCGGCCACCTCCAGTTATCCCTCTAACACTCATACTACCGAACACTTAAATCCAACAAATTCCTCCAGGCCACATGCACTTAGACTCTGAACCACAGGTCACCTCCAGTATGTAGTAAGAGCTAAACATCGGCCTGAACAGACCTAGGCTATGTCCACATCAGGTCATGCTTGCTCGATGGCCAAATGACCAAGGCTTACTGGAAATAGGCAAATTTGTCATGTGAAACGTCCACATTGTTACCTAACTACTAGGCAGAACAGGAAAGTATCAACTGATACTTCACTGATACCAAGTATGCAGGCAACTCAAACTGAAAGCATGCAGGATACATTTGGGTATTTCAACAAGTAATGGGCTGGACAGGATTTGCAGTGAGCTAAGGAGTGTGGACCGTAATTAAATGCATGGAAGTAATATGCAGGAAATGAATTCCATTTTTTTAATCCACGATTTAGGAGGCTCAGATTGACAAAAGAAAGAAATAATTGATAAAAGGCTCAGATAGATAAACGTCTCCAGGAACATGCCGCGCCATCACAAGATGGTAGAGATTCACTCAATGAGAATTCTTATTGTTGTCATTATCCCAATTTATAGATATTTTTGATAAAAAAGAATAAAATAAAGAGAGATTCCATTAGAATGTGGATTTTGAAATCACGTACATCTTACCAAACTGGCTGCAGCTTAGCCACCACGCCAGCGAAAGACAGGAAAAAAAAGCCAAAAATCCAATAAATGAGTACAACTTAAATAGAAATTAGCAATCTGCAAGAATCATCATCGCCTCTTTTAAAAATAGATGGCATAATGAGCAGTCTCTTTAAAGAAAGGGTATCCATCTACAAGTAAGAAGTACCTCAACTCTCATGTAGTCATATGAGAGGCAATGAATTCGATGCGTTCGCACAGGACTTCATCTATTTCCTTCCTTGTGTATGTTGGTTTTTCAGCCAACTGTTTTAGCTGAACGGTTAGGAAAAAATGGTTACATTTCTATAATTTTAAAATAGTAATTAAGGATTAAATTCATGAATAATTTACCTTTGTCTCGAATGGCACAGAACAGTCCTCATAAGTTCCCTGAAGAACTTCATAACAAAATACCCACATTCAAAACCCCCTGCTTGTTTTGGGCAGTGCATAAATATATTATTAGTAGCAAGAAAATATCACATCGATGATTATATAGCTATTAAGTCCTATATCATTTTGATTACCTTGGGAGTTTTCCATGTTGTCTTCTGCATTGATTTTTTCCACCAATATAAGATGTTTTAAGCCCACTAGTAGAAAATAAGTTTATATGAATATCAGAATACACAGATAATAATAAATGAATTAAGAATGAAGATGCCACTCACGTAAATATGTGCAACTGAATGTTTCCTCTAGGCTTGAAATTCAGCGAGTCCAACCAATAAACAACAAAGGGAGAAAGGTCGATCACAATCAAACCCAGTACACCCTGTAATTGAATGGATCGAATAGTTGAATAATAAAGTAAAATGTGGCTAGTGACTAAGTCTTCTTACTGCTTGAAATGGAATGGAATCAAACAAGTTGGTTCCAATTTGCAGTTTGGAGTCCCTCTAATCAATTAGATATTTCATTCCCTGATGCTTTACTAATGGCAAAAGGAGTGAATAATATCACAACTTCCCGAGAGCTTATAAACTTGTCATATAAAAACCTAAAGCAAAACAAAGAAAATAGTACATAAATATGGTGTCAATCTTTATTAAGTAATATAAATTTCTCACTTTATGTATGTTGTAATACAGGTGCCATCTAGCCAACCCATCGAACATAATTCCAGCAAAGCCTTTTTGGAAAGATAACAAAATATATCAACTTCGAACATCCCTTTCTCTAATGGGATTTTGACGTTATTGATGTCATCCATTGTATCTACCACCATGTCTTTGAACGTATCAATTATACTAAAATCATCGGCATCTTCCTTGTAAAATCTTCAACTTGCATTATGTTCTTTTCCTGTTTTGCATATTTAAATTGTTAAGACAATATTCCATAAAAATAATGAAGCACGCATATTAAATAATATTACCTCTATACCACTAATAACAAACTCTTTGGGCCATGATACGAGAGACCCAATTACATCATTAACATTTTCCTCCCCGTAAACGGGCACGGGGAGGCTTGCATTAGGAGAAATGGCTTTCGTGATTGAAACCCTTACATTATGTTCTCCTAAATCTATATTATGAATTTTCTCACTTGGTCCAACTTTTTCAAAGACCACCCCCTTGGCAACAATATTATCTTTTGTGCCAAAGGCTAGCTTGCATTCCTTTCCCTAAACAAAATAAACTTGTAGTTATCGTGGATATTAATAAATGTTATATAGGCGGTTGAGGGCAACTAAATTATTTATATAGCTTACTGTGCCAATGTGCAATGCAGGGCGTGATACATGTTTCTTCCTTAAGACTTGATACATTTTTTCCTTAACGGACTACTTTGTTTCAACTATGTATAGAAGATAGAAGATAGAATGCATGTTAGAATAAGCATACAACGATTAAATCTAATTTGTAATAAGCATTACCTTAGAACTAGGTGACAGACTCTTAATTCCATCTGACCCTTGTTCACTCCTCGGAGACTTCCTATAATTCCTGTTGGAACTTGCTTTGGTATTGGAAGCAACCTTCTCAGATAGTTGTGAATCACCTTTGGCTTGAATTTCTTTCAACATGCCTCCAATTCTTGGTTTTTTTTTTTTCGCTTCCAACTGGGACTTAAGTAATTCATTTTGTCTTTTAATTCCTTGTTTTGGAACCTTGAAATATGTCAGGGTCGTCCTAACCCAAACCCCGAATACGCCCTGCATGAGGAGTGCCCAAAGCCAAGGTCAAAATATCGGACGTCCCTTCAGTCGACAAAGTCCCTTTTGTTTCTGTTTGATGTATGCTATAAAATTGACAAGTAACAACAAATTTTACAAATTGTGAAACATGAATGTATTTTATAAATTCAGATTTTAGTGGACAACATATACACCACTTTCATAGCCACTTCTTTGGTATCATCATCATTAAATGTACCATCCTTCTTAACTCGTGCTTGGGTCCACGAGAAACTTCGGTCTTTGTTTTTTTCCCCAATCGTTGTTTCATTTTAAAAGATAAAACCACGTTAATATTGGTAATGCATAAAGCCACGTTAACTGAATATATATATATATTTACCAGCTCTTCTCTAAGACCAGCATATCCCTTCTTGCTTAAACGATGGTTAAACTTGTTCTTGGCTCTCGTTCACTTGTACCTTGCTCATTTCCTTATGATTACATGACATGAAGATAAATATCGGAAGAGGGTTCATATAATCGAACCTACTTATCCTTTTTATGCATAAAGAAATATATTTTACAAGTTTACCTTAAAATTTGTAGAGAGTCTACTTTTGACGAATTCCTCCCACACAGATTGGTTTATGAACCTGTATTTTGGTGGAGGATGCTTGAGAAGCTCAGGGTTCCCCTCATTCGCATAAATCCAACGTTTGGTGAGTTGTCCTTTGAATGCCCTCCAACTGAGCCATGCATGCTAACACAAAAGTCTTACTATTTGGATCCAATTCAAATTTGGCCTACACCAAAATCAGAAGCATTAATTTGACTGAAGTAATATGAATACAGACTTGCTTGCTGTCCTACAGAAATGTAAAGTAAATAATGAGAATATGAGAAATGTAATATGAATATGAGAAATGTAAAGTAAATAATGAGAATGGGATTGTACAGACTTGCTTGCTTACTTGCTTGACTGAAGTAATAAATACAGACTTGCTACTACAGCTAACTGCTTGCAAATGCAACCAAACATTGCCCTGCTGCTACTGCATTGCATTGCAAGCAATGCAAGGCAAGAGCAAGGGCTATGCTGCCAAGGCAGATCTGCCTAGTGGCCTCTGCTAACCACAAGCCTATTGCCAAAATGGAATGGCCAATTGGTCCTAACCCCAATAGAAAAGTGTTGCTGCCAAAGTGTTGCTGCCTATAGGACACCACACAACCATATTACATGAACAAACTAAATCCTAACACAAGACACTCAAAATATGATACATTCACTAACTGAACATAAATCCTTGGCACTAATATGACACCCACACACACATATTGAATCATTATATGCATATACATGAATCTCTACAAAAGCTAACTGCTTGCAAAGATATTTTTACCTGGATAGCACTCCACAAGTTCTTCTTAATTGACTACACTTTATGCCAAGACGGATAAGTAATTTTTACTAAGGACTTCACCGTGATGCCGCAATAAGTTGCCAAATCATTTTTCCCTCGCCAATTGGTTTCCTACATCGTTATAAAAGATCTTTATCCTGTCTTCATTGTCTTTGATTTTGCTCACTTTTTTGGACTTTGGCCCTCTGCCATTTTTAGGGCCATTTTTTTTGTGAACCAGACACATTCGAAGAGTCCATGCCTTTGCACTAGCTGAAGAGAGACAACAAGGAAAAGAACATTAGCTAGTGGAAAATATGCATAATTATTCTAAATGAGTCAATAAATAAAGAAGCAAACAAAGCCATGCAGACTAACCCTTTTCTCAAATCTGTAGCTTGAATTGGCTTGTGAGTAATGCTGATCTTGACTAAACTATTCAGCAATAATTCCTTAGTACTAACATCAAAGTTTGAATACTTTGCATAAATATGATTAGTAAATATGTACAAAGTATGCACTCTTCTTAGCTTAACTGCAGCAGTAACTGCAGAACTTTTTTTACCAATATAAGTAATAACTGCAGTAGTAACTGCAGCACTTTTTTAATATAATTTCCAGGTCAAGCCCATCATCTAAAATTAAACTATATATCCAGGTAAGGCACAGTAACATAGCTTAACTGAAAATCTGAAATGACTTCAATCATTTATCTCAACTCCTATCACAATGGAATCAAATACAGCTCCAGTATATAAAAATCGGGGACATTCAAAATATGCAAGAATACCATAAAGCCTACTTTTGTAACATACCAGCTCAAGCAGGAAAAAACATTTAAGTCGAATGAAAACAAATGATTTTAACAGTTCATAATGTTCATCCATTGAAACAAAAATGTTCAGCCACCACATGGAATAAATTAACAGTTCATAATGTTCAACCATTCAAACAAAAAGGTTGCAATAAGTAATTTTGTCAAACATAAGATTTGGACTTTTCAATCCAAGTTCCCTCACAATCTTCACGTAAATAAGTTGAGGGCGCTTCATCAACAACGTCAAAGGATTCAATATCTGGTACTTGTTGCAAATTTTAGTTGTATCAAGACAATCGATGACCTCATTCATTGTCATCATAATAATTCCTTTGACGAGTTGATAAAACGATTGACCACTTATCATCCAGTTGATCAGGCACATAAAACACTTGTTTTGCTTGAGAGGCCAAAATAAAAGAGTCAGACCTATGGCCAACTCTACCAGCTCGACTAATGTGAAACCAAGTTCATCGACCTTAACACTATTTCTGCTATCAACCCAATCACACTTGAAGACGGGAATCCAAAAAGAGTAATAGTCAAGCAACCAAATCTCTTTAATAACACCGTAAAAAGCCATATTGAGAGAATGGATTGTTGTCCTTTGGCGCAAGTTGTAAAGTCTTTGCCACTATAGTCACTTGCTTTTTGATTGACTCGTAAGTCATCACGATCTTTGTATGATAACAAATCCCATTAATTGCATAACCGAGAACTTCATCACATTATGTCGAGGCCCTTCAGCTATCCATTTTAAGACATCAGAGACATTGTTATTTGGGTTTTCTGCTCGGCCTCAACCTGCATTTTTTTATGTTTAGTATATCATTTTATTATGATAAGTAGAACATAAAATATATTAGAATAGTAAGTACCCTTGATCGTAACCACTTAATAAAAGTGCGTGCTCATCTTCTAGCCACTTTACTTTTCACTCTACGATGGTGCAGCTTTTTCAAGTAAGACTCATGCTCCCTATCAAGTAACGAATAGAATGTCGTTAAGTAAAAAGCAAAATAATTAAAAAAGGTATCAAAGAATATAGACATCTTTACTCGATATAAGGTTGAACATTTTGTGTGCAACACATAAAGATGTGCTTGTCCAAAGACAAGAGGTCAACTTCACAGATAGTCCCTTTGCCTATAGGTTTTTCCTCATTCTTCGTAGCAGGAACTCCAATGGCATCCTGATCTGCTAGAATTCTGAACAAAAGTCAATGGCTTCCTCTACGATATAACATTGTGCAATACACCCTTCAGGACGATTCTTATTTCTCACATAACCCTTTATGACACCCATATACCTGTAATATACAACATAAAGATAAAAAAACTATGCAAATATCAATCATGTTACTACATAAAGAAATTCAAAGTTTAGAATATACCAACCTCTCTGGTGGGTACATCCATCGAAGAAAACCGGACCACCAAGTTCAACCTCTCTGACAAGGTGCACCATTAGATGTACCATTATGTCAAAGAATGATGGTGGAAAATATTTTTCCAATAGCAAATGTGACCACAAGATTATCCTGTATATCTTGCAATTTATGTAAATTACGACTTTAGCACAAAGGGCATTGAAGAAGAAACATACTCGTATAATAGCATATCTCACATGCTTTGGCAACACACCACGTATTGCAACAGGAGTAGTTGTTGCATTAGGACATGGCAAATGGGACTTGAGACCATATAACTTTAGATCTTCCATGGAGACATTAGTTCTAATATTCGAAGAGTAACCATCTGGGACCTTAAGGTCACGCAAAGTTTCACACACCATATTTTTTTTTGCCTCGATAATGTATAACATGCTGCTGGAAGATAAATTCCATTTTTTTACTATGAGGTGCCAATTCTTTTCTTAAGCCCATTTGTACAAGATCTTTGCGACAATTGATCCCATTTTTGTCTTTCAGGAATATTTAATAGGGTACCAATGATACTATCACAAAATTCTTCTCAATGTGCATGACATCCAAGTTATATCTAATAGGAAGAAATCTCCAATAATCGAGCTAAAAATGGATTTCTTCTTCCAACAACTTGTAACTTTGTCTTTTTGTACTTTTTTTCTCTTTTGGTGTCGATTTTTGTACTTCTGCTTTCTTCATCTTCTTTGATGTATTCTTGATGTCTTTTTCTGGAACATTCTTTTTTTTCCTAGAAACATCAATCCCAACAACCTTCATTAATATTTGTTCCCCACTCAATGGTTCAGGAGGAGATCCGAACTCTTGGTTACCATTAAATGCCTTTCTTTGGTAGCGAAAAGAATGATTACGCGACAAATACCTTCTGTGACCAGTGTAAATGTTCTTGTTAAATATTTCAATCTATCCGAATAAGTATTCTCGTTGCATATTGGACAAGCCAGATATCCTTTCACAACAACCGGACAAATTGCCCTATAGGAAAATCGTTAACTGTCCATAACAATACACTTCTCAATGTAAAATATTCTTGTCGATATGCATCATAAGTCTAACTCCATCCTTCCATAACAACTGTAGATCCTCAATCATGGTGCTAAATAAACATCTATGTCATTTCCAGGTTGTTGGGGCCTGATATCAACAATGTCAACATTGTGAACTTTCTTTTCATGCAACCAAGGTGGCAAATTATAAGTATTTAGCATTACAGGCCAACAACTATATCTACTGAGTGAACTAAATGGATTAATCCCATCGGCTGAAAGAGAGAGTCGAAGGTTTCTTGCTTCTGCTGCAAACTCTGGCCATTTATCATCAATTGTCTTCCATGCTGGTGAATCTGCAGGATAACACAATTGGCCATCATTCCCTTCCATCTGCATGCCATGTTCAAATTCTTTGATGTTTGTACGATCGAAACCCCTTTTAAAGCGCGGAAATGGGTGGAAAGTACCATAGTACTTTAGTTGGGACGCCTTTGTTTTGCTTTTTCTTTGTTCAAATATTCTTCTTTACCGTATATCTCGACGTTCCATACGTAGGACAGGTTGCATTTTCATACTCTTTTATGTAGAGTATGCAATCATTAGGGCATGCATGTATTCTCTTGCATCCATTCCAAATGCTGAGAAACATCGCTTAGCCTCCCTAGTAGTGTGGGCAATTCATTCCTCCGGAAGCATATTGCCGAACAAAGTCAACACATCTAAAAACTGTTATCACTGCAGCCACTCTTGGCCTTGATACTAAAGAGCTTCACTATCGCTGAAAGCTTCGTATACTTTTACAACCAGTATACAAAGGTTTCTTAGCATCATCAAGCAATGAATGAAAGTTCACTTCATCATCTCCTGTAGCATCCTTCTCTTTTAAAGCATCGAACATCTCTATTATATCTGCTACATCATTTCAGTGTCCATGTCTTCATAAATAGGCACATGCATATCCTCACATGATGGCATTCATTAGGATCAACTTCTCCGTGCCATATCTATATAGTATACCTTGGATCGATACTAATTGTCGTCAAATAAAATTTTACATTAGCTAATCTCAGTCTATAGAGATTCTCGCAGTCATTTATGGGCACCGAATGAAGTCAAGATCATCCGCATTAGCTTTAACATACTCTATTAATTCTTTAACCCCTGCTCTATATTCTTCTGATAATAGGTGCTCTCTCATCCAAAATTTATCCATCTGTATAACAAATTAAGATTTATCATGACTAGCAAGAATGATATTTCAGTATTTAACTAAGATATCTTGCTTATAAACACTTATCTATATAGATTCATATTATTTCAGTATGTAAGTTACTACATAAACATATACAAATACCAAGTATCCTTGTGTGTCCAAAATGACATACCAAGCCAGGGGGGTTCATCACCTGCTGCCTACAGCAGATACCAATACTATTCGACTCTCCTAAATTACTGATACAAATCCCTTCCTCTATCTACACTCACAAGATACTCTCAAGTGCATTACATACCTATATTTCATTCTTCTCTGTATACTCTAAAGCCCTGCTCTAAACCAAATCAGTTTATCTTTAATCAGTAGCCTCTTGAGTATAGCTTTGTAAAGACAAGTATTCATTTATGGAGTTTTCTTTGAACCATACAACCTGATGTCAGTCTATTTCAGGGATTGTGTTACTAACTACTTCTAAAGCAGACTTCCTGATAAGTGTGTGTGGAGGATCCTAGCGACTCCCAATAGTCTTCTTCTCCCCCTTGAACCCTTGATATATATATATATATATATATATATATATATATATATATATATATATATTATATATATAGATATATATATATATATATATACATTATTTAATATAATAATATATAGAATATATATATAATATATATATATATATATATATATATATATTGACTACAATAAAGAAATTAAATCAAGCAATCAAAGGGTGGAGTTAAGCAATAGTTAAACAGTTAATAGAAGTATACAATTAAAAAGATTAACCAAGTGTTATTCCCCAACCATTAACTTGTCTTAAAAGAGCAAGAAAGTAATAAAGGAACTAATTATTGTTACTATGGGGTCTATATAAGCCTAAGGTGAGGGGCTTGTAGAGTGCCTTGTATCCAAAATGATTGGAGTCGAATACAAATTGACCATGTCTAACCGACACAGATTTCTGTCCAAGCGGACATAGGCGTCCCAGACAGAGTCCTTTCTGGGTAAGGGCCCTTGTTAATTTTTGATTTACTAAAAATAATTTTGAATCCCCTGTTTATGCTTGGGAGAATACAGTAGGTGACTCAGTGCTCAACGGAAGCCACTGCTCAATGCACCTATTTATTATCAAATGAACAGTGTCGATCGTCGAATTGAGCGATTGGTACCCTCAATTAGAGCACCCAAAATTAAGCATTTATATAAATATCAAATGTATGTCATTGAAAGTATGCATGCAAATTTGTTAATTTATTATCCAACACATAACAACATACGAAGAGAAGAATCCAAAATTTATTATACGAAGAGAAAAAACTCTTAGAACCCTAACCGTAAACTTGTCGAGTAAAACAAATTAGGATACAAATTAGGAGCAAACAGAAAATAGGACAGAAATCCTAATCCTAACCCTAACCCAAACAGAAATTAGGACAAAAATCATATGGTTTCTCTATGGGACAGAAATTAGGGCAAAACAATGACAAAATTAGGACGAAATCCAAACCCTAACCCAAACAAAAATTAGGACAAAAATCATATGGTTTCTCTATAGGACAAGAATTAGAACCCTAACCGTAACATAACCCTAAACTTACAGAAATTAGGAAAAAACTTAGAACCCTAAACCTTACGTAACCCTAAACTACATACCTTGTCGTCGTCGGAAGATACTCAACGGCTCGAGGGTTTGGTAGGCGGAGGGAGACGCGGAGAATGAGAGGGTGAGAGTGAGGAAGTGGCGGAGGAAGATGCACTCCTAGTCCTACTCCTCTGGCCGGCACTCGTCGCCCTGCTGCTGTTATATATATTTTAGTTTAGTTTAGTTTAGTATATACTTCTATATTATTAATTATGTTTATGTGTTCTATTATAGGGCATAGTTGTGAGCACTCGTGCTGGTGGTGCTGGCCGTCGTGGTGGTGGTGGTGGTCGTGGGCGTGGACATGGTGGTAGTGGTTGTGGTCGCCATACGTCTTCCCCGGATGTGACCTCCAATCCCGACCTGGAGAGCCCGGGCACAAACTCTTCCCGCAGTCAATCTATATCGGTGCCACCGTCATCTTCGTCGAGGCCTACGACTCCATCTGCTAGCGAATCCGTCCGTCCATTCGCTAGCGGATCCGTTCTTCCACCGGATGACCAGCGGATGCATCAGCAGATGCAGCAGCAGACCCACCAGTTACTGCACGGTGGGCCTCGAAGTACCCCCGGATTCAGTTTCATCCTGTTACCGGGGAGTACATGCACGGACCCTCGGATCCTTCGATGCCATCAGAGAGGCCAACGGGCAAAATCCGACGAGAGATATGGCCCGCGGGTGAATCGTAAGTAAATTTAAGCTAATTTGTTAAATTTGTTTCATTGATTCAAGTCAATAACCCAGCCGTTGCTTCTTTATAGATTTTTCCTGTGGGATGTTGCCCGGATTCTAGGGTGCATTATCCGGGAAAACTACCATGGCCCCTACCTTAATTTTTTTGAGGTGCCTCAGGACAGGCAGTACGTCTGGCTCGACGAGATGAGGGTATATATCTTTTGGTTAATTATTAATTATTCTTTAATTCATTAATTTTTTAATTAGGTGATATTTGAATTTGTGTGTCAGAGGATGTTCTGGTGGCCCCTCCATCGCGAGGAGGCGATCCGCAGGACCTACAGAGCCGCCGTCGGAAAGAAGATACGGGATGCGGTGTACGACCTTCGTATGATGCATACGAAGAAGGACTGGATCCGGGCAGAGTACTATGAGGAGATATTGGAGAAGGTGGATACTCCTCAATACAAAAAAAATCAGAGAAAGCCAAGGAGAATAGACAGGCCGTGGGTCTGCATACGGGATCAAGGCCCCACGCACGGACACGTACAGAATTGGTGAGATACCGCAAATTCATTCCACTATTTAATTCGGTACTATTAAAATACGAAGTTAATTAAATTCTACGTATGCAGGCCCAACAGGCAGTGAAGGAGGGGAGAGAGGCGGAGGCGGTCATCGCTCACGACGTATTCGAGCATACGCACAAGAGGCGGAAGGACGGAAGCTTCGTCAACGCGAGGACCTAGGAGACTGATGTAAGTACTTACGTTTATGAGATTTATGTTAAAAATATAATTATTGTTAACTTAATTAGGTAAACTTAGGATTAAAACTATAACTTAGGGAAATATAGGATTTAGATTATAACTTTGGAAAACTTATAGTATAAACACATTCATTGGATAGGCTGCGTATCGGGAGGAACTCCGTCGGATTGAGCCCCCTACCGAGGATGTCGGCGAAACGACGCCCACCCAGACGCCCTCTTCTATGGCCGCTCGCTACGACGACGTGTTCATAGAATCTGACGACGGCTTTAGGAAAGGGCGCCTGTACGGCTTAGGTTCCATGGCAGATTTTTTTTGTAGATGTCGACTCCGAGATATCCACCGCCTCCGCCTCCTCCTGCGCCCCCCGTCTGCTGCCGCTCCGTCTACTGCTGTTGCCGGTGCTTCGGATCGACCTGGTCCTTCTTCTACCGGACGGCTTTCTTTTGACCGCTCTTTTGAGGCCCGTCTGGTACCGGATGCTACTATCGTGGCGCTCCTTGACATGATGTCATCAGAGCAGCTACGCTCGCTTCCAGACCATGTCTTGTCCCAAGTGCCGCCACACATGGTGGAGCATTATATACGCAAAGCGGATGCGCGGAGAGAGCACGAGACGATCCATCCCCTCGTTCTCAGTGATTTTGTTCACGTTTTTCGATATTTAGACATTTGGATATGTGTATATTTTGGATATTTTGTTTATGTTTGGATATTTTGCTATGTATGTTGGGATAGTGTGTTGGATATTGTGTTTGATATTTTGTTGGTCATTATGTTAGATATTTTTTGTGTATGTTGGGATATATTAGATGTTTGGAGATATTGTGTTGGCAATATGGATATTTGTTGGATATATTGGATGTCAGATATGTTATATTTATGTATGGTGTATGCTGGATATGTTATATTACAAGGAATAGTCTCTTTCCTGCGATTTTTAAAAAAAATTACTGTTAGCGATGGATTACCGACGGGTTGCCGACGGACTTTTGCAGGTAGCGAAGGCTTGCCGACGGATTATCTGTCGGTCTGTTTCTGGAAAAACACTAAGCGACGGAATGGCGACGAATTTTTCGTCGCTGAGTTTCTGAAAATATAGAAGATATCCAGAAGCATGGCGACGGATTATCCGTCGCCAAATCGTCGCTAAACCGACGAGGTACTGTATTTAGCGACGGACTCGCGACATGTTAGTGACGAATAATCCGTCGCTAACTGTATGAATATCAGGATAGCGACGGATGGCCGACGGATTATCCGTCGGCCTGTTTCTGGAAAAACACTAAGCGAAGTAATGGCGACGGATTTTCCCTCGCTCATGTTTTGGAAATATGGAAGATATCCAGAAGCGTGACAACGGATTATCCGTCGCTACTCTGCCGCTAATCCGTCGAGGTAAGCGACGCTTTAGCAATGAGTTAGCGATGGATATTACGTATCAGAAACCCTCTGATACGCGGTTAGCGACGATTTAGCGATGTATTGTCCGTCGCTAATCTTTGCTATATTAAAAATTTAAACTGTCGAAGTTGACGAAAAGCTGTCGGCTAGCCGTCGCTAACAGTTTTTATTTAGCCAACGGTTATCCGTCGCTAAGTAGTTGCACAGCGGCGGACTAGCGACGGACTAGTTTTAGCGATGAGGTTATTTCCGACGGATTTTTTCAACCCGTATCCGTCAGTAATCCGTCGGTAATTTGAATTACCGACGGATTTTTGACGGATTTGGTCGTCGCTAAATCGTTGAATTTTTGTAGTGACATATTGTCCTGCTACTTAGATAGTGTCCTGCACACTTCATTGATCACTGCACATGTTGCTTGCCCTATACCATCACTTCATTACACATGTTAGATCACTACATTACCTCTTTACATTGATGTCCATGTATTTCACATCCATATCCTGCACTCAGTAAGTTATGTCCTTACCTCTAATTGATTGTTCAGTTCCCGTTTATTTTGTACCAGTAATAGGGATTGAAGGGAGGATCGAGTATGGAGATTATTGGTATCAATCTTGGGTGATGGATCGAGTTTTACATTCCATTAACCACCCCTTCCCAAATGGAATGTCTCACAGTTAAGATGTTCTGTCTTGAACATCCTTTGGTCCATCTGACTGATACTCTTGGAGTATCAATCATTTGCATCTCATTTTGCATCTCATCTGTCATTGCACCTCATTGTAGAACATAGACATATGAATTGTTCTGCCAACTTCTTTGACCATGTCCAGGTAGTGTTAGTTAAGAGCGTGTAACACACTACCTAGTGTTGGTTTAGAGATTGTCCTGCTCACCCCCTTGTTACTTGCATAAGGGAGTCTTGAGTTTTTTTTGTCCTGCAATAGGAGTATTAGTCATGGGAAACTTGGTATCTGTTCTTGAGAGTTTTATTCCTCAGTTTAAGTTTTGTCCATTTCTTCTTAAACCACCTACTGTACTAATTTAAGAACAGTACTTCATGTCAGGTATACTAATATCCTTAGCACATATGTCTGATCCTAGGATTTGTTCTGCACATACATGGTCCAGTTGCTCTTGCTTACATACCTATTCTCACCATTTTAGACTTAGGATTTAGTTGTACAGGTATATGTTCATATCTAATATCCATATTTGCCTTGTCCAAATTGATGTTCAGATCCTTGTTTAGACATCAACCCACCTTTATCCCTTTGGGTTAGTATATGATGTCAGTAGAGATGAGAATAGAGGCTTGAGTTTAGAGTTATACCCAGACCTTATACTTGTTCTGTACTGTTGCTTCAATTATATGCTACTGTCCACCACCTTGCCCTGTGCACTTCAGTATACCTTTCCTATATTCCTCCTTGGTGCATGCCATCATGACATCAATCTTCATGTCTTCACAGTTGCCTTGCATATCCTGCACACTAGCTATATTGCCTGTACTTTCATTCATCTACTGCACCACTTGTTACCTGTAGATGGGAGAGCCTAGTGTCACGCCCCGGCCCCGTAGGACCGATCGTTCTTGCTAAGGCGTGATACCGCGTGAGCCTAGGTTGTCCTCACGCAAGGCGGGTTCCATAACGGCCGATTACAGGCTAAGCGACGAGGTCGTCGCACAGAAGTCCCAGGCAAAAATATTGAATAAACATCAGCAAAAACTTGAAACAAAACGCAAGTCATTCAAATATGCTCTTTATTGATTTTGAAACGAAGATTACATAGGTGGGCATGAGGCAAAGATTGCAATCACTTAAGCTCACTCTTCTCACAATACAAGTCACTCTACTCTCTCGTCTCTCAATACAGTTTGATGAGCCAACGAATTCTTCAGATAGGCGATGTCCATACATTATGTCCCGTATAAGTCCACACTCCATGCGACCGTGCGCCTCGAAATGCCAAGGAACTCCATGCCTCGACGTATCCAAACGAGCTCTGCGCCAACGAGCTTCTAACCTTTCCTGCACATAAACACTGTGTGGGTTTCAGTACTCAACTGTACTGGTGGAGTAAGCTCCTCGTCCACCCATACAAAACCAATACGTTCATTTACTTTGTGCAACGTATCCCTTTATGATTTTCTTTCTATTCTTGCCTTAGGATCGATTTTAGGACATAAACTCTGGCCTATTTTGTGTCTCTAGACCATCACCGTGCCCTACACCAACAACCTACTCATACTTTGCCTCTAGACCTTCTTGTACCAATAACGTCAGCTTTTCGACTCGTGCTTGCCTTTCGGCCCTTATTTGGTACGTAACAACTTGGTCGTGCCATAAATCCCTTTGTATAACATAATCGAGGGAGTGCCTCACCACTTAGTAACTTCCCTATACTTTTGTCGTAACAACATGATCGTGCCATAACATATCGAGGCCGTGCCTCGTAATTCAAAATGACTTAACCAAACTTGCCCTACGACCCTTCTTGACTTAACTCGAAAGTACTTAATTCCAACTTATGCAACTCTATCCCGACGACTTATTACCCGATGCCACATCTCGTGCCGAAGAACATGTCTTTGCTTAGCCAAATCTTAGGCCCATAATGGTGTTGCAACCATGCACACCCTCTTAACTCAAACGTGTCGTGTTATACTTTCTTTGAATCTATCGACAACGTGTACGTGGATTGCCGCTCAGCACACTAACTTATCTATATGAAAGTCACTGGCAATCTAAGCCATCATGGACATAGCTCGGGTAGACGGCGGGTCTTTCAATGCAAGGTAGCTAGCCCCATGGAAAGCCCCCGACTACCCATGCGAAACAATCCAGCGCTGCTATAACGTCTTCCCTCTTAGTCGACTGGCCCCGGTGCCTCGGCGTAATACCAGTCGAGGAAGAAATCCTTGTCCACAAGTTGTCCATGACCACTCACATACGAGAACACCTAGACTCACGTAAATGCATGGCCTACTTTGAGGTACGACTAGAACCATACTTAGCAAAACTTGCTCGGAGCCATATGATGTAAAACGTGCATCAGAACCATATGATGCAAAACGTGCATCTTTGCAGACTTCCAAAACTTGGGACCACCTCGACGACAAACGGTCGCATGAACTTTTCTTTCTTTGAAATCCAGGTAACGACTATCGTATAGCCTTCTTACTTAACTTGAACAAAACGTGTTCCTTAAGTGCCATAGACCGTGGCTAACTTTTTATAGTGCCGACCGTGGCTCGTGCCTTAAACCGACTTGTGTTCTATGCGACGCTATCGTCTAAGTCATACTTTATATGACGAGCCTCGAGATCGTGGGACTATGTGACTTAACAACTGCAGAAAGTGCAGGACATTGCTTAGGATGACTTTGACAGCCCAACATAACTTTTGCCGAAGTCAATCGTACAACAAATTAATCCGTAGGACGGCCAAAGGCCATGCCAAGCCTTGGACGATGGGACTGCGCATTCTTTATCAAGCATTTATACGTGTGATGCCTATGACTTAGGCTAAGTTCACAGCTTTGTGGCAACTTAAACCAATTTCCGTCTCCCAAGCCACGGGACGAAGGATCGACTGTAATTTTGAAAGCACAATGTGCAACACTTCTAAGCCGACCATGGAACCTTTCCATATTCTTAACTCAATCGACCCGACTTGGGATTATTCCCTTAGCTATGTGGATTAATATTTTTTATTATCAAGCCTACTTGTGCATTTGAAAATATTTAATTTATTAGTGCGAAAGCTAAGCTGAGGCAAGTTCATCAAAGCCACCCACCTGAACGATGAGTCGCCTCAACCGTACGGGTCTTCGAACAAGCCGTTGTATGGCTAAGTCCGAACGTTGTTGGCATTTTAGTTCCTCCGATTGGCTGAGCGGGACGGGGCACTACATTATACGCCTCTCAGAAAAAGTTTCGTCCTCGAAACTAACTGAGTACACTTATCGACTTATAACTTGATTCCACATCCAACGATTCTCGCATACATTGCTCCTATGCATTTCTTCAATCCGAGCCACGCTCGTGCTTTGATTTTCCTTCACATCGAACAACTATATCTCGACTTGGGTATAACTTATACTTATCGTGCACATGGGCGACTTAGTTCTATGGCAAACCATTCGATCAATCGACATTCAAGTTCATTTGAATCCAACAATTGCACTACCATTAATACTTTATTTGCAACACACGATTTCACAATCCTCGATACTCTTTCGTTCCTTTAGTCTCACTTGAATTAAATGTATCACTTAGTTGGATCTTACACATATTTAAGGCGTTCTCAAAATATATGCATTTCAACCAAGCCTCATGATAGTGAATCCAATCTCACATGTTTGATTCATTCTATCAATCTTGAAATCAATTATATGCTATCTCTTAAAGCAGGTACGTCTCGCCTAACCGCTAGGCCATCTCTCCAGGCTAAAGTCAATCGTCAGTATTGGAATCACAGTTCCCAAAAAATAATTCAATACTGACCCCAATCCTAAGGTCAAAACAAAGTTGATAATACAGGTTTTCTACCTAAGCTCGTATCACTCCGATTTCTAACTTCGAGCATAGATTTTTCCTATTCGTACTTACAACACTTAGTCCAAGGGGTCCGAGTCATTCAGCATACCATAAGTCCTGATCAACCGAGTCTTCTACAACACAGTCGCATGTCCAAACTAGCAATTTGTATAGTCTATCTCTTCAAACACGTTTGATATAATCTACCTATCCATTCTTCCCAAGTCAAGCACGCTATGACACAATTTATCGCTAAACCATAATTCTCATTCCATATTCCCTAAGTTATTAACTACAGTTTACGTACTCGATCATGAGGTCGTCTAGCTTAAGAATTATCTGAAGTACAAGTTGGCAACTTTAGAGGGGGTGAATAGAGTTTATATCAAAAAATGATCAATTAAAAAAATTTAAACTCTCTTCACCAACTAAATAATCAGAGTAAAATAAATGCGGAAATAAAGAGTAGAGAGCAAGCACAAACACAGCAAGATTTTTAACCTGGTTTCCCTCGTGGAGGACTAGTCCAGGCCTGAGAACTCTAGCTCAGGATTGAAATCTATTATTTGTGAAATAGGGTTACAACCACGTGCCTTTTCACAGAAGAGCACGCCAAACTTCTTTCAATGATCACTTTGGCAAAACTTGGACTTTTTCAAGTGACTTACAACTTCTTGCACTTCAAACTTCTAGCTGGATCGTATCGAGCAACTTGGACGGTTGGGAAGTTTGAATGCTAAGTGGATGGGAAGGTTGAATATATAGGCTATGTAAGAGAAGAAGAAGAGAAGAGTGGATGGTTTCAAATGAGAGAAACCAAGGCCTATTTATAGGGTTCGGGGTAGGCAGAATTCGGCCAGAATTCGGTATAAATAATTCAATTTTTTGGTCGTTGGACAACTAGCAGTGATTAAGACCTAAAAATCAGTATCCTGAATTTTAGGGGACCGAGTTCGGCCCGAACTCTGTGTGAGGCAGAGTTCGGCCCGAACTCTGTCTTCTATGGACGGAATATTCTTTGTGGGCTTTGGATGAATGGGTTGATTGGGATTTGGGCTAAGTAAACCTATAAAGCTATGGCCAGCCCAAAGTGCTCAGTATGACCCAATGTACATCATCCTATACTCAAGAATAATAAAAAATACAGACTCCAGTATACACAAAATAGTAAAACTCCAAGAAGCTGTGATCTTGATCCAATGAGCTGAGTAAATTGATTTCGAGCTCGATGTGTCAAATTGGACTTTGACAAATATTGTTTTGTTAATTTACAAGATTAGGTTGACTGTGATCCAGTTTGGGTCAACAATCTCCCCCATTTTGATAATTGACAAAACATGATATTTGTATGTCCAATATCATACCTGGACACATTATGGCTCCTCCGTACTTGGACAATCGTACTCCCCCGTAAACTGATATTTCCTGTAAATACTCATCCAAATATACATATCCAAGGATACACAATTTATAGTGCTAATACATATAGCAATGGTCATAGTATCAAGACAAATATCAATGGTTCTTCCCCTTTTGGCAATCAGCAAAAATGGAGACAGAAATATAGAAATAAAAACTTCCAACCACATAATGAAAGAGAATCATGCAAGCAGTAGCGCTAACTAATAGCAAACAGAGCCATAGAGTTTAAAAACATAAAGACATAAGCAAAAGAAACATAGTGCCAAAATAAACAAAGTCCTAATCATCAGTAGGAGTATAATAGCCATATCCATCAAGGAGCATGTGAAGGCCCCGCACCATCAGAACCGGTACGACGGGGATCCACAAAAGCAGAAGTCGGATCAAGATAGCGACGAACCTACGAATCGTCAATGCGATAACCGTCGCGAGACAGATCACGTATCATCAGAATCGGCATCGTCGGATGGGAGGCCATAGAGTACTGAATGTCATGGATGGAGTTGCTGAGCGCACTCATCTGCAGAGTAGTACGGTAATCCATCTGCGTCCAACGATCATCCATCTCGACCCAGCGCTCGTCCTCCAAACGGAAGCGATCGCGAAGCATAGTCTGAAGAGAGTCTAGTGTAGCAGTGGACTCGGAAGCAGGTGAATCAGGAGTAGCAAAGGGTGCAGGAGAGTCAGGCTCCTCAGCATCATCGGACTCAAAAGAGGCGATAGCAGCAACAGTTCTCCTTGCATAGTCAGAAAGGCAGGAGGGGGCAAGGACTGACACTGATCCAATGGAACATGGAAGGCACGAAAGATCAAAGGAAGATACATGGTATAAATCAAAGATTTTGGTTTAGGCCTAGCATGAATCATCCAATCCATCATCGTGCGAGGGAAGTTGAAAGGGACGCAAAAGTGAAGAAAAAAGGGAGCAGTAATCTCAAAATAAGTAACTTTATCTGTTGATCCAGCTTTTGGCAAGACCGAAGAAAAGATAATGCGATGAAGTTCATAGAAATGATTATTGAGATGTTTAGCCATTAGTTTTCGAGGGAAAGGATTTGGAGAACAAAGATCACCCTTGAAACTCTCTAATGTGGTCTCTCCGAAAAAAAACAAAGTCCCGAGCATCATCAAGCCGTTCCCAAGTGTTTGGGTCGGGCAAACCAAGTAGGTCGGCTAACTCAAAATCATCAAAAGATATATCTACACCGGCAACACGTGAATAGATGCGTGTGCGGTCATAAGTTATGTTACAATAAAACATTTATATGGCATTCACATATATCGGTTCACGAGTTGCAACAAGCTCATCAAGACATAAGTCACAAAAATTAGGAAGAAAATTGGAAAATACCATAAATTTAATAGGGTGTCCCGCAAAGACACGAGGATGACGGAAGTCGGCGAACCATGCGTTGGACGCATCTAAGGACACAAAAAGACGGACATCGTACGTGTCGGCATTTATAGGTGGAGGTGGATTAAAAAGAGGGTGCACTAAGTTAGGAGGAGGATGAGGAATAGGTTGTGGTGGAGGATTAGGTTGAGGGTTTGGGTTAGGATTAGTAGAGGATTCACCAATACTTCTCCTTGGTCTTTTACCCCTACCAAGCAACCTAGGAGCCATGGAAAGAAAATTGAGATGTTAAGAGAATGAGAATGATCTAAGGTTCTGGAACAAGGACACCGAACTCGGCCCAAACTCTGGGTGGGGCAGAGTTCGGCTCGAGATCTGGTCCCTTGGGCCAGAACTTCAAGTAGGAAATAAAAAAGAGATTTGAAATAAATTTGAATAAATGGTCAAAGATATGAATAAAAACAAGATTAAAAATTAGAATTATCAAATGAGGCAGGCTATAAATAAAATTTAACCATATAATAACTAAGGAGTTATGACATAAAACAATATGATGAAGCTGCTATGGGGTAGCTACAGGGGCTGGATCCCAGCTAGCGGTAGTCCGAAGACTAGTGCACCGTCTCGCTTAGGCTTTTACGCCTTGTTGTCATAAGGACCCTTTCGGCTTATACCCATAGCAAAGTCAGCATAGAGAATTATGACATAATCGATAATTGTGCAGGTCAAGTTAATGTATAACCGTTTTATCTAAAATTTCTAATTCCCGACAAAGAAAATTGAATCACTCCTCGGATAATGGTTTTGTAAAGAAATCGGCCAACTGATGAACAGTGTCAATAAATTCTAAATTAATAGTGCCATTCTGTTGGTGATCATGCAAAAATTGGTGACAAATTTCAATGTTTTTCGTGCGTGAGTGACATATGGGGTTCTTAGTGAGATTTATAGCACTAGGGTTGTCATAAAATATAGGAATGTGCATAAAAGATAAGTTATTGTCTTCACGGGTTTGCGTCATCCACAGAATTTGTGCACAACAATGACCAGCTGCGATATATTCAGCTTCTGTTATGGATAGTGCGACAGAATTCTGCTTCTTGCAAAACCAAGAGACTAAAGCCTTTCCTAATAAATGATACGTGCCGCTTGTACTTTTACGGTCGACCTTGCATCCAGCGAAATCACAATCAGAGTGCCCAATGAGGTCAAATGATTTTGATTTGGGATACCATAGGCCTACTATAACCGTACCCTTAAGGTATCGAAAGATACGCTTAACAGCGGACATGTGTGATTCCTTAGGATTTGCTTGATATCTAGCACACAGGCAAACGCTAAATATAATATCAGGGCGACTAGCAGTTAAATAAAGTAGACTGCCTATCATACTTCGATACTTACGTTGATCAACATGTTTGCCACTTTAGTCTGGTTCTAGTTTGGTTGTAGTAGCCATTGGGGTGCCGATTTGTTTGATGTTGTCAAGGTCAAATTTCTTCAGCATATCCTTTGTATACTTTGACTGACAGATAAAAGTTCTATTTGATGTTTGTTTGACTTGCAGTCCAAGAAAGTAATTGAGCTCTCCCATCATGCTCATTTCAAACTCGGTCTGCATACACTTAGCAAAATCTTGACTGAGAGTTTCATCAGTAGAACCAAATATAATATCATCAACGTAAATTTGCACTAAGAGAATGGTGTCTTTGAAAGACTTTATAAAAAGTGTAGTGTCAACTTTTCCTTTTGAAAAATCTTTTTCAAGCAAGAAATTGCTTAACCTTTCATACCAAGCTCTAGGGGCTTGTTTGAGGCCATATAGCGCTTTCTTGAGTTTGAAAACATGGTCGAAAAATTTGTGATTTTCAAAACCAGGGGGTTGTTTTACAAAAACTTTCTCCTTAATAAATCCATTCAAGAAAGCACTTTTCACATCCATTTGAAACAGTTTAAAGTTTTGAAAATTCGCAAATGCATAAAGCATCCGAATGGATTCAAGTCTTGCAACAGGAGCATACGTCTTATCGTAGTCGATACCTTCCTCTTGGTTGTATCCTTGAGCTATAATACGAGCTTTGTTGCGTATAACTGAACCATCTTCATTTACTTTGTTGCGAAACACCCATTTCGTACCAATAATCGAGTGATTAGCTGGCCTAGGAACGAGTTCCCAAACTTGGCTCCTCTCGAATTGGTTGAGTTCTTCTTGTATGGCAGTAATCCAAAACTCATCATTAAAGCTTCTAAAATGTTTTTCGGCTCAATTTATGAAATGAAGGCAATACTAGCAATGGAGTCTCTTAATGATGATATAGTACTTACTCCGCGTGAAACCTCACCTATAACCAAATTTTCTGGATGTGACGGCTTGAAAGAGAATTTCTTTGGCAACCCTCCAGAGAATTGGTTTCAGTGGTGGTATTCATCGGAGTAGAAGTTGATGGCTCAACATCATCATCAAGAGTAGCTGCTGCACTGTTATCCTCATCGAAAGTCACATTTGTAGACTCTTCCATAATTAATGAGCGTTTGTTGAACACGCTATATCCCTTGCTCTTGGCCGCATAGCCAAGAAATATACTATCGTCAGCTTTGGCATCAAATTTGCCTAAGTTGTCTTTGGTGTTAAGGATAAAACATCGACAACCAAAAACTCAAAAATATGAAATGTTTGGAGTTCTTCCAAAACAAAGCTCATAGGGTGTTTTCTTCGTAATAGGACGAATGAGCACCCTATTTAAAATATGGCACGCTGTACTGACAACTTCAGCCCAAAAATATTTCGGAAGAGAGAATTTATTTAACAAGACTCTAGCCATATCGCCAAGAGTCCTATTCTTCCGCTCCACAACACCATTTTTTTGAGGGGTTCTCGGACAAGAAAACTCATGATTAAAACCATTTAAATCACAAAACTTTTCAAAATTAGTATTTTCGAATTCGCCTCCATGATCACTTCGAATTCGAGTAATCATGTAGCCTTTTCATTTTGAACCTTTTTAGCAAATATTTTGAAAACAGAAATGGTATCACTTTTGTTTGTAAGAAAGAAAATCCAAGTAAATCTCGAAAAGTCATCTACTATAACAAAAGCGTAGAGTTTTCTACCAAGACTGGCTACTCTCACTACAAGAATTTCTACTTTATGCAGCAAAAAAAATCATTGCAAAAGCTCATTAATTTGTTACAATAAGGTATTTGCAACGAAACATTTTCGTTATCCAATTCGTCACCATAAGTGCGTACCAAAAGGTCTTTTGCAACTTTCTTTTATTCGTTGCAAACTTAACAACAAAATAGTTCTCGTCGTAAATAATGTTCTATTGCAACAAACAATTTTGTTATAAATAATATTATTTGCAATAAATATTTTTGTGGACTATAGTATTTTATAAGAACAAAATGGTTTTGTTGCCTATAGTATTTATTATTTGCAACAAATATTTTTGTTCCTTCGTACTTTTATTGGTAACAAAATTTTCATCACAAATACTATTCCCATTGTCTCAAAAGTTTAAGAAAATTCATGAAAATTGAATATTATCAATAAAAAATTTGTAGCAAAATTAGATAATTTTTGTTTCAACAAAAGAATGTAGTGCTTCTAATACAAGAGTATATAAATTTTGTTGCAACAAATACTAAGACACCTTATTGTTTGGAATAATTCATTTCACTAAACGAGAGTATACATTCACATTCTTTGCTAATACAATAATTGATACATTGCATAAAGACAAGTTCTAAGACTTGTATCAAGTTTCTATTCAACAAAAGTTTAAAAACAAATATTCTCTAATTTCATGTCTAAACATAAATGACCGTACAACTTCTATTGTGATTGCAGAAGTTTAGTAGCTCCTGTAACAATATTGAAATGTTTGGTTTTGTCCCAACCACCTAAGGTATCTTGTAAGCTTTGCTATTGTAAAAGTCTTTCCTCGAACATGCAAGCCAACCTACAATAAATTATATGATAAAACATTAAAATTAGAAATAAGTTAAAAATTGATCCAATACTGTATAATATATAAACAACAATATTTGTATATATTCTTTAATTTAGTATATATAAACAAGTGTCTATATAGGTGCAAAGGAATGTATATATATAAACAAGTGACAATTTGTCACTCGTTTTACAGAGAAAAAAAAAAGAAAAGAAAAAAGAGAGACATCTGCATTCAAACTTGATAAAGCTAAATATTATGGTCCACGTACCTGTATTAAGCTTAAATCTCACATTTGCTAATGGAAGTTGACCACTCTCACACACACAAAAGACAAATGGTAGTACATACCTTCTCGGAACTTCCAAAACATGAGGAAAAGAGATCAAAACTGCTTCTTTTGCTTCTGAATATCTTGTCTCTCTTTGCATAAGCCTAAGAAACCAAACACAGACCCTTATTTGTAACCATCCACATGAAGAAACCAAATTTAAAGCATAAACTCCAGATTTAAAGCATAGAAGAAACCAAATTTAAAGCATAAATGATGCAAAACAAACTCCAGTCTTGCATTATCATGATGCATTTCCAAATTTATTTAATATTCAAACCTAAACTCCAGTCCATGGTATCATGATGCAAAAATCATAAACACATAACATGAACACATAAAAAGCACAAAAGACTAACTGTATCTGAGCCTAAACAACTTATTGGCATTACCAAGCACTTAAAAACAAAAAAATGTAGCTCACAGGCATTACTTGAGAAATGTGAAAAGATAATTTAACAATAACAAATATGTAACTAAATCCTTCCAGTAAATACATTTATCTTGATGTACAATATATTTGAAAATTGAGTTTTGGAATATCCAAAACAGTTCCGTCAGCCGAATTTGGACAAGATGAAAAATTGATTAATTCATTTGATAAATTTTACAAACAAACAATTAACCAAGGTTCCCAGTATTGGAGACTTTAGGAGTCAAAAACAGAACTTTGGAACTGCTTTCTTTATTCTGTATTTTACATAAACGACCACTCATAATCTATTAAGACCAAAAGAGAAACAATGAACAGTAAAGATGAATGCCAAAAAAATATCATTGGAAATTTTAGGGATGTCCTAAAATTTTTGAGATTTTCAGTTACAGGTACATTGGTTCTAGTTTTCATCTTATACTTGCTATTTCCTTGTTAATAGATCATGATGTTCCAAATTCATCCTCTAGATCTAGAACTTTTATGGGTTTTCTTGGTGCATACACAACAATTATTTATCCATTCTCTTCCACTACACCCAAACATATCTCACTGAATTTTTTTAGTATAATACATTTCTAAAAGAGCCCTAGTCGTACTAATCCTTCAAGATGCTTCTCTTCTTGTAAGTATCAGTAGCAGCCAACATTGGATGGGACAAGCCAAAAATGATACAACAAGGCTGATAATAAATCTTGATTTAAGGTTTCTTCATTATTATACCCTACTAGTTATGCCATTTAGAGGGTTAAACTCTCTAAACAGAGCTAGTTATGTGTCTGTATTATGTCCACTTTGTTTAACTTGACTAGATGGTGCTAGCCATGTATCTGGAGTATGTCCACTTTGTTAAATTGACTAAATGTTCCATGCAAAGCCAACAACTCATAATCATGATACACTTTTATCCAGGAACTTCAACTGACTAATTTCCTATGCAAAGCAAACAATTCAGAAAAGTAGGCACAACCAAAACCAGGAAAGAAATCAAATAACTGAATATATCCTTACTATATATGCACTTTGTCCTCTTAAAAAAATCAACTAAATGAGTTTTTGGATTGATTATAGTCCATATATAAAATGTCCCTATCCAAATGCAAATACAAGGTTATATATATAATTAACTGTCCTTCCCATGTAATCTCCAAAATGATTGACCTGATTTATCCATTACATTGTACACTTATCGAATAAAGCACTGTTTATGTGAAGAAAACAATGAAACTAAAAGTTTATATATACAAAGGGGCTTCCAGTGCCACAAGGCTCCCTCTAATGTGTATGCAGCCTTACCCTCGATATAGGAGAGACTGTTTCTGCATTTCGAACTCGCACCCTCCAGGATGCAAGCATCAAGCCTTACCATTGCGCTAAGCAACACCCTCTAAACAAAAACTTCTATATGCTAGTATTATAATGAAAATATTTACAACAATTCAAACACCTAAAGTATAGTATAACCAAGTTAGCAGCACACTTACATGCATTTCAACATCAACAATTGGCTCCACTGTGAATTCTGGGACCCTTGAAAACCAAGCAAGATCTTATTCCTATAAGATCAGCTATAAATAGGTCAATAAGTTCACATGTATATTAACTTAGCAACACTATAAGGTTTCTTATACACCTCCAGAATTTTCACGAAAAGGTGCATTGCTTCTTTTGAAGCCATGTTCCCAAGCCCATTCCAACTGTAAGAATCAAATAGTAAAAAAACATAATTCATTCCTGATAACTGAAAAATTAAAGTCGCATTGGTAGTAAGTGATCAGACACAAAATACTTGCTTTCAAAGTTCACGGGCTTCCTAGCTTTAATATGCTGAGATAAACACCCAGAGGTAAAATTTTGTAGCATCTGAATCCTGATTCGGGAGTTGGCAGCTTTAGGCAGCCGACTGCTGATCTAGTAGTACTAACTTGCCGAGTAAACATCATGGACACATGTCCTAGTCTGGGAATAACAAGCTTGCAACTGATTCCCTGTCACCCATATATCACAAAAGGCAAGGGGATGGATCAGGTAATATCTGAACAAGCTTTAAGCAGTTCCTTCCTTTTCAGAAAACCATGGAGGCCTTTCACAAAATCTTGGAATGCTTTGCATATTCCAACTTTTCTATTCCTTTCTACAATCTCTCTTAAATTGAGATAGAAGAAAAGTCCTTCCTAAGATTCCTAGAAACCTCAATGGTCACTCTAAGAAGAAGTTTGAATGAAGAAAAAAATAGAAATGGCAGCATCTAAGCGCCTACTTTGGATTCTTTAGGGATTCCATGTGAAAGGACTGAAGGACATCCATCAAAGAATCATTCCATGTCTACTGTCAAACAAAGAAATGCAAATGATACTCCGTTTCATTTCGGAAAGGAATCTATTCTGGGTTGCATCCCATTTATGGATGGATACACTAATGTGTACCAAACATGTCCTGTGTCCATTACTTTAAGAGTGCAAAACAGGGAAGCATGATATCTTGACAAAAGTTTTTCTTCATTCTGTCATAATTAGAGAACTTGATAACCAAAAAGTCAAAACTTATATTAAGGAAGTAAAAAAGTAACAGAATTTACATGGAATGCTAGTAATATAACTTTTCCACGATGTAGTGGCAAAAAAAATCATGGTGTGATAAAACAATTTCATCTTCTAGTTTCCTCATCCAAAGTGAGGTCAGGTTGGAAGAATTGTACCATCAACTTTCTTTATGCAGTCTCAGAAAAATAAAATAAAAGCCTCCATGGGTCCATAGCCATCAACTTTTTTTATGCATAGGAACAAAAGATCCTTAGAGCAAAAACTAGGATCAAATTGTATATTAATATAGCAAATTAAACTAGGGATAATTAACTTATGAGCTGGGCCAAGGAGTAACCAAGTTTGTTCTATGTATATATACTTCATGAGCTAGTTAGTATACATAGACTTATCCTTGTATATGAGGATTGCAATGGATGTATAATCTAAATAGCCATGCCAATCAGATACTTTATTGTTCAACTAATTTTCTTCATACATGACAAACTTAGATGTGAATCTTTAGGTTTATATTGTCCATCTTTGTGTCTTTAGGAAAACAGTCTGATACAATAGATACCCTATTTTTGTATGTTTATAATGGATACCTTGACACATACATATTTTCCCATATGATGATATGAACACATACATATTTCCCCATCTTTAGGTATCTTTACAATGGATACCTGGACCCGTACATATTTTCCCATATGATGAAAACAGGGTAATGTCGAAAAGAAAACAGAATGGGACATAAACCTGGGTCTCAAACTAGAACCTGGGGGTCAAACTAGTTCAATTTTATTGAATTGACAAGAAGGTTATATCTATAGCAATTGTCTGTGTTAGGCAAGGTAAAACTAAACAATCACTAAATGGGTAATTATTTTAAGAACCTGATATCGAGTATATCTGTAATGTGCGAAATGGTATTTTCATTTATTAGTTTGTTTCACATCACCCATGTAACAGATCAAAAAACTCAACTATCCTTAATAAAGCTGTTGGAATAATGCATTTTCACCTACCAACTGATTCTCAAACTCATGTGAACATATCAGATAACTCCACAATTAATCCTTTGATCCTTACCAAAGTAGCTCTAATGGTGTAGGATCTAACAGTGTCAATGACCAATATGCTCATATAGAAATGTTGATTCTGTGTTGAAAAATTAGCAGTAAATCTTAAAGAAAAAGAATTCTTTTTTGTTTGCATCACAAATGATTGATTGTGTAAAAAAATGTACTAGCATAAATACTGATTGTGTAAAAAATTGTACTAGCATTCATGAAAGAAATATTAGGGTTCTATTGTGTAAGAGAAGGGAACCTTAAGACCGCCGTCAACCTCTTCGCACAGCCTACCTGTTGTGCCGTCGACAGGATCGCCGCGCCGTCGTCAGGCTCGCTGCACCGTCGTCAGGCTCCCCGTGCAGCTGTCCTTCCGTCTGCCTCCGACTCGCTGCCCTTGCGAACCAGCCGTGCGTATTATAGCAGAAAGAGGAGAGGAGAGAGAAGCGGCTCCTAGAGAGAGAGAGGGAGGGAAAGTGGTATGACGAAGAATTTGGGAAATTTTATCGAGGGAAAGGGAGATCCGGGAAAACCAAAAAAATTGAGGGAAAAAGTGTGTGCGCCCAAAAATTTCGAAAGGAAGGGGAAAAGTGGTGTTTAAACAAAAATTTAAGAAATTTAAGTCCCCTCCAATTAGGTATCGTTTGGCATACACAAATTTGTTGCTATAAAACCTCTCAAATTTGTTATTATTTTGGCACATAAATAAACCGTTACAATAGAAATATACACTTGGTGCAAAAAAAAAACTTTTTGTTTTTAATAATCATTTTTTTTTACAACAACTATATTTTGTTATAAATAAAAAAAATTGGTTGCAAATATTTTTACCACCAAATTGCATGAGCGGGAATGGAATGTGCCAAATATTATGCAACGACATATTTGCAACGACTAAATTTTAGTTGCTTAAAAATCGTACAATCAATTTTTATAACAAATTTATAAAGTTTGTTGCAATTAAGTACTCTTTTGCAACAAATATTTTTCGTTGCAAAACTTTTGTAGCAAAAAGTGTATTTTCTTGTAGTGTCTGCTAGGACCAAATAAATCCATATGAAGTAATTGCAAGGGTCTAGTAGTACTTACAGAGTTTATGGAATGAAATGAGGACTTGGTTGCCTTATTCAACTCACATTCGGCACATACCGTGTCCTTTTTGAATGTGATGTCGGGCAAGCCTCTAACTATCTTCTTAGTCGATAGCCTGGATATAGTATCCATATTGGCATGACCAAGACGCTGGTGCCACAATAATCTCTCATCCTTGTGAGCATAGAGACATCTTCCTGTACTGTTAGTATCTCTAGATAGATAGAAAATGTAAATATTATCCTCTCTTATTCCTTCAAAAGCGATGTCTCCCGTTGACCTATCATAAATATAGCATTTATTTTGTCCAAAGTTAATATCATATCCATGATCAGCAAGATGACTAATGTTGAGCAGGTTATGCTTTAACTCGGTCACTAGGCAGACATCCTTTATTACAGGAGAAGGAGGATGACTAATAGTACCATTACCTATAATATACCCTTTTAGGTTGTTACCGAAGGATACATATCCTTCTCTCTTCATCGATAGTGATGCGAAAAGATTTGCGTCTCCTGTCATATGCCGCGAGCATCCACTATCGAGAATCCACTTGCTTTTAGTTAAGGAGGTAAGTTCCACCTACATCAAGAGTAGATGTAACCTTTGGTACCCAATTTCTTGAGGGTCCTAAAAAGTTAGTTTTTGGCAACCATGCATATATATTCATATCTACTAATCTCCTAATTCTACATTGTGGTGAGATGTGTCCATGTAATCCACAATAAGTACATATAGCATTCCTATTTATGTTAGGAACATGTTGATGATGTCTATGTGTAGCATGATAAGAGTGATGTAGAGTAGCAGCATGATAAGAGTGACGTGGAGTAGCATGATGATGACTATTTTTGGCAGTAGGATGATGATTAAACCTATATGCAGTATGGTGGTGATTTTGTTTATGTGCAACATAGTGATGATTATATCTATGTATAGCATGGTGGTTATGTGTCATATTAGACTGATAGTTTCTACGTGCATGTAGTTTTTGTGTTTTATGGAAGTGAGTGTACATGTAAGTATGTTTGCGTGCTGCAGGTGGATGTCGTGTTTGACTAGTTTGAGTAGTGTTGTGCCTTGTGTGTGTCTCATGTGATTGGGTTTGAGGTTGAGCAACCTGTTTTCCCAATCTAGTCTCTAATTTCTTAGAGGCAGCTTGCAGTTCACTAATCTTTCCATTCAAACCATAAATTTTAGTAATGGAGATCTTGTATCTATTTTTTTCTTCAGCAAGCTCAGTGTTGAGTGCTGTGATCTCTTGTGTTTGTTTCTCAATACATGCTTCGGCATCATGTAGGCTTAATTTAAGTTTAGATACCTCATTTGAGACTTCCGTGGGTGAAGTGTCTCTAATAATATTAAGCAATAAAGAGAGTCTTTGAATCTCGACTTCATAACTTTTGATCTTCTCCTTGGCATGTTTATATTTACCAATGACTTTCTTGTGGTCATTGAGTAAATCATTGAATGCATCGCCAAGTTCACCAAAAGTGAAATCATCGAAAGTTTCGCTTGTTACCTTGTCGGATGTTGCCATTAGGCATACATTGGCAGTGTCTTGAGGAGAGTCCTTTTCTTCCTCGGAGTCACTAGCTTCGCTTTCATGCAAAATGCTTGTGTTGGCATATTTCCTTGAGGAAGCCTTCTTGTATGGTTTCTCATATCGGTTGCTCTTCTTTACAAATGGACAGTCTTTTCGGACGTGTCCAGTCTTCTTACAGCCGTAGCATGTTGGCTCTTCTTCGTCATCTTCATATGGTTCCTTCTTTCTTCGATTGAAGCGAATAAATTTCTTGAAGTAGCGGACAAGGAGAGCTTGATCATCACCTTCCGAGTTGTCGTCATCCGTCTCTTCAGGATTAGCCCTTCGACGGTGAGCTTTAAGGACAATCTCCTTTGCCTTAGGAGCAGGCTCTTCGAAGTCTTTGAGGTCAAGCTCAAGAGTCATCAGCTTTCCCATCAAAGTCTCCATGGATATTGTAGTAGGACCATTTCCTTCTATAATGGCTGTCACCTTAGGGTTCCAAATCTTTGGTAGCCCCCTAAGTATCTTACGGATCTTCTCGTGATTTGTATTGTTTGCCGAGAGAAGACAAGGGGTTGATGATGTCGAAGAATCTTGTAATTATTTGTGTGATTGTCTCATTTGGCTTCATCTTGAAAGCCTCATATTCTTGAGTGAGACGACTTATTTTTGACTCCTTGACATGGGTGGTTCCTTCATGCGTCACTTCTAGAAGTCTTCATACATCATGAGAGGTGGTGCATGTTGAGACCCTGTTAAACTCATTTATGTCTATTGTACAAAATAAAGCATTAATAGCTCTCGCGTCTAGACTCGCCTGTTTCTTCTTCTCGTCAGAATATTGGACGTGGGGATTCTCAACAAGATCACCATTGACAACTATCCTGGCGGGCTTTTTGTAACCATTGGTGACAATAGTCCACAGGTCGAAGTCTAGCGACTTGAGATAAAAACTCATCCTTGTATTCCAATTGGTGTAGTTTGTTCCATCAAATAGGGGAGGCCTATGAGTGGACTGCCCTTCACCGTGATTGGAAAACATGGGTTGAGTGGTTGCCATGGATTAGCTCTAGGATGTTAGTCCTTGATAAGAGAACAGAGCTCTGATACCAATTGAAGTACAAGTTGGCAACTCTAGAGGGGGGTGAATAGAGTTTATATCAAAAAAATAATCAATTAAAAATTTTAAACTCTCTTCACCAACTAAATAATCAGAGTAAAATAAATACGAAAATAAAGAGTAGAGAGCAAGCACAAACACAGCAAGATTTTTAACCTGGTTTCCCTCATGGAGGACGAGTCCAGGCCTGAGAACTCTAGCGCAAGATTGAAATCCACTATTTGTGAAATAGGGTTACAACCACATGCCTTTTCACAGAAGAGCACGCCAAACTTTTTTTAATGATCGCTTTGGCAAAACTTGGACTTTTCCAAGTGACTTACAACTTCTTGTACTTCAAACTTCTAACTGGATCGTACCGAGCAACTTGGACGGTTGGGAAGTTTGAATGCTAAGTGCATGGGAAGGTAAGGATCTTGAATATATAGGCTATGTAAGAGAAGAAGAAGAGAAGAGTGGATGATTTCAAATGAGAGAAACTAAGGCCTATTTATAGGGTTCGGGGTAGGCAGAATTCCGCCAGAATTCGGTATAAATAATTCAAATTTTTGGCCGTTGGACAACTAGCAGTGATCAAGACCTAAAAATCAGCATCCTGAATTTTAGGGGACCGAGTTCGGCCCGAACTTTATGTGAGGCAGAGTTCGGCCCGAACTCTGTCTTCTATGGACAGAATGTTCTTTGTGGACATTGGATAAATGGGTTGATTGGAATTTGGGCTAAGTAAACCTATAAAGCTATGGCTAGCCCAAAGTGCACAGTATGACCCAACGTACATCATCCTATACTCAAGAATAATAAAAAATACAGACTCCAGTATACATAAAATAGTAAAACTCCAAGAAGCTGTAATCTTGATCCAATGAGCTGAGTAAATTGATTTCGAGCTCGATGTGTCAAATTGGACTATGACAAATATTGTTTTGTTAATTTTTAAGATTAGGTTGACTGTGATTCGGTTTGGGTCAATATTATCAAGCCCCAATCTCACACAAGTCTGATTATCCATGGTGGACATGAAATCACCATGCAACGCTTCCGCAGGATAATCATTCTCATCGGGGCGTAACTCTTGCTTTAGATCTAAACTAATTTATTCTCGATACGCAGATTTGATCTACTCAATCCTCAAGTTTACTAAATCCTCAATCACAAGTCCGAACAATCCTCCAATTCACCTTTGCATCAAACCATAAGTCGAAGCATGTAAATTGCCATACCCTGATTTTTTGAGTTCGATCATTCCTGCGGCATAAAACACCATATCAGCGCTCACGTGGAATGATCATCCCAAATTCGACGTAACGCATATGCGCGGCTGGTGTTGCGCTCGTGCGAGACAAGAACGTCGACATTGTGTCTATTGTCGAAGCAATCCAGATACTTTCCTTTCATCCAAACATTCATTTCCATCAAAATCCCCAAGCATAGCATCCATTGAAACAATAACATTTTTACACGATCGTCATTCCTCGAATCAAAGTACCTCCAAGTTATCGCATATTGATCTTTGATATACCTCAATACCATCGATGATATACGTAATCTGACGATCTTCATTTGTAATGAATTCTGAGTCGTGCAACCGATGCTATCGTCCGAACTGGATAATCTCCTCGACATTCAAGATCAAAATTCGATCAATAATCTCTGAACTTATTCACGTGATCAACTCGTTCAAACCCATAATCAAATATGTTCATCCATCTATCTTAAGTCATCGAGCGACATATTTTCTCAAAATTTATTGATCTATGCTAACTCAATCATTGAGCAACATCTATTTAAATCCTTAGAGTCATTCTCAAATATTCGAATTATTTTCGTGCATGCTATCATCCAATCGTGCTATCATCTAATCGTGCTAACTTTTCATATACGATTCATATCAATTTTTTCGATCGAGTCATCCATTCGTACACCATAACTTTTCCTCGGTTCAATCTACCTACTCAATCATATTCATAATTCATACTTGCGCAATTCTATTCTCGTGTGCGCCATTTCTTGTTTGTTCAAACCAACTCATCATAAACTTTAAGATTACAACTTACTCAATGATACTCAATCTAAGGCTTTGCATACATGCGACGCTTGCTAATAGACTCATTGGCACCCCGTATCCTCAATCGATCGACATCTCCGAGGCTATCCCATACACCACTCAGGGATGAAGTCATTCGACAAATTCTCAAAACTATTATTCGATTCACAATCGATTACTTCCAATATTTGTTCGAATCATTCCAAAAATTTCAAGTACACTCATCTATATCGCATGGATGATAACATCGCCGTCCGACAGCACCTCCATCGCAACTACCCAACATTCTTATGAATCGAGTCTAACTCATCCTTGTTTAACATAATTTGAATTCTGTACATGATTTTTCTAAGGTCGACGCAATTCTTGGTATATATGTCCAGTCCGACTTAGCCAATCGTGCTTTTACGTGAAACTATCTTTTATTTTTATCGAAAACTATTCCCATACGATTAGCAAAATATATAGACTTATTGTATGGTCATCCCGTGGGACATTTGAGAGAGAGCACACTAGCAATATCAATCGCAAAAACAACATCAGAGTTTGCAAAAACAACATCAGAGTTAAAGAATTCAATTGAATGTCCAAGGACGTAAAGCCGTGCTCTGATACCATTATGCCACGCTCCGGTCTCGTAGGACCGATTGTTCTTGCTAAGTCGTGATGCCGCGTGAGCCTAGGTTGCTCTCACGAAAGGCAGGTTCCATAACGGGAGATTATAGGCTAAGCAACAAGGTCGTCGCACAGAAGTCGCAAGCATAAATATTGAATAAACATCAGCAAAAACTTGAAACAAAACACAAGTCATTCAAATATGCTCTTTATTGATATTGAAACGAAGATTACATAGGTGGGAATGAGGCCAAGATTACAATCATTCAAGCTTACTCTTCTTACAATACAAGTCACTCTGCTCTCTCATCACTCAATACAGTTTGACGAGCCAGCGGATGCTTCAAATAGGTGATGTCCAAACATTATGTCCCATATAAGTCCAGACTTCATGCAGCCGTGCGCTTCAAAATACGAAGGAACTCCATACCTCGATGCATCCAAGCGAGCTCCGTGCCAATGAGCTTCAACCTATTCCTACGCATAAACACTGTGTGGGTGCCAGTACTCAACTGTACTGATCGAATGAGCTCCTCGCCCACCCATACAAAACCAATACGTTCATTTACTTTGTGCAACATATCCCTTTATGATTGTCTTTCTATTCTTGTCTTAGGATCGATTTTAGGACATAAACTATGGCCTATTTTGTGTCTCTAGACCATCACCGTGCCCTACACCAACAACTTACTCATACTTTGCCACAAGACCTTCTCGTGCCAACAATCTCAACTTATCGAATCGTGCTTGCCTTTCGGCCCATATTTGGTACGTAACAACTTGGTCGTGCCATAAATCCCTTTATATAACATAATCGAGGCAGTGCCTCGCTACTTAATAACTTTTCTATACTTGTGTTGTAACAACATGGTCGTGCAATAACATATCGAGACCGTGCTTCGTAATTCTACATGACTTAACCGAACTTATCCTACGGCCCTTCTTGACTTAACTCAAAAGTACTCAATTCTAACTTATGCAACTCTATGCCGACGACTTATTACACGATGCCACATCTCGTACTGAAGCACGTGTCTTTGCTTAGCCAAATCTTAGGCCCATAATGGTGTTACAACCGTGCACACCCTCCTAACTCAAATGTGTCATGCTTATACTTTCTTTGAATCAATAGACACCGTACATGCGGATTAATGTCGCTCAGCACACCAACTTATCTTTATGAAAGTTACTGGTAATCCAAGCTATCATGGACATAGCTCGGGTAGGCGGCGGTTCTTTCAATGCAAGGTAGCTAGCCCCATAGAAAGCCCCCGACTACCATGCAGTACAATCCAGCGCTGCTATAACGTCTTCCCTCTAGGTCGACTGGCCCCAGCGCCCCGGCGTAATACCATTAAAGAAGAAATCCTTGTCAACAAGTTGTCCATGGCCACGCACCTACGAGAACACCTAGACTCACGTAAATGCATGGCCTACTTTGAGGTACGACAAAAACCGTACTTAGCAAAATGTGCTCGGAGCCATATCATACAAAACGTGCGTCAGAACCATACGATGCAAAATGTGCATCCTTGGAGACTCCCAAAATATGGGACCGCCTCGGCGACAAACGGTCGCATGAACTTTTCTTTCTTTAAAATCTAGGGAACGACTATCGTATAGCCTTCCTACTTAACTTGAACAAAACGTATTCCTTAAGTTCCATAGATCGTGGCTAACTTTTCATAGTGCCGACCGTGGCTTGTGCCTTAAACCGACTTATGTTCTACGCGACGCTATCGTCCAAGTCATACTTTATATGACGAGCCTTGAGATCGTGGGACTATGTGACTTAACAACCGCAAAAAGTACGGGACAGTGCTTAGGATGACTTTGACAGTCCAACATAACTTTTGTCGAACTCAATCATACAATAACTTAATCTGTAGGACGGCCAAAGGCTATGCCAAGCCTTAGATGATGGGACCGTGCATGCTTTATCAAGCATTTATACGTGTGATGCCTATGACTTAGGCTAAGTTCACAGCTTTGTAGCAACTTAAACCAACTTACTTCTCCCAAGCCACGGGACGAAGGACCGAGTGTCATTTTGAAAGCACAATGTACAACACTTCTAAGCCGACCGTGGGCCCTTTCTATATTCTTAACTCAATCGACCCGACTTGGGATTATTCCTTAGCTATGTGGATTCGTCTTTTTTATTATCAAGCTTAGTTGTGCATTTGAAAATATTTGATTTATTAGTACGAAGGCCAAGCTGAGGCAAGTTTACTGAAGCCACCCACCTGAACGAGGAGTCACCTCGACCGTGTGGGTCTTCGAGCAAGCCGTTGCATGGCTAAGTACGAATGTCGTTGGCATTTTGATTCCTCCGATTGACTAAGTGGGACGGTGCACTACATCCCGAAATCTTATAATTGATCAAACATTTTAAGCAGTACTTCTTTGTCCAGTACATGCTTATGTGTGTGTATGTGTGTATATGTGTGTGTGTATATATATATATATATATATATATATATATATATATATATATATATATATATATGATAACCAATGTGATATATATTGAATATATTATATATATAGGATGGTATTGGTAACCTGTTGGTGAGTTGTACCATACTATATAGGCAAGTTTACTAGTAGTAAAGGTTCAAGTTACTATACCCTATAGATGACAACATAGTATATACGTATGAATTGGTTGTTGTTCTAAAGTTTGAGAGTGATATATCATACATGTACCATAGGATAGGTAGGTTATGTTATGGATTATGGGTTGATACCACAATAGCCTAGCAATAGTCCACATAGGCCCAAACTCTAGATAGTTGAACAAATGTTGACCAAGTACCTAGAAATTGACCAAGGTTTGACTAATTGACTTAGATGACTAGAAGTTTTCCAATAGTTGACTCTTAACCTAGAAAGGCCTAATAACATATAGATATTATTATTATTTTAATCTATTATTTTAGTCTAGAACATATTGTAACCTGTAATTCAATCATAGGTCTCTGTGACTCCAGTTCAGACACCGATACACATCAGTTGCTCAGGATATTAGGTGAGTACATTCTCTGATAGTTTTCATTCATGATAGTATCTATATTGTCTGCTCTAGACTACTTTACTTGATGCTGACACATTGTTATCACGGACCAATACTCTATGGATCTTGTCGTGCGATGTTATCCCCTTACCGGGTACATCGGATATTCCATGTTCATGTATTCATCGTGTGCATCGTGTACTCATTCTATTCGAGTCTTTTATGTGCTCTCATATACTATTCATATGCTCTCATTTACTATTCATGTGCTCCATATGAAATAACAATCATGTACGTAACATATCATGGTCGGATTTTTGTGTATTGATTGAGGCGGGAGAGTAGAAGTGGTTATGTGATTAAATCTCCTAGTGTACTCATGTATATGTCGATTGTACCCTCACGTATAATAAAGTTATCGTAGATAACTCATGTGCAACCTAAACTAATCACATAACCATCTTGTGCTCTGAAATACCTATATTTACTTACAGTTCATATATTCTCTATATTCCTCATTGTAACACCCACTTTTCTAAAATGAGGGTAATTTTGAACTTTTATAAAATTTTATTATTTAATAATAGGATTTATGATTTATGGGAATTTTTAATTAATTTAATACTATTTAAAATTAGTGAGTTATAATTTTGATGTGTTAGCTAGTGAACCCTAGAACTGTTGAGCCTAGAGATTAACCATGACCATGGGGACCTAACCATGTGATTAGAATGACTATTTACAACTTTTTAGGCTAAGGGTAGTTTGGTCATTTTGTGACTTTTGAATTATTTAGGATTTTGATTAATTGGTAAATTTTAGATTATTTTAATAATATTTAAATTGATGTATTATAATTTTGGTCATTTTTCATATTTTAATATTTTGGGAAAATTTTATATTTTTAATATTGTTTTTATTGGATTTGTTTAGTCAGGTTTGAGTTTCGTCTCGTTCCGACTTGTATTGTGACCCGGGTAGCTTAAACTCTAGATGGAACCCAATATTAAGTTAAGCATGACCCACAAAATCCAACATTTAAGTTAGTTAATTAAACTAATTTTTATCATGTTAGAATGGTTAAGTTAGAGACTCAAAACTAGATCATTTTGACCCCAAACTTGAACCTAGTCTAGACTTAACCATATGAGACTAGAGAGGGGCAATTAGGACATTTCCCATTAGCCCTAATGGACACTTTATGGCAGCCACCTTTAGGAGAGAATGATTCATTTCATTCATTACAATCTTGTCTCTTTTATTTTCCTTTTGTTGTTTCCCAATTTTAGAGAGCCTTCCCATTGATTTGATCTCCAAATCAAATCGTTCCTTTACCAAACCTTCCCTCAATCATTCCCATTCTCCAAGGGAAGGGTGCTACCAAGCATTGGAAGAGGAGTGCAAGGAGGAGTGTCCACTTTGAGGGATCTTCGTATCGGAGCCGTATCCTAAAGGATTTCATTGGGATTCCACTCCCAATAGGTAAAACCCATCATCTAAATCGATTTTCTTTGCATATAAATTAGTTTTGAATCCGTAGGATCCATCCTCATGCATGTGTCCCATTTAGATTCAAACTTGAGGCCATTTGGAGCTCTCTTGAGGATTTTAGATATGTGTCTTGTGTCCTACTTGATAGATCCCAAATTAGGACACCCCATGTGTATGTATGTATGATAATAGTTTAAATAGATATTTAAATTCAGTTTTATAATGGTTAAAGAGTGGATTGATCTTAGTTAGGATGGTTAGAATGAGTTTCATTTGGATACCTATGTTTGTATCCAAGTATCTTGGCCTATATGTGTTCTTTTGTCAAATTCGTCATAATATTTATCCACGTTTTTATTAACCAAAGCAACTTAGAAATGTCATAACTTTTAGCTTAGAACTCCGATTTATCTTCCGTTTTCTTAAAAGAACCGTATCAAAGTTAGCTTTCCAAATATATATTTTAATAAGCCAAATTCTTTCTGTAACTTTCTGTAGAATTATTTGAGTGTCAGCTGTACGAAAGACGAACGTGTTTCGGTATTTTTGCGATTTCGGGAGCTTCCGTACACGAAAATGCGATCCGTTTAAAGTTTCGGAAAGCTAACACAAAGGGCTACGACATACTTTAATCTTAGAATTTTGTGAATGCCCAATTGGTACAGTATTGATTTTAAGTAGAATAGTGACTATACGATATATGCATTTTGTGTAACCTATGAGCCTATATAGTATGGGTATTAAATAAATATAGAGTATGTAATACATGATATGTTAGATGAATGAAATGATATATATATGATATATATCCTCTTTACATTAATGTATATATATGGTTGAATGCAAGCATGTAGGAATGCAATTAATATAATGTATGTAAGCAATGCATAAATGCATGAATGAAAGAATGATATACAATGTATGCATGAAAGTATATAGTGAATGCTAGATATGAATACAAGGTATACATGTAATGATAGATATGAATGCATAATATATAAATAATATAATACAATATATAATAATAGTATGTATGGTAATGTAGAATATATGATGCAAGCATGTATATGTCTACTGTTTCCCTTTTCTTTACATTTTCCTTCCCTTTTCTTTCCATTTCAGTTTTTCCCTTTTTTTCCCCTTCTATTTTTACATGTTATATACAATGTATATAATGTATAGATGCATGTAAGTATGTAATATGCATGAATGAATGTCATATATGAATGAATGAATCAATCAAAGGTATAAGTAAAATATAATGCATTGTAATAAATGTTAACATATAAAATATATAAAAGTATGTATGTAAATGTGCATGAATGTATATATCTATGTAACTATGTAAATATGCATGATGTAACATATACCTATATATATAAATATGTATGTAATATGGATATGCATGTATGTATGAAGGTATGTATTTATATATATTATCTATTTTATATTATGCATTGTTGTGGTTCACATTATCTTGTGATTGTGTGAGTGCTAGCCTAGGCTTGGTTAGGCCTAGTGAGACTTGTTAGACTTGTTTGGGCTAGGACTTGACCTAGTTGACCTAATTTGACTAGTGTGGTTGACTAGAGTTGACCAAGTATTGACTTTAGTTTAGTTTGACCTAGACAGCATGCAGATACATTGTATATTTCATTTATCATCTCTCGTATACATCTTGACCTGTGTTGCTCTAAATAGGACTCTGTGGCTTTAGTTTGGACCTCTGTACCTATCATCTGTTTAGGTTATCAGGCGAGTACATTCCTTGACCGTTTCATACTTGTCTGGATTTACATTCTTGCTCTAGATTACTGTACTTGATACTGATACGATTGTTATCACGGATTGGTACTATCTGGATCTTCTTTTGAGATGTTATCTCCTTGTATTCACTAAATACATATTGTGATGTGCGTTTCACTTACATATTGTATTTATTGAATATCCATATCCTTGTATACTCATTGTGCATATTGTATTCTCATTATCACCTGAGTACCAGGGATAGACCATTGTACAAATATTGTATAACATTGTACATCTATTGTATAATATTGTGCATCTATTGTATAACATTGTACACTATTGTACAAGATAACGTAACTGGAGTGGATCCTTGTGTATTGATTGGGGAGGGGAATAGAATTGGTTATGTACTCAAATTCTATTGTACAATATTGTATAACTATTGTATATGTCTATTGTACACTCACGTACAATGGAGTTACCATTGTATTGTCCTAGACCGTTTACATAACCATATTGTACTCTAAATCACACATTGCTTACAGTTCTTACGTATCATATATAGATATTTCCTATTATCAAATCTCTGCTATTTTTCATATACATTCTCTTTCAGCGTTTCCTGTACCTTACTCTATTGCATGCTTTATATTTCCTAACTTGATATGAACTGCGTGAGATGTTTTGTGCTCGCTCATGTCCTGACTGGACCTGTTGATAAATTTTACAGATAGCTTGGAGGTTGCCTGCTATCCTTAGAGGAGACACAGTAGAGGTTGTATAGATAGTTATTTTAGTTGTCTTGAGTTGTATTTACTTTATGGATTACTGTATTTGAGATTTGAGATATTTTCTGGGTTTGTGTATCTTAAACACTTAGACTTCTATCTGCGGTATCTCTTTGTGGATTTCATATTTTATCTATCTTTTATCATGCTCTACCTTAGATGTGATTGAGACTGTATTTGCTATGTCACCTCCATTCGGAGTGTATATACTGTACAGGTACCTTTATATTGTTTGATGTTTGACCTAGGACAGTGTTCTACCGCCGACACTGCGGCGTAGGCTGGACGTACCCACTTCTCGTGCCCTTACACTAGGGTGCGGGTCGTGACACGTTTTTAGTGGTAGCCCATGCAGGTAGAGTTTATGTAGTGGTATTCGAACTAGAGTATCACTACAGCCTGCAGTAGGATTAGGATATATTTTTGAAGGTACTCAATCACAGTTTGGCCTCCTTGAGAAATTCCTGGGACGACCCTTGAGAATCTTATTTTAACTTCGATTTGAAATCTATTTTTCTCCTGATTTGATTTACCTTTACTTCCTGTTATTGAACTTGATTTTGATGGATTATTGTTGAATTTTGAATCTGATGTTAGTGGTTGAATTTGAGTCTGTATTTATATGATTTTTGATGGATTATTGTTGAATTTTGAATTTTGATGTTAGTGGTTGAATTTGAGTCTGTATTTATATGATTTTTGATGGATTATTGTTGAGTTTTGAATCTTGATGTTAGTTGTTGAATTTGAGTTTGTATTTATATGTATATATACATTTTTTTGGAATTAAGGTATAACCTGATAACATACTTGATAAGGACAGTGAGAAAGGTAAAAGTCTACTTTATTATGGAATTTAGAATTTATTGCAGTCATATTTGCTAGCATGATAAGGACGTAGAGCCTGATATAGCTATACTTATCTTAGTTATGAAATCTAGATTTTCTTGCAGCTATACCGGGTGGCGTGGTAAGAATTCTAGATAACATGATTATAGGGTGTATGCCTTATTATGGATTCTATCGTTTATTGTAGCTATGCTTATTGGCGTGGCAGAATTCTGATAACATAATTTCAGGAAGACGCATATGATTATCAGATTATATCTCTAAAGCTTTTTTTTAAAAAACAATCATCTCTACCTTGTATTTCAGCCTCAAAAAAAATTATTTCTTCATCACTTAACTTAGGAGTAAAAAAATAGTTTTAATTGTTGATATAATCCCTTGTATAACTTTATTGGATATAATTCTTTCCTAATGTAATGAATTGACGAATTGTCTTGGGCCTTATCTTAGACTTGTTTGTATAGCTCTGATCTCAAATGGTCCCTTTTTTTAACAGATTGAGCAAGAAAGGATTTTATCATTATTTTCTTCTTGCCATTATTACTTTTATTAGTTTAAAAAAAAGAATTATTGTTTGTTTTATTTGTTTTGCTTCTCATTATTTAACTTAGGAGTAGCTTTAGCTGTATTAAAAATCTTGTGTAACTTCTTAATATGAATTTCTTCTTAATACAATGAATCAATGATTTTGCTAGACCTTATCTTGGATTTGATATTATAGATCTGGTTTCAAAATGGTTCTTCTTTTAAACAGATAAGAAGAACATATTTTATCGTTATTTTCTTCTTGTTATTATTCTTGTATTAAATAATAATAATAATAATAAAACTGTCTTAATTACATCAATCAACTACTTTGCAATCTTGGTAGGAATCTAAATGTTGGTCTTGATATAGAATTTGATTTTTATATTAGAATATGAGAATATATATAGTGGACACAGACACTTTGCCTGACACGTATGCATGCTACACTTTGATTACCAACCTATCTAAATACATATTAATATGTTGTTGATGTTTAAATTCTCAAAACCCCAATATTTCTGATACAATACAGTATCAGAGAATAGTTCTCTATTTTTTTTTTCCAGTTTAAATTCGTAATTTAAATATAAATTTCATATTATTAGTTGTTGTTTATACCACTGCACATGTATGTTATATACATGGTTTCAATTCTTAAAGAAATTGGTTAGGTTTTGTGTTTGAATTTGTCAAATCTGAGACCGTGTGTATATTAACCCTTAATACTGGATTCCAAATGTTTAGTTCAATTTGCCCTTTTTTTAATATAATATTTTGAGGTATATACATTGTTGAATGTATAGATAGTATGTTAGGGTTTTATCTCTATCATGTTAGGATGTGTTGGGAGCATTGAATTGGTTGTGATGTATCAAACCCCTAAAATCTGAAACTGCATTATGTTAATATTACACTGGTTTAAATGTTAGCTTATTTTTAGATTTTGTATGTAAATGCTGAACTAAAACTGGGTTTAACCTTTCAATACTAAAGCTATAATCCTGTACAAGGACACATACACCCTAACTTAGTATACACTGCCATGTAAACCTAACCCTTCCTCTCTATGTTATGCTCATATATCTATATAGACATATATATAGAGTTTATGCATACATGTTATAATGTACATAGATACATAACTAAATCTCTACCTCTCTACATATAGATATATGTATATATATGGTTAGCCATGCATGTTATGAGTAAATAGGTTGTGCATTGTAGATTGTTTAACCAATATGCCATGAGTAGTGTAACTTGATAGCTATTATTTTGAAACCCAAATCCTCCTATACACTTACTTGTATATTTCACACACACACACATGTCTACTATCTAACCCTATGAACATGTCCACATACACCCATACACACACTAACCACATAACCTTTACATAATGCTAGCTTTTTCCCTTCTAACACTCTCTCTCTATATATATATTGTGATTGGATTTTAATGCTCGACATTTGTGCTTTAAATTTTGATTTTGATTATGCCTTAAAGCCTTGATGATTTATTATTTCTGTATCTTTTCCAATTTAACACCCCTGATTGCTTGTAAGTTTTGATACCCTATGATTGTTTTGGTCTAGTGTAACTAGTATACCTAGATGAGACTTATACTACCACCGTATGCCATGCCCTTGTATGACATTCTTTTAAATTGTATGATTTAGGTAAGTTCTGAGACTTTGATTATTGGGGACGAGACTCTAGAAGAAGTACGACCATCTTAATTTCGAGGACGAAATTTTCTAAGAAAGGTAGACTTGTAACACCCACTTTTCTAAAATGAGAATAATTTTGAACTTTTGTAAAAGTTTATTATTTAATAATAGGATTTATGATTTATGAGAATTTTTAATTAATTTAATACTATTTAAAATTGGTGAGTTATAATTTTGATGTGTTAGCTAGTGAACCCTAGAACTGTTGAGCCTAAGATTAACCATGACCATGGAGACCTAACCATGTGATTAGAATGACAATTTACAACTTTTTAGGCTAAGGATAGTTTGGTCATTTTGTGACTTTTGAATTATTTAGGATTTTGATTAATTGGTAAATTTTAGATTATTTTAATAATATTTAAATTGATGTATTATAATTTTGGTCATTTTTTATATTTTAATATTTTGGAAATTTTTTATATTTTTAATATTATTTTTATTGTATTTGTTTAGTCGGGTTTGAGTTTCGTCTCGTTCCGACTTGTATTGTGACCCGGGTAGCTTAAACTCTAGATGGGACCCAATATTAAGTTAAGCATGACCCACAAAACCCAACATTTAAGTTAGTTAATTAAACTAATTTTTATCATGTTAGAATGGTTAAGTTAGAGACTCAAAACTAGATCATTTTGACCCCAAACTTGAACCTAGTCTAGACTTAACCATATGAGACTAGAGTGGGGCAATTAGAACATTTCACATTAGCCCTAATGGACACTTTATGGCAGCCACCTTTAGGAGAGAATGATTCATTTCATTCATTACAATCTTGCCTCTTTTATTTTTCTTTTGTTCTTTCCCAATTTTAGAGAGCCTTCCTATTGATTTGACCTCCAAATCAAATCATTCCTTCACCAAATCTTACCTCAATCATTTCCATTCTCCAAGGGAAGGGTGCTACCAAGGATTGGAAGAGGAGTGCAAGGAGGAGTGTCCACTTTGAGGGATCTTCGTATCGGAGCCGTGTCCTAAAGGATTTTATTGGGATTCCACTCCCAATAGGTAAAATCCATCATCTAAATCGATTTTCTTTGCATATAAATTAGTTTTGAATCCGTAGGACCCATCCTCATGCATGTGTCCCATTTAGATTCAAATTTGAGGCCATTTGGAGCTCTCTTGAGGATTTTAGATATGTGTCATGTGTCCTACTTGATAGATCCCAAATTAGGACACCCCATGTGTATGTATGTACGATAATAGTTTAAATAGATATTTAAATTCAGTTTTATAATGGTTAGAGAGTGGATTGATCTTAGTTAGGATGGTTAGAATGAGTTTCATTTGGATACCTATGTTTGTATCCAAGTATCTTGGCCTATATGTGTTCTTTTGTCAAATTCGTCATAATATTTATCCACGTTTTTATTAACGAAAGTAACTTAGAAATGTCATAACTTTTAGCTTAGAACTCCGATTTATCTTTCATTTTTTTTAAAAGAACCGTATCGAAGTTAGCTTTCCAAATATATATTTTAGTAAGCCAAATTCTTTCTGTAACTTTTTGTAGAATTATTTGAGTGTCAGTTGTACGAAAGACGAATGTGTTTCGGTATTTTTGCGATTCCGGGAGCTCTCGGACAAGAAAATGCGATCCGTTTGAAGTTTTGGAAAGCTAACACAAAGGGCTACTACATACTTTAATCTTAGAATTTAGTGAATGCCCAATTGGTACAGTATTGATTTTAAGTAGAAGAGTGACTATACGATATATGCATTTTGTGTAACCTATGAGCCTATATAGTATGGGTATTAAATGAATATAGAGTATGTAATACATGATATGTTAGATGAATGAAATGATATATATATGATATATATCCTCTTTACATTAATGTATATATATGGTTGAATACAAGCATGTAGGAATGCAATTAATATAATGTATGTAAGCAATACATGAATAAAAGAATGATATACAATGTATGCATGAAAGTATATAGTGAATGCTAGATATGAATACAAGGTATACATGTAATGATAGATATGAATGCATAATATATAAATAATATAATGTAATATATAACGATAGTATGTATGGTAATGTAGAATATATGATGCAAGCATGTATATGTCCACTATTTTTCCTTTTCTTTACATTTTCCTTCCCTTCCCTTTCCATTTCAGTTTTTCCCTTTTTTTCCCCTTCTATTTTTACATGTTATATACAATGTATATAATGTATAGATGCATGTAAGTATGTAATATGCATGAATGAATGTCATATATGAATGAATGAATCAATCAAAGGTATAAGTAAAATATAATTCATTGTAGTGAATGTTAACATATATAATATATAAAAGTATGTATGTAAATGTGCATGAATGTATATATCTATGTAACTATGTAAATATGCATGATGTAACATATGCCGATATATATAAATATGTATGTAATGTGGATATGCATGTATGTATGAAGGTATGTATTTACATATATTATCTATTTTATATTATGCATTGTTGTGGTTCACATTATCTTGTGATTGTGTGAGTGCTAGCCTAGGCTTGGTTAGGCCTAGTTGACCTAATTTGACTAGTGTGGTTGACTAGAGTTGACCAAGTGTTGACTTTAGTCTAGTTTGACCTAGACAGCATGCAAATGTATTGTACATTTTATTTATCATCTCTCGTATACATCTTGACCTGTATTGCTCTAAATACGACTATGTGGCTTCAGTTTGGACCTCTATACCTGTCACTCCCATTTCCTGTATTTTGTATTTGTACTCGTAATTTGATTTTTGGAACGTATTTTATTTTCTCGACTTGCGGATTTTGGTTTCCCGTAAATGGGTTTGGACCATGGCTTGGTTTTATTTTGTGGAAGTTGGTTTGGTTTGGTTCATCATGAGTGGAACACTTTAACCTATACTCTACCCTCAAAAAACACAACCACCCTCATTATATCTCCACCAAACTTTCTCTCTCCTCTTTACTCTCCATTATTTTTCTTCTTCTCCTTCCTTCACACACAACTCCCCAACCCATAGGCAAGTGCACCTTGCCAACAAATAAGCACCCAATTTTATTTGTCCATTTGATAGATTAGGACATGTAGATCAACATTAGAACTTGAATTTTTGTGATTTGGAGTCTCCATTGTTCTAGATCTAAGTTTTGATTATTTTCGGAATTCCTTGGTTTTGATCTATTAAACTTTAATTTTTGCATATTTTGATGCTTCCATGTGGAAGAGAATTCGATTTTACTCAAGTTAGAACTTTGAAAATCTAGATTTGGTTTTGATTTGATCAAGTTATGAAGAATTGAAGTTTTGAAGTTCTTGGAGTTCTTCTCGGGTTGGAGAAGCAGCCCTCTCGGCCTGCGCTCTTTAGCGCAAAGCCGATTGCGCAGCTCACCCTTTGGTGAACTGCGCACCTTCCTTCTCGGCCAGCGCCTTCATTGCGTATAGCCGATTGCGCCCGACCTCTTGGACTGGACCGCGCATCTCCCTTGGCGCACCAACCCCTGCGCAGTTGGCCCCTGCGCAACCTGACTCATGCGCAATCCACCCTGCGCAAGCCAGCCATGCGCAATCCACCTATGCGCAATCCATCTCTGCGCAACCAACTCCTGCGCAGTTCACTCCTGCGCAGTTCACTCCTGCGCAGTCTACCTTCTGCACAATCCATCCATGCGCCATCTGACCCTGCACAACTGACACCCTACACAATCCAACCCCTGATCCCTTGCACAAACCATTGGCTCTTGAAGTTTTGGTTTTATTTCTTTAAGCTTGGCTCTTCTATAGTCCTATATATATATTGGTATTTTATTAGGTATTTTACGTCCATTTTATATCCTTACGCCTTTTGTCATGAACTTGATTTTACTTAATATGTTTGGAATGACTATTGTACACGGCATGGTATGACAAGGAACTAGCATAACATGACAGTGACCCGTAGTGGTGCACTCCTGACATGACCAACTTGACTTGACAGTGACCCGTAGTGGTGCACTCCTGACATGACCAACTTGACTTGATAGTGGCCCGTGGCGGCGCACTCCTGACTTGACTTGTAACTTGTAACTTGACTCGTATAATTAACTTGACACCGTGGGTGCTCCTGCTTGCTTGCTTGTACAATCCGCTTGTCTTGTCTTGCATCATGTCTAGGACGTGACTTCCTGGGTACCACGGCCAGGGACTCGCGCTAAATTGGATTAGGCTAATTATTAGATCAAACTAGAACATGGAGAATTCCCAGTCACAGGCAATCTCGTTATCTGGGCGCTTTAATGGACTTGTTGCTTGCCGACGAGTAGAGCACATTTCCAGCACACTGTCATGTGTTGCACCCTCTAAGTCACCTAAGGGTACATTTGTCTCCCGGGCAGTGTACCCACCTATAACTCTCAACCCGCGGAAGGATAACTGGATAGTCTGCAGGGCTTGGGACTGGGAGTTTCTCACTTGCATCTTGTTAGTAATTAGACTTGTGATAACCCTAGTTAGTTAATGTAGTAAGCCGTAGTACTTGCCTGGCCGATTGTGAATGAATGGTGTCCAGCTCTGTCTAAGTCTTGTCTAGCTCCAGCACCTGCTATCTCCTGAGCATGTTTGTTTTACTTATCTTAACGATAAATGAGTAGAGACAGTGAGCTATTCAGGCGAAGGGTTACAATCCCGGTCCTTGTCTGGTTTAAGGATTGTAACCTGGCTCCCGGAATGGTTCTACGTCCCTAGTCGTTTATCGCCCTGTGTACTTTACTACTTGTACTTTCCTTTTATTCTTATGTTCTGATATGCTGGCTTTTGTTCTTATTTGTGGCCTCCTTTGTGGCACTTGCTCTTTCTGGGGTTTGACCCAGCTGGTTTTGTGTGGCCAGATTTCGGAGCAGCTCCCGAGGATCTACCGAGCTTCCAGCCCAATGGTGACAACTAGACGGAACCCGGGCCAAGAGTGGGTTTTCCTTTTTGTTTCACCCACTTATATGTAAATTTATTCTTTTGAGGCGTTTAGCCGACGAGCACCTGTTAGCTCGATGCATTTACTTATTGTCTGCCTACGGGCTATAAACATGATTAACAAATCCCAGGGTTGATCATGTATGACTGAACTCTTGCTAGTCCTATCATTTTGTACGACTAGCTTCATGATCATCCAATATGTAATATTTGGGACGCCTTATATATATATATTTGATGCTCTAATATCTTGTAACTCTGTTAATTGCTTGAGATTGAGACAATAGGCTTGACCTTAAGAGACTGCTGGCTTGTAGTAAACCCTCATATCTAGACAGCCGTGACCGTATAGTTGAGATGTATTCTATTTCAATATACGTAGCTGGCTATGTCTGCCCCCGCTCTCCAGTATTCTGGTTCTGGGGCGTGACATGGTTTAAGTGGTGGCCCATGCAGGTCTTGTCAATCAAGAAATGTGAGGGTTTACCGAATAGATGTCTCAATCAATATTCGCCTTTGATCTCTGCTCGTATCTTTAAATCTCTGAGATTCTTGACCTGATCACATGCTTGTATCATTGATCTGTCCTGGTCCTTTCCTTATTGTTCCCTATGTCGTCTTCTTCAGCGGCATTACTCCCGGACCTGCCAACCAGCCAGAGGAAGCTCGACAAGCACCCCAGCGCCAGGAAGATCAAGCTCAGCACTCTGGAGTAGCCTCCCGAGTTATGCTTCCCGGAGGCTCAGAACCTCCAGTTCAGGCAGCTCCGCCCGTTCAACCAGCTAGACAGAATGAGGGACCTTTGGTAGGACTTATCAGAGAACTTCTTGCATCCCAAGATCGTCGAGGCGACGCCTTGCACCAGGAAGTTCATGATGCACTAAACCAAGGAGGTCCCCAAGGGAATCAGGCGGCCAACAGTTTCAAACGCTTGAACCCTCCCTTCTTTGACGGCAGTGAAGATGCGATTGCCGCGGACGTTTGGCTTCAGGATACCGAGGTGGTCCTGGAAGCAGCTAGGACACCTGAAAATGAGAAGGTGGCGGTGGTACGCCTACAGTTGTTAGACTTGGCTCGCGATTGGTGGGCAGCTCAGGCCATGGGGTTAGCAGCGCCAGTCACTTGGGCGACGTTCAGAGAGAGGTTCCAGACAAAGTACTTCGATGCGGGAGCACGGTACGACCTGCAGACCAGATTTACCAACTTTAAGCAAGGAGGCAGAACGGTCGATGGCTATGCGACCGAGTTTTCCAGGCTGAGTAGGTTCGCCCCCACCTTGGTGGCAACCGAATTCGATAGGGCCCAGCGGTTCCAACAGGGACTGCATTTAGAGATATTATTAGTTGTGGAGCAGTTCGAGCACCAGACGTTCGATGCAGTGTTGAAGGCAGCAAAGAGACATGAGTATACCTCCCGGAGAATTGTGGACAGGACCGGAGGCAGGAAGCGGTCCCACAACCAAATGCACCAATCTTCAGCTCCAGCCCCGGCAGCTAGGGGTATAACCATTGGGACTCCGAGGCAGGCGGCCTCAGTGACGTCGGTTCAGCATTCGACCCCGATGTACCCGCAGCAGCAGAAGCAGAAGCAGTCTTCCGCGGTGGGATGTTCGTATTGCGGGAAGCCGGGCCATGTAGTGGCAGAGTGTCGTAGGGCACAGGGATTGTGCCTGGCTTGTGGAGAAGCAGACCACCAGATAGGGACCTGCCCGAATAGGGGAGGTCCATCATCATCCAATCTTTCTAGTTCTTCGGTGAGAGGACCAGCCCCAGTTCCAGTCCAGCAGCAGCAGCAGCAGCAGTACCCGAGGCCATTGTTGCCTTAGGCCCAGGCCTTTCAGCAGCAGAACCAGCAGCAGATCACCCAGGCTCCAGCACAGAACCGACAGAGGGGTTCCCAGCAGAGAGGACCCGCAGCTAGAGGTTAGGCTATGATGATAACCATGGAAGAAGAAGTTACACCAGGTGAGGTAGTGGCAGGTACTATTCTCGTCAACACTTTTCCAGCATCTGTATTATTTGATTCTGATGCATCGCATTCATTCATGTCTGCACGATTCGCGACACGGATAGGATTGGAGCCCGAGTCATTATCAGTGAGGCTCAATATACTTACTGGTAATGGTCTTATGGGGGTAGATCGAGTATTTTCCTCGTGTCGGATCGTAGTTAGCGGTAGAGAGTTCCCCGCTAGGCTCATAGAGTTCCCTATGGCAGACTATGATGTAGTCCTAGGCATGGATTGGTTGAGGAACCATTATGCTAGGATAGACTGCCATGTTGGCAGAGTTATCTTTAGTATTCTCGGAGAGCCAGAGTTTTCATTTTCCAGAGGCACAGTAGAGCCATCTCCTCCAGTATTGCGGATGGCAGTAGCAGCAGTGCAGTTGCCCCGGATAGTTGAAGAGTTTCCAGATGTCTTCCCAGAGGAACTTCCAGGGATGCCACCAGAGCGGGAGATCGAGTTCACCATTGACTTGATTCCCGGGACAGCACCAGTATCAGAGCGAGTCTACAGAATGGCGCCTTCAGAGTTGGAGATTTTGTACAAGATGATTGAAGAACTCAGGACCAAGGGATTCATTCGTGCAAGTGGATCGCCTTGGGGAGCCCCGATGCTTCTTGTGAAAAAGAAGGACGGTACATCCAGGCTATGTGTAGATTATCGTACCTTGAACTCAGTGACAATCAAGAACAGATACCCTCTTCCAAGGATAGATGACTTGTTTGATCAACTCAAAGGGGCTTCAGTTTTCTCGAAGATAGACTTGCGGTCAGGATATCACCAGATCAGAGTCAGAGAGCAGGACATCCCGAAGACGGCGTTCAGATCTAGGTACGGGCATTGGGAGTTTCTAGTTATGCCCTTTGGAGCGACCAATGCGCCGGCAGTGTTCATGGACCTCATGAACCGTATTTTCATGCCTTACTTGGATCAGTTTGTGATAGTGTTCCTTGATGACATCCTGGTCTATAGCAAGAGTGAAGCAGAGCACGAGCAGCATCTCAGAATTGTCCTCCAGATTCTCAGAGAGGACCAGTTGTACGCCAAGTTTAGTAAATGCGAGTTCTGGCTCGATCGTATTTCTTACTTAGGTCCCATCATTACCAGAGGAGGAGTGGAAGTGGATCCCCAGAAGATTGTGGCTATCAAGACATGGCCAGTACCCATCTCAGTGGCAGAAGTTCGCAGCTTTCTTGGATTGGCCGGCTACTACCGGCGGTTCGTCTCAGATTTTGCAAGGATTTTAGCGCCGATGACCCAGTTAACCCGCAAGGATGTGCCGTTCGTTTGGACAGCAGAATGTCAGGAATCATTTGAGAAGTTGAAGCGAGGTTTGATAACGGCTCCCATTCTCACCCTTCCAGATGGGACCGGAGGATTCACAGTTTATTGCGACGCTTCAGGCAGAGGATTGGAATGTGTTTTGATGCAGCATGGGAAGGTAATTGCTTATGCATCACGTCAACTCCGTGATCATGAGAAGAATTACCCGACCCACGACTTGGAGCTAGCAGCAGTAGTGTTTGCACTTAAGTTGTGGAGGCACTACTTGTACGGAGATAGAGTGGAGATATTTACTGATCATAAGAGCATGAAGTATGTTTTCACCCAGAAGGATCTTAATATGCGGCAGAGAAGATGGCTCGAGCTACTGGTGGACTACAATGTGGATTTGCAGTATCATCCAGGGAAGGCCAATGTTGTAGCAGATGCGTTGAGCCGGAGAGCCGGAGTTTATTTCCTGACGGCGCAACCAGAGCTATTGGCAGATCTTCAGAAGATGGGAATTGAAGTTATCCTCCCTTCCAATGTGGCCTTGATGGCCAGTCTACAGATTCAGTCCACCATAGTTGAGAGGATCCGGACAGCACAGTTGACAGATTCCAAGATTCAGCGGCTCAGAGCAGAGTGTGAAGCAGAAAGAAGGCCAGAGTTATGTATTCATGAGGATGGTACACTTCGACACGGCACGCGTCTTTGTGTATCCAGTGGAGATATCAGACAGGAAGTCATGGCAGAGGCTCACAGTTCGCAGTATTCCATCCACCCAGGCAGCACGAAGATGTACAGAGATATTCGTCAACACTTTTGGTGGAATGGTATGAAGAGAGAGATAGCCCGGTATGTCTCTCGATGTTTGGTTTGCCAATAAGTCAAGGCTGAACATCAGAGGCCAGCTGGACTTCTTCAACCTTTACCGATCCCAGAATGGAAATGGGAACACATAACCATGGATTTCGTGATCGGGTTACCCAGATCTCCGGCAGACAGAGATGCTATTTGGGTCATTGTAGACAGGCTTACCAAGGTGGCCCACTTTCTTCCATTTAGAGTTGGACAGTCGACGGTGCAGCTAGCAGAGATGTATCTCAGGCAGATCGTCAGACTTCACGAGTGCCAGTCAGCATAGTATTAGACAGGGATACGAGATTCACATCGCACTTCTGGCGCAGTCTTCATCAAAGTTTGGGGACTCGTCTCAAGTTCAGCTCAGCGTATCATCCGCAGATAGATGGGCAGTCAGAGCGTACTATACAAACTCTCGAAGATATGTTGCGGTCATGTACCCTTGACTTCGGTGGTTCGTGGGAGGATCATCTGCACCTGGTGGAATTCTCGTACAACAATAGTTTCCAGGCCAGTATCCAGATGGCACCCTTCGAGGCTCTGTATGGTAGGAAGTGCAGATCCCCGTTAGCATGGGACGATGTCGGAGAGAGGCAGATGCTCGGTCCAGAACTGATTTCTCAGACGGTTGAAGTGGTCAGGAAAGTCAGAGATCACCTCCGAGTTGCTCAGGATCGCCAGCGCCATTGGGCCGATGCTCATCGGCGTCCCTTAGAATTTGTCGTCGGCGACCATGTATTCCTTAGGATTTCGCCTACCCGCGGCGTCATTCGTTTTGGCGTACGGGGAAAGCTTAGTCCTAGGTATATAGGGTCGTTCGATATTCTAGAGCGAGTAGGTGATGTGTCCTATCGTCTCGCTCTTCCGCCGTCGCTAAGCGAGGTGCATGATGTATTCCATGTGTCCCAATTACGACGGTATATCCCGGACCCGAGCCATATCCTAGATCATTCGGAATTGGTTGTTGGTACCAACCTTTCGTATGAGGAGAGGCCCGTGTCTATTTTGGACCGGAAGGAAAAGATGCTCAAGAACAAGACTATTAACTTAGTCCGTGTTGCTTGGGGTCATCACTCCCTAGGTGAGTCAACGTGGGAGCGTTAGGACGACATCCGATCGCGATATCCCTACCTGTTTGACTCGTGAGGTATAATGTCTTTCTTATGCCTTACGCTTTCCCTTCCTTGCTTGCATTGTATGATTGTATGATTGAACTGCTTAACGTAGCTTGTCTGTGCTTAGTATAGCTTGTCGTGGTAATCTCTAGCTCCTTGATTAAATTCCGAGGACGGAATTCTTTGAAGGTGGGTAGAGTTGTCACCCCCATTTCCTGTATTTCGTATTTGTACTCGTAATTTAATTTTTGGTACGTATTTTATTTTCTCGACTTGCGGATTTTGGTTTCCCGTAAATGGGTTTGGACCATGGCTTGGTTTTATTTTGTGGAAGTTGGTTTGGTTTGGTTCATCATGAGTGGAACACTTTAACCTACACTCTACCCTCAACACAACACAACCACCCTCATTATATCTCCACCAAACTTTCTCTCTCCTCTTTACTCTCCATTATTTTTCTTCTTCTCCTTCCTCCACACACAACTCCCCAACCCATAGGCAAGTGCACCTTGCCAACAAATAAGCACCCAATTTTATTTGTCCATTTGATAGATTAGGACATGTAGATCAACATTAGAACTTGAATTTTTGTGATTTGGAGTCTCCATTGTTCTAGATCTAAGTTTTGATTATTTTCGGAATTCCTTGGTTTTGATCTATTAAACTTTAATTTTTGCATATTTTGATGCTTCCATGTGGAAGAGAATTCGATTTTACTCAAGTTAGAACTTTGAAAATCTAGATTTGGTTTTGATTTGATCAAGTTATGAAGAATTGAAGTTTTGAAGTTCTTGGAGTTCTTCTCGGGTTGGAGAAGCAGCCCTCTCGGCCTGCGCTCTTTAGCGCAAAGTCGATTGCGCAGGGGCCAACATGGCAGTCTATCCTAGCATAATGGTTCCTCAACCAATCCATGACTGAACTCTTGCTACGGGCTGTAAACATGATTAACAAATCCAAGGGTTGATCATGTATGACTGAACTCTTGCTAGTCCTATCATTTTGTACGACTAGCTTCATGATCATCCAATATGTAATATTTGGGACGCCTTATATATATATATTTGATGCTCTAATATCTTGTAACTCTGTTAATTGCTTGAGATTGAGACAATAGGCTTGACCTTAAGAAACTGCTGGCTTGTAGTAAACCCTCATATCTAGACAGCCGTGACCGTATAGTTGAGATGTATTCTATTTCAATATACGTAGCTGGCTATGTCTGCCCCCGCTCTCCAGTATTCCGGTTCTGGGGCGTGACAATACCTATCAGTTGTTCAGGTTATCAGGCGAGTACATTCTCTGACCGTTTCATACTTGTCTGGATTTACATTCTTGCTCTAGATTACTGTACTTGATGCTGACACGATTGTTATCACGGATTGGTACTATATGGATATTCTTTTGAGATGTTATCCCCTTGTATTCACTAAATATATATTATGATGTGCGTTTCACTTACATATTGTATTTATTGAATACCCATATCCTTGTATACTCATTGTGCATATTGTACTATCATTATCACCTGAGTACCAGGGATAGACCATTGTACAACTATTGTATAACATTGTACATCTATTGTATAACATTTTACATCTATTGTATAACATTGTACACTATTGTACAAGATAACGTAACTGGAGTGGATCCTTGTGTATTGATTGGAGAGGGGGAGTAGAATTGGTTATGTACTCAAATCCTATTGTACAATATTGTATAACTATTGTATATGTCTATTGTACACTCACGTACAATGGAGTTACCATTGCATTGTCCCAGACCGTTTACATAACCATATTGTACTCTAAATCACACATTGCTTACAGTTCTTACGTATCATATATAGATATTTCCTATTATCAAATCTCTGCAGTTTTTTATATACATTCTCTTTCAGCGTTTCCTGTACCTTACTCTATTGCATGCTTTATATTTTCTAACTTGATATGAACTACGTGAGATGTTTTGTGCTCGCTCCTGTCCTGACTGGACCTGTTGATAAATTTTACAGATAGCTTGGAGGTTGCCTGTTAGCCTTAGAGGAGACACAGTAGAGGTTGTATAGATAGTTATTTTAGTTGTCTTGAGTTGTATTTACTTTATGGATTACTGTATTTGAGATTTGAGATATTTTATGGGTTTGTGTATCTTAAACACTTAGACTTCTATCTGCGGTATCTCTTTGTGGATTTCATATTTTATCTATCTTTTATCATGCTCTACCTTAGATGTGATTGAGGCTGTATTTGCTATGTCACCTCCATTCGGAGTGTATATACTGTACAGGTACCTTTATATTGTTAGATATTTGACCTAGGACAGCGTTCTACCACCGACACTGCGGCGTAGGCTGGACGTACCCACTTCTCGTGCCCTTACACTAGGGTGCGGGTCGTGACACTCATGTACTCAGATTCTTATATATTTCTTGTTTCCTGTATTTCTATTTACATTATTTCATGTATTCTATGCTATTGCTAGTTCTATATTTCCTACCATATTTTGGAACTGCTTTCAGAGTTATGTATTCGCTCCAATCCTGACTGGATATGTTGATAAATTTTACAGAGAACTTGGAAGACTTCTGCACCACCTATTATGGCACGAATATAGATGACAGCTGCGATCTGGATCAGTAGGAGGATCCAGTTAGCTTAGAGGAGACTCATATAGTTCCTAGGCAAGATTGCTAGGACTGTTATCTGGATTGTTCAGCTACTTTGATATGTATTTGATTCATACTTTGTCTTGTGTTGATAACACTTAAACTCATGATTTCTATTCTGAATTGTATCTTTCTTTGAGTATTTCTATCTATCTTATCGTGTTGATTACCTATCCCTAGATATTGTGATTGAGTTTTATCTTCTGAGATTGTCCTTCGATTAGAGAGTATATTCTGTACAGGTATATTATATTGTGTTAGATGTTGAGACCTAGGACAGCGTTCTACCGCCGACACTACGGCGTAGACTGTACGTACCCACGGTCTCGTGCCCTTTTCACTGGGTGCTGGTCGTGACACAGGATGACCTAGTGAGAGCATGCATTCCCGAGTTCCTGGCATTGCACCGCCTTCTCCGGTTGGGACCCAAGTGTCGAGCTCTTTTCTTCCTACTCTCGCGAGCAGGAGAAGGATACACAGGAGCTAGATGCTTGGCTTCGTTAGCGAAAGCCATCAGAGCACCCTCTGCAGTTACTGGTGGTGATGCAACAGCTTTGACCACCCAGACCTTGCAAGTTTTTTTATGTTTTGCAGACCTAGGAGAAGGGTTTAACCCTTTAGAGAGCATATTTTTGTAAGCTTGTTGGTCGAACCGAACGACCATTGTCTATTGGAATGAGCCCAAATTTGTAATATCAGATTACATCAGTGCCACCTTGTTGGAGGAGAAGGTCGTCCCCAGCAGAGTCGTCAGCTTGTTCTCCATCGCAGGTTATCTTCGGGTGAGATAAGGGAAGAAGAAATAAATTGAGATAAAACTCATTTCCTTTATAGACCGTGATTTGAATAGTAAAACAAAAATCTAGTAGTAAGGATTTGCTAGTCAAAAAATAGATTATAGGGAAGTATGACGAAGGAGATCGGGTACTGCAATGACCTATTTACTTTATTGATGATCTAATACTTAGCAGATTCTTGAAATGCACTCTGTGACTCTCTCTTGTGTTTCTGGTAGTTATCATTTGTTGTGTTCCCTTGTTTTTGGTGATGGTGTGCAACTCCTTTTATTATTGTCTTTACCGGACAAGCCATAAAGGAGGTAATGATGAAGAAGGATCTCCTGCGTGGAAGACGCCATCTTGGTTGTCACAGCTGTTTAGGTAGATTGTTTCACCACTTAGCCTGGTCGAGGTACTGATTGGGCATCCATTACTGTAGGAGCTCCGGAGGAGGACTTTAAGAATCTTCGAGTGCAGTTGTCGATGTTAGCCCAATAATTATATCATGTTTTTGAATCTGGCTAATCAATTAAGTTTAACATAATGATGTCACTAATATTCATGTAATCATTATCTTGTTGCTATTTAAACTTAGCATTGTCCTAATATTAGCATTGTCCTAAATGTTCTATATCATATTGTTATGCTTGTATCATATTATTCTGTTTGTCTAACATGTTCTTATAGACATGCAGTAAGCATGATCAAGCTTTGTCAAACCAGGACATATGCAATAGAGAATTATTGATGGGCCAAAGACGGCGTTATACAAGAAGATTCTCTGAACCGCCTAACGACCTATCCGGGGCCAAAGACGGCGTCAATTCCAGTTGTTTGTTAAAGGTCTTGAAAATCTTAAAAAATCTTTGAAAATTTTTGACTTTAATCCCACTTATTAATATGAATTTGTACTTACATTCCACTTTTTAATTTTATTGGACTTACATTATACTTTTTGTCACGAAAAATATTGATTTTGTGACGAAAAATATCTTTAGTGACAAAAATTGGAATATAAGTCTAAAAAATTAAAAAATGGAATGTAAGTACATGTTTATATTAATAAGTGGGATCAAAGTCAAGAAATCCCAAAATCTTTGTATATTTAGGGTCGTATTTTCGGGGCTAAATGAATTTGTTGAATGGACGGCAAATGAAAATTTCAAGGGGTTATGTGGGCGCTCAACAAAACCTTTTCTCTAAATCCAGACGTCAACCATGAGTAAGAAGAAGGTTGCTTGCCCTAGCTCCCTTGGTGATCAACGATTCCGTCGAGGCATCGAAAAGACATCGGTGAGAGCGGCTCCATGCACATGTTCTCCATCGAACACGGCCTCCTCGGCGACTTAATGCGTCGGGGAATGGATCCCCATCGCCGGACTCCTCGCCGGAGGTACCGGAGATCGTCGCCCATGTGGTTGGCCTCAAGCCCATCGGCTTCAACACCACTCGATTCATGTAATTAATCAAAAGCCCCTTCTTTTCGTTTTATTTGCCCTATTTTCTAGTAGTTTATATTTTGTGGATCCATGAATATGTTCACCCTAGCAGTAAAAGAATGGGGGTTCTAATTTTCTTATTTGATGTGATTACTGTTTGTTATTGAGCAAACCAACTTTTTGTTAAAATTCTTGTATGGATTACTATTGTTCTTGGATACATAAGGCTCTGATCCACACAGATACTACACGAGCTGGACCTTGACTTGTTCCCAATGCAAAGCTTAAATACTATGATAATTGTGAGGTTTTACTATGTTTTCATATAGATTCTAGTGAATTAAAAGTTCAATCTCTGTGTCGAACACTTATTGGTTGCATCCTGGCCACTCCAAAATATACTAGGATGAAACAAAATGTGAAGTTGTTTCTCCTAAACTCGAGTCAGAGATCAAGAGTGAAGTTGTTTCTAATGCATAGTGTCTAAAGAAATTCACCCCTCTCTTTCGAAGTTCTGTAATACTGAAGAAAATCAGGTTATAGAACCAGAAAAGATTCAGATCGAGGCAATCGGGTTGTAGAATTCGTTTTGTTATATCTCATTTAAAATCAATAATCTGTACATATGGGGTTCATTGACCTTAACTTCTTGGAAAGCAATTTGTGGATTTATTATTGTGCATATATGATACATGTTGTTGCTTGGGGTACCTTTTGAATAATAAAGTTACTATATATTTGGATAATAATAGTGTTTATATTTCTCCAACCCATCAAACTCTGAATATATTAGTGTTTATATTTGTCCAACCCAGCCCATGTCCAATCGAGGATTGAGAATTAAATTGCTTACCAATAACCCAACTTTGGTTTAAAGGCTATAAGCAGCAATGTACAGCATTTTTTGTCACTAGTGAGATCACTTAAACATACATAATTATTATACATCCTTGTGTACTCTTAACTAGTCTCACTTATGTTCATGTATTAGTGTGTAGAGGAGGGATGACACGGATTTTTAAGTTCTCTAATTAGGATATCAAAGCAAGTAACCCATAGTTCATATATATGTGTGTGAGCGTGTGTGTCTGTATGTCATCTTTCTTGTTCTTACTATGTTCTAAATGTTTAAAGATGGTCGATATTGAAAAGGCAAGACACTGATTTGTCATAACTTCAGGTGTTGGACACTACATTTTTGCAATGAAGTAAGTTTCTTTCAGTTCCTTATGAATTTTGATGAAGCTGACTATGTGGTATGAATCTACTGTGTCACATGCATTTAATGGGGATATGAATTAGATACATCTTAAAGGTGAATGTTTGCTAGAAATACTAATGTGTTGGGTTTTGTCTTACATCTGAGTAAGCAATATAATAGAGTGATTCGAGCTCGATGGCAAGTCGATACAGTTTTTTTGTTCTATTGGACTTGTGGACTTGTGTATGGATATACATTGCTATAAATTTATGGTTTCAAGCATGGTATAGAAAACTTGGTTTTTTTTTTCTGTCCCACCCTCAAGAGTTTCCATTCTCTTAAGGGAATTTGAAACTGGAAATTTGTTCTCTTTTTCAATATTTACAAAAGATTGAACTATGAATTTGAAAGATTGCTTTCGCAGTTGCTAAGGTATATGCACTTAGGTGTGTAGTTTCATATAGAAAGTATAATATTACATGTAAAATCTGTGTCATATCTGTGTCGTTTCGTTATAATTTGTTAATTTGGTCAGGCTTGTCCGAACTGTAGACAAGTTTCTAGCATTACTTGATAGGCTTGTCTTTCAATTTATCATATTTACTTATGTGTTGCTTGCACATTTATGGTTTACTATATAACATCAACTATTTACTCGAAGTAGAGTTGTCAAACGCATAATTTGAAGTTTTTTGAAGATTTAAAGTATGCATCAATATCTTTATTGGCATCATGACTTTCCTTTTCAAATTACAAATGTCAACAATATTGTGCTTTATCTGAATAGTAAAATGCATGCTTATTCTAGCATAAGCAAACTAATTTATGTTTTCAAGCTATGGCAGCCTCAGCATGATTTGTACTCTTTCTTAACGTCTTCTAATTATTTTTTCCATAGCCAGCAGCAGGAATGTAGCAGAACATGTCATTCAAACAATTTTTCAGGTACATATATTCAACATTCACTCCATTGTAGAGAAAATAGAGACCGACAATAATTCTGGTGAATTCACTATTCCAAACTGAAAAAACCTAATCTGACACAATGACACAATCTTGTTAGTGCAAAATTAGCTTGAATTTTGGTCCTTATTGATAAAAAATCTAGTCGACACGGAAAATTAACTTTAATCTTTCTGATGTATTTTATTTCCTTTCTTTTATCATCCAAGTGATAATAATTTTAAATTCAATGATAAGTTTGCATACTTCTTGAGTCTTCATATATCTTGGGACTACTTTGGGACAAGGATTCTATTTATTTATGACTGCTTGTTTGGAATGATGTTTTTCCTTTTCTTTTTTCTTTATTTTTTGCTGACTTTTGTTGTTTAAATGTGATACATTGAAGTGTCTTCATTATTGAGATACAAGTACTGTGGGTTTATGTACAGTAGGTGCCCGGGAGAGAAGAACTGCGATGGCCTGATGCTTGTTGCAAGAAACACGATGTTTGTGTCGTGTCTAAGAATGGTAATGCTCATTTTTCTTCTTGTTCTTGTTTTTCTTCTTTACTGTGTTTTATTACACCATTATGCTTGATGCAAGAAACACCATTTTTCTTCTTGTAATGTCATAATTATGGATGCTCGTGAAATTCTATATACTCACCTTTCCTTCTACTCTTTTTTTTACAATAGTGAATAGTAATGCAATTTTCTTGACTATATTTGAAAAAATTTTGGGGAGACGGCATGCTTCCAACACTGTTTAAATTTATTCATACGTTGTAGCAGATATTCTGTCTCCATCTGCTTTTAGCTTAGGTTCAAGTGCTGAATTTGTGGTAGTATACCTTCAAACCCACAACAAGCACTTGTGATCTTTCCTTATATTGTACTAGCTGTTGTGTCTGTCTTTATACAAAAGTCTAGTTCTGACCCTTGTTAGCAATCACCCGAATAAAACTCGTATTATACGCGAATTTTTTCGTATCTTTCATAAACGTATAATACTTGCGTACTTTTGACAAATCCAAATCAGTACATAAATTTTAAGCATGCGAAGTTTTAAAAGTGTTCCGTATAAATTATTGAAAAATTTGGCACAAAAAACATGCTGGGAACTTGTTTAATTAACCAAATTTGACAACATATTTAAGATTGTGAAGTTTCTAACCTCAATATTTTTATTTTTGAATATTTGACCGAATTTTTGAACGTACTTTATTTGCACTGAGCCGATTTATACTTGTACTTTTGTCGTCCCGAATTTTTTCCGTTTGCCGAATTGCTAACAAGGGTTCTGACCATCGACCGTGTCCGATTGCTCCAATTTAATCGGAGTACCTCCATGTAAATTTGATCTTACCCACTGCTTGAGATTGTCTATATGCCTTATTGAAGAGGTTGGCTATTTGTTAATTTTGCCTTGTTTTGAACAAATTTTGTACCATTTTTGCCAAATTTTAGCATGTCAGCATATTTCAGCCAAATTTTAGCTGGTACTGGAATAGTTAAAGCCAAATCTGGTATGTTTTGGCCACATTTGGCTTGTATCAACAAGATATTGCTTATTTTTCATTGACATGTTTTGGGTTTCATTAGCCTATTCTAGTCCAAAATAACCCCTAAATTGACAATGTGCTTGAATTTGGCTAAATATTGTATATTATCTACTGATACCATTGCTTTTAAGTTGGTTCAGTTGTGTCTGCTCATACCCAACTCTATAGGACAAATATGTGTCAGCAAATATTTTCTTTTGCTCTTTATAAAATAGTTATTACTATCTACATTCGTTTGTGTTAGCTCATAGCCAACTCTGTAGGAAATATATGTATGAACAAATATTTTCTTTTGCTCTCTATTGTAATCTGTGTATGCATTCTATCAAATCCCTAATTGTTCAAAGTTAATTCATATAATATGTCTGTTGTATAATTAGGTAGCTACATTATCAACTATTGCGTTTACTACTTAACCATTTCTTCTGATTTTAGTAATATTATGGTATATGATACACTGTTGGTCAACTTGGAAAAGAAGATCCATCAGAACGTGGTATTATGGTTAGAGCTTTGGGAGATCATTCTTGTTGATGCTTCGTTTCAACTTTTAATGAAACACTCAATTTTTCTAACTTTGTTTTAATTAGAAGATATTATAAGCAGATATTATAAGCTGTCTTCTTCTTCTTCTTCTTCTTCTTCTTCTTCTTCTTCTTCTTCTTCTTCGCTGGTTGTCGAAATTCTTTAAAAAATAAAACAAAACAATAATGTACAATGAGGGACCGAGAAATATTGTGTGAATTGATCTTGTGTGAACTTATTTTTTTATATAATTAATGCTAATATGTTTTCTTCTCAATTTGGTGTAGGTTGGCGTGTAAATTTTTGATGGTTGTGGATATAAGCTAGAAGGAAAGAGTCGATCGAGCTGTATTTTGGCCTACAGATATTTTGTATGGAAATGGAATAGTTTAGTTGTTAGACTAGCGTTAGGTTACAAACATTTAGTACATCTTGGATTCTCTTTACATAAAAAATTTATTTTGGACTACTAGTTCGATCACTTTAGGCATATAGCAACTTTTTGTACATCTTGAATATTTTAATAAAAATGTATGAATTTATTTATTTTGGCAAACCTTTTCCATATCTTGATTGATCGAAATAAAAGTTGCGATTAAAATTGTTGAAATCAAAATTGTAATTCAGCATTAATTTTTATGATGCACAGGTTAATTGTATGTGACACAGAATAAATTATTCATATTTGAAATTGTGTAGCAGATTTATGGCACTCAAAATGCTATAAAAAATCGACAGCATTCAGCAATGCTATAATAAATCAACAGCATTAAAGAACGCTATGCGACATCTACAGCATTTATGAACGTTTTTATTCATCAGTAACATTCAAGAACGCTATGGACCATCCACAGCATTCATGAACGCTATAATCAATCTACAGCATTCATGAACGCTATAAACCATCCACAGCATTCATGAACGCTATAAACCATCCACAGCATTCATGAACGCTATAATCCATTTACAGCATTCAAGAACGCTATAATGTTATAGCGTTCACATGCCTTGATATACTATAGCGTGGGCAATTATAGCGGACAGAATACGCTATAGAAGGCTTTCTATAGCATTCTGCGCATGCTATTGTACGCCATATTTGTTGTAGTAACACTTCACAATTGAAGTTGGTCGAGTACTTCGGATCAAAGCTCGCGTTGCAGAAGTTGCAAGAACTTCGGATGAAAACTTGTGGTGATTTTCCATAGTGGATTCAACTGGAAGCAAGAGTTCTACCGACTGGACTAGTCCTCAACAGAGGGAAACCAGTATACATCCTTGTGTTTGCGTTTGCTCTCTACTCTCTACTTTTTATTTACATATCTGTGATATATTATCTGTGATCTTGTTACTAACTTTTTTAAATAGTTAAATTCCGCTGCCTACTCCATTCACCCCCCCTCTAGAGTATTGCGCTTTACAACTCGTTCCTACAATCGGTCCTACAGTCGACATTTATGACTGTCCATCTGTACGGTTAGATTACAGGTAACATAGCACGTACGAGTGTTTAGGACAACCTGTCATTTGAATGGTGCGATTAAGTAACGTGCGGGCCATAAATAGGATAAGTCAAGCATCACTACGAAATTGTACTAGTTGCGACCTCGACCTGCATGGGCCACCACAAAAATGTGTCATGACCCGCACCCTATTTAGAAGCACGAGGACGTGGGTACTTCCAGCCTATGCCGCAATGTCGACGGTAGAACGTTGTATAGGTCGTCTACAATATCTGTCATCTAACAATATGAGTCATAAACCTGTCATCTTAGCACGGAGGAAAATCATGACATAAAAACTATATAATCTCGATCACAAAATCTAAAGGAAGATAAAGCACGTTATTCGAATAGAAGACAAAGAAGATTAAATTGAAATAATAGTAACGTCGTCGCAACACATGAGTCTAGATGTCTATAACAATAAATACATATCCTGAATATAATAATAAGTCTCAAACCAAAATCGAAACAATCAGATACAATATGAAATGCTAAAACCCTAAGCTACTTCTAGAGCACTCTCTACTGAGCAGGATCTTTCTGAGACTCCTGTGTGCATCCCTCGTGTACCCTTTGCTCATAGTAGGTAGGATAACAGTTTAAGCCATCTAAAAAATATATCCAATCAGGATTGGAGCGAATTACAACTCAAATAGCAGTTCCAGTTAATTGACAAGCACTATGAAAATGTAAATAATAATATAATTCTTGATAAACAATTTATAGAGATAAAGTACAAATGGAAGAGAGGTGAGTATATAGCAATAGGTGTACGGGGAGTAATATGAAAAATATGAAGGCAGACAGATATGTAATAAAGAGGAAATCTTGTCATGCCAGGTAAACAACTAACAAGTCCAGAATGTCTGTGTCTAAAAACTAGTGTTTTAAAATACCAAGTTGACATGTGAATGGCTAAAGGGTAATATCCGGCAAACCATACACGTCCGTGTATGTCTGCTATTATTCCAGTAAGACTATGGGGTTGAAAGGGTATATTCACACGTCTCCAAGGTATTTTCCCGTCCGAGCAGTACACATGGATCCAGGTCTCCACATGTATCTCAATAATCCAGAGCAGATACATTAGTCTAGTAATTCATTAGTCCAGTGATAATCATTAGGCATGAAACTATGTATCTTAAGTCAAAGAATCCATATAATACCAATCCGTGTGTCCATCGTGTCGGAATCAAGATAGAACACTAATATAAACATGCGTCATAGAAATTATCAAGAAATAAAAACTATCAGAGAATGTACTCGCCTGTCGTGCTGAGCAGTAAATATGAATCGAGGCCCAAAGTAGAGTCACAAGAACCTAGATATGAGATATACATGTTAATTGATGTTTAAATGTGTTTAGACATGGATATCTAGTGTGTGATATGCAATTTAGGTCAATTCTAGGTCAAATCGACTAAAAGTTAACCTTTGGTCAACTGGTCAACATTGGTCAACCCTATTCAATATTTAGGTCAATCTAACATATTCCAAGTTATTTCCTACTTAGATCTATTATCTTTATACATATCTATTTCCTATACTAGGTATTACCTATTACCTTATTATGATAGTACCAACCAATATATGTAGGTAAATCTATTTATCCTAACATTTGGTCATATACCTATACATGGTAAAATCTACCTAATCTCATGACCTACTCATAGGCATTACATACCTTGGTAACCCTTAGCCCCCATTACTTAACACAGGTCACTTGCTTCCTCTTCCATGTGTAGGGATAAACCTATAGATACTCCAAGTTCAATTTGATACATTCCCATATCAATTTGTCACTGAGAGCACTGTCTCCACCTTCTTATGTTGTCAAGATAGCACTACTATATATATAACTGCCATACTATACATGTATGTATATTTTCACTCACACATGCATTCCACACTTTCTTGTATTCACTCCTCTCTCTTCCCATTGTCTAAACACCAATGGCACTCACACATGAAACCCCATATGCTCACTGTCAAATACACTAATACACTCTCCTATATTCCTACTACTATTGCTACCTCTTCTAACCCCACTTATCACTGAATATCACTAACCCCTAACATTTAACAGGTATTCACCATCATGCCCTATTGCTTGTAGGCAAGGCATGGCCTGTGCATGCTAAGGCAAGGGCCAAATGGCCAAGACCCCATCAGTCTAGTCCACTGCAGGGGCCTATTGGCCCTGCTGCCAAGAGCCTCACCCCTACACAGGTGCATTCAGTCCCAATTCCCTGCTATCTGAACACCAACTCACACATTACAGTTGCAATACTACAACATGTAATGTTACACCCCCATAAACCTGCTGCAGGTAAACCCTTCATAACTGATACCAAAAAACCCTATCTATTTGGGACTTTACTTCCTTTTCCTACTCGTCCCCTTACCTATTCATCCTCCTCACTAACTAAACCTCACATGGGGCTGTTACATTATCCTCCCTAACTCTCCAATACCCAACCACCTATCCACTCGACTGCAAATGCAGTCCCTGCTCTCTATTGCAGGCCTAAAGTCTCTGTCCTACTCACTCATGCACCCTAGGATGCCCTCTCAAGACACCAATACATGTAGGACTTCACCTAGCCACCTATTAGTTTATATAAAGACCCATGCACTTGCACTCCCAGGTCTGATATACCACGACATTGTCCACACGTGTGTGCGACACACCTACTAAACAGACATGGGAAAACTCTATCTAATGTATACACTCATGGAACATGAGTGTACTGATCCTACTGCCTGCTACTGATGCTAGGCCAATCCAGTCCGGTTAAGGGGTTCAATCCCCTGCTGCCAAGGCCAACAGTAGCCTTGCCTAGGTCGAGCAGCCATGGTCAAGTATGCCCTGCCCAAATTGTACTGCTCTTCCCTCTCCTCTCAAACTATCACACAGGCCTTCACATTTCCTTTGACACCGATACTGTTACTGATACACTAAGTATTCTAACTGATACATTGGCTCACTAACAACTCTTTATTGTTATTGACAGTTAACCCCTCCCTCCTAAACTCAAATTCAAACACTCATACAACCACTCTAACACTTATTACAACACCATTGTACCAAACAGTCCATATTGGCACCACTGATACCCTTACTCACTCAAAACTAACTTGATACTAAAGGAACACTAATAATAATACAACTCAACTTTTAACACACTCTATTATTACTGACTCATGGAGACCAACTCATAGACACAAACCCAAAAGCCTGATATATACACTGTTGCATTTTCTATTTTAGTCCCCTCTCCTTACTAACCTTGCTGATGTAAAGAGTACTCTCCCTCTACCTGCACACACGTACACACACACACCCCCTATAGGGGCTCGAGCAGTGGCCAAGTTGGCTAAGGCCAAGGTTGAGGCCAACCCGAGTTCTCCATCTCACCAAGCCACTCTCTGGTACTTGACTGATACATTGGTTTAGGATGCTAACTACCCCTCTACCATGTTCTTCATGGTCCTGTCAAGGTCAAGGCCCAAGCCAACACCCTATTGTACAAGAGTTCACTAGAGGAGGGAATATAAGAAATTAGCTGGCTTTATAAGCTTACAATCTACTAAGTATGCTTAATTGCTCATCTCCTTACAACAGCCCAGGCTACCCACACATAGGACTACTTCTTGCAGGTTTAAAGCTCCTACAATCAGCTGGCACTCTCTCTCTATATATGTCCATTGACACATAAACACAGGCATCTCTTGTGCTCACTGATACCTAGTATCAGTTTCATCCCTATACTGATACCTAGACTGTTTGACAAAATTGAGCAATGTTCAATGTGTCCCTTAAGCCCCTTGGGTTCCTTTTACAGAGAGATAAACAAATGGCATAAGAGCCAATGCCAAAAGATATCTATGGGACATGAATCTCAAATTAGTAGCTAACATGTATATATGCAATGAAGGACTGAGACCAGTCAAGTTAAAGGCTCTCAAATGAATGCAGCTTCTGAATGATGTAACAGAAGCTGATGTTCCTTTACTTGAATCTGATACCAACTGTACCATTAAACAATCCATATACGGAGGATACACACCCTATATACACATGCAAGCCCTACCACCCTCTCGCTCACAGGATACTCCCTCACTGTCTATCACATGACAGTCCACACTCACTGTCACAGGAAAATCCTACACTAAAACTCCAAGTCAGTGAACAATGCCCATAAGAAAATTCATGAATTTATATACTCACATATAGGATACTAACTCACCATCCCTACTGCTCACTGAATTCACACCAACGGTGAACCCAAAGGCAACCAAAATAGTGAATACATGGTTAACATATATATAAACATATGATACATATAAATATATGCATATAAACGCCTAGATATGAATACTAGGAATTATGTACACTTATTCCAAGTGAGCAACTAAGCTAAACATGAGTACAATGAAAATGAAACTAGGAATAGTTTATTTATCATTTTGACAAACATTTGGTGGGCAAAATTCGTAGTTGACTCCAAATGGACACATATGTGGCTATCACAATAGGACTCATTAGGACCAAATTCTTCTTCCTATTTGCCATAGGTTGGTCACTAGGGGTCAAGACCATCATGCAATATGAAATGACAAGTAGAAATAAGGATTTTACCTATTGGGAGATGGTTTCCAATGTATAGCACCAAGAGGACACAAGGAAGTAGATGGACACCTCCTTCTAGCAAGCTCCACCCCAAGCTTCCCTCCTTAAGTGCTCCCTTAGCAATGTCAAGCTTCTAGCCTCTTCGAATGAAGAGATTGGGTTTTGGAAGGGTGGCTAGGTTTCTCTTCTAGTTTGGAATGAAGATGAATGAACTAAAGGCTTGCCATGAAGGATTTTATATAGGCTTTCATTAGGTTAGGGTTTGGTTGTAGGGATAGTTAATATGACTTAAAGGCCCTTCCCTATTGTCATGACTTGAACCTTCAATAATGTGCAACAAATGTAATAACTAACTAACTACTAACTTGTCTAACAATGGCTAATCTAATAAATCAAGCCTATGAGTAAAGTCAATATAAATGGGGTCCACTAAACCTAATGATTAGGCTAGTCTACTAATAAATACAACCATCATATAAAAAAAATATACACAAATTATGAAATGACAAAAATATCCTTGTTCTAGAAAAGTGGTGCTGACAAATCTCTCCCTTAGAAAATTTTGTCCTCGAAATTTAAGTTGGTTGTACTCTTCTCTAGGTCAAGCCTCTGACAATCAGGGTCCATAATCTATTTAAATAATACACACAAATCATGGTCCTACTGGTCGTGATATTTCGGTCTCAATTAGGGTCACTATACTATCTATCACAGCACAAAACACAATCTAGGAGGTACTATTAAAATATACAACAAGATGGAAAAGGATGAAAGAAGAACATAAAAACAAACCTGCTAACCCATCACCTGTAGCATCGACCTCCTCGACCATCAGCACAAAAGCCCTGCCCCGTTGGGGAATCTCCTTCTGGTGGTGCTGGGCATGATGCGTTGCCATAGGTGGCCTAACTGTATTTCTCTGGCCTTACGCTCTGCCAAACGGGAGTACAGTAGGGTAATCCCTCATCTGGTGTGCAGTTGACCCACAAAACAAACATACCTTCAGTCTCTTCCTGCAGAGGTCCCAAGAATGACCAAGTTTCTTGTAATAGTTGCAAAGAAAAGCCCGATCTCCGTGCTTCTGCTGCTGAACAGGAACTTCAACTCGCTGATGGTACTCCTTCTGAACATGGGGATGCTTAGCCGGTCCCGTACTGGTACCATCACCCATGGCCTCACTGGCCCTCTTGGGCCAGAGGCCCAAGTCCTCCTCAGCAATCTGGACATCCATCAGTATATCCTCAAATGTCGTCATGTGATACCCAGACGTGCGAGATCTGATCCCGCTGTTCAGGCCCCTCCTGAACTTACGGGCCTTCTCTCCTGCATCATGAACCATACCCTTAGCGAACCGGCTCAGATGGAAGAACTCAGCGGCATAGTCATCTACTAACAAGTTTCCCTGTACTACTCCCCCTCTAATGCACTAAGAGCCACGTCAGGAAAGAATTTCTCCTTGAATAGCCTCTTGAAGGTATCCCACGTCAGTTCCGTCACTGTCAGTCGGATGTCTGTACGATACCAAGTCAGAGCGATATCGAAGAGCTGACTAGCTGCTGCTACTACCCGCAGCCCCTCCGGAATCTGAGCCAACTGCAAACTCCTCTCTATATCCTCTAGCCAATAATCGGCATAAAGGATTCCCTCCATCCTTTGGAACTTTCGAAGGAACATCTTTTTGAAGTCTTTGACAGTACCCTGCCTCGCCTGCTGCTGCAGCTCCTAGGCGGGAGTGTCCTGGGGTGGAGCAGTAGCCACCCTCTCAACTGCAGCAAGTGCCAACTGGTGGGCAATATCGATGCTCTGGCGCAACACATCTGCCTATCGCTATTGCGCCTCAGCCTGAGCTCTTTGTGCCTCTATCATCTGCTAGAACAACGGGAATATCTGTGCTGTATCAGTCGGTGGCGGAGGTGGAGGAAGAAGCTCCGGCTGTACGAGGACAATCCTCGGGACCGGTGGAGGAACACCCCCAGGAGCTGGTGACACTCCCGTGTGGACGAGAGGAACAGTGGAACCAATCCCCAGAGCTGCTGCTCCCGCAGCTAGAGGAGGAGGCTCTAAAGTAGCAGACCTTTCCGTCGCTGCAAAAGTTCTAGTGTGTTACGATATGGTCTCCGGCATCCTGAAGACAGATCCACAAAAGAAATCAATATGGCACAAGATGGGATATTATCAAGGAAGGACAATTGATTTAGAAGAAAATTGCAACGAATGCTCGAATTGGTAATTTAAAGATTGGAAGTTCCTAATTATGATTGAGTAGCTCTTAATATAGCATAATCATATAGCTTAATAGCAGCCTCGTAACAGCGCTCTAAGTCGAGCACCACTATGAAATCGCACTAGTTTCGACCTCGATCTGTATGGACCACCACAAAAATGTGTCACGACCCGCACCCTGTTTAGGGGCACGAGGACGTGGGTACGTCCAGCCTACGCCACTGTATCAGCGGTAGAACGATGTATAGGTCGTCTACAATATCTATCATTTAACAATATGAGTCATAAATCTGTCATCTCCGCACGGAGGAAAATTATGACATAAAAACTATATAATCTCGATCACAAAATCTAAAGGAAGATAGAGCACGATATTGGAATAGAAGACAAAGAAGATTAAATTGAAATAATAGTAATGTCGTCGCAACACATGAGTCTAGATGTCTATAACAATAAATACATATCCTAAAGATAATAATAAATTTCAAACCCATAATCAGAACAATCCGATACAATATGAAATGTTAAAACTCTGAGCTACTTTTAGGGAACTCTCTACTGAGCAGGATTGTCCTGAAACTCATGTGTGCATCCCTCTTATACCCCATGCTCATAGTAGGTAGGACAACAGTCTAAGCCATCTGAAAAAATATCCAGTCATGATTGGAGCGAAGTATAACTCAAATAGCAGTTCTAGTTAATTGACAAGCACTATAAAAATGTAAATAATAATGTAATTCTTGATAAACAATTTATAGAGACAAAGTACAAATGGAAGAGACAGGTGAATATAGAGTAATAGGTGTATGGGGAGTAATTTGAAAATGTAAAGGCAGACAGATATGTAATAAAGAGGAAATCTTGTCATGCCAGGTACACAATAACAAGTCCAGAATGTCTGTGTCTAAAAACTAGTGTTTTGAAATACGAAGTTGACATATGAACGACTAGCGGATAATATCCATTAAACTATACACGTCCATGTGTGGTCGCTATTATTCCAGTAAGACCATGGAGTAGAAAGGGTATATTCACACGTCTCCTAGGTATTTTCTCGTCCGACCAGTACACATGGACCCAGGTCTCGAAACGTATATCAATAATCCAGAGTAGATACATTAGTCCAGTAATTCATTAATTCGGTGATAATCATTAGGCATAAAACTACGTATCTCAAGTCAAGGAATCCATACAATACCAATCTGCGTGTCCATCGTGTCGGAATTAAGATAGAACACTAATATAAACATGCATCATAGAAATTATCAAGAAATAAAAACTATCGGAGAAGGTACTCGCCTGTCGTCCTGAGCAGTAAATATGAATCAAGACCCAAAGTAGAGTCACAAGAACCTAGCTATGAGATATACAGGTTAATTGATATTTAAGTGTGTTTAGACATGGATATCTAGTGTGTAATATACAATCTAGGTCAATTCTAAGTAAAATCGACAAAAAGTTGACCTTTGATCAACTGGTCAACCTTGGTTAACCCTATTCAATATCTAGGTCAATCTAACCTATTCCAAGTTATTTTCTACTTTGAGCCATTATCTATATACATATCTATTTCCTATACTAGGTATAACCTATTACCTTATTATGATACTACCAACCATTATATGTAGGTAAATCTATTTATCCTAACATTTGGTCATTTAACTATACATGGTAAGCTCTACCTAATCTCATGACCTACTCATAGGCATTACCTACCTTGGTATCCCTTAGCCCCCATTACTTAACACAGGTCCCTTGCTTCCTCTTCCATGTGTAGGGATAAACCTATAGATACTCCAAGTTCAATTTGATACATTCCCATATCAATTTGTCACTGAAAGCACTGTCTCCACATTCTTATGTTGTCAAGCTAGTCCCACTATATATATATATATAACTGCAACACTATACATGTACGTATATTTTCACTCATACATGCATTCTACACTTTCTTGTATTCACTCCTCTCTTCCCATTAACTAAACACTTAGGCCAATGATACACACACATGAAACCCCATATGCTCACTGTCAAATACACTGATACACTCTCCTATATTCCTACTACTAGTGCTACCTCTTCTAACCCCACTCATCACTGAACATCACTAACCCCTAACATCTAACAGGTATTCACCATCATGCCCTGCTGCTTGCAGGCAAAGCATGGCCTATGCATGCCAAGGCAAGGGCCAAATGGCCAAGACCCCATCAGTCTAGTCCATTGCAGGGGCCTATTGGCCCTGCTGCCAAGAGACTCACCCCTATACAGGTGCATTCAGTCCCAATTCCCTGCTATCTGAACACCAACACACACATTGCAGTTGCAATACTACAACACGTAATGCTACACCCCCACAAACCTGTTGCAGGTAAACCCTTCATAACTGATACCAAAAACCCCTATCTATTTGGGACTTCACTTCCTTTTCCTACTCATCCACTTACCTATTCATCCTCCTCACTAACTAAACCTCACATGGGGCTGTCACATTATCCTTCCTAACTCTCCAATACCCAACCACCTATGTATTTGACTGCAAGTGCAGTCCCTCCTCTCTATTGCAGGCCTAAAATCTCTGCCTCACTCACTCATGCACACTAGGATTCCCTCTCAAGACACCAATATATGTAGGACCTCACCTAGCCACATATTAGTTTATACAAAGACCTATGCACCTGCACTCCCAGGTCTGATATACCATGACATTGTCCATACATGTGTGGCACACTTGTGTGTGCTACACACATGTTAAACAGACATAGGAAAACTCTCTCTTATGTATACACTCATGGCACATGAGTGCTACTGATTCCACTGTATGCCAGTGATGCAGGGCCAATCCAGGGCCTGTTAATGGTTCAATTCCTGCTGCCAAGGTCAATAATGGCCTTGCCTCGGTCGAGCAGCCATGGTCAAGTATGCCCTACCAAAATTGTACTGCTCTTTTCTCTCCTCTCAAACTATCACACAGGCCTTCATATTTCCTTTAACATCGATACTGTTACCGATACACTAAGTATTCTACCTGATACATTGGCTCACTAACAACTCTTCACTGTTATTGACATTTAACCCCTCCCTCCTAAACTCAAATTCAAACACTCATACAACCACTCTAACACTTACTACGACACCACTGTACCAAACAGACCCTATTGGCACCACTAATACCCTTACTCAAAAATAACTTGACACTAAAAGGATACTAATACTGATACAACTCAACTTTTAGCACACTCTAGTATTACTGACTCATGGACACCAACTCAAAGACACAAACCCGAAAGCCTGATACATACACTGTTGCATTTCCTATTTTAGTCCCCCCTCCTTAATAACCTTGTTGATGTATAGAGTAATCTCCCTATACCTGCACACACACCCACATATATAGGGGCTCGAACAGTGGCCAAGTTACCTAAGGCCAAGGTTAAGGCCAACCCGAGTTCTCCATCTCACTAAGCCACTCTCTGGTACTTGACTGATACATTGGTTTAGGATGCTAACTACCCCTCTACCACGTTCCTCATTATCCTGTCAAGGTCGAGGCCCAAGCCAACACCCTATTGTACAGGAGTTCACTAGAGGAGGGAATATAAGAAATTACCTAGATTTATAAGCTTACAGTCCACTAAGTATGCTTAATTCCTCATCTCCTTACAACAGCCCAGGCTACCCACACATAGGACTATTTTTTGCAGGTTCAAAGCTCCTACAATCAGCTGGTACTCTCTCTCTCTATATATGTCCATTGACACAAAAACACAGGCATCTCTTATGCTCACTGATACCTAGTATCAGTTTCTTCCCTATACTGATACCTAGACTGTTTGACAAAATTGAGCAATGTTCAATATGTCCCATAAGCCCCTTGGGTTCCTTTGACATAGAGATAAACACATGGCATAAGATCTAATGCCAAAAGATATCTATGGGACATGAATCTCAAATTAATAGCTGACATGTATCTATGCAATAAAGGACTGAGATCAGTCAAGGTAAAGGCTCTCAAATGAATGCAGCTTCTGAATGATGTAACAGAAGTTGATGTTCCTTTACTTGAATTCGATACCAACTGTACCATTAAATAATCCATTTACTGAGGATACACACCCTACATACACATGCAAGCCCTGCCACCCTCTCACTCACAGGACACTCCCTCACTGTCTGTCACATGATAGTCCACACTCACTGTCACATGAATTTATATACTCACCTATAGGATACTAACTCACCATCCCTACTGCTCACTGAATTCACACCAACAGTGAACCCAAAGGCAACCCAAAATAGTGAATACATGGCTTAACATATATATAAACATATAATACATATAAATGCCTAGATATGAGTACTAGGAATCATGCGTACACCTATTCCAAGTGAGTAACTAAGCTAAACATGAGTACAAAATTGAAAATGAAACTAGGAATAGTCTATTTGTCATTTTGACAAACACTTGGTGGGCAAAATTCGTAGTTGACTCCAAATGGACACAAAAGCCTATCTATCACAATAGGACCAAATTCTTCTTCTTATTTGCCATGGGTGGGTCACTAGGGGTCAAGGCCATCATTCAATATGAAATGACAAGAGGAAACATGAATTTTACCTATTGGGAGATGGTTCCCAATGTATAGCACCAAGAGGACACAAGGAAGTAGATGGACACCTCCTTCTAGCAAGCTTTGTAGTGCCCCCGACCCGCAAGATGCCTTATGATGGATGGTTGGTTCGATAAAATCTTGTTGGACTTGGAAATATGCGAAGGGTCGCTTGAAAGGCTATACGATCGTGGCAGGAATCGTCTTATAAATATGAGTAGTGTTGAACCCTTAGAAGATCTTTTAGTTCACGCTTAAAATAAGGATGAGTACGCTATGTTCCTTGTTGAGTTGCTCAACAACACCTTGCATAAAATTCGGAAAGATAATGAAAGATAAATAATCACCTAACCGTAAACTATTGTTGCTAGATGAATTGTATGCTTGTACGATGTTGCGATGAAATACATGACAGGTGAAGCAAAGATATTAAGACCCAAGAATTGTATGCTTGTCCCAAATACTTGGACGGTGAGTATATCGAGCCTTAGCTCGACGAATAGATGGTAACACAGATATTAAGACCCAAGAACTGCGCAGTGAGTATGCTTGAGTTATGTCCGAATGAATGTATGCTAAAACATATGCTAAGTCCCAAGAATTGGGTGGTGAGTACGTTGAGTTGGTTGGAAAGATTTATGGTATCAAAGATGTGCGAAAGGGATTGGGTAACAACATTCTATTATCCCATCACCGATGTAGAATGTGGATTATGCCAAGACCCTGGAATGAAAAAGATGAAAATATGAATGAGAATGGTGGCTGAGTACTTAGTTTTCCTTATCATGCATTATATATTTTCTTCATAGATAAGTTGCATATAGTAGCATGGTCATGGACAATTTGTCGACAAGGTAGTTCCTTGAACGGTAATCTGAGGCCACGGACTCGGTACATCCTAGGGGGACAAGGATTGGTACCGACGTACTGGCCTCGGTATACGGGACCTTCAGTGGGGCTAGCTACCCGCACTGTAAGGGACGCCGTATACCTGGAAGACGGTCCAAAATGGCGTGTCGCCAGTGACCTTCATATAGATAGGTCCAGTGCTAACAATGTCTTATATAGAAAGAGTAAGTTATTACTCAAATTGGATGTCGGCTGTTGGTAAGAAGCACATGAACGGTGATAATTATATTAAATTATGATATTATTCCTAACAATGTCTTGTGCAGGCTGAGTAACTATTTTAAATATACTAGGATGGCTACACGATCGTGGGTAAGAATCACCAAGGATGATAACTGTATGCTTTAAATTATGTTGGCTATGAGATTTGCATGCTTTACTTCTTGTCGGATACAAACATAAAATTGACCCTAAGGCAACGAGAAAGACCACTGTTAATAATATTCTATAACTTGATTACTTAGTGTTGTCTTCTTAGGTGAGTTGGGCTAACACCGCTCGCCAGTACATTGATGATGTACTGACCTATGTTGTGGGAATATTACAGGTGCTTACGTATGGTGGAAATCATTTGATCAGTGCTTGGCATTGATGATTCGGATGGATGTGCAGAAGCTTTTCTTTAAGGACGATGTCTTCTGCTATACAGGACATAATATATGGAATAGTGTAACTTAGTTGTACCAGTGAGATTGTAGCCAAATTGGCAAGTTCATTATAAAGAAGTCGGCATATTCAGTTGTAGCCTAAAGAGCAAGTGTATATATTCAGTTGGCTATTCAAGAGTCTTATAATCAGTTGTAAATTTTGTATTCCGCTGCGAGTCTTGTAATCCATTACAATTATCAATAATGAGATACGTTTTTTCATAATCTTGTGTGACTTTAATTTATCCACTTGGTTTTGCTGTGCTATCGTTGTTTTCTGAGAAATACCAAGAACTATAATAGTTTTGCCTTGTACAACTGTAATCTAGACTTGTACTGCATCACGCACAGTGGCCAGTTTTCGATTCTTCGTGATCGGGGTATGACATAATTGTATCAGAGCACGACTTTACATCCTTGGATTCTTGTTCGATTTGTTTCAAATCAATGTTGCTACTAAGGTGAATCAAATTTGCTTCCGCGGATACTCAAAGTTGCTTCCGCGATGAAATAAAAGTTGCCTCTAAGATGACTCAAAGTGCTTCCGTGATTATTCAGTATTGTTTCAAAATTATTCTAAGTTGTTCCCTTGACTGAAAGTCCATCAATCCTTCTAAACACTCACTGGGTGTTCCATACAATAAGTCTAAATATGTGGACTGTGATATGTATGCTTTGTTGAATTTCTAAAAGATACCAAAATAATAACAATGATGCGATGTGATAATAAGTTTGTGATGTATGCTGGATGTCTTATGTGTGGGATTCATTGAAGTCGATTGTTATGCAGCAATTGACTGTGGAAGATGGCATGGTATGTTGGAACAGAACGTGCATGGATTTCATTGAATAGGAATCGATAGAATCTTGAGTCGGTATTTGTGGTCAACATAACAACTACATGATGGATAGTCCATATTAGACGTTGGTTTGGTGCAAAGAGGAATATTATATCGAGTATGGCTTGAGCTCTGAGTGGTATATGGCTTTACCCTCTCAGCGATAAGATGACTCTTGATGTGTTCATAATTTAGTGATTGCTTTACCTATAAGGTATTGGATAGTATCGAATCGTAGCTGAGATTATGGTTGATATATGATGGCTAGATGTGTCCCTTGATTATTAAGTTCGGATAACTCGTTGAGAGATTTTGATGTGTTCGGATGAATCATCGCTAGACTTTGACGATTGGCATTATGTTGGGTAATAGAAATTGAAAATATGAAATGAATGTCTTAGTTGGGAAAGGAACAAATTACAGATTTAAGCGTTACTTGAATCAGTTGGGTAAAAGGATTGTAGGCTCAGTAACGATGGTGGGGTGTTGCTATCGAAAGATTTTACGAGAACAACTATAGACCGAATATTGAACGATGTTGGAATTGAGTAAATGAAATTGCATGTTAGATATCGACAAACTGATGGTGATGTTAGGCGCTTATCAGGATGTAGAGAATGATTTAGGAGATGCAGAGAGTTACATCAACGACCGAAAAGTAGAAAATAGGCTTAAGGAATATATGATCTTAGCACGTTGTGCAGCTGTGCTTGAGAAAATTTGATGTGTCCTAAATTAACAAGTAATGACCCTTGATTTTTGAGGCATAGAGAATGAGTACTTGTCCCTTGATGCATGAAAGAGTCGATGTTCCTTATGAGATTTTGATGGCTGATATACAATTAAGAATCGAGATGCAGCGATACGTAATAGACCATGTCGGTAGATGATGTTGTCGCATAAATAACGAGTTTGGATGGAATATAGAATTGTTGGATTATGACTTAGCTAATGAGTTATGTTATATCCACTAGATGACCGAAATACGAATGCTAGATGATTGGTGCCATGGAGATTGGATCGGTGCATGAATAGTAAATCTTCTTATAGAATCACAAAGAGATAATGCAAAACGAATATTGATGGTTAACATGAATAGCTAAGAGATAACCATGTTGGGTGCTAGCAAAAATTTATAAAGGATGCTTTCGGAAGAAATACGATTATGTAGTTGCCTTATTTTGTTGGTTAAAAGAGTACAGACCGTATCGATGATCTAAAAATGTGGGAAATGAATATGTCGCAAAGAGACCATAGAAAAGATGCTAAATAGTAGAGTATTGAGGTAACAATGTTGGAGACTCAGAATAGTTGACCCGTGAATAGACAATTTGAGTACGATATGAGGATACAAGTTGAATTGAGCAGATGTTATGTCTATGCAAGTAAAAATTGAAAGTTTGGATATTCGATTGATAAAGATTTATATGATGGATTCGGAATTGACCCATAAGAATTATTTGATAGAATTGTCGGATAGATTTTGTCGGTTGCGGGTAAGTCTAGAATGAGACTTCGTTGGGTATGGCCCGAGTATGAGTACGGGTAGAAAGACTTGACCCTAGAATGTCGGTTGGTTGCCTAAAGTGTCGGTTGGTTGCCTAAGTTTTAGATTGGTTGGCTATGTTATTTCAGTTGTTCGAGTTTGGGAATAAGTTCATAAGATTGGGGTGGTTTCCATGTCCCTTAAGTTGGTCGGATTATAGATTGTCACTGTAATAAGATAAAGTTGTCCTTATGATAAGAATTTGTTGCCTCTAAGATCAGAGATAGATATGTCCCCATAGCTATCTGTCACGCCCCAGAACCAGGATACTGGAGAGCGGGGGACAGATACAGCCAGTTACGCACATTGAAGTATAATCTACCTCGATTTACGGTCATGGCTGTCTAGATACATGAGGGTTTATCTACAAGCCAACAGTCTCTTATGGTCATGAACAAGCCTAATATCTCAACAAGCAAGTAATTGTTACAAGATGTAAGATCATCAGACATACAAGTAAGGCATCCCAAATATCATATATTCAGATGATCATGAAGCTAGTCATATAAAATACGAAGACTAGCAAGAGTTTAACTCATACATGATCAACCGTAGGATTTGTCAATCATGTAACAGCCCGTACGCAGACAGAAATTAAAGTTTCAACACGAGCTAACAGTTGCTCGACTGCTAAACGCCTCAAAAAAATAATTTATAATAAAGTGGGAGGGCAAAATAAGAAACCCACTCGTTGCCAGGATTACTTCTGGTATTCACTATCTGGCTAGAAGGCAGGTAGATCCTCGGGTGCTACTCCAAAATCTGGCCGTACAAAACCAGCTGTGTCAGAACCCAGAAGAGCAAGTGCCACAAGGGAGGCTTCACTTAGGAACTAAGCCAGCATATTAGATCACAAGACATAAATAATAACAAGTAAACTGGAGTTAGAAAAATAGGGGGATAAACGATAAGATAACTAAGAAACTATTCTGGTAACCAAGTTACAACCCATAAACCAAACAAGGACCAGGGTTATAACCCTTCACCTGAACAGAGCTTAGACTCTAACCATTTATCGACAAGAGTAAAGCATAAACAGTAATGCACTGAATAACTGGTACTGTCTAGACAAGACTAGAATAGATTCTATTCATAATTCACGGCCAAGCAAAGAGTACAGCTTGATACTTTAACTAACTAGGGTTGTCATAAGTCTATTTACTAGCAAGATGCAATGAGATGTTCCAACAGTCATAAGCCTTGCAGACTATCCATATTATCCTGACGCAGGTTGAGAGAGTTGATTAGGTGACTTGGAGGTGCAACACATGACAGTGTGCTGGAAATGTGTCCTACTCGACGGCAGGCTACAAGTCCACTTAAGGCGCTCAGATAACAGGATTGCATGTGACTGAAAAATCTCTTTATGAGATACTTGATCAATCTAGTCATTATCCTAGTCAGATTTAGTATGAATTCCTGACCGTGGTAATCAGGAATCTATGTCCTAGATATGATGCAAGACTAGACATGTAGCTTGTACAAGAATAATCATCCACGGTGTCAAGATAAGAGTTACTTAGCGAGTTGAGATAGTCGTCGCAACAGCATTCAAGGCTTACATGTCATGTTAGGTTACTTATCATGTCAAGAGTGCGTCACAACGGACCACTATCAAGAATTTTCATGTCAAGGTTGCTTATCAAGAGTGCGCCTCGACGGACCACTATCAAGAATTATCATGTCAAGGAAGATCACATTATCATGTTCATGTCAAGTTCTGATTCATAGCCTAGAATTATCATGCTCAAGTCCAAGTCACTAGTTCAATGCCAACTAGTAGTTAAGTCGGATCGTCGTAATTTAGGCCAAGTATAGAAAACATGCAAAGAAGATCGAGAGCACCCAAATGTAACTGAAACCATAAGTCATATATAAATTCTAATTAAAATGAGACATGAAGATTCTTGAAGGTAAGACAATGATCTATAACTTGCATGTTCTGAGTTTTTCAGGATTTTTGCTACTTAAATAGCTCAAACAGGAAAAAATAGTCATTTGGAGTGATTTGTGCACTGGTGCGTGAGCAAAACTGCCCACGGCGTACGTTACGCACAAGCATGACACACGTTGCATGGTAGAAAATTGTGCGCGGTGCATGGCGGACAAGTTGCGCTGCACGCACGAGCAAAACCGCCCACGGCGCTCGTTACGTGCAAGCACGGCACATGTTGCGCGGCAGCACGGCGCACGACGCGCAAGTTGCGCTGCACATGCGAGCAAAATGCCCACGACACACGTTGCGCACAAGCATGGCGCACGTTGCGCGGCAGTGCGGCACACAAGTTGCGCAAGCACGCAGCAAAACCGCCTACGGTGCACATTGCGCGCAAGCACGGCGCACGTTGTGCGGCGCACAAGTTGCACTCCGCGCGCGAGCAAAAATGCCCATAACGCACGTTGCGTGCAAGCACGGCACGCAGCGTGCGACAGCGAAGATGCTGTGCGTGGCACTGTTCATCGTCTCGACAACACCAAAAGGTGTGGGGAACCCATGAACACGAAAATGGCATAACATCCTCATACGAAGTCGAAATCAAGCAGTTCAAAAGCCTAAATTGGGTAGAATTAAATTGTCTACATCATGGAACCAATAGATCTCAAAAATAACCAAGTTTCAGTGATCAAAACCAAGGAAAACCAAAAAAGTTACAAACTTAGATCTACAAGAATCCATCCATCAAACCCAAAAATATCACGTTCTAAAGAAGCTTAGAATCAAGTAATGAAAAGAATGGAACAATAAAACTTGAGATCCATCATGAAGCAAGTTGTACTTGCCTAGGGCTTGGTAGGTGGGAGGTGTAAATAAAGAAGATGAAGAAGTAAATCTAAATAATGGAGGAGAGAGAAGGAGTTGGTTTTTATACAAAATCTCTCCATCTCAAACCAAAACAAACTAAGCCAAGCCAAGCCAAGTCAAATTGAACCGAACCAAATTAAAATAAACTAAGTCAAGATTAAACCAAGACTAGGCTAAGCAAGAGAAGTCTAATTACGGTCCATCTGACAAATGTCAGAAATCCATATACGTATACTGAAAATACGAACAACAGAAAATGGGAGTGACAACTATACCCACCTTAAAAGAATTTCATCCTCAAAATTTAATCAAGAGACTAGAGGTGTCGGGGTGAGCTACACTAATACTGGCAATCTACGACTGGCAGTTAATCAATCAATCATTAATGCAAGCAAGGAATTTAAAAGCATAAGACATAAGAAGGACATTATACCTCATGAGTCAAACAGGTGTGGATATCGCGATCGGATATCATCCTCACGTTCCCAGGTTGACTCACCCAAAGAGTGATGACCCCAAGCAACACGGACTAAACTAATAGTCTTGTTCTTGAGTATCTTCTCCCTTCAGTCCAATATGGATACGGGCCTTTCCTTATACGAAAGGTTGGTACCAACAACCAATTCCGAATGATCAATAATGTGGCTCAGATTTGGAATGTACCGTCACAATTGGGATACATGGAATACGTCATGTACCTCACATAATGACGGTGGATGGCGAGACGATATGACACATCACCTACTCGTTCGAGAATATCAAACGGTCCCATATACCTAGGACTAACCTTTCCCCGTACACCGAATAGAATGACGCTACGGGTAGGCGAGATCCTAAGGAATACGTGGTTGCCGATAGAAAACTCAAGAGGGTGCCGATGAGAATCGGCCCAATGGCGCTGACGATCTTGTGCAACTCGAAAGATGACCCTAACTTGTCTGACCACCTCGATAGTCTGCGTAGCCATTTCTAGACCAAGCATCTGCCTCTCACCTACATCATCCCAGGCTAAAGGTGATCTGTACTTCCTGCCATACAGTGCCTCAAATGATGCCATCTGGATACTGGCCTGAAAACTATTATTATAGAAGAAGTCTACCAAGTTCAGGTGATCTTCCTACGAACCACCAAAGTCAAGTGTACATGATCGTAACATATCTTCAAGAGTTTGAATCGTGCGCTCTGACTGACCATCTGTCTGCGGATGATAAGCTGAACTGAGCTTGAGACGAATCTCCAAACTCTTCTGAAGACTCCGCCAAAAGTGTGATGTAAATCTTGAATCTTTGTCTGATACAATACTGACTGGCACTCTGTACAATCTGACTATCTGTCTGAGGAACATCTCTGCAAGCTGATCCATTAACTGACCAATTCTGAAAGGTAGAAAATGAGTTACCTTTGTGAGTCGGTCAACTATGACCCATATTGCATCTCTCCTAGCTGGAGATTTAGGTAACCCAGTTATAAAATCCATAGTGATATGCTTCCACTTCCATTCTGGGATCGGTAAAGGTTGAAAAAGTCTAGCTGGTCTTTGATGTTTAGCCTTAACTTGTTGGCAAACTAAACAACAAGAGACAAACCGGGCTATCTCCCTCTTCATGCCATTCCACCAAAAATATTGATGGATATCACGAAACATCTTCGTACCACCAGGATAAATCAAATACTGTGAACCTCTGCCATGATCTCTTGCCTGATATTATTACTACTAGGTACACAAAGACTCCTTCCATGTCAGAGTGTACCGTCTTCGTGAATGCATAATTCTGGTCTTTATCCCGCTTTACATTCTGCTCTAAGCCGTTGAAGCTTAGAATATGTTGATTGAGCTATCTTGATTCTCTCGACTATACTGGACTGAACTTGCATACTAGCCATCAATACTACATTGGTATGAAGAACTACTTCTATTTCCATCTTCTGAAGATCTGCTAATAACTCTGGCTGTGCTGTTAGAAAATAAGCTCCTGCTCTTCTGCTCAACGCATCTGCAACTACGTTGGCATTCCCAGGATGATACTGCAGGTTGATGTCATAATCCACCAGTAACTCTAGCCATATTCTCTGATGCATATTGAGATCCTTCTGGGTAAACACATACTTAAGACTTTTGTGGTCGGTGAAAATCTCTACCCGATCTCCATACAAATAATGCCTCCAAAGCTTAAGTACAAAAACCACCATTGATAACTCCAAGTCATGGGTTGGATAATTCCTCTCATGATCACAAAGCTGACGTGACGCATAAGCTACTACCTTACCATGCTGCATCAAGACGCATCCCAATCCTCTGCCGAAAGCATCATAATAAACTAAAAATCCTCCAGTTCCATCTGAAAGCGTGAGAATGGGGGTCGTCATCAATCTTTGCTTCAACTTCTCGAATGAACTCTGACACTCTGCTATCCAGGAAAACAGCACATCCTTGCGGGTCAACTGCGTCAGTGGTGCTGAAATCCGAGCAAAGTCTGACACAAACCGCCGGTAATAGCCCGCCAATCCTAGAAAATTGTGAACCTCTGCGACGGTACTGGGTACTGGCCATGTCTCTATAGCCACTATCTTCTGGGGGTCAACTTCCACTCCACCTCTGGTGATGATGTGATCTAAGTACGAAATGCGATCAAGCCAAAATTCGCACTTGCAGAACTTTGCGTACAACTGGTGCTCTCTGAGAATCTGAAGGACTATTCGAAGGTGCTGCTCATGCTCTGCTTCATTCTTGCTATAGACTAAGATGTCGTCTATAAACACTATCATGAACTAATCCAAGTAAGGCATGAATATGCGATTCATGAGATCCATGAAAACTGCTGGTGCATTGGTCGCTCCAAATGGCATAACAAGAAACTCTCAATATCCATATCTAGATCTGAACGCCATCTTTGAAATATCTTGCTGTCATACTCACTTTTCGATTTCAAGGGTATTTTAGTAATTGTGATTTATTTAAATTTTTATGATTTTTATTTGAATTTTTATCTATTTATTAATTAGATTGATTGCAATGTGATTGATTAATTGTAGACTGGTGACTTGGTAGTTTGACCTTAGCCAACCATAACCTAGAACCTTAATGCTATATTAGAAATTAGATTTATTATCATTAGAATTACTTTAGATTTTATTAGTAAATTTTTAGAGTGATTAATTGATTTTTTGCCATTTTTGACCTTTGTGTGATTTCCTGAATATGTTGACTCTTGTTTGTGCTAGCAACTGGTTTAACCATAGTGGACTTGTATAGGTGCCTAACCATGCATTAGAATTTTTATTTTCATTTTTAGAATTTAATTTGTGCATTAGAATATTTTTAAGGCTTTTAATGATTTAATTAGCCTTTTTGCATGTAGGCCTTTGAGCTTTTTGACTTGGGCCCATTTCTACTTGAAAAAGAGTTGGCCCAAGTGAAACCCTAACCCTAGAGAACCCCTCTTGGCTGCCCAACAGCAGTACCCCCTCCCATTGTTGCATTCACTTGTAGTTTGTAGCCTCCACCAAGAAACCCTAAGAGATCCAACTCTACAAAACACCTTTTTCCTTCATCCGGAGTCCGTTTCTTCCCAAACGAACTCCGTTGTGCTCGTCGAGGATAGGAGGATCTGCTGGACTATTTTTGGAGTGGAGACAGAAGGTTTTGCTAGAGAAAAATTGGTCGATACGACAACCGAGGAGCCCCGATCATTGAGTTTTGACACTCAATAGGTAAAACCCTAATCTATCATTGTAAATATGGTTTTTTCTTCATTTTTGCATCCATATAGGTGCCCTAGCCTTGCCCACAAAATTTGGTAGGATTTCGACTCCGTTTGATGGAGGTATCGAGCCCGTGTCGGTCCCTTACGGCACGGCACGTATTCGACGAAATGCCACTTAGGATAGAAAGTTGTTGTTTTTCATTTCTGTCTTCATGGATGTTTAGATAATATGATTTTAATAAACTTTCGTGAAGACGGATTTGGGTTTGACATCGTTTCAGCGGCGTTTCGGGCAACGGACGTACGAGCACGGATCCCGTGCACGAGGCCTTGCGTACCCTGCTGTCTGCGTGTGATTGCGCGATGCACAGAGCGTGAAACTTTTTTTTGAATGGTATATATTGTAGTGCCCCGACCCGCAAGATACCTTATGATGGATGGTTGGTTCGATGAAGCCTTGTTGGACTTGGGAATATGCGAAGGATCGCTTGGAAGGCTATACGATCGTAGCAGTAATCGTCTTATAAATATAAGTAGTGTTGAACCCTTTGAAGATCCTTTAGCTTCACGCTTAAATAAGGATGAGTACGCTATGTTTCTTGTTGAGTTGCTCAATAACACCTTGCATGGAATTCAGAAAGATAATGAAAGATAAATAATCACCTGACCGTAAACTGTTGTTGCTAGATGAATTGTATGCTTGTATGATGTTGCGATAAAATACATGACAGGTGAAGCAAAGTCCCAAATACTTGGGCAATGGGTATATCGAGCCTTAGCTCAACGAATAGATGGTAACATAGATATTAAGACCCAAGAACTGGACAATAAGTATGCTTGAATTATGTCTGAATGAATGTATGCTAAAACGGATGCTAAGTCCCAAGAATTGGGCGGTGAGTACATTGAGTTGGTTGGAAAGTTGTATGGTATCAAAGATGTGGGAAAGTGATTGGGTAACAACATTCTATTATCACGTCGCCGATATAGAATATTGATTATGCCAACACCCTTGAATGAGAAAGATGGAAATACGAATGAGAATGGTGGCTGAGCACTTAGTTTTCTTTATGATGCATTATATATTTTCTTCATAGATAAGTTGCATATAGTTGCATGGTCATGGACAACTTGTCGACAAGGTAGTTCCTTGAATGGTAATCCGTGGCCACGGATCCGGTTCATCCTAGGGGGACAAGGATTGGTGCCGACGTACTGGCATCGGTATATGGGACCTTCAGTGGGGCTAGCTACCCGTATTGTAGGTGGTGCCGTATACCTGAAGGACGGTCCAAGATGGCGAGTCGCCAGTGGCCTTCATATAGACAGGTCTAGTGCTAACAATGTCTTATGTAGGACGAGTACAGGAAAGGATGTCGGCTGTTGGTAAGAATCACCTGAATAGTGATAATTATATTGAATTATGATATTATTCCTAACAATATCTTGTGCAGGCTGAGTAAGTATTATAAATATACAGGGATGGCTACACGACTGTGGGTAAGAATCACCAAAGGGTAATAATTGTATGCTTTAAATTATGTTGGCTGTGAGATTTGCATGATTTACTTCTTGTCGGATACAAACATGAAATTGACCCTAAGGCAACGAGAAAGACCATTGTTAATAATGTTCTATAACATGATTATTTAGTATTGTCTTCTTAGGTAAGTTGGGCCAGCACTGCTCGCTAGTACATTGATGATGTATTGACCTACGTTGTGGGCAATATTACAGGTTCTTGCGTATGGGGGAATCGTTTGATCAGTGCTTGGCATCGATGATTCGGATGGGTGTGCAGAAGCTCTTCTTTAAGGATGACATCTTCTACTATACGGGATATAATGTATGGAACAGTATAACTCGGTTGTACTTGTAAGGTTGTAGCCAAATTGGCAAGTTCATCGTAAAGAAGTCGGCATATTCAGTTGTAGCCTAAAGGGCTAGTGTATATATTCAGTTGGCTATTCAAGAGTCTTGTAATCAGTTGTAAATTCTGTATTCTGCTGCAAGTCTTGTAATCCATTGCAATTATCAATAAAAAGATACATTTTTTCATAATCTTGGGTGACTTCAATTTATCTGCTTGGTTTTGCTGCGCTGTCCTTATTTTCTGAAAAATACCAGGAACTGTAATGGTTTTGCCTTGTACAAGTGTAATCTAGACTTGTACGGCATCACGTCCAGTGGCTAGTTTTTGATCCTCCAGGATCGGGGTGTGACAAGCTCGACCCCAAGCTTCCCTCCTGAAGTGCTTCCTTAGTAATGTCAAGCTTCTAGCCTCTTGGAATGAAGGGATTGGGTTTTAGAAGGGTGGCTAGGTTTCTCTTCTTGTTTGGAATGAAGATGAATGAACTAAAGCTTGACATGAAGGATTTTATATAGGCTCTCATTAGGTTAGGGTTTGGTTGTAGGTATAGTTAATCTGACTTAAAGCCCTTCCTTATTGTCATGACTAGAAACTTTAATAATGTGCAACAAATGTGTCATGCCCCACAAGCCAGAATACTAGAGAGCGGGGGACAGACACAGCCAGCTACGTATATAGAAGTGTAATCCACCTCGATATACGGTCATGACTGTCTAGATGTATGAGAGTTTATGTACAAGCCATCAGTTTCTTATAGTCAAGAAGAAGCGTAGTGTCTCAATCTCAAGCAAGTAATAATAGTTACAAGATGTTAGACCATCAGATATTCAATAGTAAGGTATCCCATACATTTCATATACAGATGATCATGAAGCTAGTCGTACAAAATGCAAGGACTAGCAAGAGTTTCAGTCGTACATGATCAACCATAGGATTTGTTAATCATGTTACAGTCCTTATGCAGACAAGAAATATAAGTATTCAACACGAGCTAACACTTGCTCGGGGCTAAACGCCTCAAAAGAATATTTTACAATAGAGTGGGAGAGCAAAATAAAATCCACTCGTTGCCAGGGTTACGTCTAGTGTTCACCATATGGCTAGAAGGCTGGAAGATCCTCGGGTGCTGCTCCGAAATCTGGCCATACAAAACCAGCTGGGTCAGACCCCAGAAAGAGCAAGTGCCACAAGGGAGACTTCACTTAAGAACTAAAACCAGAATGTCAGAACATCAACAAGAATAATAATAGGAAAACATGAAATGTAAATAAGGCAACAAATTATGAGAGGACGAGGAACTATTCCGAAAGCCAGGTTACAATCCTTAAATCAAACAAGGACCGAGGTTGTAACCCTTCGCCTGAACAGAATCGGGTCTCTAGCTATTTATTGCTAAGAGTAAAGCGTAAGCAAGCATGTCCTGAGATAGCCATGTACTGGATCTAGACAAGACTAGACAGGATTGGACTCCATCCAACATTCATGGCCAAGCAAAGAGTACGGCTTGATACTTTAACTAACTAGGGTTGTCACAAGCCTAGTTACTAGCAAGATGCAATGAGATGTTCCGACAGTCATAAGCCCTACATCTATCCAGGTTATCCAGACGAGGTTCATGTATGAGTTATCAAGAATTATTAGGTGACTTAGAGTGCAACACATGACAGTGTGCATATTACTTGTTTCAAGAAGTGCCCCACATGATAGTGGGCTGGAAATATGCCCTACTCATCGGCAGGCTACAAGTCCACCAGGTGGCGTCGGGATAACAGGATTGCCTGTAACTGGAAAAATCTCTCTATATGAGCTATTTTGATCAATCTAGTCATTAACCTAGTCAGATTCAGTTGAATCCCTGACCGTGGTAACCAGAAATCCATGTCCTAGAAATGATGCAAAACGAGACATGTAGCTTACACAAGCACAAACACCCACGGTGTCAAGATGAGAGTTACTTAGCAAGTCAAGATAGGCGTCGCAACAGCATATCAAGATTATCATGTTAGGCTACTTATCAAGAGTGCGCCGCGACAGGCCACTATCAAGATTATTCTTGTCAAGTTGCTTGTCAAGAGTGCACCACGACGGGTTACTATTTATCATGTAAAGCCATATTGTCATATCATGTTCATGTAAAGGGGTACTTGTATACCAAGAATTCACTTGGCCAAGAGTGCGCCACAGCAGGCCACTAAAGGAATTATCAAAGAGGGTACATGCCATACTGAGATCGTGTTCGAGCTCAAAGCACGCACATGGCATAGATAATAACATTATACAAAGCTTTCATGCTAAGTAAGTCATGTTCATGTGATCATGTCGTGATATTGGTTAAATTAAGACAAGTTATGCCCAAAATTCACAATCATCAAATCAGGTAGTCACAAGTTAGGCTGAGTACAAGATGCAAACCATTTAAAACATAAAAAATATAATAATTAAAGAACATGCAAGGGGCAAAGGCATGGGGGTCAAGGAAGCATGCGGCCAAGACATGCGGTCCGCAGGACTGCAGCGGTCAAGGGATCATGCGGTCTGCAGGACCAAGATGATCCGTATGACCAGAGGGGCCAAGAGACCATGCGGTCTGCAGGACCAAGACAGTCTGCATGACCAGAGGGGCCAAAAGACCATACGATCTGCAGAACCAAGATGGCCCGCATGACAAGAGGGGCCAAGAGACCATACGGTCTGCAGGACCAGGACGGTCCGCATGACCAGAGGGGCCATGAGGCCTTGCGGTCTGCAGGACCAAGAAGGTCCACATGACCAGAGGGGCCAAGACTCATGCGGACTGCTGGACCAAGACGGTCCGCATGACTAGAGGGGCCAAGACTCATGCGGTCTGTAGGACCAAGACGGTCCGCATGAACAAAGGGGCCAAGAATCATGCGGTTCGCAGGACCAAGGCGGTCCGCAGGACTGCATGCGGCCAAGACTCATGCGGCCAAACTGCTCATCTTTTCCAAAAATTCGAGAATGATGGCCATGGAACCCATGAACTTCAAACATGCATAACTCGGCCAAAACAAAACAAAATCTAACTTTTCAAAGGTCAAATTTGGGTAAAATGAAATTGTCTACCACATGGAATAACTAGATTTTGAAAACAAACAAGTTTGATAGATCAAAACCAAGAAAAACCAAAAATGACATAAACTTAGATCTACAAGAAAATATCCACCATAATCAAAAGTGCTAAGTACTAAAGTGTCATAGAATCATGTTAGAAAGACAATGAAACAAATAGAATGAGGTTCCTCCATGAAGCAAGTTGCACTTGCCTAGGCTCTCTAGGTTGGTCGGAGAGTAATGGAGAAGAATGAGAAGAAATAAATGGAAGTAATGAAAAGAGAGAAAGGGGTGGTTGAATTTTATAAAGAGAGGGGATGGTTCAACATGTTGAACCAACCATCAAAATAAACCAAACCAAGCCATCCAAAGCAAGTCAAGTTGGACCAACCCAATCCAAGGTCAACCCTAGTCAAGATACATCAAGGCAAGCCATAGAGAAATACAGAAATATAGTAAATAAATTATGGGTCGAAATCTGTATACGTACACTGGAATTACATATAACGGGAAATGAGAGAGACAAAATGTAATAACTAACTACTAACTTGTCTAACAATGGCTGATCTAATAAATCATGCTTATGAGTCAAGTCAATTTAAATGGGGTCCACTACACCTAATGATTAGGCAGTCTACTAATAAATACAACCATCATATAAAAAATATACATAAATTATAAAATAAAAAAATTATCCTTGTTCTAGAAAAGTGGTGGTGACATCTATACACCCAGAGCACCAAAGTAACTGAGTGAGTGTTCTTTTCTGTTACCCACTATTTCTTTTATATATTCTTTAGCGACATTTAGATTCCGAGCACTTGTTTAGCTCATAATTTTTGACCTTAACATTGAGCCTACGGGCATAGCATGAGATGCATATATTATAGATTACAGCTAGAGTTGATCATGTATGACTTATACTCCTGCTAGTTCTTTATATTGTACTACTAGTTTCATGATCATTTATATATTATAGGATGCGACACTTTACTATTTTATATGTCTGATGATCCACTACCAAAATACAGCCATTTAGCGACGGACCGTTAGCGACGGATAAAGGCTGTCGCTAATAGCGACGGACTACGGACTAAGTACAGACTGATTGTCGTCGAAAAGCTGACATTTTTTTTATTTTAAGGGCGAGCAAAGGTCGCCCATCCGTCGGTACATCGTCGGAGATATAGCGACGGATCATGAAGCCGTCGCTTTGCCGTCACTTAGTAGTCAAAATTGGCAAGAAATATTGAAAAAAAATTCACAAAATTTTTTCGACAACATAGCGACGGATATTCCATCGGCTATCTAAGGGGATATAGCGACGGCCTTTATCCGTCGCTAGTCCGTCGCTATATGTCAGCCCTAACTTAAATTTAACCGACGGGGGGGGAGAGGAACTTTTCATCCCCCCCAATTTTATCTCTCTCTCTCTCTCCAGGTAATCTCCCCCCTCTCTCTCTCTCTCTTTCTCTCTCGGTGGTCGGGGCCGGCGGTGGTGGGGGTGGGGGTCGCGGTGGTGGGGGTGGGGGTCGCTGGGGGGTAGGGAAGCAGAGGGACCATTTCGGGGTGGGGCGGTGGAGTTGGGGGTCGCAGGGGGAGGGGGTTGGGCAGCGGAGGGTGGTTTCGAATTTGGGGTAGGGTGGTGGAGGTGGGGGTCACGGGAGGGAGGGGGTAGGACAGCAGGGGGTTGGGCAGCGAAGGGGGGTTTCGAATTCGGGGTGGGGGTGTTGGCCGGGGCTCGACGGTGGGGGGGTAGGGCAGCGGAAGGGGGCCGGGGTGGGGGTGGTGGTGGTCGACGGTGGTGGGGGTGGGGGTCGGGGGGGGATGTAGGGCTGTGGAGGGGGGCCGGGGGGGCGGAGGCCAGCCGGGGGTGGAGGCGATGGCCAGCTGGGGTTGGGGATCGGCGGTGGTGGGAGTGGGGAGTTGGGGGTCGACGGTAGTAACACACACACACACACAAACACACAAACACACACACACACACACACACACACACACACACACACACACACACACACACACCGAAACAAATTTTTTTTGAAACCGAACCAAATCTCTTAGTGTATATATATATATATATATATATATATATATATATATATTTATATATATATATATATATATATATATATATATATTTTCTTTTTTTTTTCTTTTTTTAAAGGAAAACAGAAAGCTTTATAAACCAAGCCCACCGGCTGGACCAAAGAAGAGGTACAAAAATCCCATACCCAAAAAAAAGAACGGTAAGGGAAGGGGGAACAAAAAGCCCGTATACCCCAAAAAGATGAAACAAGTATACCCGACACCCCAAAAGAAAGAAAAAGCAAAGACAACAAAACTCAATCAAACTTAGCCAGTTGGCGAGAAATTTCTGCGATCACCTTCAATTCAGAATAAGAGGATCCCTCATACCTGAATTTATTCCTATTTTTCCATAAAACCCATAAGATGGCAGTCGCCGTTCTTCTAGCATCCCCAGGGCGCGAGAGACTCCACCATAAGGTGATGCGAACCGATAGGGGGACCGAGGCAATGGGCAGCGCCCAATTGGCGCCAAAGTGAAACCAAGTAGCAGTAGGGAGATTGCCTTCCGAAAGCACGTGAGACGCAGTTTCAGGGACCCCTTGCAACCAGCAATGACAGAGCAAGTTAGAGGGAATGCCCCAGTCCAGGAGGATGTCATCGGTAGGAAGTTTCTTCTTGAGGCTCCTCCAGCTGAGAATGCTCCACTTGATGGGGATCTTCCTCCCCCAAACACCCGACAAAATAGGGTCAACTTCCCATTTAGTGCGAGCGACGTCCCAGGCCGTCTTGAGCGAGAAAGCGCCACTGCTAGACGGAGTCCACATAAGTCTGTCTTCCTCTTCCGAGAGCTTGGGTAAGTATTTTTTGAATCCCTCGACAGCCACCTCCCCGAATAGAGCAGTCAAAGCCGGGAAATCCCATCCCCGACCCTCAATCCAGATATGCCTGGCAGTGATGTTGGCAAGGCCCTGGTGAATCGGGACCAGATATTGGTTCCTGACCCATCGTTCCGCAAAAATGTCATGGTCTCCACGGCCTGTCTTTATGTGAATGTGGTGTTCTCCCAGTTCTCTGCCCTTGATGAGGCGTCTCCAGATACGAGAGGCATTGCTATTGGCGATAGCCTTCGTAGGATGACATTTTTTGAAATATTTTGCTTGCATGAATGATGACCATAAAGATTTTTGATTACGTACCTTCCACCAGAGCTTAATGGAGAACGCGTCAACAACCTCCTTGATACTCCTGACTCCAAGTCCACCCTCACTTGTCGGCTTCGCCACACTAGTCCAACTAGCCCAAACATGTTTGTCGAGCCCATCTCTAATACCCCAAAAAAATGATGAGAAGAGCCGCTCAAGAAGCTTCATAATCCCGACAGTGGGGTTACATGCCGCGATCGAGTGCAAAGCCACAGAGCTCAATACATGCTTGATCAATATTAACTTGCCGCCCGGGGAGAGAATTTTATTAGACCAGCCCGCAATTCTGAGTTTGACATTCTCAACAAGCTGGGTGAAGAGAACAGCACGTCTCCTACCATAGGCGAGAGGACAGCCCAGGTATATGAATGGCGGGCTGTCAACAGCGAATCCCGATGCGCACGCGAGGGCACGCCGCCTAGAGGAGCTGCTACTGTGGTGAGTGAAAAGGGTGCACTTCCGCTCGTTGATCCTCTGGCCCGAAGCATTAGTGTAATCAGAGACCGCCTGCATAATAGTGCGAACAGAGGCTGCCTTGCCCGACGAGAAGAGGAGAACGTCGTCGGCAAAAGCAAGGTGGGATATGAATGGGCAGCCATTATGGGAGGAGTACCTGTCAAAGCTCGCCACATCTTGAAGCTTGTTGAGTCTCCTGCTTAGTGAGTCCGCCGCAATTATGAAGAGCGAGGGGGAGATGGGGTCTCCTTGTCTGATACCTCTGCCAAATTTGAAGAAGCCTGCCGCAACGCCATTCACCACAGGAGAAAACCAACAATTGGAGATAGCTCTCCAGGTGATGTTGATCCACTTCTCCGCAAAGCCGAAAGCACGCTGCACACTATTGAGGAAGGACCAGTCAACTCTGTCAAATGCCTTCTCCATGTCTAATTTAATGGCCACATTGCCCCCAGTCTTCTTGTTGTCCATGCTGCTAATCAATTCCTGAGCCATAAGAATGTTGTCGATAATATCACGCCCCTTCACAAATGCGCTTTGCTCAGGCGAGATGATCCTCGGCAGCACTCTCGCCAGTCTACTGGCAGCAAGTTTAGTGAAAACCTTATTAATGAAGTTGCATAGGCTCAGTGGCCTGTAATCCCCAAACGTCGTCGGGTTGTCATTTTTAGGTATCAGAATAAGATGGGTGCTCGTGATCGCTCTAGGGAGGGTCAGTCCCTGGAAAAAGGCCAAAGTCGCCTCAAAAACGTCTTGCGCAATGATGTCCCAGCAACATTGATAGAATTGACCCGATAGGCCATCCGGACCCGCAGTACTGTTTCCGTCCATGGCGAGCACCGTGCTTTTGACTTCCTCCAGAGTCGGGTCAGCACAAAGCATAGTGTTGTCTTCCTCCGAGATCAGGCTAGGGATAGAGAAGAGAAGGTCACCCGTGCCCAAAGGTCCTTCCCTCTCAAATAGCTTTTCAAAAAAAACCTTAGCTGCCTCTTGAATCTCCTTTTGGTTGGTGTAGCTCTGACCATCATTGGTGACGTGGTTGATTTGTAGCTTCTGTCTCTTACTTCTGACACAGCCATGGAAGAATTTAGTGTTCCTATCGCCTTCTAAGTCCCACTTGATACGAGCCTTCTGCCGCCAGTACGATTCTTCCGTAGCCAAGCATTGCTTGAGCTTCGCCCTAGCCTCAAATATGGCCGCCCTACTCTGCCCATCATTACCGGCATTAGCTTCAGCCCGGAGCACCGCATCCTCCGCCTCCTTGACGACAAGAAAAATGTCACCGAAGGTAGCTTTGCTCCATCTCCCAAGAGCAGTCCTGACTTTTTTAATTCTGATAGCAATCCTCGTAAGGGGATTTATGTGGAATGCATCATTCCAAGCTTCTTCAACCACAGCTTTGAAGTCATTGTGTTGGGTCCAGAAATTGAGAAATCTGAATGGTTTGATGATAGGAGGGGCGACCTTATCCATAGTGAGAAGAAGGAGGCAGTGATCGGATTCCAGGTCATTGAGATGCTCCACAGAGGATCGATAGACGGCATCCTTCCAGTGTTGGTCCCCTAGGATTCTGTCCAGGCGCGATCTCTGGTTCCTGCCTCCATCTTGTTTGTTAGTCCAAGTAAATTGGGATCCCCTGTAATGGAGTTCTTCCAAGTTGGCCTGGAATATGAAGTTGGAGAATTCCTCTATGGATCTGTAGACAGGCGGCAGACCACCAGTCTTCTCCTCCACACCCCTAATGGCATTGAAGTCGCCCCCGTATAGCCACGGGCAATCTTCACGAGAGCTACGGATGTGTAAAAGTCTCTCCCAGAGAAGTCTTCTATGCTGCAAACTGCTGCCACCATGAACAATAGTAAGAAGAATTTTGTTGTCCGTACCTGTTTCTTCCACCGTGACCGTGAGAGCCTGGTCGTGGTCATCTATCAAACTGATTTTGATATTGTCCTTGGCGAGGAGCCAGATGTCCTTGCAGCCGGCTACACCATTGGGAAGTTTGAGCTTCATTTTGTAGGTGGTAATTCTGTCCGCTGCCATCATAGGTTCGATAATAGCCAATATAGACACTTTGTGGATTTTGCAAAGGGCCGTCACTCTAGTAAGAGTACGTTTGTTAGCCATCCCACGAACATTCCATATGAGAAGTTTATTCATGGAGAGGAGGGTTGAGGAGGGGGGTGGGGTGTGCATCTCTGATAGCCTTATTCTTGCTAGCCTTTTTCTTCTTCTTCCTACTCTTAGTAGCCTGGATAGGTTCTTCTCCCTTGTCCGCTTCCTTCTGTTGCTCTGAGTTATCTGCTTCACTATCCTCATCCTCCCCCAAGTGCTTGTACAAAGAGGGAGGCATAGAGACAGTAGAATTCTTACTGGCATTGCCCAGGTTGTGTTTCTCCCCTTCCTTCACAGTATCAGAAGTGTCAGCCCCCATATTACCTTCAGTTGGTGAGAGGAGCTTATGTTTGCTGTTCTCCTTTCGGCTCTCTTCCATTTCTTCCTGTCCCAGCAAATCAGTGATGGGTACCATGTCTTTGTTTTTATCCCCTGCTTTAACGTTGTTGATAGGTAGAGCCTGGATTTCACCATCTTTAAGCCCTGTCCCTTCTTCCTCATTGATTTCCTTCCCTCTAGTCCCAGGTGAATTCCTTACCTCTAGAGCACAATCTGTATCAGGTTCCTCTTCAATCACCATAAGCTTTTTGCCCTTCCCTTTTCCTGCTCTCTCTTCTTTTCCTCCTATCTCTTTTCCTCCGTCTGAGCCTCTCTTATTTTGCTTCCCTGTCTGGTCCGACCTTCGATCTCCCCTTTTGTCATCTGTGGCCGGTCCATTCCTGGCAGACCCTAGGGTAGAGGCGCTCCCGTCCCCTCCATTCCCTATTCCTGTCTTGGGGGTGGTCTTAGAGTTCTTACATCCTTCAGCAAAGTGCCCCCTATGCTTGCAGTTCCTGCAGTATTGAGGAGGGTTCTCGTAGAAAATAGGTTGCCAGAAGCTCCTATCCCCTGGGAGGTGAATACGCACTTTGTGCAGCAGAGTAGAACTCACATCTACCTCGACCAGAATTCTAGCACAATTCGGTCGAGAGCCCAAGGAGGTGGCTTTGTCTAATGCCAGGGGAAGACCTATACACTCCACAATGTTAAAGAGAACCTCCTTAGCAAAAAGGTGGGGGGGAAGGTCTGGGAGAGTGACCCAAACCGGCGCCAGGGGGGTTTCGACGAAGGGGGAGAATTCTGGCGTCCATTTGAATAGACGCATTGGGCATTTACCGACCATCCAGAGATCACGCGACCTCAGCCTAAGGAAGTCGATCTCCAAATTGGGCTTGATCAGGAAATACCTCGCGTCCAGCGAGCCGATGGAAATATCTCCTTTGAATCCCATAGCAGCCACGGCGGAGCGAAGCTGAGCAATCGGGATTCGAGATTGAGAGAATTTGCCGATGAGGGCAAATTTGAGAGGCGCTATCAAGGCCGCTTCGTCCTGCAAATCGAAGGAGATGGCCGGAAAACCATGGAATGTGTCGAAGCTTTTGTGAGGGATGTTAGGCGGAACCGGGGGTGGAGAGTCCGCAGGACGAACAAGCGCCGCCGCGTAGGAGGGCGGAGACTCCGCGGTCCGCATGGCCAAGGGCACCAAGGACGCCATCCCGGCAGCCCCCGACCGGAGCGGGGAAGAGAGGGAGGGGGGATCAGAAGGGAAAGGGGATTGGGGGCACCCAGCACGGGAGCTAGGGTTTCCGAAGTTTTTCTATGATATATATATATATATATATATATATATATATATATATATATATATATATATATATATATATAAACTTTGGATCGAAATCCCTTAGTATATAAAATTAGTATATATATATATATATATATATATATATATATATATATATATATATATATATATATATATATATATATATATATATATATATATATTATAATATATATATATTTTTTATATATATATTTTATATATATATATATATTTTATATAAAAAAATATATATATATATTTTATATAAAATATATATATATTTTATATATAAAATATATATATATATTTTATATAAAAAAAATATATATATATATATATATATTTTATATATATATATATATATTTTTTTTATATATATATATATATATAAAAGATACTTCTCTTGCGAAGTAGAATACCATTGCAAGGTGAACTATATGATCTGACATAGAAAATTAAGTATCTTAATGTTCTATAGCTCTTGAAGACAGACTGATCTGACATAGAATATTAAGATACTTCTCTTGCGAAGTAGATTATGAACTCGATACGGCAGATACCTATCGGATATGGCCGATACTGAATCGATACATCAAATACGAATCCTAGCTATACGACCGATACTATCGGATAGGACGATACCAATTCGCTAAGGCCAATACCAATTTGATACGGCCTATACCAAACCTATAGACCGATATTAATCTGATACGGTCGATACTAAGTACATCCGGCATATACCAACGGATCCACTAGTTACTTTACGGTAGGCCCCAGAGTACCCCCGGACTCAGTTACATCCGGTTAATGGTGAGTACATAATTATATACTAATTCTATTTAGTTTGTCTTACGATATAGATTTTTACATCCAATCTGTGATGGATCGTTACTTCGTTGATCGTGCATGGATATACAAATGACAACACAAGAACAGAATAGATGTGAGTGACAATTTTCAGGCAGGCATGGAAGTGTTTCTTAAATATGCCATGAGCAAAGCTCAGTACATGGACGGTAACAAAATCAAGTGTCCATGTGGTAATTATCGCAATAGACGTTAGGAAGAAGTGGTGACTGTGAGAGATCATTCGACCCGTAAGGATTTCGTACGTGATTACGGCCTGTGGTCATCGCAAGGTGAACTATATGCGGAAAGACAGGTTACGAATGCTGCTACTTATGCTTTTGATGATAATGCTACAACAGATTTTGTCATCGAAGACGACGGATGCTCTGTTGATTATGGAGACCTGCAGAACCTTGTACGAGATATGGTGTACGATGCTGCAGGGCCTAATTTTGATCCGGAGGATCCTAATCCCGAGGCGAAGGAGTTCTATGATATATTTCAGGATGCAGATACTCTTCTATATCCTGGTTGTGAGACTCATTCCGTACTGTCAGTGATGATGCGGTTGTTGAACATAAAGTCTGATTTTAACTTGCCACAAGCTTGCTATAATCGGATTACACAACTAATCAAGGAGTTGTTACCGAAGGAATCAAAAGAGATCCCAAAAAACTTCTACAAGTCAAATATGATGGTCTGACAACTGGGAATGGGGCACGAGAAGATAGATTGTAGTCACAACGGATGCATATTATACTACAAAGAGAACGAGGACATAGAAAGTTGCAGCTAGCTGTAATGTGGATCATTACAAGCCAGTACATGGAAAAGGAAAATCAACTAGAAAACGACATCCTTACAAGTATATGCATTACTTTTCGATCACGAAGCGCTTGCAGAGGATGTATATGTCTCTGAATACAACAGAACACATGACGTGGCACAACGAAGAACGCACAAAGGACGATAGAGAATTGTCACATCCTTTGGATGGAGAGGCGTGGAAACATTTTAATTTGTTTCATCCAGATTTTGCTACAGAGCCTAGAAATGTACGTCTGGCGCTATGTTCTGATGGCTTCGCCCCTTTCGGGCAGTCGAGATCTTAATACTCCTGTTGGCCGGTTATTCTTATCCCTTATAATCTACCACCATAGATGTGTATGAAGACTCCTTATATGTTCTTGACATCTATCATACCAGGTCCCAAGAATTCGATGAAAAACATCGATATATATTTACAGCCGTTGGTGGATGAGCTGAAACAGCTATGGGAGATCGGCGTCGTGACCTATGATATTTCCAGGAAATAGAACTTTCAGATGAGAGCTTCATTGATGTGGACAATCAATAATTTTTCAGCATACGGTATGCTTTCGGGATGGAGTACTCACGGCACCATGTCTTGTCCGATATGCATGGAAAATAGTAAGGCGTTCCGCCTTAAGCATGGAGGAAAAACTTCTTTCTTTGACTGTCACGGTCAATTTCTGCCCGCGAGTCAACCTTGGAGAAAGAACAAGGACGCGTTCAGAGCTGGAAAATAAAAAAAAATTCATCCGCCTGCCAGATTGTCGGGATATGATATTTGGAAAGATGTAAAGGATTTGCCCACCGTAGTTGAAGATCCATCGAACAATCGTGTCGAGGGGTTCGGACAAAGCCATAACTGGACCAAACGGAGTATCTTCTGGGACTTGCCTTATTGGAAAGATAATCTTATAAGGCATAATCTTGATGTCCTGCATATCGAAAAAATGTGTTCGATAATGTTTTCAATACCGTCATGGATATTAAAGGAAAGACGAAGGACAATCCAAAAGAAAGACAAGACATTACCGAGATATGCAAGCGTCCTTATCTAAACTTGATACAAAGGGGAGCTGGTGGACCATTAATTAAGCTGATAGCACAATACACATTGAGCAAGGAAGATAGATTAATAATCTGCAAGTAGATATATACTTTAAGATTTCCCGACGGCTATGTGTCAAATTTGGCTAGATGCGTTGATCTCAATATGAAGAGTCATGACTGCCACGTATTTATGGAAAGATTACTGCCCATTGCTTTGAGAGAGTTGTTGCCTTCTGTTGTATGGGTTCCGTTGGCCGAGCTATCTACATTCTTCAGAGATATTTGTTCAACTAAGTTGACGGTGCAATACATGGTTGAACTTGAGGAGAAGATTGTCTTAACAATTTACAAGTTAGAGAAAATATTTCCTCCGGGCTTCTTCGGCAGCATGGTGCATCTACTGATTCATCTAGCATACGAAGCCCGTGTCGGTGCATCTGTTCATTATCGATGGATGTACCCATTTGAAAGGTAAATAAAAATCAATATAATTTAAGTTGAATTTAAGTGGAATTTAAAATTCATTGTTAATTCTCAAGATAATTTGTCTCTCTAGATACCTACACCATCTAAAGGAGAAAGTTGACAACAAGGCTCATATAGAGGCTTCAATATGTGAAGCATATCTTATCGAGGAGGTATCAAACTTCTGCTCCATTTATTTCGATACTCATGTTTAGAAAAATCGAAATAGACCTCAAAGGAATGATGAGGACGATGAGGATGGAGGTATATTCAATGTAAGGGACAAGCCTATTGGGGTTAGTAAGAAACAGTGGTTGACTGACGATGAGTATGGTGCCGCTCACCGATATGTCTTGTTAAATTGTGACATACAAGAAGTGAGAGATTTGGAGAAGTAAGTGACTACACTTACACTCGTTATAATCTCTAATTTGGTGAAGTAAGTGACTACACTTATTTTTATTCTCTCTAACAGTGTATTTAGAGATGAAGTCAAAATAAGGACACCCAATATTACCGATGAGGGACTTCAAAGAGAGGTTGATTGTACCTTTCCGTCCTGATTTCGCAAATACGTAAGTAACTGAGATAATATGTTATACGGCTACCATTAAAATATATGCATCTAAAATATTTAAATTATCAATATTTGTTTACAGGTTTTATTGCCTGAAACAACACTCACAAATGAGAGTATTCGTTATTTGGCATTGGGACAGAAGAAGCATGCAAAGACTTGGCCAGGCTATGTCTTTAATGGCTTCAAGTTTAAGGCAACTCAGAATGCTATAAATGTCGAATTTCTCAATGACGGCTTTAGTACCAAGGATTCTGGTGTTTGTATAAGAGGCACCATCTATGACGACGAGCCAGACTTTGACTATTATGGAGTGCTTCAGGATATTATAGATTTACAATATACTTCCCCATATGATATGCATATTGTGATATTCAAATATGAGTGGTTCGATACGACACCAAATATCGGTTGGAGAATCGATAAACAATTTCGATTCGTCGATATAAATCATCGCAGGAGGTATAGAAGGTCCGACACATTTGCGATAGCAAGTCAGGCTGTTCAAGTCTAATATACAAGCTATCCAAGGCATCGTAGAGATCGATTTGACTGGTGGACAGTATGTAAGACTAAATCTAGAAATACATTCAACGTTGGAGACCCAGCATACCAAGAGGACCAGATCGAAAATCCCCAATACTTGGGACAACAGTCGGATACCATGAATGTTAAAGATATTATTGAGAACAATAGAGGGGAGGAAGAGGTTGATACACAAGACTTAGTTGTCAACCAGGGGAGAAAGAGGCATCTTGAGGCTGAAGAAGAAGAAGAACTTGATGAGGATGAGAATACAGATGAAGTCGACGATGAGGATGAGGATGATGATGAGGATAAGAATAAAGACGAGGCCGAGGACGAGGATGAAGACGATGACGATGACGATGATTAGATTAAATATCGGTATATATTAAAAACACTTCCAAATACATGAATTTAGTTTGACCTCATAAAAGCACTTACAACTAACTTAGTGAATTCAGTTTAAACTTCTGCATTCTTGTTTCAATTTATGGTTTTGTCGTTCGATCATCTACTTATTGTATGATTTTCTTTTTGCAGATGGCACTCTTAGTTCTTTTTGTCGCGGCGGCACTCGTCGTCCTGCTGGTGGTATATATATATATATATATATATATATATATATATGTTTTAGTTTAGTTGTATATTAATTTATACTATATATTGTTAATTATGTTTATGTGTTCTATTTACAGGTATTATGGCTAACACTCCTCGTAGTGGTGTTGGTCGTGGTGGTGGTGGTGGTGGTGGTGCTGGTGCTGGTGGCCCTTGTCGTGGGCATGGTCGTAGTGGTGCTGCTGGTGGTAGTGGTCGGGGTTGCCTTCTGCAGTCTTGAGATATGACCCCATCTAGCGATCCCGACCCAGAGAGTACCCCAGGTATGGACTCATTCCACAGGCGATCTACCCTGGGGCTGTCATCCCCTTCGGCAAGGCATGCGTCTCCATCCGTTGACGGTTCCGTTCCGCCAGCGGATCCACCAGTTACTGCTCAGTGGGCCTCGGAGTACCCCCAGACTCAGTTACATCCGGTTACTGGTGAGTACATGCACGGAGCCGCGGATCCTCCGACGCCACCAGAGAGGCCGATGGGCGAGTTCCGACGAAAGCTATGGCCCACGGGTGAATCATAAGTAAATTTAAGTTAATTTATTAAATTTGTTTCATTTATTCAAGTTAATAATCCAGTCGTTGTTTCTTTGTAGTTTTTTTCATGGTATGCTGCAAGGCTTCTAGGGCAGATTATCCGGTCAAACTACCATGGCCCCTACCTCAATTTTTTTTAGGTGTCCATAGACTTGCAGTACGTCTGGATCGACGAGATGAGGGTATATATATATCTTATGGTTAATTATTAATTACTTTTTAATCAACATTTTTTTAATTACATAATAATTAAATTTGTATGTCAGAGGACGTTCTGGTGGCCCCCCCATCGCGAGGAGGCGATCCACAAAACCTACAAAAGTGCCGCCAGAAAGAAGATACGGGACGCGATGTATGACCTTCGAACGGCGCATTCGAAGAAGGAGTGGATCCGGCAGGACTATTATGAGCAGATCTTGGAGAAGATGGATGCTCCTGCATACAAGCAGAAATCGGAAAAAGCGAAGGAGAACCGATGGGCCGTGGGGCTAACATACGGGGGGATCAAGGTCCCACGCAGCAACGCTTGTAGATCTGGTGACATACCGTACATTCATTCCACTATCTAAATCGGTACTATTAATATACTTAATTAATTCAATTCTACGAATATTTCGTATACAGACCTAACGGGCGTTGAAGGAGGAAAAAAGGGCAGAATCGTTCACCATGCACGATGTATTCCAGCATACATACAAGAGGCGGAAGGATGGGAGCTTCGTCGACGAGAGGGCCAAGGAGACTGATGTAAGTACTTACGTTTATGAGATTTATGTTAGAATTATAAGTATTCAGACTATTACTTAGGTAAACTTAGGATTCAGACTATAACTTAGGGAAACATAGGATTTAGATTATAACGTAGGTAAACTTATAGTATAAACACATTCATTTGATAGGCTGCGTATCGTGGGTTCAGCCATCTGCTACCGAGGATGTCGACAAAACGACGCCCGCCCGGACGCCCTCTTCTACGGCCGCTCGCTATATGACGACATGTTCGTAGATACCGTCGACAGCTTTGGCGCCTGTACGGAGTCGGCTCCCTGGCGCCGTTGCATGCGATGATTCTGAGATTTCTACCGCCCCTGTCTCCTCTCGCGGCCCCGACAGACATTGATGTGAGGACACAGCTTGCGCATCTGAACGAGGCAGTATCGGACTTGCGGGCGCAAATGGCTAAGTACTTTCCGCGTCCTTCTACTGCTTCCGGTCCATCTGCTGCCAGTCCTTCTATTGCTGATGCCGATCCGTCTACTGCTGCTGCCGGTCATTCTTCCGTTGGACGTCTTTCTTTTGGCCCTGCTACCCCTATAGTACCGCCTCCTGCTGTGACGGCCCTTCTTGACCTGATATCGCCAGAGCAGCTACGCCAACTTCGAAACCGTATCTTCGACGGATTGCTGCCATACATGGTGGACGTGTATATACGTCGGGCGCAGCAGAGAGTACCACTAGTGAACGATCGAACTCCTCCTCCTTGATGTATTATATTTGGATAGTTTGACATCTTTTTAAATATTGAATATTTGTGTGTTTTATGTGTGGATAATTTTAAATATTGGCTAATGCTGAATGTTTGGATAATTGGTGTGTGATTTATGTTGGTTTGTGTGATGTATTTATGATGGATTATATATTGGTGTGTGATGTATATTGGTTTGTTGGTTTCTGTGATGTGTGATGCATATTGTGATTTTTCAATGCTTCAGATGTTGTGTGAACAGGGAATGCTCTGTTTTATGCAACAAAAAAAATTCAAAAATTACCCAGTTGGCGACGGACTAGCGACTACTTGTCGACGAATTATCCGTCGCTAACTGGAGATATTCCTAGTTAGCGACGGGTTGGCAACTACTGATGTCATATCCCTATTTTAGAAATAGGTATATGACCGTATTTCATATTTGGGTGGTTTTCAGATTTCGTATTGGTTTAAAATTTTATTTATTTTTCTGGATTAGGATTTGTTTTCGTCGCAGGGTCAGGACTCTTGGTTATCGTTACCGTATTAATTTACGGTTTGTATTATTTTATTATTAATTTGGAGTTGGTGTTTTAGTTCCATTGTTAAAATTATTCTTATTATTATTATTATTATTATTATTATTGATTTTATTACCTAACCCTAACCCAACCCATGCACTCATCTCTCTCTCCCCTATACGAACAGCCGCCACCCCCTCCCTCACTCTTCTCTCTCCCCCTCTCCCGATCCCTCACTCTCCTCTCCCCCACTTCTCAGTTCTCTCTCTCACTCGCTCTCAGCCTCCTCTCCCTTCCGATCTCTCTTTCCCTCTCCCTCGAGCTCCCGCTCGCCCCTGCGCCCGGCCAGCTCCGCCGCGGCCATGCCCCAGCTGCCACCATCACCCACCAGCACCGCCTTCGCCTTTGTCGCCTCCTCCCTGAGCCCCCTCTTCCCGGAGCCGCCACCGCCAGCCACCGTCTCCGTCACCACTTCCGCAACCACCACTGCCCCCTTTCTCCTCCGGCCCCCTGAGCGCCGCCGGCGCCCTCGTCTCCACCGCCACCGCCCCCATCATCGTCACCGCCGGCGCCCTCGTCTCCACCGCCACCGCCCCCATCATCGTCGCCGCCGTCGTCTCCCACTCGGTCGGCCTCCTTCGTTGCCACCAGCACCACCACCGCTGCTGCTGCTGCCCCTCCGCCGGAGCCCGACCGACCCCGGTTAGCCCCGATCTCCCCCGTCCTTCCTTTCCTCTTCTCCCCGGTGGCCAGCACCACCGCCGTGTCGTTGCCGCGCCCGGGCCAGCACCGCCTCGAGCGGCGGGACGCCCTTGGGCCCCGTGCTGTTCGAACAGCGAGCCAGCCTTGGGCTGCGTGCTCTTCGGGCCACGTGCCTCAGTGTACGTGCTGTCTCGAGCAGTGCGCTACTCGGTCCGCGTGCGCCTCGTTCTGCGTATGCTTCGGTTTGCGTGCACCTTATAGGTTTTCGTGCACCCTCGATTCACGCACTGCCTTGGGCAGCGGGACGCCTCGAGCCCCGCGCTGCCTCGGGCACCGTGCCCCATTGGTTTGCGTGTTGCCTCGTTTATGTGTCTCGGCCTTTGTGTCCATCTCGATTTTTGTCCCGCTCCGATTTGCATGCCGCCTTGGTTGCGTACCACTTTGATCTCCGTGTCGCACTGGTTTGCGTGCATGCATCGATTTGTGTGCCGCATTGGCATGTGTGCCACCTTAGACTTTGTGCTATCTCGATTTGCGTGCATGTACGGATTTACGTGCCGTCTTGGTTTGTGTATCACTTTGGACTCCGTATCGCATCGATTTGCGTGCATACGTTGACTTGTATGCCACATTGATTTGTGTGCTTCTTTGAATCTCGCTCCGTCTCGATTTGCGTGTACGCCTCGATTTGCGTGTCGCGTTGATTCGTGTGCTATTCCGATATTCGTGATTTCCTCGATCTACGTGCACGTCTCGATTTATGTGCACGTTGTCTCCTGTTCATCTTGATTCTCGTGCGCGTCTCGATATACGTGCATGTCTCGGTTTGCGTATCCGTATCGGTCTGCGTGCCTCGGTTTCCGTGTGAGATTCCTGCACTGCTTGCGGGACCCACACGGTATAGCCTTCTGCCATCTCTTATGATTATTCTATTATTTTATTATTTAATTCTAATGATTGTTTATTGTGTGTTCTGAGGATCTCTATTGGCGTGCTAGCTTGGATCGCGACTGCCGAAGACTTGCTTACCTAGCCGAGCCCTCTAGGCAAGTATCTCTTGCTCATCGACGGCTCTTGCCCTCTCTCCTAGATTTTATTGTATTTAATTAATTTGTACTTGTAAATTTTATAATCATGATTAGTGTAGCCTAGTAGTAGAACTGCCATGATGATAACTTAGGATAGCTTGGTCCGATACCGGGATAGACCGTATCGGACAACTCGGATGGGTCATCCACACCTCCGAGGACACGAGCACGACTCACATGTATGGATTGTCCCCATATGCCCCGTGTCCGACTCGCGGTCGGGTAACGGCTTTGGCTAACTGTTTTTATGACTTTGTTTGTGGCTTGGATATGACTGTGGGTCTTGGTGCGCCCTGCGTGGCGAGTCTTGCTGCATGTGTTGGTTTGGCGCCCAGTACGCATTGTAGCGCTGCTGGAGGCCGGGACTTAGTGTTCTCGGCTATCGATTTGTTCCCAGTACGCATCGTAGTGCTACTGGTAGCTGAGACTTAGTGTTCTCAGCCCGCGAGTCCGCGATTCTGCGATTCTGCGGCGGGTTGCACCGAGTGGTTTTAGCCCCTATTCGTAGGGTGCTCCTATCCAGATTACAAAGGAGACTCTGCCGAATTTTTTTCAGAATTCCCAGTTGGGAATTTGGTTCGAAGGATTAGGCAGAACCATTCCTTGGGTTTGCTGGACTGAACTCATGTATGTTCTTCTTGGTATGGCATCCCTGACCCTATTGCCTGCTAGGTAGACTTCCGACTAGATTAGTCGCCTAGCGTCTTGACTTGTCTTGTCTGCCGGATTGTGTAAGGAGAGCGGTTCTACTCGGGTGATGATCTGCAACCCTGGTCCTTGTTTGGTTTAAGGGTTGTGGATCTGATCCAGAGTGGTTCACGCAATCCTTGCCTTTTCGACGGTATCACCCATTGGACTCTTGACTCGTGACTCTTCCTTTAGATGGTGTTCTAGTTTAGTTTGTTATTCCATTGTCTGTCCTGTCCGCCGGATTGTGTAAGGAGAGTGGTTCTACTCGGGTGAGGGTCTGCAACCCTGGTCCTTGTTTGGTTTAAGGGTTGTGGATCTGATCCAGAGTGGTTCACACAATCCTTGCCATCTTCCGACGGCGTTGATTAGTGTTGACCCGTATGTTAGGATTATGATCTTATTCGAGGATTGACTATGAGGAGATAGGATATTGAGATAGTGATTATGGTAGACTAAGTGGATTCTTAGATAGTGTTGCTAGTTCTTTGGTGATGTCTAATTTGATCAGATATGTCTTTGAGGACTTTTGGATTTTGATACTGGTGCGAGTGTCTCGCAGAACGAAAAGAATATCGAGGGTATTATTATATGATTTTTACTCGACTTCCCAAATGCCCAAATCCGGTGCCTTTGTGTATTCCAGTAGTTAGAGAACCTGGTTGATTGCTGTGTCTTGGTAGTTGAGGGGCTTGCTTTCTGGTGGCTTGTGATCATTGACTAGGAGGATTCCTGTGAGTCTGAGGGCCTAGCATTGTTAGGGGGAATGAGATTGGTATTTGGTGGTTGTCTTTATTGACGTGATATTCACTCCCTCATGGATGGGAGGCACTTGATAGATTGATCTGGTTGATAGACCGACTTGATGATTGGAGCTGTAGTCTCCCATATATACTTAAGATGTTATTATAATAGAGGTTCTAATCTTGTACTTGACCTGATATCCATGCCACGATGTGGGCAGATGACTTCTTGTGACTGACAGAGTTGTCCTTGTCCCAGACCTGACTACCTGTATCCGTGCTATAAGTCCAGCTTACCCTGTGAGGTGCTGGCACTGACATTGCACTGCGGTGCCCTTTGTCTATTGGCACTTTGAGGTGCTACTTCCATGATTATATGGCATTGCTATGCCATCTTGATATTCTGGCTATATTATATGATTTCCTGTACGGGTATCTGGTAGTTGGCCTATAGTCTTAGCGTGGTTAGGATTGCTTGCTTGCTTGTTGCATAACACTAAGGATGGATCACAACTGGGACTATAGGTGCCGAGGCTGATTCTTACTTAGCATTTTTGTACTGAGGTATGACATCTAGGAGGATGAGCATGTGACCACGGCATGTGATTCCGAATAAATGTAGGGTTAATCTAGGCAACTAAAAATGGTAGAAGCATTGGAAGGGAACGGAATCCCGAGATCGTGTATCACCGGCCACCACAGGCTCGTCCTGGCGCGTCGGGGTTGGCCGCCACGGATATGGCAGTATCCGACTACTATATGTACTCCTGCTTAGCACGGTGGCCTTCCGAGGGACCGTGCATACCTACCTGCTATGCGTTATTTGGCCTCGCTAGCCCTTGCGGGATATGGCACGATCTGAGGATTCCTATATTGCATTGTTGGGGTAACCCAACCTCCACATAGATAGTCGTAGACTTTTGAGTGGCCGCTTATTCACCTAAATTGTATGGCTTGTTGCTTGCTAAGCTGGCTGGCACGTAACACTGTCCCGGCACGGTGATTCATTCCCTTGTTCTTGTTTGATGTAGGGGTAGGTTACCGTTCCGGTGACGGACTACGAGTTCCGGTTGGCGATGCAAGTATTAGTGGATGTTAGGATGATTGTGATGATCGTTGGTTACTTACGTATTAGTAGTTGGATTGCTGCCTTATATTCTGTAATCGTGCGTTGGTACCGCACGATCCCTTACCTTATTTACTGTTTTTAGATGCTGTTTCTGTCATATTATATCCTGCTGGTTTTCTTCGCCCGTCCTTGAGCCTTCCTTTCTGGTACTTGCTACGGTTGGCCTGACCAACCCTGGATTGTTCCCAGATTGCCTGTGACCGACCATGTGGATCTTCCAGACTTGACTTGGAGGACGTGCTTCAGTTTCTGACCATGAGGGAACTGTGTGGAAAGGTATTCTTGTCTACATTATCTCTTATTGTAGACTCTCTGATTATCATATGAGTATTTCCTGTTTTTCATACGATTATCTCTCTTGTCGTTATTTCATTGATTATTGCCTGTGGATATGAGATCAGATTTAGGCCATAGACTGCTTGCATGCTAGGATACCCAGCAAGATTGACAGCCACGATCGCCGTATGACGTTTTATACCTCATACGGAGTAGCTGGCCTAGTCCGTCCCAGTATTTCGGTACTGGGACGTGACAACTGATCGACGGGATATCCGTCGGCAAGGTACTGTAAATATGAAAGATTCACAGAACCTTAGCGACGGGCACTCCGTCGCTATTTAGTCGCTCATAGTCGGTAAAGGTATAGCGACGGACTTTTCGTCACCATTTCCACGACTAATTGCCGACGACGTAGCGGCAAAATATCCGTCGCCAAGGTTCTGGAAACTTGGAAGATTTCTAGAACTGGATCGACGGATGAACCGTCGCTATTTCGTCGCCAGTCCGTCGAAAGGTAGCGACGAAGAGCGACAATTTAGCGACGGAGTTTGTGTATCAGAAACTCTCTGATACGCTTTTACCGACACGTTTTCGACGGATGGCCAATGGATTAACCCGTCGGTAAGACGATGTATTACTTACTTTCTGATACTTGATTTGACAGAAATTCGTCGGCCAGTCGTCGCTAATTGTACGAATATGGCTGCCGAAAATTCGTCGCTCAGTCGTCGCTTGGCGACAACTTGGTGACGGATTGTTTTTAGCGACGAGTAATATCCTGACGGATTTATTTGACCCAAATCCGTCGGCAAACCGTCGGTAATCCGATTTACCGACGGGTTGGCGACGGATATGGCCGTCGCTAAAACGTTGAATTTTGGTAGTGATCATACATCTTGTACTTTACTTATTTGCTTGTAATTGAGATACCTAGGATTGCATGACCTAGTTTTGATTGTTGGTTTCGAACGATATCCTCCATATCTTATATATACAATTGTGACCGTATCTCGGAATACTGATGTACTTTGGTATGCGTAGCTAGCCTACCTCCGCCCTCCCTCTCCAATATTATGGTTCTGGGATATTTTCAAACGAGGTCTATATTTAGAAACAAACCGTATCTATTCAAAGTTTCGGATTAACCAAAGCGCAAATGGATGGGCTCAACAACATGCTTGGATGGATTAAGTCCTACCCAGTATTTTAAAACTCAGATCGGACCAACCGGTTGAACTGGTCAACCTGTAAATCAGTAACATTTCTGGGTTGGTTTAATACCGACCTACTGTTTTTTCTTCAGAAAACTCGATCAATTCGAATAATCCGATCAACCCGACCGACCAGACCATCGAATCATCTAACCTAGCTGAATTTTGAACCATTTTAACCTCGAATTTTAATTTTTGTTGTAGACTTTACATACAGTCAAAGTTAATATGTTTGCTACTTGACAAATTATACTATGGTAAACATACATAACTTATGAGTAATCTATACTACTATATAATGAGAAAAGTAGACTTCACTACGAAAGTTTTTGTTCCAAAAATATCCTCATTTATGTTTATTTATTAAATTATGGGTGATGTTATTAATACTTCTAAAACGTCATCCTGCACCCCCATTTAATTTTTTTATTATTCAAATTTCAAATCTACCCCTGCATTAAATCAGACATTAATTTGTGCATGTATGGATGGAGGGAGGAGTGCAGGATGACATTTTATGAGTGCCAATAATATTAATACATGGACAAATTTAGAATTTAAATGATAGAAAATTAAGGAGGAGTGCAGAATAATATTTTAGGAGTGTCAATAATGGTATCCTAAAATCTTTTGTTAAGTTTAATCTATATACTACTATTCAATGGGAAAAGTAGGTTTCACCGTAAAAAAAATTGTTCCAAAAATATCCTCATCTATGTTTACTTATTAAAATTGTTCATAAAATTTAATATATATAGTTATGTAATTACCTATAGATGAAAACAAATTATTATTTATTTTTTCAAGTATTTTTAAATACGTGCAGGACACGTACTTATATACTAGTATGTATGTAATTGTATACTATGTAATAATATATTCAACGTAAGATTATAAGTCTAAGTAGATGGTTTAACCCCTATTAAGCTATGACTGGACCGGTTTAATTTTAACCCAATGTCTTGCCTGGGTCTATCTCCGGTCCAAAATATTGGTCCTACCCGGGCCGGCATGACCTTTGTGCTTTACATATAACATCCATGGTCCTCGTAGGACATGACACACTCCCACGAGCCGGGACCCGCGTGGGCACCGTCTCCACGTCATGCAGTACGATATTTTAACAGAAGAGGTGGGGCCCGCCCAACCCATCACCAGCCAGCCGTCCTTTCTAACTTCTTCTGTTGTCCCCATATATACCACCCCCCTCTAAAAATGCATAGCTACAAACCAAACTCACTCCTCTCTCCTATCAAAACCATCTTTTCTTTCTTCTTCTCTACCAAATTCCTCAAGTAAGTTTCTAATACATATATACAGTGATCATATGATCCTTCATATATATATTTTCTTGTCAGCAATCATATGTTTTCTGTATCATATTTCATCATAGATTGTTTCAGTTTTTCTTTTTACGGGGTATGAAGATTCTGAAGGTTCAAAAGTATATGTTATTGATTGTTTAATTTTCTGTTGAAATTCTTACAACTCATTTAGATTGTACCTGGTTGATTTTTCATGATCAATGGAACCAATGGAGTGACAGAAAGATATATTTCTTAGAATTCATTAGACAAACCTGATGACAAAAGTATCAGTTACACGATTTTTGTTTTGGTTCTTGCAACTTTTTTAAAATTGTGCCCTATGACTGGTCCACTCTGTTTGGAAATAAAATTATAAAAGTAGTACTGCAAATAGAATTTTTTTCCTACACCAGGTCTCAAAGATTTCAGGCCATATCATTGATTATTGATGGTTTAAAGTATCGGCCGATACCGATCCGATACGGCCAATACCTATGCGGTTTGGCATGTCCCAATCCGATACTGACCGATACCGATATTAGGGGTTTCTTTTCCGGTCAATTCGGGAAAGAAAATTAAACGAAAAAGACAAATCAACAAGGGTTTAATGTATAATAAGGTTATAAAAGTATGTAAAAGAAAAAAAAAATCAATATATTGTATGTAAACCAATCAGTAAAGGTGAGTACTATTTCATTTAATTTCAAAATTACTAAGAAATAACACTCAAAATACTTAAAATTATGCCCAAATGTATAAAATATATATTTTTAAATGTAAATAATTTATTAATAATTATTTGTTTTTCGATACCAAAAAATCCGATACTCCGTTCCAAAACCGCTCATACTACCGATATCTCCGATACCAATGCTCATAGGAATACTCTGATACCGATTCTAATACCGATACTGTGAACCTCAACATATATCAATAAACATGAGATAGTAATTAAAGAAGCTGCTATGACTATCCTGGACTTAAATGAACTTGGATTTAAGTTGTTAAGAAGGATGTGGATTATGTTAGTGTTAGGCCTGGTTCGGTACTACTCCTTTTATTGAGCGGTGCAACAAAAGTAACTTTAGAAAGCATCCTTCCAACTGCTTTCAGAAACAATTGCAAAATTTGAACTAGCTTTTCTGAAATGTTTTTGACTGCTTTTAGCAACTATGATAAGCAATTCCAAACCTAGTCTTAGAGAGGATACAAATTTTTGCATAAAAGCTTTGTTGATGATGACGTTGTACTTAAAAACAAATTATTATTATTTTGAGATAAAGGCAATAATGACGTTGTCCTGAACTACTAGAACCATGACGTTCTTCCATTTCCATTTTTATTTTGTCCGGACTAGAATTCAAACCACACCCACTTCTTCCGTTCTTTACTAGTGTTACTACTCGACCACCCCCTTGTGGTAACAATACACAACTATTGGTTAACACATTGTTTTAAACTACAGTATGCCGTTTTGAATTGTCATATATAGTATTTTAATTTTGATTAGGTGCGGCATACTGTTTTTAGTTGTTCTATACTATATTTATTGCGTAAGAGGGCAAAGGGAAGAATACAAACCTCTCCTAGAGTTGACTAATTGATATAGCCATATTGGTACCCAAATATCAATTTATCAGAAGTTGCAGGGACCTAACTCAAATTTGGCCTGTATTAGACCTTATTGTATGTTTGTGCATGACATCATTGCATAGTAGGCTATTAGCACAAATTATTATTTTATCACTATTTCAATTTTGTACAATAATATATACAGTTGGTCACTCCAGAAAACAAATGGAGAACACTTAATTAGCTTATTACTTAATTTCTTTAAGCATTGTCATTATAGTGGTCAGACTTTTTTGCATTTTAGAATATAAAGGATGGGATGTTCAACGCTTGTACCTCATGTGGAAAGCTGTGCGGACACTAGGCTGGGCCGGCAGTGTTCGAGCCCCCCAACCGTAAAGAAGTGTAGGTGTGTGTGGATTGTAATAAAAGAGAGGATGCGGTAAGCTCCCAAACACTGACATCAATTCGACCTAAGAACAACGACCCACGAATGCTCCAAAAATTGGTGTTGTATCCATCTTGCATCGTGTCGGACTCATATCCAAAACAGACCATGTCAGAAGCAATAAGACACACCTAGATGAACACTGTGTTCATATCGTCTCATGTCCTCGTAACTTAGAGCATCACAACACAAATACATATAAGAGCCACAGGTTTTAAAGGGCTTACCATAAAAAAAAGTTCTCCCCCCCCTGTAAAAGGCTCATTTAAAGGTTGTTCCTCCTGATTGTCCTACTCTTTTAGTTGTAAAGAAAGAAAAAAAACAGAAGTGTAATAAAATGTTTATGGTGCAATAATTTCATTTTAGTTCACTTCTCTATTGTTTTGGCATAGATTCACTCGTTTCAGCTTTCTACTGTTTTTTTAATAAATTTGATTGGTCCCTGGAACCTACTTTCCAATAAACAAAAAGTTCATGGCAACAACTAAACTTGAGCCGTCCCTGGTCCTAATAATTAACATATGGATATTTACGCTGTTGTCACAAGTGGATGAAATTGTACTTTAAAGGTACTATACTTAACAAAATTAATTTATTTTCCTCTTTACTTTCACATAATAAAGTAGGAAATTTAAAAAGTAGCAAGAGAGTAATATAATCATACATAAGCTTTACACATAAGTAATTTATTCACTAGAAAAACAGATGCTAAAGCCCTAAATTGGTTGCCACAGCATGTATTGTAAAATTCCTCAGAAATATGAGTCTTTAAGGCATAATTTTTTTTTGTACTGATTCTTTGGATTATTTGGAAAAAAAGCAAATACTTTGCTCATGACTATAAGAAATTATGGAGTCCAATTTTTATTTTCATAGTCCATAAAACCTTTTCATAACTTCATCCTAACCCCTGAAGAATCTTGAAACATAGGGTGCCATGTGGGAACGGATTAATGAAACGCTCTTTCTACAAATATGAAGGTATAGTTCTCTTAACTTTAGTTAACTTCAAAATAGTACTTTCTCTCTCTTGTAGGTAATGAAAGTTAATTTAATATTTTTCAGTGTATGAAAACAAGAATTTTAGTGAAAGGAATATATATATATTATAAGAAAATATCAAGTCTCTTTTGCATAGTCTAGTCCATAAAACCTTTTCATATCATCATTCTAAACCCCTGAAAAATCTTGAAACTTAGGGCCATTTGGGGATGGATTGATATATACTCTTTAAATAAATCTTCGAAGAAGTTGTAGTTCTCTTAATTTTAGTCAACTTCATAATAGTACTTTTTTCGCTCCTAGGTTTTCAGCGTTGGCAACAATAGAAGTATTAAGCGGATGAATCCCTCTTTATTTACTTAAAAGGAGTCAAGCTAGTGTAAGTGGCATTTTAAACTCGTTCGATATGATCATGATTTACTTCTTCGTTCTCTCAGAATCAAGAAATGGCAAGTCAGAGTTAAGCTTTCTAGTCCTCAGTTTCAATTAATTGCTGAGTGCTTAGGTGACTCGAAAAATTGTCTCTCTTCATTTCTACTCCAAATATGATTATTATTCTTTGAATTAAGGTCATCCTACAAACTATATTTTCTTCATTAATTGATTTTTCCAAATTTTTTATAGATATATACTTTTCATAGTAAAAAAATGTATGGTATGAGTTATAGTAGATGGAGAGTTCATATTAGGATTATCATATGGAAGAACAAAAGTTATTAGCATATGTATTATGAGGTGAAATACTAGGCGCTCTAATAGAGGCTGTCACTTGGTATGTCAACGATGCTCAGAGTTTGCATCTTGGAGGATACAATCAAAGTCCTAAACTCGGCATCCTCGTTTGGTTCGCGGAATGGAAGGGAAAGGAAACCAATTCCTTGGCATTTCCTTTCCTTTGGGAAATTACAATTCCCATTGATTTTTCTTTTTATGTTTGGAAATACCAAGGAATTTGGAAAGAAAAGTGAATACTTCAATGTAGGAAAGTGATTCCTTGCTTGGATGGATGAAATCACTTTCCCCCTAATTTTTCTTCCATTAGGAATCACTTTCCTTTTCTCAATTCCTTTCGCACCCAAACAGAAAAGTAATCAATTTCCTTTTCCAACCCGATGATTCCGCGAACCAAAACGAGGACTAAATTGAGGGAGGCTGCTTACCTCTTGACTGAATTATCGTGTTTTAATTTTTCTAATGTCCACTTGCAATCAAGCTGTATATTCAGCCATTAGACAAAGACAATTTGGTGGTTCCTAACCAATATAATAGCAATATGACTGTTTTTAGTTGAAATAATCCCTTATCTTAATCCTCATCTTTCCAAAAGAGGTTGGGGACCTACTTATCTGATTCCTCAAATTGTTTTTTTTTTCTCAATCATTCCTATTACTTAGAGATATTTTATTCCAATGTATGTTTCAATCGGGCAATCAGTCTCGATCGTAAGGTCCACTAAAGGATCATATTATTCTCGAAAGATACTCAAATTAAATAAGTGGTTTGGTTGGTGTTGCAATTTGATATCTTGCCAATCGTATGCAATACCATTGAGGAAAATATAATCTGTAATTTGGAAAGAGGAGATGATGTTCGCGGGGGACCCTAGAAAGAGATGGGTGATTGTCAACTTCAGGCCACCATTGCGTATGTTTCCAAGAGATTGGTTGTGATTGGTTGAGGTTCGCAACCACTTATTCATCTTGATTTTCACTACCACAGCATATTGTGATCCTTTTGTGAAGAGATTATTTAGTGGCCCGGGCTCACCACGTAGCAGTGGCAAGCCTTGTCTTCCCACCAATACTGTCATGACATACCAGAGTGGAGGAGAAAGATGTGTTATGGCACTGTTGATGGAAAGTCAAGGTTCACCACTGCCACGTGGTGCGTCCGGACCACTGAATAATTTCTCCCTTTTGTGTCAGAGAATTCACATACTTGTGACCTTTTCCATGTGTTAGGAATTCAGATTTTACTATGTTGTGCAATAATTTTTTTTTTTTACTTCTCATATTGGACATGGTGGAAGCTAGTTTTACTTTGTGTGCAATTATGAAATGTTCAAATGCAGAAATTTTGCATGCAATTATGAGTGCAATATGTAATATCCAAATTAATGATGCTCCATCTTCTCCGGTATTGGCATCTGTAGGGTCCGGTCCTTCCCGGCGCCGCTATGACCACCCCGGACTCCTCAGTTCCGTCCGAAATGGCCCCACCGCCACCCCCTGCAAGATGGCACCAGGAAGACAACCCCTCCGCCGCTGCTACTGTCGCCCCGTGTGTCCGCCTCATGTGCAGCTTTGGCGGCCGCATCCTCCCCCGCCCCCATGACAACCAGCTCCGCTATGTTGGCGGTGACACTCGGATTGTCGCCCTCCATCGCTCCGCCACCTCCTTCCCCTCCCTCCTATCCAAGCTCTCCAAGTTCACCGCCACCCCTGACATCACCATCAAGTACCAGCTCCCAAACGAAGACCTCGACGCTCTCATCTCCGTGACCTCCGATGAAGACGTCGAGAACATGATGGAGGAGTACGACCGCTTGCTAGCCCACTCCACCGGTGGCAGCAATTCTCGTACGCCTCGACTCCGTCTTTTCCTCTTCCCTTCCGATGGTGCAGGGGGTTTCGGCTCGATGCTGAGCACGAGCTCGTCCAAGCACGAGCACTGGTTTGTCGATGCACTTAATGGCAGGCCGCTTGAACGTGGCCGGTCCGAGGCGTCGTCCATAATGTCTGAAGTCCCGGACTACTTATTTGGCCTGGACAACAATTTGGATGAGCCCCTGGCCAAACAGAAGACCGGCGTGTCCATGTCGGACCCCGGTTCACCTGCTCCCGTCATGTCGTCGCCCAAGTATGGTTCGACTTCCTCAGTGGCATCACTTCCACCGATGCCGGACCTTCCTCCGGTCAAGACCAAGCCAGAGGCCACCGAGAATCTATCTGGACAAGAGGTGAACCAACCGGCTGGGCCGGCTGGCTACATGCCAACGGTTTGGCAGTACGTTGAACCCGTTCCCCTTCCGGTTTATTACATGCCCGGTCCAGCCCAAGGTGGACACCCACCGGTTCGTCCGGTCCAGCAAGTTCAGGCGCCAATGCAATATGTTCAACGGGTTCCGGCGCCGATGGGCGCTAGCAGGCAAACTCCAGCCGGTTACAGGCCTGTGTACATGGGCGGGCCGCCGACTGGTCGGCCGATGATGGTCGGAGGCTACGATTATCCGATGGGGCCAACGGGTGTCGCGACGGAGGCGCATGACCCACCCACGTCCGGATGGGTGATGAGGAACAATCAAGTGCCGGTGCCAATGTACCATCACGCGGCAACGGGGGTTCAGCCGGAGGGCCAGCCACCGGGGGCTGCTGGTTCCCTGCCGGACGCAAGGATTGCCAGGCCTTCCCAGTGATCAGTGGGACCATTTTGTTCGTTGTGGCTCTATTTGTGTGCTTAATTGGCTTCAATCTATGTGTAGGTGTCTCTGTAATTGTCCAGTATTGTTGGTTGGGATTGCTATGTCCTTCGATTTCTTGTCTGCATACATATTTGAAGTTTTTGGTGTATAATGGTGTAAAATGTGCTTTACTCGTTTCAACATCAACCAAGCCTTCAGACGTTCGGGACTCGGAGAACTAATAGATGTTGCATGTAGATTTATATAGCGTTTCATTAGTTAATGACTCATCCACAGTGAGGCTACCTTTGTTTCGCGGAATCATGAGGTTGAAAAAGAAAGTGATTATGTTTTTTGTGTTTGGGTGTCAAGAGAATTGAAGAGAAAAGAAAAGTGATTCCCAATAAAAGAAAAAATATGAGAGAATAATTTCAACCATCCAAGTAAGGAATTACTTTTCCGCCTTGAAATATTCACTTTCTTTTCAATTCCTTGCATTTCAAAATATCGAAAAGAAAAATAAATAGGAATTATAATTTTTCAAAGGAAAGAAAATGCTAAAGAATTAATTTTCTTTTCATTTCTTTCCGCGAACCAAACAGAGAGTAGATCTGTTGTGTACCATATTGTTGGTTGTTTGTAAATAGAATTTCAAGTAACAAAAGCTTCTATATATAATTGGAAATTTGGAATTGTAACTATTTAACTGCAACAAATGTTGCATGATTTGCTGTAAATAATGCAACTTTGTTTCGGTAAGTGATTCTATTTACACAACAAAACAAACGTCATGCAACCTGCGATAAAAGCTGCAACACCCGTTAATGTTATATGAAAGATTCACCCCTGCTCGATTATTTACAAAGATTTAGAATATTTATAACGAAGATATTACGCACAAATTTTTTTGTTCCACCGAGACTGATCTGTATAACCCTCTACGGATCGGAGTTTGTTGGATGCTTTCAGAATTCTACAGAATGTGGTGGAGTCTTTTTGAAGATTCATGAAGTCTCTAAAGCTTTATAGATGTTCTAGAGTCTTCTTTAGAAATATCTATGACCTAAAATAATTTCTGAAATATTCTGTTTCCAAATCTTCATGTAAGTGAGGCACTTTAAATAAGGGGAAGGCTTATTTGTTTATCACTATCTAAGAAGTTGTAAATCTCTCTAGTATTGTTAAGTTTTCAATCTTTCACTCTCTTTTGCTCCACATTATTCTCATTCTTGCATTAGTGATCTATCTAAGCGTTTGGAGAAGACTGGCATAGGTCTTCAAATAGAAAGCTTGTGCGCCGCCAGGGACGGCCTTGAGGGTTTGGTTGCCCTATCCGGGACTAATTTTTGTTGCCTCTCGACCCTTACTGTGAGCCGATCCTGGTGGTCATCTGTGATCCTGACCATTTGTGGGATCATGCTGAGACTGGAGGGTTGCTCTAGCAGTTGTGGGTTGTCCAAGCCTCATGTTTTGTCTGTCTTATAACAGGGTCGGCTCTGTGCGCCGCACGGATCGAAGTGTAGACAAAAACAGTAAATATGTGACAAAGAGGTCATTATTTCAATTCTCTCTAGGCTCTAGCCAAGGGCGGAGGCACTCATTGTGTGCACTGGGCTGTAGCCCAGTGCAAAAAAAAATTGCTAATTTTTTTTACTTTTAATTTGAGTCAGATGATAAGCTGAGTTTAGCAAAGTGAAGCTTTCATGTATTGTTAGCAACATAGCAAACTGACGCTTCCGGCCAATGCTCAATTTCCCGACCTATCTTTCGTTTTGTTTGTCCAATTTTTTTTTCAAGAACCGAGAGAGCGGCTCCCCTCTTCCCTCTCCACTCTGACCGGCGGTGGCTGCTCCTCTCTTCCCTTGCTCTCTGGTAAAATTCGAATCCCCAATTTTTTGTAAAACCCTAACCCCCAATTTTTTATGTTTGATTTTATGAGTCTTTGATTTTAATTTTGTGTGTTTGATTTTCCAGCAGCTGCTCCTCCCGTCCCCCGACGACCGACCCTCTCCAGCCCGACCGGCACCGGCGCCAGCACCTTCTCTGGTAAAACTTAATCCCCTAATTTTTATAAAATCATAACCTCTAAATTTTAGTGTTTGATTTGATCTAAATTACTTCACTATTTGTTAGGACTTTGGAGTATATAATGGAAAATTAAGGAAACAAGAGAAATAAAATCCTATTTTCATTCTTTAAACCAAGGAATGAAACATCACGAAGTGAAAGTCTTCCCCCTCCTTCGAATGTTAATGTGTCAGCCCCAAGTGTTGATCATAGGGATGATGTTATAGGTGATTTAAATTCTCTTGAACGAGATCCAGGTTTACGAATTTTGATACGTGTGCATCATGTTAATTATAGGGATGAAATCAGACGTACTTATATCAAAATGGGTCCATATCAGCCAAAATTGACATCATTTCCACCGTTTGAGTTTGGAAAACAGTCTCATCGATTTTAATACTCTTGGTTCCAACAATTTCCTTGGTTAGAGTACTCTCCTTCAAAGGATGCAGCATTTTGTTTTCCATGTTATCTTTTTGAAAATGATAATGCTCTCCATTGCACATTGACTGTCGATGGGTGTAAAAATTGGAAGAGAGTTAACGAGGGGACTCGATGTGCGTTTCTGACACATATGGGAGGTCCCACATCTACTCATAGATATTTCTGTAAAAGCTATGAAAGATTTATCAAATGTTACTCAACATATTGATAAAGTGATTAATGCACAATCTTCTGAAGAAGTTTTGAAGAATCAATTACGGCTTAAGACGACAATTGCTAGTATTCGGTGGCTCAGTTTGCAAGCATGTGCATTCAGAGGTCATGATGAATCATCGACTTCTAATAATCGTGGAAACTTTATAGAGATGATAAAGTTGATGGGGAGTTTGAATGTCAACATTGATGATGTTGTATTGGAGAAAGCTCTAAAGGATGCACAATATATTTCACCAACTATTCAAAAAGAGATTTTGTATATCATGGCCAACATGGTGAGAAGTAAAATTCGTAAATAAGTTGGGGATGCAAAATTTTATATTTTGGTTGATGAAGCCAGAGATGCGTCCAACAGAGAGCAGATGGCTATTGTTCTAAGATTTGTTCATGTTCATGGTATTCTAAAGGAGTGCTTCTTTGAGATTGTGCATGTTGGAGACACCATTGCATTAACCCTGAAGAAACAAATATATGATATACTTACTCGATATGACTTACATATCCACAATATGCGAGGGCAAGGATATAATGGTGCTAGCAATATGCGTGGAGCATGGAATGGATTACAGGCCTTGTTTCTTAGAGATTGTCCATATGCATATTTTGTTCATTGTTTTGCATACAGACTACAACTAGCTCTAATGCAGCAGCTAGTAATGAGACTTCAGTTTGGCTATTCTTTTCTAAATTGACTACCATTGTCAATCTTGTTAGTGCTTCTCCTAAGTGTCATACTGAGTTACAATCTGCTCAAGCTATTGAGATTGCACATACGGTGGCTAGCGGTGAACATGATACTAGTAGAGGGGCTAATCAGATTGGTAGTTTACAAAGGACTGGAAGTACTCAATGGAGCTCTCATTTTGATTCTATTTGCATCTTAATCGATATGTATCAAGCAAATATTAAAGTGCTTGAAAGCATGATAAATGATGGATCCTCCAATTCTATGCGCGGAGAAGCAGCTGGTTCTTTGCTTGTGATGAAGTCTTTTGATTTCATATTCATATTGTACTTTATGCATAAAGTCATGGGGATTACAAACTTGCTTTGTCAGTCCTTAAAACAAAAATCTTCGAACATCTTGAATGCAATGGATCTAGTATCCTCTACTAAAAGATTGGTTCAAACTTTAAGAGAGGATGGTTTTGGTGGTATTCTTAGTTATGTGGAATCAGTTTGCAAAAAATATGATATTGATATACCTGATATGAATGCTTGTTACAGAGGGGCTAGACGTCGTTCTTGCCAGCAACGAGATTCTATTACATTTGAGCATCACTATCACTTTGATATATTCAACTCTACAATTGATTTTCAATTGGAAGAGTTGAATAATAGATTCAATGACGAGGCAGTCGAAATCCTTAAGTTGAGCTCTACTTTACAACCAAATGATCACTTCAAATCATTTGATGTTGATCATCTATGCACTCTTGCAGAGAAGTTTTACCTGGCTGATTTCAATGATCAAGATATGCATTATTTGAGATATTAGTTGGAGCACTATCAGGTTGATGTACTTCACCATGAAAAGTTCCAAAATATATCAACCATTTCTGAGTTATGCCCGTCATGAGTTGAAACAAACAAGTCACATTACTACAATCTGATCGACAAGTTAATACGTCTTGTTTTAACTCTTCATGTGTTCACAGCAACTACAGAACGAGTATTTTCAGCTATGAAGCTTATTAAAACTAATCTGAGAAGTAAAATGGACGATGAATTCTTAGCAGATGCTATTATTATTTACATTGAACGAGAAATTGCTGAAGATATTGACTCAGATTCTATCATCGACGAATTCTATTCTCTAAAGAACCGAAGAGTGCAACTTCGAAAGTACTACAATCTAAATCAAGATAGACTCTGAAGATATTGATTCAGATTCTATAATCAACAAATTCTATTCTCTAAAGAACCGAAGTGTGCAACTTTGATAGGGTACATTTTCATCTATTTAGTCTTTTCAGTTTAGTAATATGGTTTCAGGGCGTTTTAGTCATCTTATTCTGGTTTCAGGGTGTTATTTCAGATGGTTTAGTCTTTCTACCTTTGTGTGAAAGACTTCAAATACAAGGAGTAGTTTGCGGCTAACATTTTGTGCTTACATCTTGTGCTGGATTCAATCTTTGAAGCTCTAGGTCCACTATATACAGTTTGTAACTTACATTTTGTGCTTATTGTGGCTTACATTTTGTGTTGGATTTTACTTATTGTTCTTATTGTAGATTTTACATTTTGTGCTGGATTCTATCGATGGATTTTACTTATTGTGGCTTAAATTTTGTGTTGGAGTTTCCTTCTCTACATGCAGTTTTTTGTTCTTTTAATTCAATAAAGAACATATTGACCTCTTACATGGATTGATTTGGGGTCATGTGGGATTCTTTTCTGCTGGCTTCGTTCTACTATTGGGTATTTTAGTGAAAATATAGTAACACAACTTTTACTACTATTAGGTATGTTTAGTGAAAAACTTGAATCAAGATGAAGACCAACTTGTACTAATTTGAGCTGCTTTCCTTGTAGGAGACATCATCGGGTGTAATCATGGAGTTCCAGTTTTCCATCTCATCCAAGATTAGTACTACATTTGGTATGTTTAGTTTTTCACTATTTCTGTTTATTTGTTTAATATCTTGTTGTTTTGTGCTATTTTTGTGCTGTTTTTCTTCATATTCTTCATGTTTAATATCCTACATGGTTACCATATCTTACATATCTATATTTAAATTTGCTTACAGCTGTTAGACAAAATTAAAGGGTACTAGTTAATTGTTTGTATAGTTACTACTATTGATCATCATTAAATTAGAGATAAGCCCAATTTCTTACATGGAACACCATTTCTTAAACTTATTGTCTATAACGCCCGTAGTTCGTATTACGTATTTTGGTATACGTGTACGTATTTTTTACTCATATTGCGTGTCTCATTGCATGGTTTATTTTGGCATTTCATTTGCTCGGTTCGGTTCGGTTTGCTTGGTTCGGCTTGGTTCGGTTTTTGCATGTGGACCAACCCCACCTACCACCCACTCTCTTCCTTTATAAGCCACCAACCTCTTTCTCTCTCCTCATTCACTTTTTCATTTACTTCTTCTTCTTCTTCTTCTTCCTCCATTAACTCTCTCCACCTACCAAGAGAGGCTTAGACAAGTGCAACTTGTTTCATGGAGGAACTCAATTTTTGTTGTTCCATTTTCTTTCTCACGAGATTCTAAGACACTTTAGTACTTAGCATATTTAATTTCCATGGTTCATTTCATGTAGATCTAAGCTTGTTACATTTTTGGATTTCTTGGGTTTTGATCTATCAAGCTTTATTATTTTCAAGTTTTGATGGTTCCATGTTGTAGAGAATTTTATTCTGCCCCATTTTGACCTATGAAAGTCCGGATTTTGACCTTAAATAAAGGATTAATGGAGCCTGGAAGCAATGGCTTTCATGGTTCTTCTCGGAAAGGTTGGAGAAGATAAGCAGTGCTTGACAGCATGGCCTTTTCATACGGCAAATCTCCTAGCCGCATGAGTCTATTCCCTCCTGGCCGCATGAGCCCGTTCCCCTTGGTCGCATGAGTCTGTTCCCTCCTGGCCACATGAGCCCGTTCCTCCTAGCCGCATGAGTCTGTTCCCCCTGGCCGCATGAGTCTGTTCCCTCCTGGCCGTATGAGCCCGTTCCCCCAGGCCGCATGAGTCTGTTCCCCCCTGCCGCATGAGTCTGTTTTCCCCCTGGTCGCATGAGTCTGTTCCGCCCTGGTCGCATGAGTCTGTTCCCCCTGGGCGCATGAGTCCGTTTCCTCCTGGCCGCATAAGCCTGTTCTCCTTAGCCGCATGACCCTATTTCTTATTAGCCGCATAACCCTGTTCTCATTGCCGTATGACCTTGTTGGAATGCTTGCACCATGTTAATTCTGAACATATTTCATGAACACGATAGTGGCCCGTTGTGGCGCACTCACGACAAGAATGATTGACAAGTAACATGGCATGATAGTGGCCCGTCGTGGCGCACTCTTGATAAGAAAACCTGACATGATATACCTCGATATGCTGTTGCGACAGCTAGCATGACATGACAAGAATGAATGGCCTGGACACCGTGGGCGATTGTGTTTGTACAAATGAACCAGTATTGTCTTGTATCATGTCTAGGACGGAGACCCCTAAGTACCACGGTCAGGGGCACCTACTGAAATTGACTAAGGCTAATAATTAGAATAATCCAGTAGTCATGAAGAGATTTTCCAGCTACAGGCAATCCCGTTATTTGGATGTCTCATCATGGGATTTGTAGCCTGCCGTCGAGTATGGCACATTTTTATCACACTGTCATGTGTTGCACCCTTCAAGCTACTTAAGGGTATGTCACGACCCGCACCCTAGAGTAAGGGCACGAGACGTGGGTACGTCCAGCCTACACCGCAGTGTCGGCGGTAGAACGCTGTCCTAGGTCAAACATCTAACAATATAAAGGTACCTGTACAGTATATACTCTCCGAATGGAGGTGACATAGCAGATACAGTCTCAATCACAACTAAGGTAGAGCGAGATAAAAGATAGGTAAAACATGAAATCCAAAAGAGATACAGCAGATAGAAGTCTAAGTGTCTAAGATACATAAATCCAGAAAACATCTCAAAGCTCAATACAGTAATCCATAGAATAAATACAACTCAATACAACTGAAATAACTAACTATACAACCTCTACTGTGTCTCCTCTAGGTTAGCAGGCAACATTCAGGCTATCTGTAAAATTTATCAACAGGTCCAGTCAGGACAGGAACGAGCATATCTCATCTAGAAAACCTAAGTAAATGACAGAGAACTATACAGCAGTTATAGACAGTTATATTGATGAAAATGGCAGTTTATATTCAGGTGATGGTAAGAAAGAGAGATAAAGTGCAAGGAAAGTAAATACTAAACAAGAGAAGAATCATAGCAATGAAGACTGTAAAAAATAGAACTAGCTGAACCAGGGTAATATGATATAAAGTCCAGATAGAAAATGTAACCAGTGTAAAACCTATGTAAATCCAGTACGGGATGAATCTAATACAAGATGAATCCAGTAAGGAACGATTCCAGTTATAGTAATCAACGATTCCAGGGTGAGTCCAGCCTATACTCTAGCAGTGTATTTTAAAATACCGAGTTCGACATGTAAACGGCTGTAGGTAATCAGGCACATCCCTCACTGATCAGGCGAGAGATGGCTATGCTTCCAGTAGATTCCAGTAGGGAGATTCCAAATTGGGGTATGTCTACATGTCTCACTCTAATATTTTCCCTCCCAGCAAGTGAATCCAGAATTCCGACACAATGATTCAAGATGAGTCCAGCCAAAATATAATGATACCAGTAAATGATTCCAGTAAATGATTCCAGTAAAATAATTCCAGTTAAATGATTCCAGTAGGTGATTCCAGTAATAGAGATGATACCAGTAATAGAGGCCAGAAAATAAAAGTGTGTCATATACATGAATCCAGAAATATCCACACGTGTTGTAACAGAGAATCGCATACAACTAACTAAAACTGAAGTACAGTAATTGACAAGTAAATGAGAGAACTATCAGAGAATGTACTCGCCTGATGTCTGAATGTCCAAGGTAAAGATACTGTCTGAGGAGAGGTGTGTGGCTCCTAATTAGAACAGCATAAGTCACAACATGTCCAGAAGGGTAATATAAAGCACTACAATGTATTCTACATGAATCTAGGTCAAACTAGGCCAAAGTCAACCCTTGGTCAACTCTGGTCAACTGCAATAGTCAAACTAGGTCAAACTAGGTCATGTCCTAATCCAGCAAGTCTTACTAGGCCTAACCAAGACTATCTTAGCAAGCACACATCAATACAAGGCTATACAAGCCAACATACACCCAACTCTATATAGCATGCAATTATTCAATACTCAAATAGGCAAGAATTCACATTGGATATACACTAGGTAATCTATTACTTTAAGCTATATATGGCTACACATATATATACATGCATATATTGGTATTCAATATTAGGTCTATAATCATGGCATTTCAAATGGTTATATAAACTTATATATTACAACACAATATGCTAACATATATATAATATACATACATAGCTAAGTTAACTATATTCATAATTACTTATTTAAGAGGCTATGTGTGTGTATGTGAACATGGCAAAAGGGCAAGTGAGGGTTAAATGGACATACATAGTGTATACATATCAAAGAGTGTCAAAGTGTAAGTGAACAATGTGTTAAGTGTGATAGTGTCAACATAGTATAAGGGGGTACATGAGGTAATATAGGATTTGTGTTAACATAGAACATTACATCTAATTAACTTATATATTGCATGCATTACATCTATTATTACATTACATTCATGCTTGCATTCACTCATCATTCATTTATTCTCTTGCACCACTATATGCACCATACATTACATACTATGGAACCTACATATTCATTACAAGCCATACTTATACATGCTTACATTAGATAGGATACTAACACCTCATACATCATTTATTTAACCATTTACTCATACTTGCATTCTCTATTTAATTACATAATGTATATACATTAACATAGGTTAAAATCAAATAGAACATTATATTACACACAAGGGTGCACAAAATGCATATGCCGAATAGTAACTTCTACTAATAATCAATACTGTACCATCTCAACATGAATTAAAATCTAGGATTAAAGTATGTTATAGATCTATGTGTTAGCTTTTCGAAACTTCAAACGGATCGCATTTTCGTTTCCGGAAACTCCCGGAATCGCAAAAACACCGAGAACGCGTTTGTCCTTCGTACAGCTGACACTCAAATAATTCTACAGAAAGTTACAGAAAGAATTAGGCCTATTAATATTTTTTTTTGGAAAGCTAACTTCAATACGCTTCTTTTAAAAAAATGGAAGATTAAACCGAGCTTTGAGCTAGAAGTTATGATATTTCTAAGTTAGGGCTGAAATTAAAAACGTGGATAAAAATCATGACGGATTTAGGTAGTTTGAGACAAAAGAACACAAGTATATAACATAATATATCAAGACCTCACTCTCTACACTAATATATATATATATGAGACACTATAGAACACATCTTCAATACAAAAATATGAGATTAAACATGTAATAATTTATTCATACATAACAACAACACATAGTGTGTCCAAATTTGGGGTTTTTCCACATGGACACAACCACAACACGAAGGACACTCCTATGACCTGCAAATGGACACGAAATGGACACAAATGGAGATACAACCATGGGGGTTATTCCTATGGGTTCAAAATAGACCTATATGCACGAGGAAATGAAAAGGAGAAGGGATTTATACCTCCCGGTAGATCGAATCGAAGAAAAGCCTTCCCGTAGCGACACCGACACGTAGAGATTTCAAAAGGACACGAACGAGCTCCGAATCCTTCCAAACTTGGGTAGCTTCCTCCTTGGCTAGAATGGAGAAGGAAAGAAGAAGATTTGTTGGCGAAATGGAAGGATTTGGTGGAGAAATTGCTAGGGATTGCTCTCTAGAAATTTGGGGAAGAACAAGAGAGAGAGTGTGGATGAGAATAATGAAATGAACTTGAGCCTATCCTCTCCCAAAGTGGCTGGCCATATGGGGCTATTTGTCCTATTATGGTAAGGTCCAAAATGCTCCCACTAACCTATTCTATTAGTATTAGGAAAGGGCTAATTGGTTGGGGCTAAATTAGTCATTCTAAAGTCTCTAATCACACTAACCTTATCCATAATAATTAGTCTAACCTCTAACTAAAATATTTCTATCATGTGAACTAAAATTAATATCATGTGGGCCATGCCTAACTAGTGTGTGGGTCCCACTAGAGTCAAACTACCCCCGGATCCCCGTTTCAAGTCGGATTGAGTTGAAATTCGAACCCGACTCAAATAATCCCAAAACAATATCATAAATAATAAAATAAATTTCAAAAATATTTCAAAAATATAAAATGATAAAATACCCATGTTTCTGAAAATTGGGGGTGACAAATTCCTCGAAATTAAAACCAAACAATAGTAAAATGTCAAAATCACAAGTCATAATTTTAAATAGTTTAAAAATGATTAAAAATCACCAAAAATCATAATATGAAATAATAATCAATAAATAATAATTACAAAATTTTAAAATTACCCTCATCTGAAAAATTGGGTGTTACAGGGTACATGCATTTCTTGGACGATGTATCCACATGAATTCAACCCCTAATTGCGTCTGGATAACTTGGATGGTTTGCAGAACTTGTGGCTGTTGGAATAATCTTATTGCATCTTGCTAGTGACTAGGCATGTGATAATCCTAGTTAGTTAAAGTATCAAGCTGTACTTATTGCTTGGCCGTGAATGTTGGATGAAGTCTAAGCCTTGTCTTGTCCCAGTACTTGGTTACTTCAGTAACATGATTGCTTATGTTTACCTTGTCAATAACTGATCGGAATAACTCCTCATCGCTTTGTCACTACCACATTTCTAGTTGAGGGTATTTTTGTTATTTTTAATTATTTGAATTTAATATATACTTATTTGGAATTTAATATAATTATTGGAATGGTGTGATTTAAATATGATTTAATTAATTGCCTTGTATTATGTTTAGCCCTAAACTAGATTTGACCTAACCTAGATTAGTCATAGCTAGACTTAGCTAGCCATGGTTAGTGTTAGTTAGTATTGATTAGTCTTGGTTAAGTCATGTTAGTTAGAGTTAACTAGGTTGCCTTTAAGTCAAGTATGAAACCTAGGCTTGTGGACCATTGATTTAACTAGATGGATTGAGAGCCATTGATCAAATCCCAAAACCCTAACCCTAGCATTTATGGCCAGCCACCTAGGGAACAACACCCTATAAAGTCTCTCTAAAAAACACTTGCCTCTTTTGTTCATTCTCTCCATTTTGCAAGAACAAGGTTTGTCCTTATAGAAATCCTTTCCTATTTTAATCAATATAAGCCCTTTTTCATTCAAACTTCTTCCATGGTGACCTAATCTACATTCCCCTACTGTTCATGGAGGCTATTCTCAGATTTGGGACAATTTGGAGCTTGGGGCTAGCTAGAAGGATCCCCCCATTTTGAAGCTTTCCTTGAGGAAGAACACCAATAGGTAACTTCTTATTCCTTCCATGAAATTTTAATTTCTAGGCATGGATAGAAAGCCCTAGGTGTCCTCTAACTGTAGGAATAGGTTTTGCTAAGTTTCGTGTCCTTTGCATGTCCGTATCGGACACGTATCAGTATAGATACGTAGGTGTTCGACGAAATGCCACAGTGGGCATTTCGATCCTATTTTCTAATTTTGTTTGAATAAAAAATTAGTTTTTAAGGTCGCTTATAGGTTTCTAAGTGACTGAGCACGTTTTGTGTCGTGTCGGAGTCGCATTGGACACGTAGACACGCCTCGTGTGCGTGCACGGTTGGCTGCCCTGCTACCCGCGTGTCCGTACGGCCGTTCTAGGGCTCGTGGACACACGAGATTGGACACGGAGCTCGGAGCAGTGTCTGACAGGACACTCTTAAAGTCTCGTGTCCAATGGTCTCGTGTCGTGTGAGCTAGGACACGTGTACGGGTTCACCACTGTGCAGTGCAGTGCAGTGCTGAGTTCGTGTGGGGTTTTGGACACGTTCATGTCATATTGTGGTCATAATATGGGGTGTACATCACGTGCACGTATTGCTTATTAATTACCAACCTATATTTTATCATTTTAAACTGTTTTCAATATTCGAATTTGAATCTCCCTATTAGGACTGATACGCAGTCTTGTTTCTTAAATTCCTGAGTTTAAATCCATTTGTACTGATTTAAATTAATGAGTTAATTGCCATTTAATTCCTGAACATGTGTATTAGTTCATGTTAGTTGATTCTTCAAGTTAAGATTTGTTTTGCATTTCAAAATGGAATTTGGACAATGGGGTTGGACTGTTTTATGTATTGACTGATACCTATTCACTAAATTTATATTCAGATTTGATTTCCTATTTTTAAACTAAATTTCCTGTTTAAGTTGCCATGTTGAATCTTACACATATGTATTGGACTACTACAATGTAGATTAAATTCATATTACTTTAGGTTGTGTTAGTGAAGGGGTTTTCGAATATGAATGGGCTGAATTGTGATAGACTGAATACACATTTTCCTGAGTTTACATTCTAACTTTACTTCCTATTTTAAAACTGAAGTTTGGTCGCCATTAATCCATGTACATGTGTAACTACATCACTATAATGTTGTTTACTAATTTGTGTTAAGTTTTAGGGTTCAATTTGGATTTTCGATATTGGAATGGGTTCCAACGGGATGTTGGATTCGAAATTGAGTTGGAAAGTTTGTACTGTCAATTGATTTCTGGAATTTCACTCCTAATAATTGTCAATATTGGGTTCACTGTTAGTTTTAGGAACTGATATTGATTTCCTTCACTCTTGTTAAAAACTAAATTCTCAGGTATTTTGTGAGTTCACTGTAAATTGATTGATGGGGATTCGATTGGTTTGATAGAAGTATAAACTGTCATTTGCATAAAATTGTAATTGATTCCTGCCATTTTGTTCACTGTTCCCTATTACATTCCTATTTCCTATCACTACACCATATCACTCTTCTCACACACACTCATCCATACTCACTGTTTTCGGGTTTTACACAAACACACATGAGACACCTCTCCTAAAACTATTACACATCACATTACACCCTAGCTAGCCACTGCCTTTTGCCATGTTCTTACTGATTTCATATTCAACCTGAGCTTGCCACTGTTTTTCTAGGTTCCACCATGCCACATTGTTCCCTGTTTAAATTGTATCACACTGTTTTCAGTTTTGCAGTGCACCTAACACCCACACCATGCCACATGCTATATCACATGTACACAAACAGCCTCGCATGATTTCCTCTCCTATCTCTCTCTCTCTCTCTCTATATATATATATATATATATATATATATATATATATATATATGGAAAATTCTACAATACATCCACCCTTTTGGGATGTATCGATACATCCAAAATATGGACCGTTGGATGTTCATCCAACGGTACAGATTTAATTCAGATTAAATAATACAGGATACATCATTTAATGCTGATTTAGACTTTTGACCTGTTGGTAACTTGCTTTAGCAGGTCATTCTTCACTTTAATATTTTCAATGAACACCCTAAATTAACTCATATTTACTCTCTCAAAAGTCCATCCAATTTAATCTGAACCTTAAGTTTTTTTGGTTACAGGCCATGGTAGTGGTGGTGGTGGTGGTGGAAAGAGAAACAGAGATGAAGAAGGAAATAAGAATCGGTTCGGATCGCGTCGAACGTCGTTGAGCCCTCCTAGAACAACGAGGATTACCAGCTGCGCCAAGAAGAATAAGTCCGCTTTGCGTCGGACGTCGTCGAGACCTCCTCGAACAAGGAGAAGTACCAGCGGCGTCGCTCTAATTTTACTGCCCATGCCATTGTCAGAAATTTTATTTTTTATTTAACAATTTAATATTTTGTTAATAAAGCTACATGTCATGGTGGTGGTGGTGAACTGAGGAAACCTGCTTCTGAGGTCGGGCGGATTATTTTTTTACTTTTCTAATGATAATATTTTTGAAGAGAATATTTTTTTTTAGACGGAGAATGGCCATTCTCTTTGCTTTTAACACGGAGAATGGCTATTCTCTTTGCTTTTAATACGGCGAATGGACGGAGAATAGTACATTTAGGACGGAGAATGGTACATTTAGGACGGAGAATGGACGGAGAATGCGGCGAATGGCCATTCTCTTTGCTTTTAATACGGCGAATGGACGGTGAATACGGCGAATGGACGGAGAATGGCCATTCTCTTTGCTTTTAACACGGAGAATGGCCATTCTCTTTGCTTTTAATACGATGAATGGACGGAGAATGGTACATTTAGGACGGAGAATGGTACATTTAGGACGAAGAATGGTACATTTAGGAAGTCGACAAAAGCTCGATCTCTCAAATCTCTTCTTTGTGTAAATTAAATCCAAGGAGGACACAATCCCTAATTTTAGTTATTGCTTAGCAGAGTCTGCTTAGTTGTTGTAAAATTATGGTGTTGCTTCTGTGACACTTTCATCTTTAATCTCATGTTTTCTATGAATATGTGTTCTGTTTGATTTTGATTTAGTAATATTTTCGTAATTAGTTTTTTTGTTTCATCTAACAATTTAATATTTTTGTTATAAAGCTACAGGGCATGGTGGTGGTGGTGGAAGGAGAAACGGAGATGAAGAAGAAAAGAAGAAGAAGTTCCGGTTCACGGCGGACTTCGTCGAGCTCCTCAATGAAGCGAAATTAAACCTCTTATAGAGTTCCTTAATTGAAGTTGATCACGATAACCTTTTGTATTTTTCAAACGGATAGTAGAATCTTCCTCGAGCCCTCCTCAATCAAACGGCTAGTAGTTTTCTTGTTTCATAGTACTATTATTCATTCTGAAATACATAGAATAGTTTTCTGAAATACAATAGTTTTCTTGTTCTCAAGATGTCTACACGTGTGGGGGGAAATGTAGAAGACGTAGAAGATTGGTTGCCAACTCCAAATAAAACCTTCATTCCGCGTATGTTGCGCAGGATTGAACAACAACTGTCGAAGATTTCAGCTGATGTTGCATCGATCAATTCTATGCTTGGTTCAATACAAATTGAACAAATGAATTTATCTCGACGTTTGGAGAAGATTGAAGAATCTTCAGATTTGAAGAAGGCATCTTCATCTGGAGTATTTAATAATGTGAAGGTGGTTTCCATTGTATCTTCTTCCGATGAGGAGGACATGGAGCTACAGTCTCGTAGTAAAGCATTGGACCGAATGCTCGCATTGTCCCCTACAGAAGAAACTGACTTTAGCAGTTCTTCTAAAAGAATGCGTGAAAATTTACCTCCGGTCACACCATCGAAAAATTTAATAAGGGGTTCAACCTCGAAGCCTAGCAATTGTACTAGTGGTTCTTCGAGATATTACGACTATATTTTTGCCGATGATAGACCTAACGAGTAAGTAATATGAGTTTAGATTTAATTCCAACAGTTTTTTTCTCCTAATTTATTTGTTTCTTTTCTTAGAGAAATAATATCATCTTGCAACAAAAACTATGTGTCTCGGTTTGAGATGAAGACCTTAGCTCCTTTAACAAAAATTAGCAATGGGGTATGTATAGATAGTATATTTCTTCTTAGATGCCATCTATGTTTACTTCGATTCTATCGCTGACATTTTTAATGATTTATTCAGATTGTAGGTATTGTCTCTGCTCTTCTCACCGCGGAGGAACGGAAAAGAACCTCCAATAAAGCTAATGTATGGTTTTTACCAATAAGGATATCGGTGAGTGAGCATTTTATTCTTCAATGGATATGCATTAACAATTTTCTCGTTTGTTTGTCCTTCGTAATGTATTAGTTGATGTGTATGTAGAAAGAAATATTACCTCTATCCGACAAAAAGCCTCATCGAATATGGAAGAAGTATAAATATTTTCAAGATTACATGGGATCTTTAAGCACTTGTAACGAGGTATTAATGTATTTCTGTTTAAATATTAATCCTAATTTTCTGAAAATTTACTAATTTATTTTACCTAATTAATCCTGATTCAGATATACATACACATTCATTTGGGCGGACATTATACTCTTGCAAGAGTTCTAGTTAAAAAAAAAGGACTGTTGAAATTTGGGACTCACTTGCATCTAAAGATGATCCGATTCAAAACAAAACAGTCATAAAAGAAATAGTAAGCTCATATTCATCAATTTTTATGAATTGGGTACAAGATACGCGGTATACTAATACATATTGTATTCTGACAATTGTAGGTTTCAAATTTGGATCTCTTTCTCCAAGAAGAGATTTTGAAGTTGAGAGATGCTAGGTTCAGCTTTTCTACTTTTGCAATAAAACGTCCTTCTTATGTTCCCCGCCAAGGCAATTCTGTTGATTGTGGGATTTTTGTTATTGTATTCATGAAAGACCGATGTAGTCTAGACTACCGTTCTCTCGATGTAAGTCTGAAAATATGTCGTCAAAAACTTTAACTTTTTAGAGCAATATTTTTGATGTTATATTTGTTATATGCAGTTTGATGCGGGAATGGAAAGACGCAAAGCTGCTGAATGGATTACAACTTCAGAGCACAATGAAGATCTAAAAGAAGTCCAATCTGAAATGATTGAATATGGAAGACGATGATTTTTTTTCTTCTTCTTTTATATCTAATGTATGGAAACCCCTAATGTATTATGTTCATTTGTTTTGTTGAGTTGTAATGACATTTTTGCCAAACGGTTTCGATTCATTTTTATTAAGCAGAATAATTTTTGCCCTTCAAATTAATATAATTAAGCAGAAATGAGTCTTTTGCCCTTCCATCGAATGACATTTTTGCCCTTCTAATTAATTCAAAACACCCCCGAACCCTTTTATTACAAAAAAAAAAGAAAAAAGAAAACCGTTTCGATTCTTCCTCTTCTTCCATACTCCACTCTGTACTCAAACCTAGGTCATTCTCCTCCAAAATCTTCAAACCTTCCTCCCAATTCGAAATCTTTACACCATGTCGGCATCAGCAGCAGAATCATCACCGGCAACATCACCAATTAGAGAAGATGCACCAGTTACAGAAAATCCAAAAGCGATAGACGGAGAACAACCGAAACCCTATTCTAAGAAAGTTGCACAAAAGAAAAAGAAAAAAGTTGCTAAACAAAAAGAAGTGCAAGAAGAAGTGCAAACAAAAGGTATAACTTTGATTTTATGTTCGCAAATTCTGTATATATTATAAGAAAAATGACATTCTCCGTAATTAAAACGCATTTGAATATTAAATTCTATTCGCCGTTTAATTTGGAACAGAGAATGGAATTCTCCGTCTAACTTGTAACGGAGAATAACATTCCCAGTTTTAAAACACATTAGAATGTTCATTCTCCGTTTTATTTTAAACGGAGAATGACACTCTCCGTGTCATTTGAAAAGGAGAATGACATTCTCCGTGTTAGTATACACGGAGAATGCCGTTCCCAGTGTTCTAATCCATAAGAATGGCCATTCTTCGACCTAATTTTTTGTTTTTTTTGTTTTGTAGAAAAAAAAATCTGTCAGGAATAAGGATTCAAGACTTTTTCGTTCTACCTTCAAGCCAATGCTAAATCTTATGGAGGAGGTCAATAAAGATGTTGGCCGTTTACCTGAGCCAGTTATTGGTTCCTTGAAGAATACCGGTTTCTGGAATTTTGTCGAGATTTTCTACCAAAACAGAGTCCACGTCTCCGAAGTGGCCAAGGTAACGGAAGGGCTTGAGAATTTAATTGCAAGTTACACAGAAGAAGAAGATGGCGTCGGGTGCTTCGAATTGAGCACCACTGTTAAAATCGCGCCAAGCGTTGAGGATATGGCAGTCATATTCGGTCTACCACTGAATGAAGAAAGCGATGATGATGTTTCTTACAGAAGATTGATAAAGGAAAAACAACAGTAGCCCACACGACCAGCATCATTGAGCCTGTGTAGAGATTACTTCACAAGATTGCTGGCTAATACCAAGGGCAAACACTCAGAAGTCACGAATAAGGAAGTGGGAGACAAGTTCTTTGAATTGTTACGACGGCTTCGTGGCGGAGATAACGCTGTTAATCCAGATAATTTGGCTAAGCCACTTGTGCCAAACAATATTCTTCACAAAGTCTAGCGGTTCAAATTTGTCGTACAGATTCTTGGCCTTGGTAGACAGTGTGGACGTCATCAACAGTATATGCTGGCCAAGGTTAATCCTGGCATATGTAATGGATATCATAAAGAGGAGTAGAAGCAAAACTGAACAGGGGGATTACTCAATGGCTTTCCACAAATTGGCAGGTTGCACAATATACTTCCTTTATTGGTTTACAGAACATAGTAAATTTGTGGAAAGGAAGTTCGCCCCAATTCCTGTTTACCCAAGATTTTTCACATGGAATGGGTACGAAATCTCAAACTTCCTCAAGGCCGAATATCACAACAAAATAAGATCGAAGATGATATTTGAAGATCTGGTTATACTTGTTGGGGAAGAAGAAGGGCACAAAAAAGATGAGCCACCTATAGAAGAAGTTGAAAAGGAGGGAGATGAAGAACACCAAGAAACAGGTGGGGATAATTTTGATGAACAACGGATACCACAACATCATGAAATGGGCGCTGTGATGGACGACTCAGCAAAGGAATTGGAGGATTTGAGAAGACATCATTCTGATATTCTTGCGCAGAATAAAGAACTCAAAGAAAAGTTAAAAGAGATGGAGGCACAAGGAGCACAGTTACGTGCAGCCAACTTTGATAATGTCATACTCAAAGAAAAGCTGAAAGAGCTCGAGGCAGAAGAAGCGCAACAACATGCAGTCAACGTTGTGATGGAGGGCTATGTGCATGAACTGGAGGATTTGAAAAGACATCATTCTGATATTCTTGCACAAAATAAAGAACTCAAAGAAAAGTTAAAAGAGATGGAGGCACAAGGAGCGCAGTTACGTGCAACCAACCTTGAGAACGAGAAACTCAAAGAAAAGCTGAAAGAGCTCGAGGCACAAGAAGCACAACAACGTGCAGTCATCATTGTGATGGAGGGCTCTGTGCATGAACTGGAGGATTTGAAAAAGCAGAATTCTGTTCTTAAATCAGAGCTACATGCACAAGGTAAAATCTTTTCTATTTCAAATTTCTGATTTGTAATCTTCCAGGAGAATGACTATTCTCCGTGTATTATAACACGGAGAATGGCATTATCCGTGTTATTTGAAACAGATAATTGCTATTCTCTATCATTTCGATACTGGAAAGGTTATTCTCCGTGTAATTCCAAACGGAGAATGCTATTCTCCGTATTATATTACACGGAGAATGTCATTCTTCGTGTTAGGTTCACATCATATATTTCATTGTTGTTTGTTTTATTTCAGTGCGAACAACCGAGCAACTCAGATAAACAAATGAAAGGCTCGTTGAGGAGAAAAGGGAGCTTCAAAATAAAGTTGAATCGTTTAATTTCAATGAAAAGGATGGGAAAATTGTTGATCTCGAAGCCATGGTTGTAGCATTTCAGCGTGAGGAGATTCAAGCCGCTGCTGAACTTGCTGCTCCAAAAGAAGCCGAAAGAAGAGGAGGATCGGAGGGAAAGAGGTTAATAAAAAGTAATACAGTTGGAGAGGCTAATAAAAAGCGGAAGATTAATGCCGCTCTGAAATCCCGAGGAGACGCCAAAATGGCTGAATTAAAGAAGAACCGTGTCATACTAAGGGAATGCGATGGACTGTTACTTTGGAAACATGCGGATGAAGAGCTGAAGAAGCAATACATCGACATCGTAATTCCCAAAAAGAAGTGTCCAGAGTATGTATCAGAACCCTTTTTTTCTTTTGTTTTTTCTAGAATTTTTCACAATTATGTAATGAGAATCTATCTTTATTAATTTAATCTAAACTAAATTTATGTGCAGTGATATTGTATACTCATTTTCGCCGGAAGAGGGTAAAAATGGAGTCACAGTCGAGCTATCGGCAATAGACCTGCAAGACATACTCAACTATGAAGACATGGAGGCTGACATACTGAACCTAATAATAAGGAAGCTGAGAGAAATTCAAGGCATTAAAAGAAGGTGTCCCCCGTCTAGTTCAAAGGACGTGCCATTGATCCAGAAGCAAAAGTCGGCGCCCCAATCATAGAAGTGGTCTACATTCATGATGCCCCATACATTGGTAAGAATCCAAACAGAAAAATCTATATTCATGTGTACACCGATGAAAAATGACAGAAAAATTACTCATGATATTGTGTTTTGTTTTTGGAAAACAGAACACCGTTGAACGTGCCAATGAACTAGACGCAAAATCTGGCGCCCTTAAAAACTTCCAAACAGATGTAGTAGACTTCGTCATGGGTTTGGAGGACGACATAGAGTTGCTATTCATCCCACTCTTTAATATACCCATCAAACACTATACTCTGCTCACATTCAACTTTATCTCCTACGACTGGACACACTACAACTCCTTGAGGCAAATTACGTACGAAAAGTGCAAGGTGGATGCAGAATTAATGAAGAACACTTTAGAGCCTATCGTCAGGAGAAAAGTTGATAAGATGAGGGAGAGATGCCCGGCGAAGATGGAGTATGAGAGCAAAGTGCTGAATTGTTCTCCAAATTGCCCACAACAACGGGCACCCAACTGCCTCTTGTACACGGCGTATTATATGAATATGTTGACGACTACTCCCTTCGAAATACCGGGAGGAAATGACAATAAAACTCACCAGAAGATGACAATGATGAGGTTGGCATGGGCTAAGGAGTTGCTTTCAAGCAAATATGTAATACGAACCAAGCAATGACATTGTAAAACAATAATGTAATTATGATATAATTGGACAAGGAACTTCTGTCTTTTATAAGCTCTGCTTTTACAATAAAATTATTTTTGAATTACATTTACATTGTCAAAACCACGAAAAGTTTGAGGATTCTATTCTCCGTTTATCTTAAAACGGAGAACAACTTTCCCGTTTAAATTAAATCGTTTGAGGATTCTATTCACCGTTTATTTCGGAACGGATAATAATATTCTTCGTCTGTCTTAAAACGGAGAATAACATTCCCAGTGGTAAAATACATTAAAATATTCATTCTCCGTTTTTTTAAACGGAGAATGACGTTCTTCGTGTCTTTTGAAACGAAGAATGTTATTCTCCGTTTAGTTTGAAAAGGAGAATGAAGATGAGCTTGATGAGAATATGAGGAGGTTGGTATGGTCTAAGAAGACTACAATGATGAGGTTGGTATGGGCTAAGAATTATATTTCAAGAGAACTTCTGTCTGCTCTGATCTGTCTTTTATAATGTCTGCTCTGATCTGTCTTTTATAATACTTGAAACGGAGAATAACATTCCCAGTGGTAAAACACATTAAAATGTTCATTCTCCGTGTCTTTTGAAATGGAGAATGTTATTCCCCGTTTAATTTGAAAAGGAGAATGAAGATAAGCTTGATGAGAATATGACGAGGTTGGTATGGGCTAAGAAGACTACAATGATGAGGTTGGTATGGGCTAAGAATTAGATTTCAAGAGAACTTCTGTCTTTTATAATGTCTGCTCTGATCTGTCTTTTATAATACTTGAAACGGAGAATAACATTCCCAGTGGTAAAATACATTAAAATGTTCATTCTCCGTTTTTTTTAAACGGAGAATGACGTTCTCCGTGTCTTTTGAAACAGAGAATGTTATTCTCCGTTTAGTTTGAAAAGGAGAATGAAAATGAGCTTGATGAGAATATGACGAGGTTGGTATGGGCTAAGAAGACTACAATGATGAGGTTGGTATGGGCTAAGAATTAGATTTCAAGAGAACTTCTGTCTTTTATAATGTCAGCTCTGATCTGTCTTTTATAATAAAATCATTTTTGAGTTACATTTACATTGTGAAAACCATGAAAAGTTTGACTTTTTGAGTTACATTTACATTATAAAAGTCTGAAATACTACATAAAATCCTACTATCAAGAAAAAAGTTGAATGTGAGCTGCGTGCGGGCATCGCAGAGCAATGGAACTCCTTGAGGCAAAGGAATTCCTTGAGGCAAATCACTTCATCGTGCATCGTCAGAGCAGTGGAACTCCATGAACAAAGGAACTCTGTGCATAGTGAGAGCAATGGAACTCCATGAACAAAGGAACTCCGTGCATAGTCAGAGCGAATCAAAGTGCGAGCGCTTTGACAGAGTGTGGGTTGGCAATAAATCCAAACCCAGGCATATCTCAGTCTTCTGAAGGACTTCACCACCAAAGCTTCTTCAACCAAAACCCTGCGGCTCTTCCAGTAACCAACAGGAAAGAGTCTTGCTAAGGTGGGAGATCGGTAGACTGCATCTCCAGGATGAAGAAGGATGCCTTTGCAAGGTGCTCTGCCTCAAGGAATTCCTTTGCAAGGTCCTTTGCTCTCAAGGAATTCCTTTGCTTCTGTTCCTGTACCTCAAGAAATTCATCTTGCTCTTGCTCTGACGATGCACGATGAAGTGATTTGCCTCAAGGAGTCATCCAAAGGTTCCTATGCTCTGACGAAACACGATGAAGTGATTTGCCTCAAGGAATTCAATTGAAAGCTTCGACTGTGAAGGAGGAGTGTTGTTTTCCGTCGTCTTTCAGTTCGTGTCCACATGGTAGATGTTCTTCATCGTGCATCGTCAGAGCATAGGAACCGTTGGATGACTCCTTGAGGAAAGTTACTTCATCGTGCATCCTCCGAGCAAAGGAACTCACTGAGGCAAAGGAATTCCTTGAGGCAGAGCACCGTACAAAGGCATCCTTCTTCATCATGGAACACGTCAAAGAAATGAACTCCTTACGGCAAAGGAACAACGTGCATAGTCCGAGCCAATCAACGTGCGGGCGCTTCGACAGAGCGTGGAACGATAATAAATCCAAACCCAGGCACATCTCAGTCTTCTGAAGGACTTCACCACCGTGCATCGTCGGACCAATGGAATACGTCGAAGAAATAAACTCCTTGCGGCAAAGGAACACCGTGCATAGTCCGAGCCAATCAACATGCGGGCGCTTCGGCAGAGCGTGGGTTGGCAATAAATCCAAACCCAGGCACATCTCAGTCTTCTGAAGGACTTCACCACCAAAGCTTCTTCGAACAAGGAGATCGACAACCATGAGGAAAGCATCTTGCCAAGGAGGGGGATCGGTAGAGTCCATCTCCATAAGAAAAGCTAAGTGAGACGAGAACAAACTCTCCCTACACTACTGCCATTTATAGGCATGGAACAACTCGGACTCATGCGCCAAGTGGCAGCCACTTCGAATTCAATTCAATTAATTTCCATCAATAACAATGCATCTGTCCCTTCTCAAGTAAAGCTAAGTAAGAGTAGAACAAACTCTGCCAACTACTGCCATTTATATGCCATTAATACCAATGAACCTGCCCCTTCGAATTCTGCCAACTTTGATACCCCCTATTGTATCAAAGTTTTTTTTGATACAGTAGGGGGTATCAAAGTTTTGATACCCCCTATGTATGACATGTGGGCCCTTCCTGCTTTATAAAATGTGTACATATATATATACACATAAATTTTGAGAGGGCCCACATGTCATACATAGGGGGTATCAAAATTTTGATACCCCCTACTGTATCAAAGTTTTGATACCCCCTATGTATAACATGTGGGGCCCTCCTGCTTTGTAAAACGTGTAAACATATATATATACATATAAATTTTGAGATGGCCCATATGTCATACATATACCCCCTACTGTATCAAAGTTTCTCTCATGTATCAAAGTTTTTTCCCTTTTAAATGGGCCCCATACATAACTTACCAAAAAAATATAAATAAAACAAAATTTTGTTATAGTCAAGATTTGAACCAATGACCTCTTAAATACAAGTCTAGCATTGTAACCACGACACCACAATAGCATTCTCCGTATTTTATTAAACGGAGAATAGAATTCTCCATTTTGAATTACACGGAGAATAGCATTCTCAGTGTTAAAAACACATTAGAATGTTCATTCTCCGTTTCATTTTTAACGAAGAATTATATTCTCCGTTTTGAACTGCACGGAGAATGTCGTTCCCAGTATTAAAACGATTGAGGATTCTATTCGCCGTTTAATTTGGAATGGAGAACGGCATTCTCCGTTTAATTTGAAACGGAGAATAAGATTCCCAGTGTTAAAAACACATTAGAATGTTCATTCTCCGTTTTAATTTGAAACGGAGAATGATATTCTTCGTGCCATTTGAACAGGAGAATGATATTCTCCGTTTTGAACTGCACGGAGAACATATTTTCTCTATTTTTGATATACTCCGTTTTGAACTTGGAATTTGATATTCTCTATTTTTATCTAATTGTCTTCTCAAACTTTTGCATTGGAGAACATATTTTTTATCTAATTGTCTCTTGTGAATGACATCTTGCCACATAAGAAAGACATTGTATTAAGTCAACAATGTTTCATTTTATTCCATTTTCTCTTTATCGCTATTTCGCTTTCGTACTTTACAATTACGAAAATCGTGACCCAATTTTTTACAAACTCTACATACTCTAGGCTTCGGTATAGGCTGACTTTCTGTAGGCTGGCTTGATTTCCCTTGAGAAGGCCTTCCTTTTGTTATTACCGGATTTGGCTCTTTTAAAGCTTCATGCACTCCATGAACTGCATCAGCTACCATTTGTTCTTCTTCACCAATATCGGTCACCATTTCTTTCAACTCCATCAGAACAGACGACATCAACTCCGTTCCCCTCTCTTGAATTTTGCTTGATTTTTTACAATAGTATGTAAACAGATTAACTTGTTCATTAATACCACCATACCTTCTGCTCTCAATACTGTCTGGGTGGATGAATCTTCTTTCTGAGCCAGGTCCAAAGAGATAACTCTCTTTGCAATCCTTGAGCCAACGAGATTTATCAAGTTCTTTAGAATATCTCCAATTTGTAATGTCTTTATTGCTGAAAAATATGCCTACAAGGAATCCCCTTGGTCTCCATCCACAAGCATTCACAATTTATAATGTTGTCGACCGGATCAAATGTAACCTTCTGGCCGTAACGTAAGGCCGCCAAACCGTAAATGGAATCCCCTTGGCCATGCTAGTTTGATTCACAACTGGTGTTGAGAGTTTATCATTGACATGCTTACCCATCTGGCCATAACGTAAGGCCGCCAAACCGTAGTCACAATTTTGAAGGGCCTTCCATAGTGGCAGCTTCTCATTCAAAAACCTTTTCAGAAATGTGTTCATAGATTCACATCTATTTGTTGCAGTAGAACCGCCAAAATAATTTCCACGTAGGAATGTGTCCGCCCATCGCTCCCTCGTTCTGTATAATACAGTGGTCCACTCATTGTTCTCTACATTATAATCTGTTAGCATCTTCTGCCAACGGTTTTCAAATTCTTCGACTGAATAGTACCTGTTTAGAAAACATGGACAGTAACTAAAGTTGTGATATTGTAACAACAACATACTTCAAAGTAAAGTAGCAAGTGTGCAATGTACCTTTTAATCAGAAGACTCAGTTTATTGTGAAAATTCTCTCGGTGTACATGTTTGGCAACATTATTTAGGATATGCCATGAGCACGTTCGATGAACTACGATGGGCATTAAATCCTCAATTTCTTTATTCATGGATCTGCAACCATCTGTGAGAACTGTCACTGGTAATTTGCCATTCATACACTCTAGAAATTTTTCTAGAACCTAAGAATATGTCGCTGCAGTCTCATTATGGATCATTACAAACCCAAACACACAAGTCATCGCATGATTGTTTGTACCCACTAGAACCACCAACGGCATTTGACTTCTATTTGTTTTATATATAGAATCGAATGCTAGTGAATCTCCAAATAATTCATAATCGAATCGACATGCACCGTCAGCCCAAAAGAGATGGGTTAATCTGGAATCTTCGTCTACCTTGTACGCGTAGAAGAAATCTGGGTCACTGCCCTCCTTGGATTGAAGAAATGTAAGTGTTGTCGTAGCATGAACATCGTCTAGTGCTCTACTATCTTGAGCTAGAGCGTTGTATAAATCCTTTCTCATCCATCCAACCTTATCCTAGCCATCTTTCTTCTGGACAATTAAATTCCATCTATGTCCAGTCCCCATCCCTGATTGCTTCATAAGCTTAATTTCTTCCAACTCTGCGGGTGATATCGTACGATGGGATCTCAAAAAAACTGTTTCATAATCATTCGCTAGGATATGGTTGTGATGTACATGAATTTTTTTGACGAACCACATCTTTGTTTTATCGGCGTACCCAATACGAAAAATTGCTTTACAACCACTTCTGCTTTCACTTCTTGGCTCACGAACCCTGTTAGGAGCTTCCTTGTATTTCTTGTGTCTGAATCCCGCATTCGAACAACACCAACTACGGACCATCACCATCCCAGATTTGTTTTTCTTTATCTCGTTCTTTCTAATACTGAAACCATATGCTTTTGAATATATCCGGTAGAATGTCTCTGCTTCTTCAATAGAGTTGAACTGTAGGCCAACAATATCTTCTTCTAAGAGATATTTTGGATCTTTGTTAATGTTGGCAGACTGCAATATTTTTTTCATCGTCGCTGCATCGAAATCCAATGGAGATTCACCGTCGTCCCTAAGAACAGAATAAAACAAAATAAACATGAGAAATAGATGTAAAAATATAATACATTTCTTAAATCCATTAGAAAGGGTGATGCGAAATAACATTTTGTTTTTTGCGTTGATGTCGTCGTCGTCGTTATGATGCATTCTTCCATTGTTTTCTTCATCTTGTTCTTTACTGTCTCCTAAGTTAACATCTTCCAAACTTTGCTCATCATCCAAATCATCTGACAGTCCTCTTGAAAGGAAGCTTTCTTCATCGACTAAATCTTTCACACGACGATCACTTTCTCCATGTGACGTCGACATTGAAGAAAATAGAGTGGGTTAGAAACCAGCAGAAGAAACGAAGGACAAGAAACAATACAAGAAGAAAGAGTAATGCTATATTCATACCTCCAAATTGTCCCTCTAATATATAGCCCTCCCATCTGATGTGGCATATTAAATAATAGTGTGTGTCATCTGACATGACAGATGACATGGCAAATTTTAATCCAAAAAGTTAACTACCCAATTTTCTCTATAATAATTTAACGTTAATATCAATGTTAATTTAATGTTAATATTAATTTATGTTAATATTAATGTTAATGTTAATGTTAATGTTAATATTAATATTAATATTATTGTTAATGTTAACGATAATATTAATATTAATATTAATGTTAATGTTAATGTTAACATTAACTTTAATGTTAATTTTTATTTTTAGTTTTATTTTTAAAAAAATTGCCACGTCAGCTGCCAGATCAACATATCACGTCAGCTGCCACGTAAGGATGGACAGTTTGAAAGTACAATTTGGAGGTACAAAAAGCATTATTCAGGAAGAAACAACTTCCAGCAAGGCAACAACACAACCTTTTCGTCTTCCTTGTAACACTGCCACGTGGCCCTCTTTTGATGGCTCATGAAAAATCTTGAGTGATTCTAGGAGCAAGTATAATTTTAAGGAAACAACTTCCAACAACACAACTTTCTCGTCTTCTGGGTACATGTATTATTAAATTGTGTAGCTAATAACACATGAGAAAGTATTCAACATCATTCTCCATGTGGCCCTCTTCTGTAGGATAACGCATGCAGCAGCATTTAATGCTACGAAACCCTATTGTCTTGTTATGTGTTGTGTATCCTATGTGGCATGAGGCAGAAGACAATATCTTGCATAGGCGGCTATATTCACAAATGATAATAAGTTTAAAAAGTCATCTCCAATGCAAAAAAGTATTGAGAAGACAATACAAAGTAATTTTTTACAACTTCCAAGACAACTTTTACTCTTCTAATGATATGGTATCAGTGTTTATTATTAAATTATAGGATAACGCATGCAGAGCATTTAATGCTACGGGATCTGTTGTGTAAGGAACACAACCTGTGAGAGAGAACCCGAGAGAGAGAGAGAGAGAGAGAGAGAAAGAGAGAGAGTGGAAGATGGGATAAAGAGGAAGGATCAAGCTCGACTAGATTTTAAACTTGAAATTCAATTTTTGGTTATCATTACTAATAACTAGTTCGCACGTCCAAGTTTAGACGAACACTAACCGAGCCCCGAGCAACGTGACATCAGCTAGCTAGGTTTCTAATTCTATGACATTTCTGTTAATTTAAAATTTACAATATTATTGAAACTAATATTAATACTAAAATTTAAACTAGTTTTTGATTTAACATTTACTTCAAACTAGTTAAAGTTAAAATTGTATTCTTTTTTATTTAAAATGTAATTGGAACTACAATTAATATTAACATTCGCTTGTCCTATAGTTTAAGTCATATTTTACTGCTTCTTGCTTAAGTTTATGCACCCAAAGAACTTGATTGTTCAAGTCGAATGCGTGCACAGCACGTTCCCTCGATGCAAGGCTTGTAGCCCTTGTTTGTCAAGTCGTTGCACGAACACATTAGAAAAGAGTTTTGTTGGGCTATCGAAGTATAGCAAGCACCGTCCCATGTCACGTGCATTTGTTAAGCAGTGAAAGGGTGTGAAGGCCACTGGCAATGTCAAGCCATCACGGACTATAGCTGGGTTAGATGACGACCCTTTTACGGCGGGCCGAATGGTCCCTTGGCCTAGGAATGGATTGGTTGAAGGAGCAATACACAAGAATATACTGCCATATTGGCAGGATTATTTTTGGTATTCCCGGTGAGGCAGAGTTTTTACCATCGACTTGATTCCAGGGATGGCACCAGGACCGGAAAGAGTCTACAAGATCGTACCTTCAAAGTTGGAAATCTTGTACAAAATGATTGAAGAACTCAGGACCAAAGGATTCATTCGTTCTAGTGGATCGCCTTGGGGAGCACCGATGCTTCTTGTGAAGAAGAAGTATGGTACGTCAAGATTATGTGTTGATTATCGTACATTGATGTCTTATTTGATCAGCTCAAGGGAGCGGCTATATTCTCGAATATTGACTTGCGGTCATGAGGGTACCATCAGATCCGAGTCAGAGAGCAAGTCATCCCGAAGACATCATTCAAATCGAGGTATGGATATTGGGATTTCCTTGTTATGCCATTTGGAGCGACCAGTGTGCCAGCCGTATTCATGGACCCCATGAATCGTATCTTCATGCACTATTTGGATCAGTTCGTGATAGTGTTCATAGACGACATCTTAGTCTATAGCTGTAGTGCTCCGTCCCTACATCGTGTCCCGTACTCCGTCCACGGGGTGCACGAGAAAGGAACACTGTCACTATTGATTCGATCGGGACCGATAGGTCGGGATCGATTGACTCGATCGAACGGAAACAGTTGAATTAAGATCCATTCTCTCGCCTGAAGTAAACTCAAGGTGAGTGGCTGACCCTCCTCTTCTCGATCCCCTTCCTAGGTAAATCGATAATGTTGTTGCGAATGAAAGATAAATGCAAGGGCACAAACACGGAAAAGGGATTGAGTTTTCAAAGATAATGTAGGCTATGTTTAATAACTAAAAGGAAAATATGTCTTCGTACTGTTATGGACAACTTGTCGACAAGGCGGTAGTTTCCTCGAGAAGCAACCCGGGGCCACGAGACCGTTTCGACCTAGGAGGAAACAGGGTATAGTTGTGCATAAGGTTTCAGCACAGGTTAAGCAGGGACTTGCATCGGAGCTAGCTACTTACGTTGAAAGGACCCCAATTAACAAAGCTATACGTCCAGGATGGCTTGTGATGCCAGTGACGTCGAAGAGGGACAAGGCGAAGGAGGTCAGCCACTCGCCTTAGACTTGCTTCAAGCGAGCGACTGGTTGGCTGCGCTGACGTCGCCTACGCGATCACCTGCAACCCGCTGAATATGAGACTTTGTTCCAGAGAAGCCATTCCATAACGTGGAATGGATCTTAATTCAACCGTTCCTGTTCGATCGATCCGGCCGATTCCGATCTATCGGTCCCAACCGAATCGGTAGCGACATTTTTCCTTTCTCGCGCATCCTGTCACGACCCACACCCGGAGTTGGGGCATGAGTGCGTGACAGCGTCCTAGCCTACACCGCAGAAATGACGTAGAACGCTTTCTAGTTCTACTATCTAACAACAATTATAATATCAAAACCTGTCGAGAACAGTCAACTCCGAATGGAGGACAAGCAATGACAATATAATATACTCAATAAGCTATGATATTGTTGCGACCGTCCAGTGTTGGTATTTATGTATGGTATTTGTAGTGCACATCATCTTAATTCAACCGAGTAGTTCAAAGGAGGGAATTATGTATGGTATTTATGGTGCACATCATTAGGACGGGTTGCGACCGTCCAGTGTTGTGATAAGCTATGATATCAGTAAGTTTGGGATCCTTCGGATATTGGGTTAGCAACCCGTATCGAAGCGATCATAGTCTTACACATAAGGATGCCAAAGATGCATTACGGTGCGAAACACCGTGACCTTCATATAGATAGTGCCGATGGGCTGAGATTAGCGCCGGGTGCAGGCGCAGGGCCTGCCACCCTTATGCATATGTTTAAGTTCACGTTTGGTTGGTTGAGTGAAATGATATAATTTTTTATGTAAAGTTCTAACCTTGCAGGCTAGGCGAAATGGGACATAGATGAGCACGATCACTATGTTTATGTTAAGATTATGTCTAACTGTATCTGTCACAGGGACACGGTAGTGGACAAGTTCAGGATATGTTCGGCTCGAGGCGGGGCTCGGCTTGGACGTGCCGAGGCATGGAGTCCTTAGCGTTCAAGAGGAGCTACCGCATTGGCGTTCAGACTTACAACATGGAGATGTTCAGCCGAAGACTACTTGTTGGCTATAAAGAGGTATAATGTATGGAACAATGTACTCCTTTGTGAGCTAGAGAGATCATGAGCGTTGTAGCCAATTGGCATGTTAAGTTGGGCTATTTAGAGACATTGTAACCTTCATTTCATTATCAATAAAAGAGATTCTTGTTGTATACTACATTTTTCTTCCGCTGCTTATGTTATCAATTTGAGCTATAAACACTATTGTGAATCTGTTATCTTGCGTTGCACGAGCGCAACTCTAGGCTCGTGCGGCATCACGCCCCAGCGAAGATGATGATTCGGGTAAAAACTTGATAATGATGAAGACGGTAACTCGTTCGACAATCGTAAGTATCGAGGTATGATAGGGAAAATTTAATAGTAGCATTAATATTAAATCTACATTGGCTTTTCTGTTAATATAAAATTTATAATATAATTAAAACTAATATTACAAAAATGCTATTTGCTCCCAAAAGATTTGGGTGATACCATCTTCCATTATGTAGCATATGACATGGTTGCTAACATGACAACTGATATGGCAAAATTTAACAATAAATATTAATATTAATATTAACATTAACATTAACATTAGCATTAGCATTAACATTAACATTAATATTAATATTGACATTAACATTAACATTAAAAAAATTTGGGTAATTAATTTTTGGGGTTAAAATTTGCCATGTCAGCTGTTATGTCATCTGCCATGTCATCTGCCACATAATGGGAAATGGCATCACCCAAATATGTTGGGAGCCCAAACGCCAGTGACATTACCATTATTTCCCAATAGATTCGTGCCTTGTTCGGTCACACCCCTCAACGAGCGGGTTACACCTCCCCTAAACGAGGGGTTAAATAGCCTTTTCCAAAGAAGAGAACCCATCCGACTAGAGAGAAATAAAGGAGAGAAGAAGAAGAACAGTCGCAATAGAGAGGAGCAAGATCAACTGCAGCGGATGGGCCGTTATCCCTACCGAGATTCTCTCGATGATACTGGTACTGTCGGGGATGCTGACGGACGAGGTAATGTGCAACGTGGCCCCAGTTTACCGTTCGTGGTGGAAGGCGCTCAACGGTCCCTTAGACTATTGGTCTAACGTCGATTTGGTACAGTAGTGCCGGAGGACCCAGCAAACCGCTAAGATTAGTTTGGCCGTGATAAAGCTCGTGGCTCGCAGTGGGGGATATCAAGGGTCCTTCTCCGCGTACAAGCTCGACGAAGCAGCCTTCTGTTTTGCATGTTTAAGGCCAGTGCAAAATTTTATTTGGTCTTATTCTAATACTTTATTTTTTCTATTACAAAATTTTACGTATACTTTTGTTAATTTCTATTGATGTTTTCCCATTTTTATAATACAGTTGGAAATTTCTAAGGGTGCTGCGCATTCCGAAGTGCGACGTGAGTGATGAAACTTTCGTGAGACACTTGGAGTTCTTCCTGTGCTGGAAGAACTCGACATTAGCTACTGCCTCTATATAACATTGACTGGAATATTTTCCGTCGGAAAGTATTGCCACCGTCTAGTCAAGCTGAGTAGGAACATGCCCCTCCAGATTTCATGCTCAGGAATATGTTCGTGCTGGACACAAAAAACGAGATGGAGGAAAAGGCCGTGGCTGATTCGATGCCGCGTCTCGAGCACCTATATGGGATTCGGCATGTTCAATGGAGACACGCTGCGATCTATTATATGCAACTGCAAGGGTCTTCGCGTGCTCGACATACGTGGGTGCTTCAACGTGCACTTCGACGACGAACTCTGAAAAATTTGTTATTCAATACAGACGTTTAAAAAATCCTTTGATGATGTAATTCCAGTCCCAGGGGAACCTGGATACGAGATGTATAATGATTTAGATATCATCAATCATTCCTGGGGTGAATGGTGAAAACATTAGCATGCATGCATTCATGCATTTCTTTATATTTTTTACTAGTCTACATACAAGATATTTTTTATGAGTTCGATTCTCGATTTTGACAAAATTTTACTTTTGTCAATAATTTTTTACATGATTACTCCCTCCGTCCCAAAAATATAGTTATATTTCTATTTTCTCCAAGATTAAGAAAATTCAATTAATATGTCCAACAAAACAAAATCTCTCAAATTTGCCCCTCATAGAAGTTTTGAATTTTGCATGAACGTTTTGTACTTATTGTGATCTTTAATTGGGTTAATGAATGCCATTAAATCTCTAATTGGGTTTATTTAATACCATCACATTCTACTATGTAAATTAAACTTTGGAGGCAATATTTTGGCAAATTATATAAACTAAAGTGTCTTTTCAGTATCCATCATTAAAGCTCAAGTATATTTTCAAAATGCAACTCTTAAATGCATAGAGAATTGTAGAGTTTATCTTCATATAATTGTAGTTTAAATAAGGCTAAAATTGTAAATTACTCCACAAACATCCATTATATAAAAAGAAATGGGCTATAATATGGGACAAACCAAAAAGGAAAGTGAGACTATATTTTTGGGCCGGAGGGAGTAATTTTTTTATAAATAAAATGGACTGTGATATAATATCGGCTAAGACGGCTCACTTCTGAGATTTCGACATTTCCCAACACAGATTTTACCTTATTCAAAATGAATTCTGGCGGTGCAAATTCCACTCATATTAGTGGTATCAGTGCCAATTCACCATAATTAATGGTAATCGATACGAAAACATTGGTTTCTTTTTTACAACCCTTTAAAATCTATTTATACAGCCAAACAGCCAAACTAATTCATCTTCACCAGCCTTCAAAACCAATTTATATAGATTCAAAACAAAACTAAACAGCCAAACTATTTAAAATTCACAACCCTACAGAACAGTCTCAAATGTACCATTCTCCGTCCTAAATGAACCATTCTCCGTCTTATATGTACCATTCTCCGTCCTACATGTATCATTCTCCATCCTACCTCCGTCCTAAATGTACCATTCTCCGTCCTAAATGTACCATTCTCGTCCTATATGTACCATTCTCCGTCCTACATGTACCATTCTTTGTCCTACATTTACCATTCTTCGTCCTAAATGTACCATTCGCCGACCTAAATGTACCATTCTCCGTCCTAAATGTACCATTCTCCGTGTTAGAAGAACAGAGAATGGCCATTAAGAGTTCCCAAAAATTGTTCTATACTAAGTTAAAAACATATAATAGCACCCAAAAATGTTAACAATAGAAAAATTCTACAGAACCCAAACACCAGACTCGAACCTAGGCCTTCCATGTAAAAGCCAAACAGCACAACCAACTAAGCATGGAATAAGACATCAATAATGCTAAGTCTACTACCAAATGCTTACAACACTCTTACAACCTTCATCCGTTGCTGACATATGGGCCATCATTATATCCCTAACTTCTAATGAGGAATAACAAATTAAATATCCCCAACTTCCAATAAGGAATAGGAAGAGTCGGTTAGGAACGTGTATATATATACATAAGGGTACCCATTCATCTGAGTAGGTTGCACATTTAACATGGCTCCAAAAAGATCATATGGTTGGGAACCATTGCCAGAGTCTTCTTCCAGTCGTCGTCGAGCCTCTCCGCATGGAGCACCCTCTGTGCCGCCTCCGGCCTATGACTGGCTGGCAGCGGCTGCGGACTTCCTGACCACCTGCGGGTTGTCACTGGAGGTCATCGCTCGACCTCTTCATCCGGCGCCCAACTTTGACCTGTTGCCGATCACTCCGGAGGAACGGGATTCTCTGGAGGAGAGGGAAGCGTTTTGTCGTCTGTTCCATAGGGCGGGTGTGCACACCCTACAGGACTTTGCGGAGATCCTCCGCGAGGCCAGTGAGGGCCTAGACCTCTTTTTTTTCGTTTTTTACAGTTTTTTGTCCTCCTCTTGTATACTTCGCCAGAGAATGTTCCAGCGACGAAGCTGGGATTTAATAAAATATAATATTTTGTTAACTCAATTTGGTTTCGACTACAATCAAACTTTTACAACCTTCTTACAACTTACACCCATTTGCTAACTATAGCATTACTCTTTATATATTTTTCAATTAACAAATCTTGTTACGTCAAATCCATATATCAGGGACGATATCCCCATCAATGACTTGTTACGTCATAGAATTGATTATGCTGCCAGCGTCAATCTTGCCGTCAAATCTATCTTAAATATGATTACAAAGTAAAATAGAGGACAATTTTGAGTGTTTTAATTTTACTCTTTTCAAGTACATAGTCTTCTTATTTTCAAAAATTTAATCAAATATTCGAAAAAATGGAAATATTGAGATTAAACTTCACATTCTTAAATATGTTGTTAATTTTTTTTAAATAAACATGTTTCCACCACGTTTTTTCTGCCAAATTTTTCAATATTTATACGAAACACGTGGATATATACTAGTAATAATAGTAATAAATTTAATTTTGGAAAGTAGTTTTTAAAATTAGGGTCTCAAAATCCCAAAGGTTTATGTAGTGATTTCACATGGATATATACTAGTAATAATAGTAATAAATTTAATTTTGGAAAATAGTTTTTAAATTTAATAGTAATAAATTCGACCGTCTTATACTAGTAATAATAGTAATAAATTTAATTTAAGACTCAAAACTATTCTAATTTTTTCCACTTCCCAAGGTCATATAAGACGGTCGAATTTTCCTTCTTCTTCTCTCAAACCCTCTTCCTTCTCCCAAACCCTCTCGCAAACCCTCTTCTGATCAAAATGCCGCCGAAGAAACAACGACCGTCGCCGAAGGGGAAGAATCCACAAAGGGATGCGATACAGGCCCGAAGGGCAGAACTTGCAAGGGCGGCAAAAACTAAGATTATGGTCGCTAGGGAAGAGGCCGAAAGGGCAGCGACGGAAGCAGCGGCGGCGGCAGCGACGATGAAAGCGGAGGCGGCAGCCAAGCCACGTGCAAAAAAGGCTAAAAAAACTCATTGCTCGATAAAGACAGGAAAATCTATCTTCGATATAGAGTCGTCAGAAGACTCAACTTATGAAGATCGAAGGCGTACTCAAGCGAAGGCTAAGGTGGCAACGGATACAGAGTCATCAGCATACTCTGAGGATTTTGAATCCTCATAGAAGAGGAAAATGAAAGGAAGAGCAATCATCAAATAAGTTCCAGGCTGGAGAGGAGGTAAAGAAATTTAAAGACTCTAAATCTAAGAAGATTTACATTAAATATTTCAAGAAAAAGGCTGTTATGCCTGAACGATCAATTAAGATGGATGATGTCGAAAACGAAGCTTTCCTGGATATATTGAAATTCTATCAATTGAAGAAACTGAACAAATCATGTCTTAAGAAAATCTCCCAAACAATAGTAAGAGAATTTTACTCAAATCGTCCGGTTGAAATTAAAGAAAAAGAAGAGGATCAACAACTGGTGTTTCTGAGAGGGAAACTGATTAGGATAAATGCTGTTGTCATCAACGAATTTTATGGATTTGATCCAGTTCCTGAGTTTGATATGAAAGATATTAATAATATTTCCATGACGGATGCAATTCATAAGCTTACATGTGTTTCAATGGGTGCCAAGACCCCTCAAAATGTATACAAAGATCAATTAAAAAATTTGTATAAATTGTTGCATGCCTACGTATCTCAAACACTCAACCCTACTGGACATGAGTTTTCCATCCATCCCGAGAGAGTAAAATTTCTTTATTATATGGGGAAGAAAAAAAGGATGGATATAGGTTCCTACATGTTCAGTAGAATGATGCATCTCATGGGAAAACCAACTGCAAGGACAGCTCTCCCTTTTGGAGGATTTGTATGCTCGATGGGTAATAAACATTTTGTCCCAAGCTTAGCAGGGGATGTTTATATTAAAAACAAAGGCCCCATGAGAAAACTAACCTTCACCCGAACGTTTGGAAAACGGGCAGCAGCTGCAAGCAAACCATCAACATCTGGAAAACCATCAACTTATGGAATCAAAAACACTAAGGACAGGGTTGATGATCTATACAATTTTGTTGTTGCAAACTTTGAGAATGTCTTCAAAGAGATGAAGACTATATCCGACAACCAGAAATTGATTCTGGATAAGATTAGCTAGATAGAGGTTGAATTTGCTGATCAAGAATAAGATTTTTCTTCCCTCATGAAGAAGGTAAATGGGGCTAGCCCAAACTCTTATGTAAAAATACACACTGTGCACATTGACACTTTAATGCTAGCCATCACTTTGATACTTCTATTTATGTTTCTGGATGTCATTTATACATATACAGTGAGTCCATACTGACTATAATTTTTCTTAATCCGTCCCTCAAGGTGTAGGTGAAGGATATTTTGAGAAAGAAGAAGAAGAAGAAAAGAAAAAAAAAGAAACAAGAAGAAGAATATGGAGATGGCTATGAAGATTCATCTTTTGAGTTTTGAATCTTTTATTTCAATTTGGAAGTAATATTTGACTTATAATTTGGTTTGAATATTTGTTGGTTATGGCGGTCAAACTAAATTTTGTGTTTGAAATATTGTAAGACTAAACTTTTTGCTTGTACTAAGTGCATAGTTCGTAATTTGTTTTGAAAATGTAATATGGTCTTGAATTTAGAGTAGGTCTGATATTTATTTGGATTATTGTATTGTGAATTATGCAGGTTCTATGTTGAATTACTAACGTGGATTGGGCAGATTACTGTAACGTGAATTATGCAGTTTATTGGACTTGGAATGAAGTATACCTAATTTGATTATAATTTTTTGGTTGAAGCGTTTATTTGGTTGGCAGTTGGCCTTCATAGATGATATTGATATTTTGGTGTATTCCTTTGATATGCAGATGTCCATCACAGATTTTATGAGTCCTGGGTGCATTCCTAGGGTTTACAGGTGGCCTCATTATGGATACATTCTTGGGATAACTAAAACTTTATTTGATTGTAATGTGTTTTGCTTTCTGTAAAAAATTACTACATCGATGTCATCAGTATGAATTCGATGCCAGTGTATGTTCATCCTTTGTTATTGCTGAAGCAAAATTGTAATCCTGCCTGTTCATCGCTTGTTATTGCTGAAGCATAATTGTAATCCTGCCTATTCATCCTTTGTTATTGCCATCAGTACATCGATGCCATCAGTATGTAGTCGATGTCAGTGTAATACATAATATAATGTAAGAAAAATTCTCTTTGATAGTAGGTTAATTATATTCAAACACTCGCAAGAAATTTTGTGCAGCCATACAGTGGGAGCCTGATAAAATGATATTCGGATTTCCTTGAAAATGATTTAATATTAAATGAATATACTATGGTAAACGATATTAAAAATACTGTAAATATTTGGTGAAAAAATATGAGATACTTGAACATTTCCAGTCCTAAATGTACCATACTTTGTTAAAAGCACAGAGAGTGTCCATTATCCATTTTTAAAGAACGGAGAATGGCCATTCTCCATGTTAAAGGAACGGAGAATGGCCATTCTCTTTGAGAATAGCCATTCTCCGTGTTAAAAGCAAAGAGAACGGCCATTCTCCGTCCATTTGTCGTGTTAAAAGCAAAGAGAATGGCCATTCTCCGTCCATTCGCCGTGTTAAAAGCAAAGAGAATGGCCATTCTCCGTGTTAAAAGCAAAGAAAATGGCCATTCACCGTCCAAAAAAATATTCTCTTCAAAAATATTATCATTAGAAAAGTAACAAAATATTTCGTCCGATCAATACAGATTTTTTTTTTAAATATGTGAGCAGATGATCCGCCCGCGACCTCAGAAGCAGATTTCCTCAGTTCACCACCATCACCATGACATGTAGCTTTATTAACAAAATATTAAATTATTAGATGAAAAATAAGATTTCTGACAATGGCATGGACAGTAAAATTAAAGCGGCACCGCTAGTACTTCTTCTTGTTCGAGGAGGTTTCGACGACGTCCGACGCGAACCGGACCTATTCTTTTCGACGCAGCTGGTACTCCTCGTTGTTCTAGGAGGGCTCGACGACGTTCGATACAATCCGGACTGATTCTTATTTCCTTCTTCATCTTCGTTTCTCTTTCCACCACAATCACCAACACCACCACCACGACGGCCTATAACCAAAAAAATTTACGAAATATTAAATTGGATGGACGAAAGAGAGTAAATATGAGTTAATTTAGGGTGTTCATTGAAAAAATTAAAGTGAAGAATGACCTGCTAAAACAAGTTACCAACAGGTCAAAAGTCTAAATCAGCATTAAATGATGTTTCTACACTATTATTCAATCCAAACCATTGGATCAACATCCAACGGTCCAAATTTTGGATGTATCGATACATCCTTTTCCAGCGGATGTATTGTAGAACGACTATATATATATATATATATATATATATATATATATATATATATATATATATATATATATATACTATTGGTTGGGTTATGTATGAGGGTATTTCCATGCATGGCATGGCCGGCAATTATAGGGGCTGATTTTTGGACGAAAATTGCATAGGGCTACTCTTGATCGGCCTTGGTTAGGTGGTTAGGTTAGTTAGTGGGTTGGTTGGATAGTTAGTTAGTTAGGCTAAGGACTATATCCATATATAGAACCTTCTATCCTTTGAGCCAAAATAATTCCAAAAATATGAATATATATAAATATATATATTTATTAATGTATTTTAATGCCCAACATGCCTACATAGGTTTGGATTTAGCTTGGAAGAAGTTCGGGAAAGTTTGGTGCAACCAGGTCTCCTAAAAAGTCATAAAGGCTTATATAAACTAATTAATTAAATAAAAATATGACTTGTGCCACAATTTGAATTGTTAACATGCAAGAGGCTAAAATATGACTATGACATCCCTAACATAACTAGTATGCTAGTCAAAGTACCCGACTACACTAGGCATGCCATACTATCTAGTCAACTTGTATATTCAAACTCAATCATGACTATAGCCCTTTTTATATAATAAAAAAAGGATAGAAATTAATTAGAAATAAATATAAATCCAAAATTATATATTTAACTAAACTAAATATTCTTTTAATTTTGAGGGATTTTACAATTATAATTATAATTATAATTATATATATATATATATATAAAATATATATATAAATATAAATATATATATATATATATATATATATATATATATATATATATATATATATATATATATATATATATATATATATATACAAAATTGTATTTAAACCTATTGGCCCATAATAAATTCAAAATAACTCTACTAGATCATGGCTACCTAACATGGCTCTACCAAGTGGAGTTGGTTAGGTTAGAGTCCAATATATTTTTTTAGTCAAAGCAAACTCGAAAAGTTAAACAATGAGTCTCTTGTGCCATTCATAAATAAATAGCACATGGGAACTTGATCGAGTGGTACACCGTTAACATGTATGTCGTAGACTCAAAATGGATCAAAACCATATATTGGGTCAAATAGTTTTGATCTAAGTTGAGTCTCGAACTCACATTGGAAGTCAAGTCCAAAATTACGATAATCGGTCGAATGGCCTAAATTGACCCGAAATTGTGCGAAGTCAAAAGAATGTTAGGAGACAAGTTTGGATGGGACATGATATACCAAATTAAAGGTCAACCTTTCTACTTCGAAACTCATGAAGGACTTTCCGAAAGATTGGCATGTCTCATGCTCCAAAAATCAAAGGTACGAAAAAGTACATCTATAGTTATAATAAAATTGTAAAATATAATTTAATAAATACAGTTCATATAAATAAATAAAAAATAATTCTCAAAAATTAGGGTCCTTACACCTGGTTCTGAATGCAGTCTTCGAGATATCTTCCTTCCAAATCTTTACCTAATGATAACCTAATCTCAAGTCGATCATAGAAAATACTCTAGATCCTGACAATTGATTGAATAAATCATCAATACGCGGTAGAGGGTACTTGTTCTTCACTATCACCATGTTCAGAGCTCGATAATCAATACACATGCACACTGATCCATCCTTCTTTGGCACAAATAACACTAGAGCTCCCCATCGCGATGCACTGGCTCGAATAAAACCCTTCTCATGCAACTCATCTATTTGTACCTTCATTTCTACCAATTCTTTTGGCGCTAGTCGGCACACATGAGACAAAATTGGTTTGGCTTCTGGAAAAAGATCTGTAGAAAACTCAAGGTCTCTGTCAGACAGCAATCCTGGCAGCTCCTCGAGAAATACATCTTGGAACTCGATGATAATAGGAGGATAAGAAACCCCTTCTATCTCCATATGAGTTCTTCATGCTGGCACAACTTTATCACTAAAAGATTCTTTAGTAAACTCGAACACTTCCACTTTTGTTGGTCTGAACACAATACTGCCCTTGTGATAGTCAAGAGTGGCATGATATTGACTTAGTCATTCCATCCCCAGAACCACGTCGAAACTTGGCATAGAAAAAACCAAAAATCGAGCCTTTATCCTCCTACCATAAATTTCTACAGGACATGATCTACATATGCTACTAACAGACACTATCCCTCGTATGTAAGAATTCTAACATTCTGAGATAGAGGTACAGTAGCAATGTTATATCTAGTTGCAAAGCTGGTGGCTATGAATGAGTGTATGGCTCCAGTGTTAAACAATGCAACAACAGGATCTAAAGCAACTATTATGATACCTGCTATAACATCGCCCTCCCGAATTGGCTTCTCTACGGCCAGTGAAAAAGCTTGCCCAAACCTCTGGTTGGAGCCCTGAGCTTTGGCTCGCTTAAACTGAGCTGTCTGCGATGGTAATGGTAGGCGAGGTGCTCCTGCTCCTGGTGTGACAAGTTTTTGCATCTATTGCCCTGTCATCCATTTTTCGTTTTACGTATTTTCAGTATACGTGTACAAAATTTTGCCCATATTGTGACTTGTCTTAACTAGCTAATCTTGGTTTAACCCTGCATTAATTTAATATTGGCATGGTTTGGTTGGGTTTGGTTTATCTTGGTTGGATTGGTTTAACATGTAACTCCTCCCTTTAAAAGCCACCAACCCCTCTCTCTCCTTATTTACTTCTCCTTCTTCATTTATTTCTTCATCTTCTCCCTCTTAACTTCTCCACCTACCAAGAGAGGCTTAGGCAAGTGCAACTTGCTTCATGGAGGAACTCCATTTTTGTTGTTCTATTGTCTTCCTTACGAGATTCTAAGACTTTAGTACTTAGCATTTTTAATTTTCATGGTTTATTTCTTGTAGATCTAAGTTTGTTGTATTTTCAGATTTCTTGGGCTTTGATCTATCAAACTTTATTATTTTCAAGTTTTTATTATTCCATGTTGTAGAGAATTTCTTTCTACCCCATTTAGACCTATGGAAGTCCAAATTTGGACTTACATCGAAGGTTTTATGGAGCTTAGAAGCTATGGGTTCCATGGCCATCCTTCTAAGATTTTCAGAGAGGATGGGTACCCATCGACCCTGCCACATAGATGGCACGCCATCGACCTTGCCCCATGGATGGCACCCCATCGACCCTGCCGCATAGATGGAACCCCATCGATCCTACCGCATGGATGCACCCCATCGACCCTACCGCATAAATGGTACCCCATCGACCTTACCGTATTGATGTCACCCCATCGACCCTGCGCATGGATGGCACGCCATCGACCTTGCCGCATAGATGGCACCCCATCGACCCTGCCGCATAGATGGCACCCCATCGACCCTGCCGCATAGATGGCACCCCATCGACCTTGCCGTATAGATGGCACCCCATCGACCCTGCCGCATAGATGGCACCCCATCGACTCTGCCGCATAGATGGGCACCCATTGACCCTGCCGTATAGATGGGTATCCATCTACTGTCGCATGAGACCCCATCCACCCTTGGCCGCATAGTGCCTATTTTGGTTATTTTATGTCCTATTTGGCTGATTTGTGGTCAGAATCTCTCCCAACTTCCAACATAAAAGTTGTAGATCTTTTCTTTGGCTTCAAGAATGTGTTACTAACTATTTTATACAAGTTTCTCTCATGACATGATAGTGGCCTGTTAAGGCGCACTCTTAACAAGTACCTTGACATGATAACTCCTAATTAGTGACCCGTCGTGGTGCACCCTTGACAAGCAACCTTGACATAATTATTCTTGATGGTGGTCCGTCGTGACACACTCTTGACATGATAAGTAATCTTGATAGTGGCCCGTCGTGGCGCACTTTTGACAAGTAATCTCGATCAGTAAGTCTGGCATGTAATCTTGAATGCTGATGCGACGACTATCTCGACATGCTAAGTAAATTCTCATCATGATACCGTAGATGATTGTATTGAATGTGCTTGTATAAGCTACCAGTCTTGTCTTGTATCATGTCTAGGACTTGTATCCCTGGTTACCACGGTCAGGGATTCATACTGAATCGGACTAGGTTGATCAAGTACTTCATATAGAGAGGTATTCCGGCTACAAATAATCCCGTTATCTGGGCACCTTCTCTGATGGACTTGTAGCTTGCTGACGAGTAGGGTACATTTCCAGCTCACTGCCTTGTCGGACACTTCATGAAATGATTACTATGCACATTGTCATGTGTTGCACTCAAGTCACCTAACAAGATATGATAACTCTTAGCGTAAACCTTGCGTCTGGATAACCTAGATAGTCTGCAGGGCTTGCGGTCGTAGGGATACCTCATTGCATCTTGCTAGCAATTAGGCTTATGATAACCCTAGTTAGTTTAAGTATCAAGCCGTACTCTTTCCTTGGCCGTGAATGTTAGATGGAGTCCTGTCTTGTCTAGTCTTGCCTAGATCCAGTACATGGCTATCTCAGGACATGCTTGTGTATGCTTTACTTTATCGATAATTAGTTAGAGACTAAGTTCTGTTCAGGTGAAGGGTTACAACCCCGGTCCTTCTTTGGTTTACGGGTTGTAACCTGGTTACCGGAATAGTCCTTTAGTTATCTTATCGTTTATCACCCTATTTTCTCTAACTCATGTCTTTTGTTATTTTATTTATGTCCTTATGTGCTAATATGCTGATTTTAGTTCTTAAGTGAAGCCTCCTTTGTGGCACTTGCTCTTTCTGGATCTGACCCAGCTGGTTTTGTATGGCCAAATTTTGGAGCAGCTTTCGAGGATCTTCCATCCTTCCTGCCAGATGGTGACCACTAGAAGAAACGCTGGCAACGAGTGAATTTCATTTTGCTCTCCTATTCTATTGTAAAATTATCCTTTTGAGGTGTTTAGCCGCCGAGCAAGTGTTAGCTCGTATTGAATTTACATTCCTGTCTGCCTAAGGGCTATAACATGATTGACAAATCCTAGGGTTGATCATGTATGACTTAAACTCTTGCTAGTCTTCGCATTTTGTATGACTAGCTTCATGATCATCTGAATATGTAATATTTGGGACGCCTTACGTTGTATATCTGATGATATACCATCTTGTTACATTTACTTGCTTGCTTAAGATTGAGACACTAGGCTTGTTCTCGACCCTAAGTGACTAATGGCTTGTAGTAAACCCTCATGCATCTAGATAACCGTGACCGTATTGCGAGGTGGGATTAACTTCAAGGTACGTAGCTGGCTGTGTTTGTCTCCTGCTCTCCAGTATTCTCGTACTTAGGTCACATCATCACCAGAGGTAGAGTGGAAGTGGACCCCCAGAAGATAATGGCCATAGAGACATGGCTAGTACCTAGCACCGTCGCAGAAGTTCAGAGTTTCCTAGGATTGACCGACTATTACCGGCGGTTTGTGTCAGACTTTGCTCGAATTTCAGCGCCATTGACGCAGTTGACCCGCAAGGATGTACAGTTTTCTTGGACAGTAGAGTGTCAAAGTTCATTCGAGAAGTTGAAGCAAAGATTGATGACGGCTCCCATTCTCACGCTTCCAGATGGAATTGGAGGGTTTTCAGTTTATTGTGATGCTTCTGACAGAGGATTGGGATGTGTCTTTATGCAACATGGTAAGGTAGTAGCTTATGCGTCACGTCAGTTTCGTGATCATGAGAGGAATTACCCAACCCATGACTTGGAATTAGTAGCGGTGGTTTTCGTACTCAAGTTGTGGAGGCATTATTTGTATAGAGATCGGGTGGAGATTTTCACCGACCACAAGAGTCTTAAATATGTGTTTACCTAGAAGGATCTCAACATGCGTCAGAGAAGGTGGCTAGAGATACTTGTGGATTACGACATCAACTTGCAGTATCATCGTGGAAGGTCCAACGTAGCTGCAGATACGTTGAGCAGAAGAGCAGGAGCTTATATTCTAACAGCACAGCCAAAATTCTTTGCCGATCTTCAGAAGATGGGTATTGAAGTTGTTCTTCCTACCAATATGGCATTGATGGCCATCATGCAAGTTCAGTCCAGCATAGTTGAGAGGATCAAGATGGCGCAATCAACAGATTCTAAGCTTCAGCGGCTCAGAGTAGAGTGTGAAGCAGGACGAAGATTAGAGTTATGTATTCACAAAGATGGTACTCTCCGATATGGGAGGCGTCTTTGTGTATCTAGTGGTGATATTAGACAGAAGATCATGGCAGAGGCTCACAGTTCTCAGTACTCAATTCATCCCAGTGGCACGAAGATGTATCATGATATCCATCAGCATTTCTGGTGGAATGGCATGAAGAGGGAGATAGCCTGGTTTGTCTCTCGTTGTTTAGTTTGTCAACAAGTTAAAGATGAACATCAGAGACCAGCTAGACTTCTTTAACCTTTACCGATTCCAGAATGGAAATGGGAGCACATTACCAAGGATTTTGTAACTGAGTTACCTAATTCTCTAGCTGGAAGAGATGCAATATGGGTTATAGTTGACAGACTCACCAAGATAGCTCATTTTATTCCTTTCAGAATTGGATAATCAACGGATCAGTTTACAGAGATGTACCTTAGGCAGATTGTTAGATTGCATGGAGTGCCAATTAGTATCATATCAGACAGAGATTCAAGATTCACATCGCAGTTTTGGCAAAGTCTTCAAGAGAGTTTGGGAACTCGTCTCAAGTTCAGTTCAGCATATCATCCGCAGACAGATGGTCAGTCAGAACACATAATTCAGACTCTCGAAGATATGTTGCGATCATGTACGTTAGACTTCAGTGATTCGTGGGAAGATCACTTGCACCTAGTAGAGTTCTCATACAACAACAGTTTCCAGGCCAGTTTTCAGATGGCACCTTTCGAGACATTGTATGGAAGGAAGTGCAGATCTCCTTTAGCCTGGGATGATGTAGGCGAGAGGCAGATGCTTGGTCCCAAAATAATTTCACAGACTATTGAGGTGGTCAGACGAGTCAGAGATCATCTTCGAGTTGCGCAAGATCGTCATCGTCATTGGACCGATTCTCAGCGGCATTCCCTTGAGTTTTCTGTCGGCGACCACGTATTCCTTAGGATCTCGCCTATCCGTGGCATCATTCGTTTTGGCATACAGGGAAAGCTCAGTCCTAGGTATATAGGGCCGTTTAATATTTTGGAGCGAGTAAGTGATGTGTCATATCGTCTCACTCTTCCGCCGTCGTTAAGTGAGGTACATGATGTTTTCCATGTATCCCAATTGCGACGGTACATTTCGAATTCGAGCCATGTCCATGATCATTTGGAATTGGTTGTTGGTACCAACCTTTCATATGAGGAAAGGCCTGTATCCATATTGGATCGAAGAGAGAAGGTGCTCAAGAACAAGACTATTAGTTTAGTCCGCGTTGCTTGGGGTCATCACTCTTTGGGCGAGTCAATATGGGAGCGTGAGGATGATATCCGATCGCGATATCCTGACCTGTTTGACTTATGAGGTATAATGTCTTCCTTATGCCTCATGCCTTCGATTTCTTGCTTGCATGATTGATTGTTTGATTGACTGCTTAGTCATATATTGCCTGTGATTAGTATAGCTTGCCCCGACATCACTAGCCTCTTGATTAAATTTCGAGGACAGAATTCTTTCAAGGTGGGTAGAGTTGTCACCCCCGTTTTCCGTTTTACGTATTTTCAGTATACGCGTACGAAATTCTGACCCATATTGTGACTTGTCTTAACTAGCTAATCTTGGTTTAATCTTGCATTGGTTTAATATTGGCATGGTTTGGTTGGGTTTGGTTTAGCTTGGTTGGGTTGGTTCAACATGTAACCCCTCCCTTTAAAAGCCACCAACCCCTCTCTCTCTCTCTCTCTCCTCAATTACTTCTCCTTCATTTATTTCTTCATCTTCTTCCTCTTAACTCCTCCACCTACCAAGAGAGGCTTAGGCAAGTACAACTTACTTCATGGAGGAACTCCATTTTTGTTGTTCCATTGTCTTTCTCACGAGATTCTAAGATACTTTAGTACTTAGCATTTTCAATTTCCATGGTTTATTTCTTGTAGATCTAAGTTTATTGTATTTTCGAATTTCTTGGATTTTGATCTATCAAACTTTATTATTTTCAAGTTTTGATTATTCCATGTTGTAGAGAATTTTTTCTACCCCATTTAGACCTATGGAAGTCCAAATTTGGACTTACATTGAAGGTTTTGTGGAGCTTGGAAGCTATGGGTTCCATGGCCATCCTTCTCAGATTTTCAGAGAAGATGGGTACCCATCGACCCTGCCGCATAGATGGCACCCCATCGACCCTGTTGCATGGATGGCACCCCATCGACCCTGCCGCATGGATGGTACCCCATCGACCCTGTTGCATAGATGGCACCCCATCGACCCTGCCGCATGGATGGCACCCCATCGACCCTGCTGCATAGATGGCACCCCATCGACCCTGCCGCATAGATGGCACCTCCATCAACCCTTCTGCATGGATGGCACCCCATCGACCTTGCCGCATAGATGGTACCCTATCGACCCTATCGCATAGATGGCACCCCATCGACCCAGCCACATGGATGGCACCCCATCAACCCTGCCGCATAGATGGCACCTCATCGACCCAGCCACATAGATGGCACCCCATCGACCCTGCCGTATGGATGGACACCCATCGACCCTGTCGCATAGATGGGTACCGATCTACTACCGCATGAGACCACATCCACCCTTGGCCGCATAGTGCCTATTTTGGTTGTTTTATGTCCTATTTGGCTGATTTGTGGTCAGAATCTCTCCCAACTTCCAACATAGAAGTTGTAGATCTTTTTCTTGGCATCAAAAATGTGTTACTAACTATTTTATGCAAGTTTCTCTCATGACATGATAGTGGCCTGTTAAGGCGCACTCTTAACAAGTACCTTGACATGATAACTCCTAAATAGTGATCCGTCGTGGTGCACTCTTGACAAGCAACCTTGACATGATAATTCTTGATGGTGGTCTATCGTGACGCACTCTTGACATGATAAGTAATCTTGATAGTGGCCCGTCGTGGCCTACTCTTGACAAATAATCTTGATAAGTAAGTCTGACATGTAATCTTGGATGCTGATACGACGGCCATCTAGACATGCTAAGTAAATTCTCATTATGACACCGTGGGTGATTGTATTGAATGTGCTTGTATAAGCTACCAGTCTTGTCTTGCATCATGTCTAGGACTTGTATCCCTGGTTACCACGGTCAGGGATTCATACTGAATCGAACTAGGTTAATGACTAGGTTGATCAAGTAGTTCATATAGAGAGGCATTTCGGCTACAAGCAATTCCATTATCTGTGTGCCTTCTCTGATGGACTTGTCGCCTGTCGACGAGTAGGGCACATTTCCAACTCACTGTCATGTGGGATCCTTCATGAAACGATTACTATGCACACTGTCATGTGTTGCACTTAAGTCACCTAACAAGACATGATAACTCTTAGCGTGAACCTTGCGTCTGGATAACCTGGATAGTCTGCAAGGCTTGCGGCCGTAGGGATAACTTATTGCATCTTGCTAGCAACTAGGCTTGTGATAACCCTAGTTAGTTTAAGTATCAAGCCGTACTCTTTGCTTGGCCATGAATGTTGGATAGAGTCCCATATTGTCTAGTCTTGCCTAGATTCAGTGCATGGCTATCTCAGGACATGCTTGTGTATGCTTTACTTTATCGATAATTGGTTAGAGACTAAGTTCTGTTCAGGTGAAGGGTTACATCCCCGGTCCTTGTTTGGTTTACGGGTTGTAACTTGGTTACCGGAATAGTCTTTTAGTTATCTTATCATTTATTACCCTGTTTTCTCTAACTCATGTCTTTTGTTATTTCATTTATGTCCTTATGTTCTAATATGCTGGTTTTAGTTCTTAAGTAAAGCCTCCTTTGTGGCACTTGCTCTTTCTGGGTCTGACCCAGCTGGTTTTGTATGGCCAGATTTCGGAGCAACTTCCGAGGATCTCCCAGCCTTCCTGCCAGATGGTGACTACTAGAAGAAACCCTGGCAACGAGTAAGTTTTATTTTGCTCTCCCACTCTATTGTAAAATTATCCTTTTGAGGCGTTTAGCCGTCGAACAAGTGTTAGCTCGTGTTGAATTTACATTCCTGTCTGCCTAAGGGTTGTAACATGATTGACAAATCCTATGGTTGATCATGTATGACTTAAACTCTTGCTAGTCTTCGTATTTTTTATGACTAGCTTCATGATCATCTGAATATGTAATATTTGGGATGCCTTACCTTGTATGTCTGATAATCTACCGTCTTGTTACATTTACTCGCTTGCTTGAGATTGAGACACTAGGCTTGTTCTCGACCCTAAGAGACTAATGGCTTGTAGTAAACCCTCATGCATCTAGACAGCCGTGACCGTATTTTAAGATGGGATTCACTTCAAGGTACGTAGCTGGCTGTGTCTGTCCCCCGCTCTCCAGTATTCTGGTTCTGGGGCATGACATGTCCAGGCTGAGGTACATGAAGTGCTGGAGTCAGCTGTTCAGGACAATTCTTAGCCATATATTGTCCTGATCCGTATCTCATGCACAAGCCAAGCCGAAGACAATAATCATTGCGAATGTGTCCCTGCTTCCCGCAAAAATGACAAGTAGGCTTTTGGTAAGGCATGGTTCTCTGTTGGTGCTACTACGCCATGGGCCGTCTAATAGTCCGCCTTGCGTCACTTTGCTGGTTCAGTTGCTGAATTGGGATATGCTTCTAGCTAGCTTCTCTTTTGTTGATTCTCTTCTGGCGTCTGGCTGCGGTGAACTCCGTATTGTACTCCTCCACCATCTTGTTACCTTGAGTAAGGTATATAAACTTGTCACAGAGTTTCGCTCGTGCTGTAGCTGGAATGTATATCTCCCGGAAGAGTCTAGAGCACTCCTCCCATGTAGCTTGCTCAAGGCCTAGTCTCTACTCTTCAGTCTCCCACCAGTGGTGTGCATTGTCAGTCAGCTACATCATGTCGACAGTCATCCACTTTTCTTTAGGAAGTTCAGCTGCTACCAGTTGATGCTCAATATTGGTAAGCTATGCATAAACTTCGGTAGGGTCCTCTTCTCCAGAGAACGACTTGGGTATCATCTTCTAAAACTCAGCGATAGATATGCCTCTAAGTTGATTAGTTGGTGGTTTCGCTTGTGCCAAGGCTGACATGATGCTCTCTCGAAGTGACTCATCATATCATTGTGGAGTCTGCTGTTGTATCGTCTGCTGGGCCTGCATCATCGCATAAAATATTTGGAATATTTGTTGCCCATCCATCGACTGTCCTTGAGGTAGAATGGATGTGAAGGACATCTACTCAGGGAACAGAGGAGGTGGTGGTGGTATGTACCCTCCATGGGGTACTGCAGTCGGCTGCTCAAATTGTCTTGACGGTGTTGCATATATCTGGGAGTACTCCTGCACCATCGGTGGAGTCATGCTAGATTGTCCCTGCTGGAAATGAGTAAATGGGGTTGCCATCAGAGGCTACAATGGAGTCTGTTCCTCTTGAATTGCTGAATCACCAAATGTGATAGCACGAGGAGAGACACGTCCGCTTCATGAATTCATTTTACTGGCACAAAGGGAAAAGAAGCGTTAGAATGGGTTCAAACATGAGGCAAATCAAGCAATAAAATAAGAGTTCGAAAATGAAATCAAAAGAGAGATTAACATAATGTGGATGAGATCCTAATATCTATTCCTATGTACAGGCTCGTATCAGTACAATTACATAACTGATACGATATTTTCTGACCTACATGGGCCACCACAAAAAAACATGTAACACCCCAGGTCCATTTATGTTAGGATTAGGAACATTTCATGCTAGTTGTATATATACAAAATATAATACAATATATAGAAAATCTCGAATAAATACATAAGCTGTAAATGTGAATATAATAATAAATGTCTCAGGCAATATATCTCATCCACAACAAATATGAAAATAAATCTACTAGTGAAAAATAAAAGTCAATGTGAATATAGCCAGGTAGAGAAAAATCTACTACCAAATAGCTATAATGTAAGTCTGTAAAAGCAGAGTAGATGGCTACACAAAATGATAAATGTCTCCAATGCTAAGATATAATCAGGGCTGATCAGTAGGGTACATCTCCTCGTTAGCATAAACCATCTCCAGAGTTGATCCATACTCCTAAGGATAATCCTGCTCATCTATATCTGGAGAAATCACCAGGTCCTCAGAGGGACGCAACAAGAAACACACAACATGCCAATATACTGTAAGTAAACTATGCGGGTCCTCTAACCATTTTAAGTAAAATACAGTTTAAGAACAAACCTCTGACGCATGGGCACTCTGGCTAATAAATAGGATTTGGCATAATTCCCGCTTGGGAATCAGGGGCCTCAGCGCATAACGTTCTTCAAAACGATAGTGGCAAACTTGAGAGGGTCATCTCACACCGTATCTCCAGCGGAGCTTCTGGGTTACAAAAGAAAAGTGCAACGTGGCCCATACGCTAAGGAATTGTCCTCCCCATCTCCATGTATATCTATATCATGTCCATGACACATATGATCATCTAATAACTGCTAAGCCCACTAAACATGCATATACTATCAGCAGTTATATCCTAACCGTCGCACGTTCCATACGTAATAGAGGCCAACCGAATATGCAAGACCGTGTCCTACATGAGACTCACAACTCGTGGTATACATGTGTCAAGGCCATAGGAGATATGCTAATATCTCATATCAATGGGGTGGTCAACTATACTAAGTCAATACAATTAAATAAACAACTATAATAGTAAACGACTAAAAATAGTTGTTCGCACCCAAGTATGAATTGAACGCTCAGTATGATAGAACTAAACATGAAACAAATACTGAAATAAATAACAATAATAAATGAACATAAAGAACAGTAAATCATGGCAAGATTTCTTACTTGGAGTGGTATAAAGAATCGACAACGTTCGGATCGTCAAAAAGCAAGGTTGTGAACGTCAACTCTCGCAAACGTCTCCGGATGTTGAAATAAATATTATGAATGTCTTCATCATAAAAGAATTGTCTAAGATCGCCTAATCAAAAGTCCAATTCTGGACACAGGGCCGAAATCGTAATTTTGTGTCAATTCGTTGTCTGCCGTTAGACCCGCTTTGCACCAAAAACTGTGCTAGAACTAAGGTATATAAAGGTTATCAAATTATGTCTACGAGTCCGATTTGACGATACGAACCCAACTGCATATCCAAAGTTAGATTTCGGTGGGCCGTGCACAAATTTGTCGGTTAGATTGGGTTGCCGGCCTACCAAAATAGTGTTCCGGTCAACCTTCTCAAAATCGGACCAAACTTGGTTCACAGGACCAGAAAAATGTTCTGAATCCAGTAGCACCAGTTTTGTCTCAATCCGATGAACGGTTTAAAATTGGACAAGAAGTTTGCAAAACATTGATACGGGAGACTTTCGACGGATACGGTTTGATTTCGTCGCGCATACACAACAAAATTGAGTTCCGTCGAATCTCACACGTCGACTACATCCATATGCATATTTTGATGCTCATGGGTTGCGACCACGTCGTCTTGTTTGTCGGAACACACGCCGTATTGAGAAAATTTTCTAAAATTTTAGTTTTTGAACTATGATTTTTTGGTGTTTTGTAAATAATTTTAAACAGAATATAATCAACTACTATAAATGTAAAAACGAAGTAATAATGCCCTATATGTTGTCAACAAACGCCTTCAAACAGAATTTTAAAAATCGTGCATGAATTGGAATACAACAATGTTCAAAGTTGGGTACTTGGACTGTTTTATGACAGTTTCGAAATCTAATTTTTCGTCAACTTTGGAACAATTTTTCGATCAATCCCGGACCTTTAAATTCATCTATTTGAGGGGAGTGCTAAAGGGTCATGTAGGATCTCCGTAACATTTTACGGTTTGTGAAACAGACAACTACACGAAAAGAAAAGAGGCGGAGAACAGGGGTACCTCACTGTGAGTTATTGCGGTTGGGGGCGAGTTTGAGGGCTCATTTTTCGACTATCACCGGCGTTCTGGGGCGGCTGCGGTGGTCGAACAGGGGTGCCGGGTTGCTGGGTCGGGGTCGAGGTGGCTGTGTTGTCGTGGTGTGGAGTGTTCGGTGGTTTTTCTGTTTAAATTGAATTCGAGCGAAGAGTTGCGCTTGTTGTGAAGAATTGCTCTCATTGAGTTCTGTTCTGTTATAAAAGTGTATCACACGAGAAATTGATTTTCTTGCGAGAAATCAATTTCTCGCGAGAACATGTTTCGTTTAAAAAAAAAGTAAATACATATATATGTATATGAAATTCACACCTAAAAATTCTAAATAAATCCTAAAAAATTTCCTAAAAATTCCTATAATATTTTTATAATATTTAGAATGTACTAATGTAAAATTATATGTACATAATGTAGCAATTGACCTCTACGACGACTAAATTTAAGTAATTATATAACAATAAAAAAATTATTTAAAAATTAATAAAATATGATTTTTATATAAAATAATTTTTTTGAAAATACAGGAGTTTACAGAAATTTTGGCTCCGGTGTATCTCGTTGAAATGGGCCATCCTAATCTGGAGGGTGATTGGCAACAGGGTCCCTACGGACAATATGTTAACTGCAATCAAATTCAGCTTAGCTTCGTCTTGCCACTGTTGCCAGCATCGCCAAGCTGAAACTGTTGACCACCTTCTAGCCGTCGGGGAGCTGGTTGCACATGTCTGGCCTTGCTTCGGGCGTCGGTGCACGCTTAGAACTACGGGATTGGGGATCACCGACCTTCTGCCCATGTGTAGTAATTCTGCGCACGGGCACCGGATTGTTGCGGCCGCCATCGTTTGGGTCCTATGGAAGAACTGCAACAAATATAGATACGAGGGGAAGTAGTACAGCAGTGACCGTCTTATACATGAAACTATACGGCAAGTGGGGAAGGTGCTTGGGCAATGCAAACACATGGGGAATACGAGGCAGAAAATTTGGAGGTCTCTTTGTAGATAGCGGAGCGGGGTGCAACAGGGAGTCACCCCCTTAGTCGTGGATGTCTCTTACTGTATATTTGGTCTCGTTTTATTTTTTTCTTTAGGGTTGGTACTTCATTGTATAGGCAGCCACATTTTGGCCTATTTTATGAAATGAAGACTTTTTGATATATATATATATATATATATATATATATATATATATATATATATATATATATATATATATATATATATATCAAAAAAAAAATATATATATATATATGTATATGTATATATATATATATATATATATAAAAAAAAAAAAAAAAAATATATATATATATATATATACATATATATATATATATATTTTTTTTGATATATATATATATATATATATATATATATATATATATATATATATATATATATATATATATATATATGAGTAATAAATAGTTTATATAACAAGAAAAAAAAATATATTGTATACATCTTCATAAACAAACTATAAATGGTCCAATATTATATATAAATCTATAGTGAGAAGCTACACAAAGATTAAAAATGTATAAAAAGTAAGATGAGTTTACCTTGATATCGGTGGGTCTTCCAAAACGACTAATGGTTGCATCGTGCTGATAACGTGTTAAAACTTGCACAAAATGAAGTGAGTACTTAGAGAATAATATAGAGGGAGGGAGTGAAGAGCTATTTCATTGCTTCGATTGCATATATGAAAATATATTACAAGTTCTGTATTTGTAGGCTTAAGAGAGTAACCCAAAAGCCAAGAGTTACAAGTTCTTTGTTTAAGAGAGTAAACTTAACGCGAAGAGTAACAAGTTCTTTATTGAAAATATCCATATACAATTTTCATAACAATAACAGAGAAAACAAGCCTAACCAGATTTGTATCTGAATACTTAGTATTCATATTTGTGGCTAAAAGCCATGTTTGTCCAGTCAGCTTAATAGAGGCAAGTAAGTATTAGAACCATCCACCTCAAAAAAAAAAAAAAGCAAGCTAAGGCAGGAGATATATAGAGGCAACTAACTATCAGAACCGTTCATCTCAAGCCCATGCATAGTATCAAATAGAGGCAACTAAGTATCAAATTCTCAAAGACATGCCAGGTAAATACATGTCTATATAGACAAGAATTAAAGACCCCAACCTTGCTCAAACAAAGTACAAAAACTATGCCAAAAAAAAAAAAAAAAAAGAAGAAGAGAGAAATCAGAGAAAACAAATATGAGATTCATCTTAAGTACCAGAATAGCCAATCCCAAACTATCATAACCTGGCAAATGGCAATATCGGAGAAAAGTAGCCCAAAGTAGCAGCTATTGCATCAGAACTAAACACTAAAACACATCAGCTATTGCATCAAAAATAACAAAGCAGCAGGTACCGCTTGGTTTGCTTAGCAAAATTTTGTTTTACTTTATGTTTTGTACTTCATTTGGAAGACCTTGCGCGCGGCCTTGGTATCGCATGGATCTTCCTATGTCCTATTTATTTCGTGTTCATTATTATGTTATTATTATGTTATGTTATTGTCGTTGGTTTTGTATTATCGGTACTTGCTATTAGAGGTTGATTCCTAATGTTTGTATAAGCATATTTCAAAGCGGACCGAGAGGATATCTACTGTCTCTTTCATTTGACGTCATGCACTAGGAGAGCGGTATCGAGGAGTCTTGAATGGGTTCCTTCACCACCACTCATTATCTTCTTATCATTATCTTGAGATGCTTAGCTAGACACATGGTATCAATTTAGTCGTCGTATTCGGAAGTTTGTTCCCTGTATATTGAGACTGAGTAATTGTATATTTAGACCACCACTATGTCATGATATGTATTATGACACTTGTGCTAGTATTTTATTTTGTTGCACTAACTTCATGATAATATATGATAGAGCTTTTGTGACGTCTTACTACTTTATTTTACACGTCATATATATCTTATTATTTTTTGCTTGCTGAATTGAGACATAGTTTCTTTGGTGAAACCCTAGAGAGACTACTAGTTTGTACAGTATACCCCCTATCTTTTACATCCATGATCATACTACGAGGTACTTGTGTACTCCAGTACGTGTATCTGGTTTGGTCATGCTCGATTTTCGATGTGGACGACTTCATATACATCGTGTATCGTCAGATGTCTCTCGTTTCGGCCGTATTGTTGAGTGCTTGGAACTCAAAGAGACTCGAAGGATTGTGTGGCTGCTGAGATCATGATAAAAGCAATCAACAGAATTACAAGTCTCATTTTTGATTGGTCGTAAAAAAAAAATAACCCAAGCTGTCACACAATCCTCACCATGCAAAACTAAGTAACCCGAGTCACACAACCCTCACATATTTTTATTTTAGGGTCTCGTATAATATTCAAAATTTACACTTATGTCTCCATTCTGGATAGTCGGTCCAAAGCAACGGTTAGGACCAACATCAATATGGAGACATAAACGCAAATTTTTATAAATATCACACATAACCATAAGACTAAATATCCCAAAAGAAAACCAAGTTTCACTAAGCAACAACTCTTTCAACTGGCCAAATATTTTCTGCGAATTTTACCGAATCTTAGACGGCAATCACAAAATTTTCATTTTTGAGCTGAGTTTTCTTTTAAACTCCACATATGGTCAACTTCCAAATTACAAAGGCAACCAAATAGTATTAATTAATTAATTTAAAAAAGAAAACTTTTTGTATATTTGATGAATATATACGTAGTTGCGAGCTTGAAGAGAAAAAGATATCAACCTAATCATATCAAATTTATCATATAATTTTCTTTTGTCTTTATCCTTTCCATGTTTAGATTAAAAAGTAACGACAAGCGGACTCTTTGAAGACACTTTGTTGTCGACGAAGATGCGTTCGAACTTTGAACATCTCTAGAGAAGGTGTTGGTTATCGGCCTATAATGACCGACCATACCAAGATAGGCAGTTACCTAATTTCTTAAGTGCACTAAGTTTGTGCCAAATTCGAAGGGCCATTTGAGTTTTCAAATTAACGTATCGTTTGTTTATTCTATAATATGTTAGAAGTTGTGAATCTTGTGATATTGTTTAAATTTTATGGATATTACCAACAGTAACTTGTTAGACCATCTCCAATGGGGGTTTCTATCTTCCCTATTTCCATGGAAGAAATCTATTTTAGAAAAAACTTCTCTCAATGATGATTTCTATCACCATTTCTATCCTAGGTGGCAATGATGTAGGATGGAAACTTTCTAAGAGGGTTTCTATATGTAGAAACTCTCATAAAAATTCTCCTATCTCTCATGACAATTATTATTGGGTCCCACGCCATTAAATTGGTCCTTTTACTATGTGACACATATGATAGAAATGGAGAACCATTGGAGAGAATTTTTATATGTCTACAATTTCTATGTAGAAACTCTTCCAACTAGGATAGAAATCTCCTTAAAGTACAATGCCAAATAGGATAAGAACTCAATTTTAGAAATCACCATTGGAGATGGTCTTATAAGCTTTGTTTCCAAAACAAATAAGTTTTATTTCCAAAACATTTATTATTAGGTGAATGATATACAATTATATATAGAGAATTGCATATATATAGTTTCAGACTTAAGTGAAATTGTTCTGAAAGTATCGAAGTTTCCAAAATTATAACATAAGATACAAAACGTCCTTTAAAAGAACGTTTTTAATGTATGTACTGAAAACGTCCTTTAAAAGGGCACTTTTTAGTATTCATGCACAAAAATGCATTTTAAAGTACCTTGTTTCGCACATTGTTAATTATAATTAAGGAGGGATTGAAGAGATAAGGTAAGAAGAGTTAAGGTAAGAATGCATGCGGATTAAATGGATGCTACCTAAACGCTCTTTTAAATGACGTTCTAATAGTATGTTTTGTGTCTTATGTTTCATAACTTCGATGCTCTCAGAACAATTTCACTGAAGTCTGATGCTATATATGCAATTCTCTTAATTTATATACTTCGAGCAACAAATTGGTATACATGATTATTATTTTCGAATTTTAAAGACTTTTCTTTCTTGATTAATTTCAAACTCAGGCTACTACAATTACTTAATACTTAATTGTCTTGCTTTTATAATTAAATTGTTGTAAGGTTTTCATGGCATTTTGGTAGAAAAATAGAAGAGACATGACATGACATACCCAAAATACTAAACCAAAGAATTAAACTGCAGTCTGCAGGACTTGGACAATAATTTTGAATAAGCAACCACCAGACACTTTTTTTTTTTTTTTCAAACCCCACGCAAACACACAATTGGAGGACTCTAAGCCTTACCGGTTCCTCCCGGTGTCGCTCTAATATCATTAGACTAGGGAGCTCGGACACCACCAGACACTTACTTAAACCCACAACTTAACACAAAGTAAGCAACATAATAAGCAACACTAGCTTGCCGGTCCCTCGTTATTCTCACCACAAAACCACCATCTCTCTCTCATCTCATCGACACAGACAAGCTGCAGCTAGCTCAATCAACATATATGGGAGGGCGTACAACAACAAACATAGTCATCGAAATAACAGTAGGCGCAAGCATGAGGATCGTTACAGCCGCAATCGCAATCAGTACACCTGTCGGCAACAACAGCATGGGGGGAAGTCCGGTCGAGGTGCTCGAGGCCGGAATCGTCGATCTTCTTCGGAGCAGAGCTTGATGATGATGATGATGCTGTCGTTAGGGAAGAGTAATTAGTTGTACATAGGAGGAGGAAGAAGAGGAGGAGGAGGAGGAGGAGACGACACATCTTTGGCAAAAAATTAATGCCTATACACAATGAAATGGCATCTCTACTAGAGGTTTATATATATCCTTTCTGATGAACCGGACTCGGTTGTCTACTTTGAAAAGAACCATGCAAAAGGACCGTAGCACAATGAATGTACGTAACCGGTGTATTCTCCTTGCGGACTTACGAGTTGCGGTTGCTTTTCAACATATGGCACTAAAAGTAAATTTTTTATAATAAGATTCTCGCTTATTTTAAAAGAATATTTTAGCAAATGTGTTCACTCAAAAATATATAAACTAGTATATATATCTCCGCTTTAGAATTTTTGTTGTTATTTTTCCAAAAATATTCTTCCAAAGTATTGCTCTTTATGTGACAGTTTATGTTTCCTCTGCAGATGATAATACAAAATTTAAAATTTAAATTAAAATTAAAAATAATATTAATATTAATATTAATATTAAAATAAAAATAAAAAAATTATTGGTTAAAATTAAAATTAACATTAACATATAAAAAATGGATAATTAATTTGTTTTGAATTTGTCATGTTAGCTAACAGATCAGATGTCACGTAATCTGGCACATAAGAAAAAATAGTTTAGAGGAACATTTTGGAAGTACGAATAGCATTACCCTTAAAAAATAGCAAATACTTGCATTATTTATACTGAACATTTGAAATTTTAAGCTATATCGTCACTTTTTAAACGAAAATTTAACAGTTTCACACAGAATAGTGATGTATGCTATATATTTTTTTTTAAATGGAGGTATACACTAGTTTATATATTTAAATAAAGATACTTGTTAAAATTATCCCCATTTTAAAATATGCTTCAAATTTAACAAGGGACTTCAAAAGTTCTTTTTTAATTAATTATAATAAAATATATTTTTTAAATTAATTGTTATAATCTCTCCGATGACTACTGAGTCTTGTGAATAAACAACAATTCTTAACTTTTTTTTTTCTTTCTTGGTAGCTGATGGAATTCATAGAATGCTGAAAAAATGCTAGAGTGGCTGGGACATAATAGATAAACTAAACTTAAATATCCGAGGGAATATCCAATATACGGAGGACACGATATTGAACTAATGAACCGGACCAGACGGGGATTCTTAGGCTAGGAAATAAATTAAGACTAATTAAAGTGAATCATAAATCTTGGGAGGAATGAACAGGTCATATTATTGCTGCTGCAATCTTCAACTGCAAAGTAGAAACCATGCCTTTTACATACTTGGTTATTATCTTTATAGCGTGTTTGGGAATATTTTTTTAGAAGAGAAATAAAAATTTGAGGATATATAAAATGGAGAAGAATAAAATGAAGGTGGAGTTAATTTTTCTTTGACTTGTTGCATGACCACAAACTGAAAAACAAATTTTAAAAATAATAATATTTTGTTTGTTAGTGGAGAAAGACATAATTACCGTTTAATCCTTAATCTTTTGAAAACATAATTGATTCTTACTTTTTTGAAGGACAGTTGGATAATTTCTCCTATAATCCTCGCAACTCGTTTCATTTTTTTTTTCCACTCTTGGGAGAAATTTTTTTGATTGAGACCCATATGAATTTTTTTTCCAAAATTTTCTCTCTTATTTTTCCTTCTCCCTTTTCAAACACCACTACTTTTAATTTTTCTCCTATTTTTTTTCAACAATTTTCTTTTCTTCATTTTTTTTTTCTCCCAAGCAACACCTTAGAGCCTCAACTCCTAGGAGGGATGATTGAATTCCATCCAAAGGGTGTCCACAAAATTAGAGGGGTGGAAGAACAAAATCATGTAAGAGGGAGACTTAAAAAAGTGGAGCCAGCATTTGGATGTTACTTTAAAAGTAGTTTTCTGAGTGTAAATAGAAAAAGTTGAGAAAACTATGTTTGGCAAGTAAGCTGAGAATGACACTTTCAAAAAACAAATTTAGGAGATGAGCTGTTAAAACATAGCTTTTAGAAAAGAGAAAAAATCTCTTTTCCCAACAACCGTTTCAGAAAGGCTTTTTTTAAGGGCACCACACAAATTACTAGAGGCTAGTCCAAAAAATTTCAAAAAATTAACAAGTTTGCCATCAAATTTTTTTACTTGGGGCTAGCCCAAGAATTGAAATACCAACTCAATTTTATTTTCCAACTCTTCTTCTCTTCCTCTACTCTTTTCTTCTCCTCTACTCTTTTCTTCTCCTAAAAATTTCTAGGTCATAAAATTGTAAACCCTAACCCAAATTATCTCCCAACCAAGACATTGTAAATATTTAGGGTGCAAATTTTTGTTATTGTGTCATCGACTTCTTCCGTTAATGGGTATGTCATCTAATTAATATATATATATTTGTAGACTTTCCAATAATAATTTCACATATAAATTATGATTTATATGTGTTTAATTTAGAAAAAAAGGAACATGGAAGAACTCGAATCATCGAATGTAGTAGACTCTCGTCCCGATATATCTGAAGAACACATTTTTGCTTCGGATGCACTCTTGGTAAGTAAATTTTTACATTCACGTCGGGTGAAATACGGGGTTGTGACAGACAGAACTGCCACTACACTGGCAGTTCACCTCTAAATAAAGGACTGTCCAAACATCTGCAGTCCTTTAAACCAGAAGGACTGCCAGAATGGTGGCAGTCTTGATTATTGCAAGGACTGCCAGAGTGGCGACAGTCCTGATTATTGCAAGGACTGCCAGAGTTGTGGCAGTCCTGAGTATTGCAAGGACTGCCTTTCCCTCTGCAGTCCTACATATTGGCAGCAGTTTTGTACATTTTTGGTGTTGTGTTATTTACTTTTATTAACTTTAAGTTATATTGTAGGACTTATCATCTTCCAGTATCGAGCTAGTTGCTCCAATTGGCGTCGATGTAGGCTATTTATTCCGGACCGATATGTGTTTTGAATCAAACGAAGGTGCGCTAAATTAGTGCCGAGAAGTTGGACAGACAAACAACATAGTTCTTGTGATATCTAGATCGGCCCGAAACCATCTGGGACAACAAACTACGGTAGTTTCATGTGAACGAGGTGGTGTGTTCAGAAGCCATAAGAAAGATAAAGATATCCAAAGTAAAGATTCAAAAAGAAATGTTGGAACGAGAAAATGTGATTGTCCATTCAAAATCTATATTAGAAAGGATGAAGAAGCGAAGTGGACCGTCGAAGTCAAAAATAGAATCTACAACAACGAGATTGCCGAAACACTATTGGGTCATCCGTTTGTCGGACGGTTGAACACTACGGAGAAGAAGATAGTCGAAAACTTGTCCACTTTCGGAGTTGTACCGAGACAAAAATATTTCGTCATACGACATGAAGATGAGAAGAACAAGTCTACAATGAACTCAATATACAACGCCCTATTTTCTTCTAATGCCATTCGGTCGAAATTGAGAATGGCAATGCAAGAAGTGCTGAAGTTGCTTGAAGATAATCATTATGTTGAGCACCATAGAAGACATCCCCAGAGCAATGAAGTCATTTCATTCTTTTGGGCTCATCCCGATTGCACACATTTGGCTCGGTCTTTCGCCGACGTGATAGTTCTTGATTGCACGTACAAGACCAATAAGTTCAAGTTGCCTCTCTTTCATGTTGTCGGCTTCACCTCTACATGGAAAACATTTTCAGTTGCTTTTTGCTTGATGAAGAGTGAGAAAATTGAAGAATACACATAGGCGTTGGAGAAACTGAAGACACTTTACACTGGTCATAGAGAGCCCTCTGTTTTTGTTACCGACAGAGAGTATGCTCTAATTAATGCTATTCGGATTGTGTTTCCTCAAGCGGATACATTGCTATGCACTTTTCATGTAAATCGTAATATACAATCCCAATGTAAGTTGAAGTTCGGGAAAGTGGATGGTAAACTTGACATGCAAGTTTTTGATAAATTTACCAATGACTGGAATTGTGTATGGCGAGCCAGTACGATAGACAGTTACGACGCCGCATGGCACTTATTCAAGGAGAAGTGGGAGGGGAGGGAGCCGGCATGCATTTCTTACATCAAAGAGACATGGCTTGAACTGCACAAAGAACAATTCGTCTTAGCATGGACGAATGTAGTGAAGCATTACGGTACGACAACTACCAACCGTATCGAAGGAGCACACTCAGTATTAAAGAGGCATTTAAAGTCATCCCAAGGCAACTTTGTTTCAATTTGGCAAGCGATGCATCTATTAGTAGATCGGACGGTGAACGAAATCAAGGTATCATTTGAGATAAGCTTAAATATTGTCAAGCATGAGCATAGAAAGGAAGTCCTCTTGGATTATTTAATGCGTGTCCTTTCTCACAAGGTGTTGGCATTAATATTTGAAGAGATTGATAGGTCAAAGTTTGTCGGCTTTGATCCTCAGGTTTGCGGGTGTGTATATCGACATACACTGGGCCTCCCTTGTGCCCATGAGATTAATGAATATCGTCGTCAGTCCATTCCTATTCTAGTAGTTGCTGTCGATGAACGTTGGAGGCAGTTGTCTATAATGCCCGTGGTGAAGACAGACGATGATTTCTTCTCTTTGCCATAAGTGAAACTTCTCCACGCACGGTGGTGTGCCTCAGTAGGAGCAGAGCGGGAGTACATTGAGGTTAAAATCCAAGAAATTGTATGTCCGGTGACTACTAGAATGCATGAGCCGTCCGTTGTTTCCAATCCTAAGGGCAGGCCTTAAACAAGAATGAGTAGTTCACAGAAGAGAAGGCTTGAGTCAACTAAGAGAGATCCATCAACCTTTGAGCATATTGAACGAACCTTAGAGCAAGCTCGGCCTGCATGGAAGATCAAGCTTATCATTCGCCAGAAAAAGAAGAAAACGGATATTGCAAACGAAGATACTATGGATAGACAAACGTTGGGTTTGTATATCCATCATTTTTATCCTGAGATTCGTAGTTACATCTGTTCTATTGTTGATGTCCCGGGGGATGGCCATTGCGGATTTCATGTGCTTGCAATACATCTTGGTTATTCTGACAAAGACGGATGGAGACAAGTGAGGCAGGAGCTGTACGAGGAATTAGAGAGTCGTCTTCCATTATACTCCCGCATCCTAAGCGAAGAAACAGTTGCAAGTTTATTGATAAGTATTCCTTGCACTGACAGTGTTACTGGGCCAGACCACTACATGTCCGTCCCGTCTGCCTTGTATTTATTTGCTAATCGGTATCGGATCCCTATTGTACTTTATTCGGCAGAGATTCACAATACTTTTTTTTCGATGTGCGCTCCTCCGACGGAGCACAGACAAACTAATCTATGTACTATAGGTCAAATCAAAGATCACTTTGTCATGCTAAGGATGATCAGTCATTCTCCGATTCCTCCACCTACAACAGTTTGGTACAAACTAGCACAGGAAGAAACGAAGTCCTGGACCGAACCTTTTGATCATCAAATCAATCATTGTAGGAAACTGTTGAAGATGGAGGAGACAAGAGACTTACCGGTTGGCCACTACGGCGTCGAAATCGACTGATACGTCTACGACTGAAATAAAGTTTTCACATTTTGTATATGGATGACCCATTTTTGTAAACATTAAAGTATATCATTTTGAAATCAGAAGTCAAATATATCTTTTTTGATTTTTACTTTTTCCTGTCTGCTATACGTGTAAAAAAATTATCTACTTGTGTGCATTACGTGTGCAATATGTCCCTATTTGTGTGCAATATGTATCAAAACTTACATAATGAGTTTTGATCAGGACTGCCAGGCCACTGGCAGTCCTAATGTGAATCAGGACTGCCAGCCCACTGGCAATCCTAATGTGAATCAGGACTGCCAGTGGTCTGGCAGTCCTGATCGAAACTCACTGTGTGTGATCCAAACTCACACACAGTGAGTTTTGATCAGGACTGCCAGCCCATTAGCAGTCCTAATTTGAATAAGGACTTCCAATGGTCTGGCAGTCCTGATCGAAACTCACTGTATGTGAGTTTTGACCAGGACTGCCAGTGGGCTAGCATTCCTGATCAAAACTCTTTGTGTGAGTTTGGATCAGGACTGCCAGACAACTGGAAGTCCTGATTTCGCCAAAGCCTTCACCCGAGTAGCCTGTAAATGACAAAACCTAAATTAAGAGAGGTAAATTTGAAAATATTTACAAAGTATAATTTATAAACTTACCATCTTGATCAATGAAGCATACAAGATATTTTTTGAAGGCAGAGGTCCTAGAGCTCCAACGGCAACGGGCCCTAGATTGTTATGGTTCGACAACTTAGGATGTCCGACTGCCAAGTAGTATGGCATGTACACGTCGCTGCAGTCGTGCATCTCCTCCACCGGTTGTCGAAGTTCTTCTCCAAGCAAATGTCGTTGCCACTCGGAGTAGCAGTCGGTCACCCAGTCGAAATAGGGCGGCTTGTAGTTCAAAGGTTGGGTCCCGTACGGAGGCTCCAATAACCTTAATGTGCGCTGCGGCACAGTTTGTACTAGGTCAAACTGACGAAGTACTCTATCAGGCATGTAAGGCTCCGTAATATCATAGCATGTGATCATACCATAAAATAGAGATACTGGTTGCAGATGGCGATTTAAGTCCCGGAAAACCCGGTATGGGTACCAAACTATATGTAGGACAAAAGTTAAAAGAAAATGGTCAACAAATAAACATACCAAATAAATAGTCTACGCTATCTACGCGCTATCTACTAACCTCTTCTGACACCAAATTATCCAGAGCATCACAAATAGAAACCAGCGTTTCATGATTTTTAGTTTCCAGCTGAGTTGGCTTCCATTGACACACTCTAGGATGGTGCTCCTGATAACGCGGGTTTAGTTCACCCCGCTTGAGCATCGGAATGTGCTCGTATATCAATGCCTATACAATTTGTAAATGAATATTCATTAAATTAACAACAAAATCTAGCTAGTATATTAGTTTAAAAGGTTAGAAATTTTCTTACATGGAGTAGAGTCTGGCATCCCGCCATGGTCTTGGTTCCGACACGGGATGCTATACCAAGCTCGCGGTAAAGATTAGAAAGTATACCGCTGCCCCAGGATATAGCTCCTACGTCGTCTATAACAGATAGGTTCGCAAGATACCTAGCATGTATAGAGGTCCCCGACTTGTCTGGAATGGCGACCGATCCAAGTATGAAGAACATGTATGCCCGGGCCACCCTCTCAACGGTTTTATTATTCGCCTCATACGGGCCTTTGAAATTCTCCACCAACCATGACAGAGGAATTCAGTAGGACTTTTTGAAGCCTGGCAGGGTTGTAAAGGTAGTGGCCTCCACCCCAAGGTTTTCTTCTACAAAATCAACTATACGATTGTACCACTCGAGATCTTTCTCAGTACATAAATATTCATTTGTTATGGCGCGCCCCTCCACTGGCAACTCCAGTATCTGATAGACGTCGTCCAGGGTAATGGTCAACTCTCCGGCTAGGAGATGAAATATGTTGGTCTCCGGATGCCATCTTTCTACAAAGGCCGATATGAAAGCGCTGTCCTGCATCTTGTAGGCATATTTAGCCAAATTATGTAAACCGGTAGGAAATATTTTGCTCTGGACGTCCTCGGGTAAATGGTTAAAAGATCAGGCAACGCACTTCCTCCCGTGGCTCACGGCCCTAAGAATACGACAGCTCTCCTGTATGTCGGACAACATAATAAAAATACGATTATGGAATACATATACATATATATATATATATTATATATATATATATATATATATATATATATATATAAACGGAAACTTACAAACATAATGTACATACCGGGTTCTTCCATATTTCATAAGCAATGTGGTTGTCGAACGACAACAACATTGAGCAACCCGGCGGACGGACATGCTCCTCAGAAGGATCGACATCGGGCGAACGAACAGGATCCTCAGAAGGACCGGCACCCGGCATACGGACAGGATCCTCAGAAGGACCGGTACCAGAACCACCTCGTGCTAGAATTTGGCTGATAGGTACGTCGTTCTCGTCATCAGAAGAAGATGGAGGACTAGGAGTAGCTCGTTGCTTCGAACGAGTATCGGGTGTGGTTGTTCCCGTTGTCGCTGCGGTTCTGAAATTCGGATTGGTCTCTCAACAGGACGAGGCAGCTCAGTACGTTCCCTGCGCAAGGATGCGGTGGGGGGTCGCTTTCTTTTGGGAGCGGCCATAGGACTGCAGGACAACATAGGGTTAATATTATAGGGTTAGAGTCATTAAATAATTAATATAAATTAAAATAGATAAGCAAGCCTTAAGGACTGCCATGATCCTGGTAGTCCACCATTCTTTCAGGACTGCCAGAGAGATGGCAGTCCTGTTTTATAACAGGACTGCCAGCCTTCCTGCAGTCCTATTTTATAATAGGACTGCCTGGAACATGGCAGTCTATTTTGGCAGCAGGACTGCCCGTTCTTCGGCAGTCCTCAGGGATGACGACCACGAGCAGGCCATTTCATGTTCTAGGGTTAGGTTTAAATAAAAAATGGAGCATTGTCGAATTCGAAATATACTTTGAATTATTCAAACCTAATTTATCATAACATTTAAGAGATTTAAAAAAATTCTTTGAATTGTAAAATAAAATATACAAAAAATAGGGAAAACATACCTAGCTTGTGAGGAGGGTTTCTTCCTTCGTGTCATTGATGAGCTTTGAAGAGTAGGGTTTTGGAGAGAGGTCTTTGGAGAGTAGGGTTTTGGAGAGAGGGTTTTGAAGAGTAGGTTTTTGGAGAGTAGGGTTTTGGAGAGAGGGTTTTGAAGAAAGAGAATTTTTTTTATAAAAATGAAATGAAAGAGAGGGTTTGGGGGGGTGTGATAGCCGGGACGTCCCCAGTAAAAGTTTCTCAAACCTGGGCTGTCCCCTAGTAAGTGATAGCCCCTTGTAATTTGTGTGGTGCCCTTAGAAAAATCCTTCAGAAATAGGTATCCCCCTACATTATTTCTCTCTCCTCTTTCATGATGTCTCTTTCTCTCTTTCTCCCTCTCTCTTACCACATATCTCAGAAATTGTTTTTTTGACCTCATCTCCTTAGGCTCACGTCGGCCATCTCCCACCTCTCCATGTGAGGAGCTCGTCATAGAGGTTGGCGGGAGGGGCTCGAGCCCATGTAGTCCCAGTTGTATCCTCGGGCATGACTACATGCCTGATCCAAAGGGGATGAGCTCAAATTTATTCTCTTGAAGTCAACGTCTGCCATGTCACCGATCGAAATGCACCACACCAACCTGTTCCAGTCGATGACGAAGACATTGATCATGACCCGCGAATGCTTGGCGATGGAGTAGCCGACGAGCTCGACATCCTCGACGGTCTTGTAAAAGAGGAGAGGGGCCAGAAGGGTTGAGATGGAGCATCTCTTTTATGGCAGGAACAAATCTTTTGGAGAAGAGCACGAGCATTTTTTAAAAGAAAGAATAGGAATAAAAGAACATGAATTATCGAGAAGAAGAACTAGAGAAAATAATTTATAAAATTTTATTAAAAAAATCTTTCCTATAAATATTTTATCCAACAAAATTTTTAACTTTTGTTTCTTAAAACTACTTCCAGAAGAAAATAACAAAACGCAAAATTAGAATATGTATAAGTTGAAATGAGTGAAATTTCTCAGATGATTTTATTGATGGGCTCCTGCCACTACTTATAGAGAGTAAACCTCCTCTTCATAATACAACTTCCGATGTGGGACTAAAGTCCCTTATTAGTTCTTAACACCCTCCCTCAAGATGGGCGATAGATATTAATCATCCCCATCTTGTTACATAGCTTTGACAGACTCAATGAACTAAGACCCTTAGTCAGACAGTCTGCAACTTGTTCTTCTGAGAGAACATGGTCAATCTTCAATATCCCTTGTTCCAGCTTCTCCTTGATGAAGAATCGATCGATCTCGATGTACTTCATTCTGTCGTGCTGAACTGGATTGTTAGCTATACCTATTGCAGCTTGACTATCGCTCAGAAGATGTAATGGTGCTCCCTTGTCCAGCTTCAACTCTGTCAGCAGTGCTCTTACCCATAGCAACTCTGACACTCCTAGAGCTATTGCCATGTATTCTGCTTCAGCTGTCGACCGTGCTACCACTGGCTGTTTCTTGCTTCTCCATGAGACTAGGTTTCCTCCTACAAAAATACAGTACCCCATGGTAGACCTTCTGTCGTCTATGCAGCTTGCCCAGTCTGCATCGCAGTATCCCTCAACTTCTATGTGTCCATCCTTCTTGAACCATAGTCCTTTTTCTGGTGTCCCTTTCAAATATCTCAAGATCTGAAACATTGCTTCCATATGACCCGTCCTTAGATCATGTATGTAGCGTCTCACTACACTCACCGCAAATGAGATATCCGGACGAGTGTGCCCCAGATAAATCAATCTCCCTACAAGTCTTTGATACCTTTCACGATCAACAGGCTCTTCTGCTTTTGCTCCCAGCTTATACTTTTGGTCAATTAGAGTTACTGCTGCTTTGCATCCCAACATCCCTGTCTCCTTTAGCAGATCTAGTGCATATTTTCTCTGCGAGAGAACAATTTCCTGTTCGCCGTCACACACCTCGATACCCAAAAAATATCTCATCGCTCCTAAATCCTTCACCTCAAACTCCTTCGCGAGTTTTGACTTTAGCTTAGTAATCTCGACTTCATCATCACTAGTGATTATTAATTATATCATCCACATATACAACAAGTATAGTAATGTGGCCTCTTGTATGCTGGAGAAAGATCGTATGATCTGTATTTGTTTGGTTGTACCCCATGCCTGTAACAGCCTTTCAGACCTGTCAAACTAGGCTCGAGGAGATTGCTTGAGTCCGTATAGTGACTTCTTTAGTTTACACACTTTACCATACGACGTCCCTCCATCTGATTCTGTCGCATAGCACCCTGGTGGAGGTTCCATGTATACTTCTTCTTGCAGGTCCCCATGGAGAAAGGCATTTTTGCATCTAATTGGTATATTTTCCACCCATAGTTTGCTGCAATGGAGACCAGAGTTCTTACCGTGCTCATTTTCGCTACTGGAGCAAACGTCTCATCATAGTCAATATCATATGATTGTGTGTATCCTTTTGCAACCAACCTCGCCTTGTACCGCTCTACTTTTCCTTCTGACGTCTCCTTTACTGTGTACACCCATTTGTATTCCACGGCTTTCTTCCCTTTGGATAATGGATCCAGCTCCCATGTCTTATTTTTTTCTAGTGCCCCAAGTTCTTCCATCATTGCAGCTTTCCACCTTAGTTTTTTTTGCTTCCTGCCAACACTTGGGCAAAGAAGTAGAGTCTAACGATGTAATGAAGGCTCGATAATTTGGAGAAATGTTAGAATAAGACAAGAAGTTGGCAATGTCATGTTCATAATCATCATAACGATGAGGAGCCTTACCCGCATTGATGCGAGAAGATCTCCTTAAAGGAGCAATAAGTGGTGGAGGGTGCATACCATCAGAGTCAGAGAGATTCACATTGGAATCAGAGTGATTCAGTACGGGGGCAACATCTTCAAGAGCCGGGACAGGAGTAGAAGAGGGACTTGGTATGGTAGGCACTAGACTTGGTACAGTAGGCACTGACACTGGGCACGGCTTCTCCCCCTGCGTAACATATGTATCGTCTTCTTCATCGGAGTCACTGCCATCTCCCCCTTTCGTCCAGTTCTCTACGACCGGGCACGGGACCGATCCGACTACCACGTTTGGACTTATTCTCTCCCCCTCACGTCTAACACCCTCCGTGTTAGGTGTGTCACCAAACGATAAACCTTCATCTGAACCATAGTATGGTTCCAGTTCTCAGAATGTAACGTACATGCTTACAAACAGTTTTTGCTCAACCGGGCTCCAACATGCGTATCCCTTCTGAGTCGCCGTGTACCCGACAAAGACACATTTAACCGCTTTTACCAACTCCCGGCCTATTATCTTGGACAAAAGACACACACCCAAATACTTTGGTGGAACTGTGTTAGTGGTTACACCAGTAAGCATTTCCAACGGTGTCTTCCAGTCCAATACCTGAGATGGCATTCTGTTGATGAGATAAGAGGCCGTCAAGACAGCTTGTCCCCATAAGTGTTTTGGGACATTCATAGCTAGCATCATCGTCCGTGCGACCTCCAGCAGGTGTTGTAAGCCCCCTGAATTTAGGGATTATTTTCTTCAATTTTAGAAATCAATTATTTTGAATAAATATTATTATTTGATTTAATGCTCTTTACCGTGACTTTGACTTCTGGAGCGTCAGGGATGCCAATCTCTGGAAACTCTCATCATCAGTGTGTAGTAGACAAGATTACCTTCATATTGATATATCATGCCCCATCCAGACTTGTTCCCTTGTACTCTTTTTGCTTCACAAAACTTCGGGTCAATCTAGACCATTTGATCATTAAATAATTATTAATTGATTTTTTCACTTTTATCTTTGATCATCATATGTACGTTACCGTGACTTTTAATTTAGGAGCACAAGGCTAGTCATTTTCTTGAAACCAACTTCTCATGCATGATCTACTCGAGATACCCTACACCCATGACCTTCGTGTCCCACTCAGACACACCATCTAGTGCTTTATTTGCTTCGCACAACTTTTGGGTCAATTTAGGCCAATTAATTATCTACCGTAGAATGTGACCTGACTTTAAATTTAATTTCGGGACCCGACATCGATCCAACCTAGTCGACCAAAAATATGGACATGGCCCACATGAAGTCTACTACCCGCATGACACTTGTGTCCCATTTATTTGAGTCCCAACATGTTACTTATTTACCCATGATCATAATGTCACGACCCGCACCCTAGAGTAAGGGTACGAGACGTGGGTACGTCCAGCCTACATCGCAGTGTCGGCGGTAGAACGCTGTCCTAGGTCACAATATCTAACAGTTAAAGGTAATAAACATTCATACTCCCCGAATAAGGGTGACATAACAGAATATATCTCAATCACAACTAAGGTAGAACAGGATGAAAAATAGATAGATAAATATCCAGAATGAAAGCACAGAATTCTAAGTGTCTAAAATAAATACATATCCCAAAATATCTCAGAATCTTTATACAGTGATCCAAAAAAGTAAAGATATCCTAGTCTAAGGAGTGTCATCCACTGCTAGTAGGTCCATGTCACTAGTGATGTCTAATGTTGCACCAAGAGGGGTAGACACCAGAGCCTCATCGTTCACTGTAAAATTTTTAACAGGTCCAGTCAGGACGGGAGCGAGTATAGTACATCTCAACAAAATCATAACAGGTTAGGAAATATAAACATGCTAGAGAGTAAGATACAGGATCTGAAGAAATAACATGATAAAAAGAGAGAGACTGTAAGTAAATAGTTACAGTATATAGTGAACTAACAGTGTCTAGTGATTCAGAGCACAAGATGGTTATGTAAATGACACGATGTTGTACACGAGTATTCTACAGAGGTTTGTACACGAGTAATCTACTGGATTGAATACATAACCACTTCTACTCCCCCGCCCCAATCAATACACAAGGATCTAGCTAAGTTATGTTATTGTACACGAAGGTCATATGAATACATGATTATACACGATTCACACGTTTCGTACACGAATGTCACAAATACAAGGAGTACACGATGTTCACGATAAAGTACACGAACACGAATATCCGATATATCCGCTAAGGGGATAACATCGTACAACCAGATCCATATAGTACTAATCCGTGTTTCCAACATGTCAGCATCATGTAAAGTAATCTAAAGTAGGAATATAATCCTAAACAAGATATAAAATGATCAGAGAATGTACTCGCCTGTATCCTGAGAATCTGGAGAATATATACCGTCCGAGGAGTGGTGTCTATCTCCTATAGAACAGTACAAGTCACTATAAGTCTACAATGATAATAAGATGCAAGTTCATGCATTCTACATGATTCTAGGTCAATCTAGGCCAAAGTCAACTCTTGGTCAACTCTGGTCAACCCTAGAAGTCAAACTAGGTCAACTAGGTCAAACCTAAGTCAAACAAGTCTATACTAGTTTAACTAGTCTATTCTAGGTCTAACAAGGCTATACAAGATCTAACTAAGCTATTCTAGGTCCTACTAGTCTATACTAGTCACACTTACCATTACTCTACATCACAAGCCTAAACAAGGCTATGCTAGGCTATATTAGGCTATACTAGCACCCACAAGACTATTAAGTCAACAATCAATGCAAATTATATATATACTATACATTATACATATATACATTATACATTAGACATATGTACATATATACATGATACATACCTATAGGCATACCTACATATATTTATTTATCTCAATACATATATATATATATACATATGCATAGAGAAAGGGAAACACATGTGCTCATGTGTCATGTGTGTGAGACACATATATATGCTAATGTGTGTGTGTGTCATGAGTGAAGTGAGGTGTCAAGAGAGTGAAAACAGTGTGACATTCTGAAATCAGTACAACATTGTGTTCTGTGTGCATTTAGAAAACAGTGATATAGGAATCACATATTGTAAAACAATGAACATAGGAAAACAGTTCAGTTCAGCCATAGGGAATTACATTAGTGTGATACAACAGAAAATAGGAAAAATTTGTAAACAACCATAGGAAAACAGTTCACAGTTTAAATTATGAAAGAAATGAAGGAAATCAGTCTCAGATTTTGAAGAACCATTCTCAGGTTAAAGAAAAACTGAAAAACAGTGAGTGATACATGTGTCCCTGTGTGTAAGGAAAATAATTCAGTGAAATGGCAAAACCTGTGTACATGAGGTTCCTGAAAATAGTGGAATGCATTTGTGACTGGGATTCAATACTCAGGTAATTAGGAAATGAGAATCTCAGGTTTTTGAATGAGTTAACAGTGAATGCAAAAAGGGAACAGTGAATCACATTTCAGTTTAGCAGTTTTTGAAAACCAACACATCATCCAAAAATCCCATTCTCAATTCAACAGCCCATATTTGAATTGCAATACGAACTATACATGAAAAATAATATGTGGGTAACATAAACAGTGAAAAATATTACTAAAACAGGAATTGAAATGTTTGGGAATACTAGAAACAGTGTATCAGAAATCTGGTATCAGTGTTCCTGGAATTAACCCCATTTCGAAACCCAATTTCATATTAAAACCTAAATTAACATGTAAACTAATTCTAACATATATAGTACATTATATTTAGATCTAATTTAGCAAATAAAATACTATTTAAACTTAATAAAACTGAATTAAAATACAGAGAACCCAAATGACACTGATACACGCACAGTGTACTACTCGTGCACACATGATATCGTGTCCGACACGATATGAGAGTTCGTGAAACCCTAGGAACCTCGTGTCAGTCACGAGTACAACACGTGTGTCAAGTTCTACGTGTCGACGTGGCGTATGCACAGCACAATCACACCCGAGCAGCAGGGTAAGCAGCCTGTCCGCGCGCACGCGCGTGCAGCCGCGTGTCAGCGTGTCTGTGGAGACTCAACGCAACACCAAAACATGCTCACTGCAGTGGAATCTCATAAGCGAGATCAAAACTTAATTTCCTATTCAATTACATTCCTAAAAACTGATCGAAATGCCCTTTGGGACATTTCATCAAACACCTACAGTCATGAACTAATACGTGTCCGATACGGACACATATAGGACTCAAAACCTAGGGTTAGCTAGTCCTATAGTTAGGTTAGGCCTAGGGCTTCCTAAATATGCAATAAAACAACAATTACATGGAAGGAATTAGAATATTACCTAGGGATTTGCAATGTAACAAAAAGCCCCAAATGAGAGGATCCTCAAATCACCAAAACTCTCCCAAATTGTTTCTTCCTTGAAATTACTCAATACCAACAGCAAGTAAACTAATTTTAGAACCTAATGAAATTGATTTGGGTGGAAAAGGAATTGAAATGGATTTTCTAGGATTAAATGAAGATGGAGACTCACCTCTTTCTAAACTTGCAAATAATTCCTAATGGAGGCTAGCCCTAAATTCTAGGAGGGATTAAATAGAGGGGGAATCTCCATGTGGCCGACCATGCGCTGGACTGGGGCTAGGTTTCACTAGGTTGGGTTGGGTCTCTAAGGCTTTATGTCATAAGTCATGACTTGTGACCACAAGCCATTTCCTATTCAAATAAATTCCTAATTTCCCCAAAATAATTCTAATGGGTTTGATTCCACTAACTTAGGTCAAGCTAGGGTTTCATAACCTAACCAAGTAGTCATGACCTAGGTTAGCCTCTAGGACAGTCTCCTAAGTCAACACTAGTCAAAGTCTAAAATAGCACCAAATCAAATATACCAAAAATCACTGAAAATTCTAATAAATATAATTAATACTAACTATCACTAACCATGGTTAGCTAAGACTAGCTATGACTAATCTAGGTTAGGTCCAAACCAAGTTAGGCTAATCACAATACATGGCAATCAATTAAATAATATTAAATTCATACCATTCTTAGTAATACATTAAATTCCAAATAATATATATTAAATTCAAAATGACAAAAATACCCTCGAACTGGAAATAATAAATGAAACACCATACTCACATGGCTAGGCTCTAGGTTAAGCTGTCTCTAGTGTTACAATATCAAAACACCAAAATCATAAGTCATGATTTAAAATATTTTTAAAATGATTTAAAAATTACCAAAAATCATATCATGATTTAAATATCATTATTAAAAGATTAAAATTACAAAATTTCAAAATTATCCTCATTTGGAAAACTGGGTGTTACAATCCTATCCACCTTAGAAAAATTATCCTCGAAATTAAGATGATCGTACTCCTTCTAGGTTAAACCCCCAGCAATCAAGGTCAAAAGATAAATTATCTAAATCATGCAATTGGAAGGATAACATATAGGATTTGGTAAGTGGTATCAGTCTGAGGTCTCATCTAGCCATTCTAGTCATATTAGATCAAAAGCAATCATAAGGTATCAAAACATACAACAATATGGTAGGATGCAGCAATTATCAAAGACTGGCTAAGATATAGGTCAAGGACTCACCTCCAACTAGGTCTGGTGGCTGGAACTCCCTCCCGAAGGTGGAGTCTTGGCTGGGATAAGTGCAGTAGGACAGTCTCGCAGCATGTATGCAGCTGACCCACATAACAGGCACACCCCTCTTCTCTTCCTACAGTAGCCCTATACATGTCCAAGCTTCTTACAGAAGGTGTAGGTAGGCACTCTCTCAGCTGGCCTCTGCTGAACATGAGTCTGGACTGGGTAGGCTGGCCTAGGCTGATAGTCTGGGTGCTCACGGGGCTCTAGGTATACACTGCTCCTCGGTCTCTTAGAATTAGGCTCTCCCCCTGAATGTACCAAATCCTACAGCAGTTGGATCCCGCGACCCTGCTCCTTCAGGATCTCAGCCTGAACTCTCTGTGTCTCCAACACATCCCGGAGAAGTCTGGATATCTGAGATCCATCATGAAACAAACATGTCGAGGGCATGGTATGGGGTACCACTCCTGGAGGCAGAGGAGGAGACGGAGAAGGACTCTTGGTCTCAGATGAGACTTCAACTCTCTCCTGAGTAACAGGTGGTGGAGGGAAACTCTCTAGTAAGGATGCTAACATCTCCTCGATGGCGGGAGGTGCTACTACCCTTAGGTCAGCCTGAGGGGTCACTACCTCCTGAGCAATAGGAGGTGGAAGCACACTATCAGTAGCTGTATCTGCTCTCAGGCGACATGCTCGGGTCATGGGTGCCATACTGGAAAGGATAAAAATACAACAATCATTAAGACTGTACGGCAATCTACCATCCTATCTGAAAACTGGTAATTATCAACAACAAATAAAATATAAAGGGGTACTAAAAAAATCAAAAGTTTAAGGAACGAAAGTCAATAGCATTGAAATCCAATCATGATATATATATATAGAGAGTGTGTTAGAGAGAGAAAAGCTAGCATTATGTAAGGGTTATGTGGTTTGTGTGAAATATACATGAAAGTGTATATGAGGATTTGGGTCTCAACTATAGCTATCAAGTTACACTATTCATGGCATATTGGTTAAGCAGTCTACACGGCATAAGCTATTTACTCATAACACACATGGCTAACCATATATATATGTGTATCTATATGCATAGAGAGGTAGAGATTTAATTATGCATCTACATACATTATAACATATATACAGAACTATATATATATATATCTATATAGCTATGTGAACATAACATAGAGATGAAGGGTTAGGTTTTCACGGCAGTTGTGAACATTAGTGTAGAGTGTCAAGTGTACATGGATTAAAACTTGAAATAAAGGGTTCGATCTTTCAGTTAGCTCAACGTTACATATTAGATCTGAAATTGAACTACACATTTGAAAGCAATGTAAAAAAATGTTAACATGTATTCAGTTTTCAAGATTTTGGAGAAATTCGAACATCAAAACCAACTCAATGTTTACCACAACCACAACCTAACATGTAAGAGTATGAAACCTAACATTATATACCTACACACAACAATGTATACGGCTCAAAACATTACAATTTAAAACTGAAAATTGAACTAAACACTTAGAATCTAGGGTTAAAGGGTTAATATGTACACAGTCTCAGATTTGACAATTTCAACACAAAACTCAACCAATTTTTTTTAAGAAATGAAACCCTGTATATAACATACATGTGTAGTGATGTGAACAAAACTAATAACATAAAATTTATATTTAAATTTACGAATTTAATCTGGAAAAACAGAGAACTAGTCACTGGTACTGTACTATATTAGAAATATTAGGATTTTGAGAAATTAACATCAAACATATTAATATGTATTTACATAGGTTGGTAATCAAGTGTAGCATGCATACGTGTCAGGCAAGTATCTGTGTCCACTATATTTATATAATTTAAGATAATACAAGAAATAATGGCAAGAAGAAAATAATGATAAATCTGTTATGCTTATCTGTTTAAAAGAAAGAACCATTTTGAAACCAGAGTTGTAATATCAATCCAAGTTAAGGTCTAGCAAAATCATCAATTCATTGTATTAGGAAGAATTTTATAGCAAGAAGTTACACAAGGTTTATAATAACAGCTAAGCTACTCCTACTCATACTCCTACTCCTACTCCTAAGTTATTTGATGATGGAATACAATTTATAACAACAGAATGGTACGATAGAGATGATATGTTTAAAAACCTTCTCAAGATACAATCTGATAATCATATGCGTCTGTCCAAAATCATGTTACTCAGAGTCCTCGCCATGCCAATAAGCAAGGCTTCGATAAACGATTGATTCCATAACTGGGATATGCACCTCTACAATCATGTCGTCTGAAAATCTCGCTATGTCGACTAGTATAGCTGTGAGAAATTCCAAATCACATAACCAAGATACATATATCCGAAGTCAGGTCTCTATGTTTTCGCCACGCCAGCTAATATGGCTGCGATAAACTACAGGTTCCATAATCAAGTAGACGTTTTACCATCCCTGTATTCCCGTCAATATATGTTATCAGAAAAATATCGTAACTCAGGCCATAAAATTCATCTCGATAGGAAAATCAAATCAACAACGATTCATCAAAATCAAATTCAACAAACAAGGAGTGAGAGCGAACAAAACAAGGGAAAAGATTTCAAATTAAAGTTTAAATAAGATTCTCAAGGGTCGTCCCAGGAATCTCTCAAGGAATCCTAACTGTGATTGTGTACCTTCAAAAATATCCTACTCATACTGTAGGCTGTAGTGATATTCTAGTTTGAATACCACTACACAACTCGACCTGCATGGGCCACCACTAAAAACGTATCACGACCCGCACCCTAGAGTAAGGGCACAAGACGTGGGTACGTCCAGCCTACGCTGCAATATCGGCGGTAGAACGCTGTCCTAGGTCACAACATCTAACAGTTAAAGGTAATAAAAAGTTATACTCCCCGAATGGGGGTGACATAACAGAATATATTTCAATCACAACTAAGGTAGAACATGATGAAAAATAGATAGATAAATATCCAGAATGAAAGCACAAAATTATAATCCAGAATTCTAAGTGTCTAAAATAAATACATATCCCAAAATATCTCAGAATCTTTATACAGTGATCCAGAAAAGTAAAGACACCCTAGTCTAAGGAGTGTCATCCACTGCTAGTAGGTCCATGTCACTAGTGATGTCTAATGCTGCACCAAGAGGGATATACACCATAGCCTCATCATTCACTGTAAAATTTTCAACAGGTCCAGTCAGGACGGGAGCGAGTACAGTACATCTCAACAAAATCATAACAGGTTAGGAAATATAAACATGCTAGAGAGTAAGATACAGGATCTGAAGAAATAACATGATAAAAAGAGAAAGACTGTAAGTAAATAGCTACAGTATATAGAGAACTAACAGTGTCTAGTGATTCAGAGCACAAGATGGTTATGTAAACGGCACGATGTTGTACACGAGTAATCTACAGAGGTTTGTACACGAGTAAACTACTCGATTGAATACATAACCACTTCTACTCCTCCGCCCCAATCAATACACAAGGATCTAGCTAAGTTATGTTATTGTACACGAAGGTCATGTGAATACATGATTATACACGATTCACATATTTCGTATACGAATGTCACAAATAAAAGGAGTACACGATGTTCATGAAAGTGTACACGAACACGAATACCCGATGTATCCGCTAGGGGGATAACATCGCACAACCAGATCCATATAGTACTAATCCGTGTTTCCAACGTGTCAGCATCATGTAAAGTAATCTAAAGCAGGAATATAATCCTAAAAAAGATATGAAATGATCAGAGAATGTACTCGCCTGTATCCTGAGAATCTGGAGAATATATACCGTCCGAGGATTGGTGTCTGTCTCCTATAGAACAGTACAAGTACCTATGAGTCTACCATGATAATAAGATGCAATTTCATGCATTTTACATGATTCTAGGTCAATCTAGGCCAAAGTCAACTCTTGGTCAACTCTGGTCAACCCTAGAAGTCAAACTAGGTCAACTAGGTCAAACCTAATTCCAACAAGTCTATACTAGTCTAACTAGTCTATTCTAGGTCTAACAAGGCTATACAAGATCTAACTAAGCTATTCTAGGTCCTACTAGTCTATACTAGTCACACTAACCATTACTCTACATCACAAGTCTAAACAAGGCTATGCTAGGCTATACTAGCACCCACAAGACTATTAAGTCAACAATCAATACAAATTATATATATACTATACATTATACATATATACATTATACATTAGACATATGTACATATATACATGATACATACCTATAGGCATACCTAAATACATTCATTTATCTCAATACATGTATATATACATATGCATAGAGAAAGGGAAACACATGTGCTCATGTGTCATGTGTGTGAGACACATATATATATGCTAATGTGTGTGTGTCATGAGTGAAGTGAGGTGTCAAGAGACTGAAAACAGTGTGACATTCTGAAATCAGTGCAACATTGTGTCCTGTGTGCATTTAAAAAACAGTGATATATGAATCACATATTGCAAAACAATGAACATAGGAAAACAGTTCAGTTCAGCCATTACATTAGTGTGATACAACAGGAAATAGGAAAAATTTGTAAACAACCATAGGAAAATAGTTCACAGTTTACATTATGAAGGAAATGAAGGAAATCAGTCTCAGGTTTTGAAGAACCATTCTCAGGTTAAAGAAAAACTGAAAAATAGTGAGTGATACATGTGTCCCTGTATGTAAGGAAAAGAAATCAGTGAAATGGTAAAACATGTGTACATGAGGTTCCTAAAAATAGTAGAATGCATTTGTGACTGGGATTCAATACTCAGGTAATTAAGAAATGAGAAACTCAGGTTTTTGAATGAGTTAATAGTGAATACAAAAAGGGAACAATGAATCATATTTCAGTTTAGCAGTTTTCGAAAACCAACACATCATCCAAAAATCCTATTCTCAATTCAACAGCCCATATTTGAATTGCAATACGAACTAAACATGAAAAATAATATGTGGGTAACATAAATAGTGAAAAACATTACTAAAATAGGAATTAAAATGTTTGGGAATACTGGAAACAGTGTATCAGAAATCTGGTATCAGTGTTCCTAGAATTAACCCCATTTCGAAACCCAATTTCATATTAAAACCTAAATTAACATGTAAACTAATTCTAACATATATAGTATATTATATTTCGATCTAATTTAGCAAATAAAACACTATTTAAACTTAATAAAACTGAATTAAAACACATAGAACCCAGATAACACTGATACACGCACAGTGCACTACTCGTGCACACATGATATCGTGTCCGACATGACACGAGAGTTCATGAAACCCTAGGAACCTTGTGTCAGTCACGAGTACAACATGTGTGTCAAGTTCCACGTGTCGACATGGCGTGTGCACAGCACAATCACACCCGAACAGCAGGGCAAGCAGCCTGCCCGCGCGCGTGCACGTGCAACCGCGTGTCTGTGGGGACTCAATGCGACACCAAAATATGCTCAATGTAGTGGAATCTCATAAATGAGGTCAAAACTTAATTTCCTATTCAATTACATTCCTAAAAATTGATCGAAATGCCCTTTGGGATATTTCATCAAACATCTACAGTCATGAACTGATACGTGTCTGATACGGTCACGTATAGGACTCAAAACCTAGGGTTAGCTAGTCCTATAGTTAGGTTAGGCCTAGGGCTTCCTAAATATGCAATAAAACTAGCAATTATATGGAAGAAATTAGAATATTACCTAGGGATTTGCAATGTAACAAAAAACTCCAAATGAGAGGATCCTCAAATCACCAAAACTCTCCCAAATTATTTCTTCCCTGAAATTACTCAATACCAACAGCAAGTAAACTAATTTTAGAACCTAATGAAATTGATTTGGGTAGAAAAGGAATTGAAATGGATTTTCTAGGATTTAATGAAGATGGAGACTCGCCTCTTTCTAAACTTGTAAATAATTCCTAATGGAGGCTAGCCCTAAATTCTATGAGGGATTAAATAGAGGGGGAATCCCCATGTGGTCGGCCATGGGCTGGGCTAGGACTAGGTTTCACTAGGTTGGGTTGGGCCTCTAAGGCTTTAAGTCATAAGTCATGACTTGTGAAACCACAAGCCATTTCCTATTCAAATAAATTCCTAATTTCCCCAAAATAATTCTAATGGGTTTGATTCCACTAACTTAGGTCAAGCTAAGGTTTCATAACCTAACCAAGTAGTCATGACCTAGGTTAGCCTCTAGGACAGTCTCCTAAGTCAACACTAGTCAAAGTCTAAACTAGCACCAAATCAAATATACCAAAATCACTGAAAATTCTAATAAATATAATTAATACTAACTATCACTAACCATGGTTAGCTAAGACTAGCTATGACTAATCTAGGTTAGGTCCAAACCAAGTTAGGCTAATCACAATACATGGTAATCAATTAAATAATATTAAAATTACACCATTCTTAGTAATACATTAAATTCCAAATAATATATATTAAATTCAATTAAATTCAAAATGACAAAAATACCCTCAAACTGAAAATGATAAATGAAACACCCTAATCACATGGCTAGGCTCTAGGTTAAGCTGTCTCTAGTGTTACAATATCAAAACACCAAAATCATAAGTCATGATTTAAAATAGTTTTAAAATAATTTAAAAATTACCAAAAATTATATCATAATTTAAATATTATTATTAAAAGATTAAAATTACTAAATTTCAAAATTACCCTCATTTGAAAAACTGGGTATTACATATAAATACCTATATTAAATTTAATTATTGCATCATATCCGATTTGACCCGACCCGGCTCAGCCGAACCCAACCCAAGCTTCATGTTACCCCCTCATGGACACCCACGCCCTAATTCTCCTACAAAATATTAAATACCTACTCTACCTATTTCTAAAATATTTATAGAAAACCCCTTGATTTAAATTCCTAAAGGAATAATCTAATCCCTATTTAAATCCTGGCCATTGATCTTGTCTCCAACAATCCCAACCACCCATTCCTAGCACAAACTCACACACACCTTTTATATATTTCCTGTTGGTTTTTGTCTTATATTTCGCATGTTCTACATGTTCTTATGCTATACCTTGATTGGAGGCTAAGTTCTGTTCGAAAGAAGGGTTACAACCCCTGGTCCTTATTTGGTTTAAGGTTGTAACTTGGCTTTTGAATAGCTCCCAAGTCTTCCTATATCTTTGTCTTGTATTTTATTATACTGTCTCTTATAGAATTTGTCAATTCATATGGAACTGCTGTTAGTGATTGTACTTGCTCATTTTTCCTGACAGGATAACCGTTGATGTTTATAGAGTAAATGTTAGCTGATTGCTCTACCTTTTACGGGTATGGCCAGGATAGAGTTTGATGAGACATTACCCCTGGAGCCCGTAGATGATATAGCCCATGTTTAGACTGTTAGATAGGTTTGCCTGGACTGCGATCCAGCTAGTATTTTCAGATTATAGTTTTATATTACATTTTGAGTTTCTGTGATGTGTTTATATCTCTCTGAGCTTGTGTTGGATCTTGAACTCCTTTCTAGTTTTCCTTTCTATCATATTTCCATTTCGTGCTATCTATCCTAGTTTGTCTTGTGATTGAGTTATGCCATATTATACCTCCGTACGGAGATGACAGGTACCCTTATATTATTTAGTGTAGTTTTTGTAGACGATCTATACAGCATTCTACAGTCGATTCTGCGGCGCAGGCTGGACGTAACCACGTGCTCGTGCCCCTAATCAGGGTGCGGGTCGTGACACATTTCTGTGGTGGCCCATGCAGGTCAAAGTCGCAACTAGTGCGATTTTGTAGTGGTGCTTGACTTAGAGCGCTACTACGAGCCTGCTATTAGGATATAGGTTCTAGGTTATGATAGGAGTTGCTCAATCACAGTTAGGAACTCTTGATAGATTCCAGGAATAACCCCTGAGAATCTTATTTCAAAAACTCTCGAAATCTGTTTTTGTTTACCTTCATTTACACTTCCTTGATTTGTTGTTGATTTGATTCCTGATGTTCGTTGTTGAATTTGATCTTGCATCGAGATAAATTTTATGGATTGAATTAAGGTATATCCTGATAAGGTAAATGTCTACTTTATTTATGGAGTTTAGAATTTATCGCATCCATACAAGATAGCATGACAAGGACATAGAGCCTGATTTTAGATATGCTTATCCTAGTTATGAAATTTGGATTTTCTTGCAGCCATATCGGTTGGCGTGGTAAGAATTCCAGATGACATGATTTTTGGGTGTATACCTTTGTTATTGACTATGTCGTTTATTGCAGCTATGCTTACTGGTGTGGCGAAAATTTTGGCGACATAATTTCAGAAAGACGTATATGGTTATCAGATTATATCTTAAATCGGATCACTTCGTTATAACCGGATGAGCAAGAACAAATTCTTATCATCATTCTTCACCGTCTTGGTTAACTCTGTCTATCTACAGCCACAAGTAGGACTTTCTCAACATGATTGTTTGTGTTCCATCTTCCCTATGATTTGACTAAACTTTTATTCGCTAACCTCTTGGGTAATTCTTCTCGTCCTTCCCGATAATCGTTGAAAGTGCCTCATGGGTTGATTAAAGAAAGGTTCAAAAAGTATATTTATCCTTGTATTACGAAATCGAGAATTTGCATCCAGAGAAATACTGGCGAGGTATGACTTCAGATAACGGCATCATGGTTAAATATGTTTCTCGAATTCTACTTATACCACTCCCTAAGCATTTTGACTAACATCTTCTCCTTTATTTTGCAAAATTGTTTGGAAATATTTCACGGATTTAGCTAAGTTAAGTTCATGAACCTATATTATCTGGCGTGGCAGCTGTGCACTGCAGCCATCCGTCGTATTATGGAACAAGGAAGTTAATCGCAGCCAGATGCACACTTGTGCGACAGTAACTTCATGTGACATAATTATGGAGGTATATGGTTCTTGAGTTTTACTTCGAGTACGTCCTATGCATCTCGTTTGGCCTCGTACTATTCTTAGAAATATTTCGATAATTTTTCCTGTCTTGCTTGACCCTTACCTTGTCTGAATATTGATATGGATTGCTAGACCCAGTCTTAGGCCCTTGTTACCTTCTATTTTTGATGTTTGGATAGCCAAAACTTATTAACAGATTCTGTAGTGTAACTATAATATGTTATTATGTGTGATTGTGATGATTATATTTTCTTGGGGATTTATTGGGTTAAGCTTATAGGACAGATATGAGTGACTGACTATAGTGTACATAGAAACCATTAAGAATGATTATTTTGATAGTATAGATTGATTTTAAGGTATCTTAGATGGAGTAAATAATATTATATTGTTGTGACTATGGATTTAGGACTAGAATCTTGTGCTTAGGTTCGATGACGTAGTTTATGATAGAAGGACCTTTGTTAAACCTGAACCAAAATACCTGTCGAGAGAAATAATATAGATGATCACAAGGGTAGCACAGTGGGTACTGTAGCCATAGCAGTTGCATGTTTTAGCTTGACCTATTGGATTATTTTAATTTCGAGGACAAAATTTTTATAAGGTGGGTAGGATGTAAGCCCCCTGAATTTAGAGATTATTTTTTTCAATTTTAGAAATCAATTATTTTGAATAAATATTATTATTTGATTATTATTTGATTTAATGTTCTTTACCGTGACTTTGACTTCTGGAACGTCACGGATGCCAATCTTTGGAAACTCTCTTCATCAGTGTGTAGTAGACAAGATTACCTTCATGTTGATATATCATGTCCCATCCAAACTTGTTCTCTTGTACTCTTTTTGCTTTACACAACTTCGGGTCAATCTAGACCATTTGATCATTAAATAATTATTAATTTATTTTCCCACTTTTATCTTTGATCATCATATGCACGTTACCGTGACTTTTAATTTAGGAGCACAAGGCTAGTCATTTTCTTGAAACCAACTTCTCATGCATGATCTATTTGAGACGCCCTACACCCATGACCTTCGTGTCCCACTCAGACACACCATCTTGTGCTTCATTTTCTTTACACAACTTTTGGGTCAATTTAGGCTAATTAATTATCCACCGTAGAATGTGACCTGACTTTAATTTAATTTCGGGACCCGACATCGATCCAACCTTGTCGACCCAAAATATGGACACTGCCTACAAGAAGCCTACTACCCGCATGACACCTGTGTCCCTTTTATTTGAGTCTCCACAATGTTACTTATTTATCCATGATCATAAATACCAATATTAAATTTCAATTATTGCATCATGTCCGATTTGACCCAACCCGGCTCAACCGAACCCAACCTAAGCTTCATGTTACCCCCTCATGGACACCCACGCCCTAATTCTCCTACAAAATATTAAATACCTACTCTACCTATTTCTAAAATATTCATGGAAAACCCCTTGATTTAAATCCCTAAAGAATAATCTAATCCCTATTTAAATCCTAGCCTTTGATCTTGTCTCCAACAATCCCAACCACCCATTCCAAGCACAAACTCACACACCCCCCAATACATGGCCGGCCCTAAGAAATCACACCCCTCTCTTTCTCAACTTTTTCTCTCTCTCTCTCTCTCTCTCTTTTATTAATAACTTTCCCTCTCTCTCTTTCATTAACATATTTCTTTCTTCCCTGTCACTACCCGCACCCTAGAGTAAGGGCACGAGACGTGGGAACGTCCAGCCTGCGCCGCAGTATCGGCGGTAGAACGCTGTCCTAGGTCAAACATCTAACAATATAAAGGTATCTGTACAGTATATACACTCCGAATGGAGGTGACATAGCAAATACAGTCTCAATCACATCTAAGGTAGAGCATGATAAAAGATAGATAAAACATAAAATCCACAAAGAGATACAGCAGTTAAAAGTCTAAGTGTCTAAGATACACAAATCCAGAAAATATCTCAAATCTCAAATACAGTAATCCATAGAGTAAATACAGCTCAAGACAACTGAAAATAAGCTATAAGAAAAACCCTAGCTATATATACAACCTCTACTGTGTCTCCTCTAGGCTAGCAGGCAACCTCCAAGCTATCTGTAAAATTAATCAACAGGTCCAGTCAGGACAGGAGCGAGTACAGTACATCTCAACAAATCATAACAGGCTAGAAAATATAAACATGCTAGAGAGTAAGATACAGGAAACTGAAGAACAACATGATGTAAAAGAGAGAGACTGTAAGTAAATAGCTACAATATATAGAGAACTATCAGTGACTAGTGATTCAGAGCACAAGATGGTTATGTAAATGGCACGATGTTGTACACGAGTAATCTACAGAGGTTGTACACGAGTAATCTACTGGATTGATTACATAACCAATTCTACTCCCCCGCCCCAATCAATACACAAGGATCTAGCCAAGATATGTTATTGCACATGAAGTATAATCGTACACGAAGATCATGTGAGCACATGAGTATACACGATTTTACACGATTTGTTCACGAAAAGCACGAACACAAGGAGTACATGATGCTCATGATAAAGTACACGAACACAAATACCCGATGTATCCGCTAAGGAGATAACATCGCACAAAAAGATCCATATAGTACTAATCCGTGTTACCAATGTGTCAGCATCAAGTAAAGTAATCTAAAGCAGGAAATATACTCCTAAACAGGATATAAAATGATCAGAGAATGTACTCGCTTGGTATCCTGAATATCTGAAGAGAATATACTGTCCGAGGAGTGGTGTCTGGCTCCTATAGAACAGTACAAGTCATTACATTTCCAAAATAGTAAAATAGACTGCTACAATGTATTCTACATGATATTTTGGTCAATCTAGGCTAAAGTCAACCCTCGGTCAACTCTAGTCAACTACACTAGTCAAAGTAGGTCAACTAGGTCAAGTCCTAGCCCAAACAAGTCTAACAAGTCTCACTAGGCCTAACCAAGCCTAGACTAGCACTCAAACAATCACATGGCAATGTGAACCACAACAATGCATAATATAAAATAGATACTATGCATAAATACATACCTTCATACATATATGCATATCCACATTACATACATATTTATATATATAGACATATGTTATATCATGCATATTTATATAGTCACATAGATATATACATTCATGCATATTTACGTACATACTTTTATACATTATATATGTTAACATTCATTACAATGCATTATATTTTACTTATACCTTTGATTGATTGATTCATTCATATAGGACATTCATTCATGCATTTATACATTCATTCATTCATGTTATCACTATATACATATTTCATTCATGTATCCACACATACATACATGGATACACAATATACATATATGCATTCATACATGCTTATATTGCATACATGCATACATATATATCATGTATACATACATATATTGCATACATGTCTACATACGTATCATATATGCATACTTGCATTCATTCATGCACATTACATACTTACATGCATCTATATATTATATACATTATATACAACATGTAAAAATAGAAGAAGGAAAAAAAAGGGAAAAAACTGAAATGGAAATGGAAGGAAGGAAAAATTTAAGAAAAAGAAATAACAGTGGACATATACATGCTTGCATCATATATTTTACATTACCATACATGCTATCATTATATATTGTATTACATTATGTATACATTATACATTCATATCTATCATTACATGTATACCTTGCATTCATATCTAGCATTCATTATATATTTTCATGCATACATTGTATATCATTCTTTCATTCATGCATTTATGCATTGCTTACATACATTACATTGATTGCATTCTTACATGCTTGCATTCAACCATATATATACATTAATGTAAAGAGGATACATATCATATATATATATTATTTCATTTATCTAACATATCATGCAATACATACTCTACATTTATTTAATATCCATACTACATAGGCTCATAGGTTACACAAAATGTCTATGTCGTATAGTCACTCTTCTACTTAAAATCAATAATGTACCAATTGGGCCTTCACTAAATTTTAGAATTAAATTTTGTCATATTCCTTCGTGTTAGCTTTCCGAAACTTCAAACGGATCGCATTTTCGTGTCCGGAAGCTCCCGAAATCGCGAAAATACCGAAACATGTTCGTCTTTCGTACAGCTGACACTCAAATAATTTTACAAAAAGTTCCAGTATGATTTTGGCTTATTAAAATATATATTTGAAAATCTAACTTCGATACGCTTCTTTTAAAAAAACGAAAGATTAAAAGGAGTTCTAAGCTAAAAGTTATGACATTTCTAAGTTGCTTTGGTTAATAAAAACGTGGATGAATATTATGACGAATTTGAGTTGTTTTGGACAAAAGAAACACATGTAGGCCAAGATACTTGGATACCAACATAGGTATCCAAATGAAACTCATTCTAACCATCCTAACTAAGATCAATCCACTCTCTAACCATTCTAAAATTGAATTTAAATATTTATTTAAACTATTAACATACAAACATACACATGGGTTGTCCTAATTTGGGATCTATCAAGTAGGACACAACACACATATCTAAAATCCTCAAGAGAGCTCCAAATGGTCTCAAATTTGAATCTAAAGGGGACACATGCATGAGGATGGATCCTACAGATTCAAAACTAATTTATATGCAAAGAAAATCGATTTAGAGGATGAGTTTTACCTATTGAGAGTGGAATCCCATTGAAATCCTTTAGGACACGACTCCGATACGAAGATCCCTCAAAGTGGACACTCCTCCTTGCACTTCTCTTCCAATCCTTGGTAGCACCCTTCCCTTGGAGAATGGGAATAATTGAGGGAAGATTTGGTGAAGGAATAATTTGATTTGGAGATCAAATCAAAGGAAAGGCTCTCTAAAATTAGGGAAGAACAGAAGAAAAATAAAAGAGGCAAGATTGTAATGAATGAAATGAATCATTCTCCCCTAACGGTGGCTTCCATAAAGAGTCCATTAGGGCTAATGGAAAATATCCTAATTGCCCCTCTCTAGTCTCATATGGTTAAGTCTAGACTAGGTTCAAGTTTGGGGTCAAAATGATCTAGTTTGAGTCTCTAACTTAACCATTCTAACATAATAAAAATTAGTTTAACTAACTAACTTAAATGTTGGGTTTTGTGGGCCATGCTTAAATTAATATTGGGTCCCATCTAGAGTTTAAGCTACCCGGGTCACAATACAAGTCGGAACGAGACGAAACTCAAACCCGACTAAACAAATCCAATAAAAACAATATTAAAAATATAAAATTTTCCCAAAATATTAAATTATGAAAAATGACCAAAATCATAATAAATCAATTTAAATATTATTAAAATAATCTAAAATTCACCAATTAATTAAAATCCTAAATAATTCAAAAGTCACAAAATGACCAAAATATTTTTAGCCTAAAAAGTTGTAAATAGTCATTCTAATCACATGGTTAGGTCCCCATGGTCATGGTTAGTCTCTAGGCTCAAAAGTTATAGGGTTCACTAGCTAACACATCAAAATTATAATTCACCTATTTTAAATAGTATTAAACTAATTAGAAATTCTCATAAATCATAAATCCTATTATTAAATAATAAACTTTTACAAAAGTTCAAAATTACCCTCATTTTAGAAAAGTGGGTGTTACAAGTCTTCCCTCCTTAGAAAATTTTGTCCTCGAAATTAAGATGGTCGTACTTCTTCTAGAGTCTCGTCCCCAACAATCAAAGTCTCAGAACTTACCTAAATCATACAATTTAAAAGAATGACATACAGGACCGTGGTATACGGTGGCAATGAAAGTCTCATCTAGGTGTACTAGTCACTCTAGACCAAAACAATCATAGGATATCAAAACACACAAACAATCTAGGGTACTAAACTAGAAAAGATACATAAATAACAAATCATCAAAACTGTAAGGCAGTCTACCATCCTATATAAAAACTGGTACTTATCAAAAAATAAAATAAAGATAACTACTAATTATCTATAAAAGGGTACTATTCAAAGAAAAAAAATTACAATAAAAAGTTAAAGAATGAAAGTCAATTGCATTGAAATCCAATCACAATATATATATAGATAGAGAGTGTGTTAGAGAGGAAAAGCTAGCATTATATAAAGTTATGTGGTTCGTGTGTGTATGGGAATATGTGGACATGTTCATATAGTTAGATAGTAGGCATGTGTGTATGTGAAATATACATGAAAGTGTATAGGAGGATTTGGGTTTCAAAACAATAGCTATCAAGCTATACTAGTCATAGCATATTGGTTAACAATCTACAATGCACAACCTATTTACTCATAACATGCATGGTTAACCATATATATATATATATATATATATATATATATATATATATATATATATATATATAAAGAGGTTAAGATATATATAAAGAGGTTAAGATATAGTTATGTAAAGAGGTTAAGATATAAAGAGGTTAAGATATAGTTATGTATCTATATACATTATAACATGTATGCATAAATTCTATATATATATCTATATAGATATATGAACATAACATAGAGATTAAACCCATTTTTAGTTCAACATTTACATACAAAATCTGAAAATAAGCTAACATTTAAACCAGTGTAATATTAACATAATGCAGTTTCAGATTTTTGGGGTTTGAAACATCACGACCAACTCAATACTCCCAACACATCCTAACATGATGGAGATGAAACCCTAACATACTATCTATACATTTAGCTAAGCATACAGTTCAATATTACATATCAAATCTAAATTGAACTAAACATTTGAAATCAATGTAAAAATATTAACATGTATTCAGTTTTAGGACTTTGGAGAAATTCGAACATCAAACCAACCCAATGTTCATCACAACCACAACTTAACATGTAAGAATATGAAACCAAACATTATATCCCTACATACAACAATGTATATAGCTCAAAATATTACATTAAAAAAATAGCAAATTGAACTAACATTTGGAATCCAGTATTAAGGGTTAATATGCACACAGTCTCAGATTTGACAAATTCAAACACAAACTCAACCAATTTCTTTAAGAATTGAAACACTGTATATAACATACATGTGTAGTGATGTAAACAAAACTAATAACATGAAATTTATATTCAAATTACGAATTTAAACAGGAAAAAGCAGAGAACCAGTCTCTGATACTGTACTATATCAGAAATATTGGGGTTTTGAGGATTTAAACATCAACAACATATTAATATGTATTTAGATAGGTTGGTAATCAAAGTGTAGCATGCATACGTGTCAGGCAAAGTGTCTGTGTCCACTATATATATATATATATATATATATATATATATATATATATATATATTCTCATGTCCCAATATACAAATCAATTTCTATATCAAGACCAACATTTAGATTCCTACCAAGATTGCAAAGTTGGTGATTGATGTGATCAAGAAAGTTTTATTATTATTATTATTATTATTATTATTATTATTATTATTATTTATAATAATACAAGAAATAATGGCAAGAAGGAAATATTGATAAAATCTGTTCTGCTTATCAGTTTAAAAGAAGGAACCATTTTGAAACCAGAGCTATAATATCAAATCCAAGATAAGGTCTAGCAAAATTATCGATTCATTGTATTATGAAGAAACTCATAGCAAGAAGTCACACAAGGTTTATAATAACAGCTAAAGCTACTCCTAAGTTAAATAATGAGAAGCAAAACAAAACAAAAACAAACAATAATTCTTTTTTTGAAAGACTGAACAAAAGTAGAAAAAATATGTTCAAAAGTATTTAAGGTACAATCTGATAATCATATGCGTCTATCCAAAATTATGGTGCTCTAAATCCTCGTCATACTAGTAAGCAAGGCTACAATAATCACAGAGTCCTCGACTAAGGCACATACCTCTAGTATCATGGTATTTAAAATTTTTGCGATGCCGCTAGCTTGGCTGCAAAAACCTTAAATTCCCACACCCAAAAAATATATTCAAAATTAGACTATATGTCCTCACCATGCTGGCTAATGTGACTGTAGAAGACTAGATTCCATAACTTAGATGACCTAGCCCATATAATTTCATCTTAACAAAAATTAAATTAAATCAACAATGGATACCCAAAAATCAAATTCATTAACTAACCAAGAAAGATAAATATAAACTATTAGAATCAAATTTTGAGATATTTTATAATGAGATTCTCAAGGGACATCCGAAGAATCTCTCAAGGAATCCTAACTGTGATTGAGTACCTTCAAAAATATATCCTAATCCTACTGCAGGCTGTAGTGGTACTCTAGTTCGAATACCACTACACAAACTCGACCTGCATGGGCTACCACTAAAAACGTGTCACGACCCGCACCCTAGAGTAAGAGCACGAGACGTGGGTACGTCCAGCCTACGCCGCAGTATCGGCGGTAGAACGCTATCCTAGGTCAAACATCTAACAATATAAAGGTATCTGTACAGTATATACACTTCGAATGGAGGTGACATAGCAAATACAGTCTCAATTACATCTAAGGTAGAGCATGATAAAAGATAGATAAAACATGAAATCTACAAAGAGATACAACAGATAAAAGTCTAAGTGTCTAAGATACACAAACCCAGAAAATATCTCAAATCTCAAATATAGTAATCCATAGAGTAAATACAGCTCAAGACAACTGAAAATAAGCTATAAGAAAAATCCTAGCTATCTATTGAACCTCTACTGTGTCTCCTCTAGGCTACCAGGCAACCTCCAAGCTATCTGTAAAATTTATCAACAGGTCCAGTCAGGACAGGAGCGAAGTACAGTACATCTCAACAAATCATAACAGGCTAGGAAATATAAACATGCTAGAGAATAAGATACAGGAAACTGAAGAACAACATGATGTAAAAGAAAGAGACTGTAAGTAAATAGCTACAATATATAGAGAACTATCAGTGACTAGTGATTCAGAGCACAAGATGGTTATGTAAACGGTACGATGTTGTACACGAGTAATCTATAGAGGTTGTACACGAGTAATCTACTGGATTGTTTACATAACCACTTCTACTCCCCCTCCCCAATCAATACACAAGGATCTAGCCAAGATATGTTATTGCACACGAAGTATAGTCGTATACGAAGATCATGTGAGCAATTGAGTATATACGATTTCATACGATTTATACACGAAAAGCTACGAACACAAGGAGTATACGATGCTCATGATAAAGTACACGAACACAAATACCCTATGTATCCGCTAAGGGGATAACATCACACGACAAGATCCATATAGTACTAATCCGTGTTTCCAACGTGTCAGCAACAAGTAAAGTAATCTAAAGCAGGAAATATACTCCTAAACAAGATATGAAATGATCAGAGAATGTACTCGCCTGGTATCCTGAATATTTGAAGTGAATATATTAGTCCGAGGAGCTGGTGTCTGGCTCCTATAGAACAGTACAAGTCACTACATGTCCAAAATAGTAAAATAGACTGCTACAATGCATTCTACATGATATTTTGGTCAATCTAGGCTAAAGTCAACCATCGATCAACTCTAGTCAACTACACTAGTCAAAGTAGGTCAAATAGGTCAAGTCCTAGCCCAAACAAGTCTAACAAGTCTCACTAGGCCTAACCAAGCCTAGGCTAGCACTCACACAATCACAAGGCAATGTGAACCACAATAATGCATAATATAAAATAGATACTATGTATAAATACATACCTTCATACATATATGCATATCCACATTACATACATATTTATATATATAGGCATATGTTACATCATGCATATTTATATACTCACATAGATATATACATTCATGCACATTTACGTACATACTTTTATACATTATATATGTTAACATTCATTACAATGTATTATATTTTACTTATACCTTTGATTCATTCATTCATTCATATATGACATTCATTCATGCATTTATACATTCATTCATTCATGTTATCACTATATACATATTTGATTCATGTATCCACACATACATACATGGATACACAACATACATGTATACATTCATACATGCTTATATTTCATACATGTATACATATATATCATGTATACATACATACATTGCATACATGCCTACATACGTATCATATATACATACTTGTATTCATTCATACACATTACATACTTACATGCATCTATAAATTATATACATTGTATACAACATGTAAAAATAGAAGAAGAAAAAAAAAGGGAAAAACTGAAATGGAAAGGAAAGGAAGGAAAAATGTAAGAAAAAGAAATAACAGTGGACATATACATGCTTGCATCATATATTTTACATTGCCATACATGCTATCATTATATATTATATTATATTATGTATACATTATACATTCATATCTATCATTACATGTATACCTTGCATTCATATCTAGCATTCATTATATACTTTTATGCATACATTGTATATCATTCTTTCATTCATGCATTTATGCATTGCTTACATACATTACATTGATTGCATTCTTACATGCTTGCATTCAACCATATATATACATTAATGTAAAGAGGATACATATCATATATATATCATTTTATTTATCTAACATATCATGCATTATATACTCTACATTTATTTAATATCCATACTACATAGGCTCGTAGGTTACACAAAATATCTATGTCGTATAATCACTATTCTACTTAAAATCAATATTGTACCATATGGACCTTTATTAAATTCTAGGATTAAAGTATGTCGTAGTCCTTCGTGTTAGCTTTCCGAAACTTCAAACAGATCGCATTTTCGTGTCCGAAAGCTTCCGGAATCGTGAAAATACCGAAACATGTTCGTCTTTCGTACAGCTGACACTCAAATAATTTTACAAAAAGTTTCAGAATGATTTTTGCTTATTAATATATATATTTGGAAAGCTAACTTCGATACGCTTCTTTTAAAAAAACGGAAGATTAAAAGAAGTTCTAAGCTAAAAGTTATGATATTTCTAAGTTGCTTTGGTTAATAAAAATGTGGATGAATATTATGACGAATTTGAGTTATTTTGGACAAAAGAAACACATGTAGGCCAAGATACTTGGATACCAACATAGGTATCCAAATGAAACACATTCTAACCATCCTAACTAAGATCAATCCACTCTCTAACCATTCTAAAATTGAATTTAAATATTTATTTAAACTATTAACATACAAACATACACATGGGGTGTCCTAATTTGGGATCTATCAAGTAGGACACAAGATACATATCTAAAATCCTCAAGAGAGCTCCAAATGGTCTCAAATTTGAATCTAAAGGGGAAACATGCATGAGGATGGATCCTATGGATTCAAAACTAATTTATATGTAAAGAAAATCGATTTAGAGGATGAGTTTTACCTATTGGGAGTGGAATCCCAATAAATCCTTTAGGACACGACTCCGATACGAAGATCCCTCAAAGTGGATACTCCTCCTTGCACTTCTCTTCCAATCCTTGGTAGCACCCTTCCCTTGGAGAATGGAAATGATTGAGGGAAGATTTGGTGAAGGAATGATTTGATTTGGAGATCAAATCAAAGGAAAGGCTCTCTAAAATTAGGGAAGAACAAAAGGAAAATAAAAGAGGCAAGATTGTAATGAATGAAATAAATCATTCTCCCCTAAAGGTGGTTGCCATAAATAGTCCATTAGGGCTAATAGAAAATGTCCTAATTGTCCCTCTCTAGTCTCATATGGTTAAGTCTAGACTAGGTTCAAGTTTGGGGTCAAAATGATCTAGTTTGAGTCTCTAACTTAACCATTCTAACATAATAAAAATTAGTTTAACTAACTAACTTAAATGTTGGGTTTTGTGGGCCATGCTTAACTTAATATTGGGTCCCATCTAGAGTTTAAGCTACCCGGGTCACAATACAAGTCGGAACGAGACGAAACTCAAACCCGACTAAACAAATCCAATAAAAATAATATTAAAAATATAAAAATTTCCCAAATTATTAAAATATGAAAAATAACCAAAATCATAATAAATCAATTTAAATATTATTAAAATAATCTAAAATTCACCAATTAAATAAAATCCTAAATAATTCAAAAGTCATAAATGACCAAAATATCCTTAGCCTAAAAGTTGTAAATAGTCATTCTAATCACATGGTTAGGTCCCCATGGTCCTGGTTAGTCTCTAGGCTCAAAAGTTCTAGGGTTCACTAGCTAACACATCAAAATTATAATTCACCAATTTTAAATAATATTAAATTAATTAAAAATTCTCATAAATCATAAATCCTATTATTAAATAATAAACTTTTACAAAAGTTTAAAATTACCCTCATTTTAGAAAAGTGGGTGTTACACTCCCACTTCTTTTTTCAACAGCAACATCAAGCTCATCCATGGCCGACCCACTACTTCCCATGGCCGACCATGCAGAGTCTCATTCCTCCTCCTTCTCTTATTCTTCTACTTCTTCAACATCTCCTCCACCATCGTCACCCTCTCCATCAACACCACTCCACACCATCACCACCATCACCATTAACATCATTCATCATCATCACCATCAAACGCGCGCCACCTCCCCTCCGTCGCCCCACCACTGAGCTCCAGCACTGCTCGTCGTGCCCTGTCACCCCACCAACGGCCACCGCAGGTGGCAGCAGCAGCAACCGCAGCGCTGGCAGAAGTGGCGCACGCGGCAGCAGCCACTGCCGGCCAACCGCGCACCGTCGTGGCCGTCGTCGCCGCCATCGAGCCCCCTTGGCTGGGCGCATCCTCCGGCAACCTTACCGTGGTGGCCACCGTCCTCCGAGACGCGCCGTCTAGGCGATTCATGCATTTTGTATGGAATCCCGTCGATGCGCGCGCGAACGAGATCCAGAAATGGTGCCTCGTCGCAGCGACTTCGCCCACATTTTTTAGGAAATTCGACCGTTGGATTAGCAATTTCTTTGCCCCATCTCAATCTCGGTATATAGCTCTTCACTCTCCTCAATTTTTGTCCGTTAATTTTGTCGTTTGATACATCAAAACCGGCTACAATGTTGATGCTTTAAATTGTATTATTTTTGGACAGTTTTGTGGAGCCAACTTTGTCGGTTCGTATATCGTCCATCACAGCTCCGTCTGGCGTGCTACTGGTTTCTATGCGTAGCTGGTATAACCCTCTTCCTATCCCTTAAGTTTTGTTTTATTGTGAGCACGTTTGATTCATTGAATACGACGCCAAAGTTGGCCGTCCGAATTCGTAATATCCAAGTTGTAAAATTCCATTTTTGAACCCGGGACTCTGGATTCAATTTTTGAAACCACCAGTAGACTCGTGGCGTCATTATGGCATGCTTTATATAAAGTTTGTTAGATTTGGAGGACGTGAACTCTGGCACGTATTTCGGTGCAAAACGGGCCCCACAATCCGGGTCAACGAGACTTTTTGACGTCGGCTCATCGGAATCCAATTTCGGATATACCGTTGAGTTCGTATCATCATTCTGGACTCATTGACATATAATTTGCTAGGTTTTAGTGGATATTGGTTATGGCACGTATTTCGATGCAAGTCGGATACCAATATCCGTGCCAACGAGTCATTTTGAGATCGACTCATCGGAATCCAATTCTAGACATACCGTTGAGTTCGTATCTTCATTCTAGACTCGTTGACATATAATTTGCTAAATTTTGAGAACATTGGCTCCGACATGCTTTTTCGTGCAAATCGGAATTTCAGTGTCCTAGTCAACGGACCAATTTGAGATCGGGTCAACGGAATCCAATTCTGGATATACCGTTAGGTTCGTATCGTCATTCTGGATTTGTAGACATATAATTTGTTAGGTTTAGTGGACTAGTATTCTTGCACGTTTTTCGGTGCAAAGCGAGTCCGATACGGACACCGTTTTGACCCAAAATTACCTTTTTGCCCCTGTGTCCAAATTGGACTTATGGATAGGCTATCCTAGTTGATTTGAGCATTCTGGACACGTTGGTGATGTTTGTTTCATCACGACAATGTTTGTAGATATTTTCTCTGTGTATTACCTTTTATTATAATTAATTCTTATTAAGTTTGTATTTCGAAATTAGTACAACGAAACTGAGATCAGTCGATTCCAGTGATCTCACATCGCTGAAATTGGCAAGATGATCATGTGGATCACTGTGATAAGATTATTAACCTTACCGTTGATTATCTTATCTCGATTTGTGTGTCGTAGGTTTCAATGTATGAATAACGAGGTACAACTTGATATTTTAATTCTTAGATTAGAGTTGATCCTATTTGACCAAGATATATGGTATCTTGGTAGGTAATATTAGGAATAGTATGCTTAGGCTAGTTTTGACCTCGGTTGACCAAGTTGACTGCTTTGACCAGAAGTCAACTATCAGTCAACACTTGGCCTAGGAATGTCTAGAACTTGACCAGAGTTGACCAGTTGACCAAAGTCAACTATTAGTCAACATTAGCCTAGTTTGACCTAGAGTTGACCAGTTGATCAAATCTCAATTGTAAGTCAACCTTTGACCCAATTTGACCTATTTTGACTTGGTTTGACTTCCTGTGACCTAGTGTGACTCAGTGTGACCTAGTTTGACTTAGTTGGACTGAGATTGACCTAGATTACATAGCTTATACTATATAATCCTGCCTAACACTGTTGAACCTTAATTAGCTTATATATATATATCTCATCTTTAGGTTTTTTGTATCACTCTAAGCATCGACCCTATTTGACAGCTCAGGACCGCAGGCGAGTACATTCACTGATAGTTTTCATTGTCTTGATATCCGCTATATCCGATTCAGTTGTAGTGTCTTACGATTTCCAGACACGATGGTTCATGGACTAGTATATGTTGGATCATGACATGAGATGTTGTTCCTGGATTTTCTTGGTATATTGGTACATTTTTTGTTTTGTTCCCTGTACTTGTATAGACACCAATTCCTGAGAGAGAATAGCTACCCTCTTAGGGAATCCCATGTCATGACGTGTCATGTCTGGATCCATTATACTATTCGGGGATGGTGAATTATTAGGGGCTATGTGATCAAAGCTACCCTATACTTGTTACTTATTCATAGCTATACCCTCGCTCACGACGGGTAAAGCCTAACCCCACTTGTTCATAGCTTTCCATAGTGGTCGGTCTGATCCTGTTCCGTTGTACACTTGTTCATAGCCGGTCAGATAGAAAGCCTGATCATATTTCCCAAGCCGATCACATAACGCTCTAATGATTCAAGGCACATTTTATATTTATTTATCATAGGAGGCTAAGTTCTGTTCAGGAAAAGGGTTATAACCCCGGTCCTTGTTTAGTTTACGGGTTGTAACTTAGTTTCCGAATAGCTCCTAAGTCATCCTATTCAGGACTCACATCCTGTTATATATTTTCTGTTGGTTTTTGTCTTGTATTTCACATGTTCTACATGCTCTTATGCTATACCTTGATTTGAGGCTAAGTTCTGTTCGGGAGAAGGGTTACAACCCCGGTCCTTGTTTGGTTTAAGGGTTGTAACTCGGCTTCCGAACAGCTCCCAAGTCTTCTTATATTTTGTCTTGTAATTCATTATACTGTCTCTTATAGAATTTGTCAATTCATATGGAACTGCTGTTAGTGCTTGTACTTGCTCATTTTTTTGACAGGATAACCGTTGATGTTTACAGAGTACATGTTAGCTGATTGCTCTACCTTTTACGGATATAGCCAGGATAGAGTTTAATGGGACATTATCCCTAGAGCCCGTAGATGATATAGCCCCTATTTTGACTGTTAGATAGGTTTGCCTGGACTGCGATCCAGCTAGTGTTTTCAGACTGTAGTTTTATATTATATTTTGAGTTTCTGTGATGTGTTTATATCTCTCTGAGTTTGTGTTGGATCTTAAACTCCTTTCAAGTTTTCCTTTCTATCATATTTTCGTTTCGTGCTATCTATCCTAGTTTGTCTTATGATTGAGTTATGCCATATTATACCTACAGAGATGACAGGTACCCTTATACTGTTTAGTGTAGTTTCTGTAGACGACCTATACAGCATTCTACCGCCGATCTGCGGCGTAGGCTTGACGTAACCACGTGCTCGTGCCCCTAATCAGGGTGCGGGTCGTGACACGTTTCTGTTCTTCCGTTCGGCCACACCGTTTTGTACCGGTGTATAGGCACATGAAGTTTGGTACAGTATTCCATGAGTGGATAAATACTCCGCAACCTTCTTATTAGTATACTCCGTCCCATTGTCAGACCATAAGCACTTAATTTTAGTACCATATTGTGTTTCTACCCGGTGATGAAAGTCTCAAAATGCCTCAAAGACGTCACTTTTATTCGTTATAAGGTAGACCCAAGTCACGCGAGTATAACAATCAATAAAAGTGACAAACCATCGAAAACCGTTAATACCGGTTGTAGGACAAGGGTCCCATACGTCCAAATGTATCATGTCAAATGCAGCTGAACTTCTATTCCCGGAGCTCACATACGAGCTTCTGGTATGTTTTCCCAACTCACAAGCATTACAAAATAACTTTTCTTTATTAGCCCTTTGATATAAGGATGTATACATACGACTAATAACTTTAAAGAAAGAATGCCTGACACGCTGGTGATGAAGGAGCAATCCGTCTTCTACACTGCTACAAGAAGCGTCCGGTTGTGCGTTTGCTTTTAGAGATGCTAATGCTTTGTCCAGTCCAGTCCTGTCCAAGTACCATAGCCCCTTATGCCATGTGCCAGTCCCCAATAGCCGTCCTATCCCCTTCTCCTGAAAAGTTACCTTAGAAATGTCAAAGAAAACAATACAGTTTAGATCAAGGATAATGGCACTAATAGATATAAGATTGACAGAAAAAAAGGAGCATGTAAAACATTGTTGAGAGTAAGGGAAGGGGTGCATGCGACAGTACCTTTACCCATTACAGGTCTGAAGGTACCATCAGCAGTCTGAATACTCTCCGGCAACGGTACGTGAGTATAGTCCTGAAACTCACCACGGGACCCCGTTAAATGGCGAGATGACCAGCTTCCATAATCTAACCTGGCTGATGGACAGATACAAGAGCACGTGCAGGTATACCTGAGCTGGGTTGGGCAAAGCAAGTGATGTGATAGATAACAAATTCCTTTGAGGAGGGATCGGATGGCGCCTTCGTTTGGCCATTGACATAGCCAACCAAGCCACATCCCTTCAGCGTCCGCATCGCTTGCCTCGACCATTTCAAGTAGTTGGACGTGCCTTCCAACTTTGTCTCCAGCTTTTCCAACTTTCCTATTTTGTAGGGTGACGGATCCACATCAGCATGGGTCACCCGTGAGGTTGTCTCGGTTAATCTCTTGGATAAGATCTCATCAACCAGGGCCTTCATCTCTTCTACCGTCAGTTTACCACTGATAGAATCCATGACATTTTCAACTATGAATTGGGAGGTCTTGTTGTATCCCTAGTCGTCGTCTTCGTCGTTGTCTACTAACTACTGGGTGTCCTGATCTCGTGTGTCTATGTTATCGACTATAGAGACCAGGGGGGAACAACAAGTGGCCTCCTCAAAGAAATTCTTCAGGCATACGAGCAATTAGAACCGCGTCATGATGACGAGGTTAGATAGTGCAAGCATAACCAATTGGACCGTGACTTTGTGTATGATCGATATTTCCAGAACTTCGAGTAGTAGTTGTGCAAAAATAACAAACTTTTGCAAGCACTTCCAAAGAAGGTGCAAAAAAATGGGGTACTGCACAACAGTTCCATGGGGGCAGGTCCGGGGCGCTACACAGCAGGTTTGGGGGGCAGGTACGGGTTGGGGGGCATTGGAATAGTAGATCGGGGGACTGGCGTCAGGAAGGAAGGGGTGGTCTGGGGCGCTACACCGCAGGTCCAGGGGGGAGGAGCTAAATTAGTGGATCGGGGGTTGGGAGGCTGGCGTCAGGGATGGAAATTTTTTTTTTGGGAACCTGGATCTGATACCAAGTTGAAATGAGTGAAATTTCTCAGATGATTTTATTGATAGGCTCCTGCCACTATTTATAGAGAGTAAACCTCCTCTTCACAATACAACTTCCGATGTGGGACTAAAGTCCCTTATTAGTTCTTAACAGATATCCAGAAAACAGCTTTATAAATATCTTCTCTGAAAACTGTTTTCAGAACAAAATTTCAAAAAACATATTAAAATGGACCCTTACTCATTAACTATATACTCTCAGCTATCCACTCATATTTTATAGCATATTAAGAGATGTCAAGGTTGATAATTAGACATATGAGAAGCTAGTTTCTTGGAAAGACAACTTTGAGTAAGGTATCATTTGGTTAACTAGAATATAGTATGTAAACGTAAGGAATTTGGAGGTAAGGTATATATAGGGATGATTAACCTTAGAGATACGGACCATATACTTTTGGCAAAATGCATGGTTGCACTAGCAACATGTTTTAGCGACATATGGTCTTTTATGTCTCTAAATGCTATTTTTTTACATGTATTGGCGACATGAGTTCTGGTATGTCGCAAAATCCATATAAATGTCACTGGAGGGAAACAAAATATCAGTTCCGCCAAAAATTCTCTACATATTACGACATTCACTTGTCGCAGAAAGACAATATATGTTCTGTGACATGTTATACATGTCACAGAAAGACACTATATGTTCGGCGACATGAATGATACATGTCGCAGAAACACTCTATATGTTCAACGACATGAACCTATGTAGGTAAATATATTTTTATAATTTGTTAATTGAATAATAACCTATAAGAATATGAAACAAAACCCTAAATATAACCAGACTATAATATTTTGGGTTATTTCGTGCCGGCAAGGTTCTCTTCCTCCCTCCATATATTTATCAACATTCGCATTGCTGTGGTGAAGGCAGAGTTGCAGTTCACCCTCACCCCATTCTTGCCAAGCTCCCACATCACGTTATTTATCAGCCCAAGTTCGTATGCTTTACGTTCTAGAAATCTAGCGATAGTAACCTCATAATACCATCTGATCAAATTAATAGGGGAGGGGGTCGGTTTGGAGAAAGACTGGATAGAAAAGCTGATATCAATTCTAGAATTTATGCAAAAAATTTAAAATAAAAAAAACATTTCAATGGAGCCAATTTATCCTAGGTCAGGGTAAGAGAATAAACTTTTGGAAAGATCCATAGTGTGTGGTGTCACACCCCAAAACCAGATTACTGGCAAGTAGGGCTGGACTATGCTAGCTACGTATTCCAGAGTAATCTACTACCCTAAGACACGGTCAAAGATGTATAGATGTAGGAATTACTACTACAAGCCAACAGTCAATTTTAGGTCAAGCAATCATAAATATCTCAATCATAGGCAAACTTTAAGGTAAAGAGTATGATCAACAGTCATATAAGACAGTAAAGCGTCCCAAAATATAATATATAGATGACCATAAAATTAGTAATACAATATGAAGAACTAACAAGAGTGTAAGTCATACATGATCAGCTCTAGAAGCAATCTAGAAAATATACAAATCATGTCTAAGTCCGTAGGCCAAAAGTCCAGTCCAAAATACGAGCTAAACACGTACTCGGTGGCTAAATACCGCAAAAGACTAAATAGATAAGAGTGGGTAAAAAAAAGAGTACCCACTCAGTGTAACCCCTCTTCCTAAATTACCAATAAATTTTTTATTATTTTCCTCTTTAAATTTCTTTCAAGTATTATAGGAACAATTTGGTTATTTGGTATAGAGTGGCATGGTTAGTAATTTAGTATAGAATTTAGAGTGGGAATCATTTAGATTAATTAGTCATATTCCTTAAAAGAAGGCATGTGATTAATTCCTATTTTAAAATTCTTAACTAATTAATAAATAATCCTAACCACTTCTCAACTACCCCTAACTAACTTGTAAATACCCCAAATAACTAGAGAGTATTTCTGGAATATTCTTCATCTAGATAATTCTTTATCATAGCTATAAATACTCCTACTTTATTAGTTCTAATCATTCCTAATTACCAGCCCTAATCCACCGTGTCTAGCCATGTCCATTCTATTTATTTAGATCTAGCTATTACACATACATTCTCGTATCCAATTCTAGGACACCGATACCACCCATTCTTGTGTCTAGACAAACCTGGACACATTACAGTACTTTTCCATACCATTTTTTGTGCCCTGACCATCACAGGACACGGTTATAAACTCTGGACATACACCCATACCTAAATCCCAATTCTAAACCCTAGCCCGATATGATCTTCGCCATCGCCATGGACGGAGTACGACCGTCACTGTGACTACCAGAGCACTGCCGACTCCTCGTCGGTATTCGACGTGACGTCAACCAGAGTTGTGTCTACTGTCTTGGACATATTGCACCTCGATCAGTACGTTCATCGAGCTACATATTGTGCCTCGAGCAGTGTGTCTTACCTCGAGGCATGAGTCATGCCTCGAGCGCTGTGCCACTCGACGAATCCTCCTTCTTGCTACCGCTCATGTCCTCGTCGAGTAGCTAGATCCACCACGACTTTGCTCATGAGTCATCCCCGCCATTGAACGCTGATGACCTAGATCTGCCATAGAATCTTGTGGCCATCACCGTACCAGATCTACACCGAGCGCTAGAGTCCCCGATGCCACAGTTGATGGTGAGCACCTCTCTTCCGCCTTCTTGATCTTCTTCTTCTCCTCCTCCTTCTTCAGCATTTAGTCCTTCTCGTTTCTCTTTCTTTTTAGGGTTTTTAATTGGGGAGCCGGTTATGTGAGAGTAAAGGTGAGAGAGAGAAAGAGACTAGTAAAATTAGGGTTTTAAAGATAGAGTCAGGCCGGGTCTGTGGCCTTTGGGCCATGGTCTTTGGAAACAAAAAAAAAGGAAATTGAAGAGTATGGTTGGGCCGGGTTTGGGAGTTGTCACTACCATATTTTTAGCCTAAGGGTATTTTGGTCATTTTTAACTTTGTGCTTAATTTAAAATTTGATAAATTAATAACGTGCTAATTAATACATTAGGCCTTAACCTAGAATTGTCCTAATCTAGATGTTAGTCATGAGTCTAGATATTTAATTAAAAGTTTCTAACTAGATGACAAGATTAGAGATATCTAGATATTATAGCTAAGTAGGATATTTAGCTTGAAACCCTAATTTACTTGGGCCTTTAGCTAGAAGGCTTAGATTTCACTTGAGGGAAGGCCCTTGGTCTACCATTAAACTAAACCCTAACCCTAGACTAATGTGGCCGGCCAATCAAGTCCCCCCTATATAAGCATCACATTGATGCATCTTGCCTCTTTTTATTACACAGATAAGCCCTAATTTGTGTTCTTCCCCAAAACCACCCCCTTTCTCCAAATCAACCCTAAATTGAGCCTAATCATTTACAACACACTTTCCTAGTGTAGAGGAAGCATCTAGAAGCTAGCTGGCAAGGATTTGGAGCTTATTGACCATTGAAAGTGGAGGGATTTGGCTCTCAAGTGCACTTACATTGAGATTCGAACTTTTAATAGGTAATGGCCTTTAAACCCATTTGTTTCCCAATTTCTTTCCATAGATGCATTCATTTAGGGTTTCTCTAGCTGTAGACCAAGTTTGGTGAGTAATCGAATCCATTTGATATGAGTATTGAAGGCGTATCGGAGTGTAGTGTAAAGTATTTGGTGAAATGCCTCTTAGGAATTTATAGTGTTGTTTTCCAAAACTAATTTCATAATTTTGTAGCTCTATATGTGGGGGTTATGATTCTCTGTGACCAAGGTGAATTGGAAACATTTTTTGTGTCCAAAACTGGACCATGGGACGCTGCACACTGCAGTGGTGCGCTGCCCTGATGACACGAGTCTCGTGCACAGTGGACACGCCACTTGGATACGAGATACTTGACACAGAGGAAGGGGCAATGACTGTCAGGCTCCTCCCAAAGTTTCATAATATATATATATATATATATATTTTATATATATATATATATATATATATATATATATATATATATATTTTATATATATATATATATATATATATATTTATGTATATATATATATATATATATATATATATATATATATAATATTTTTTTATATATATAATATAATATATATATATATATATATATATATATATATATATATATATATATATATATATATATATATATATATATATATAGGAGTTGGTTAGACTATATTTGACCTATATATATATATATATATATATATATATATATATATATATATATATATATATATATATATAAATATATATATATATATATATACGCATATATATATATATATATATATATATATATATATATATATATATATATATATATATATATATATATATATATATATATATATATATAAAATATATATAATATATAAAAATGTCTTTCCACCCCTCCCCCCTTTCTCCCTCCAGATCCTTCTCCTCTGTCGCTCGTATGGCCTCTCCCCCTGCCATCGTCTTCGTCTTTGAGCCGGCCGGTGGCTGCCGGTGGCCAGCCCCCTTCTCCCGTGCCAGGACCCCTAAGGCGCAACGGCCGACACCGTCATCCCTATTTCCCCAGGCCGTGCCCCCCTCGGCAGCCCCCTTCTCCCTCCGCGCGTTCCCCTTCCATCCTCGGCGCCCCCCTCCCTAGAATGGTCGGAGGAGCAGCTGGCGTTCATCGGCAAGTGGTGGGTTCTTTCGCAGTCTCCCTCCGCTTGTCCTGCGGTTTTTACGGTCGCGGCTCCCCTGCCCGAGCTCCAGCCCAGCCTCCGTGGACCGGGGCCGCCCTCCCATCCTCCGCCTTTCGAGCGCGCGCCGGCTTCCCTCTACATCGCTTTGGCCAGCGTCGCTGACCCCCCGGGCGATCTTACCAGTACAGTCGGTCATCTCCCCGAGGGAGGAGGGACGAGTCTTGTCCCTGGCGCACGCCCCGAGGCTCCCCTGTCTCCTTTCTGCCGAACAGCTGGCTTTGCTCAGCTTCGGCCTGGGCGTGGTCTTCGAGGGCCTGCCCTGCTTTCTGTCTCTGGACAGCTCGTTTCCCACGTGGGTGGGGCCCGGACTCTTCCTTCTTTGGAGTAGGTCACCATCTGCGCCTCTGAGGAAGAGGCCCCCAGCTAGCAGCTTGCCCTCGTGGGTGGGACCCAGCCCTCTGAGTTAGGGGCACTCGTTTCCAACTGCGCAGAGGTGTCCCTCCATCTCTTTGGCGTAGAGCCCGCGTCTTCTATCCTCCCCCTTCCTTTTGCGCAGAGATATTTGGTCCTGAAGCGGTCCCCCTTCCTTTTGCGCTGAGCCCTTCGGTCCTGTCGTGGGCTACGCCTTTGCGCTGCGCCCTTTGGCGCGAGCCGCATCCAGTGAGCATATGTGCCCCTTGGCGCATGTCGCTGGGAGCCAACGTCCTTTGGTGCGAGCTCCTTCCTGCGCACTGCCGGGCCCTGACGGACTTCGCGGGGCTGCCCTTTTGGCTGTCTCCGGTCCGGCCCGCTCCCCCGAGGACGGGGCCGACGGTCGTTCTCCTCTAGCCGAGCTGACTTCATCTGCCCGCCGTGCGCTCTCCTGTTCGCTGGCTCCTCTTTCCGGCGCCTTCCCCGCTGTTACAGAGGGCTCCCCACCCCTCTCCTCTGCGCAGTGCTTTGCATCTACCTCGTCCCGCTCTGCCAAGGAGGCAGGACCCATCGAGGCGGGGCACACATTGGCGCTTCCCTCTTGCAACCCTTCGGGTGCTTCTCCGACGCATCCTGCCGCCCCCCTCCTGGCGATTCCCTCTGGCCTCGGCCCGGGATCCAGGACGCCCCCATCCTGGCGCAGTCCAAGGCTTCCGCTGAGGTTCTCCCTCAGCTCACCCCTGGCGACCCCTCCCTCCCGGCCATCCCCGGTGCTATCACCCCCCAACGTGCCCCCACTTACGCCGCGGCCCTTCGGCCAGATCGGGGGAAGTTTACCCCTTCGCCGGCGGTGGAGATTCTTCTTCCGGACATAGAGTTCCCACAACCTACAGACGGGGATCCCATCCGGGTCCCATTCGCTGCGTCTGAAATCTCTTCCCTATCCTCCTCCTTCTCTAAGACGTTTGTGCTCAAATTCGGATTCAGATGTCCGAAAATCATCACAGCCTCGGAAGCATTCGCGAAGTGGGGCCTCTCCGCCGCCTACAGAGTCGCTCCGCTCGACCCCAAGCATATGCTTCTTCATCTCTCTTCTGATCTGGACTATGCTATAGTCCGAGCCAAGGGCACCGCCAGATTTAGCACGCAGATTGCTAAAGTAGTCAAATGGTCCCCCGCATTCAACCCAAAAATTGACCCAACAATCATATCAACATGGATCACTCTTTCCAACCTCCCCCTGGTCTGCTTCCTCGCAGCCGCCCTCAAACGGATTGCCAGTTCCTTTGGGACCTTGGTGGCCATCACAGAAGAAACCCGCAACCTCTCCAAGTGCAATTACGCGAAGATATGCGTAGAGGTAGACCTCCAGATTGACCTCCCAAACTCATAGAGATCGAGCTCGGAGACCAAACTCATAGCCAACCGCTGGTTTATGACAACAACATAATCTTTTGCAAACACTGCCAGATGAGTGGTCACCTAATGCAGCACTGTTTTCGAGCCCATCCTGAACTAAAGAAACCAAGCACGCGCACCCCACGCGCGACTACTGCCCAAAGAGAACCTGCCATAACCACCCATAACTCAAATCCCGACCACCCTCCTCAGATTGACGGTCCAACACGCCCGATGTTCGCCACGACCAGCTCCGCTATCGTCCCCTTCACTCCATCCGCCTTCCCCCTCCATAATCCATTCGAACTCCTCTCAGGCCTCACTTCTGACGATGCCCACAATGACTCCAGCGAGTCCCCCACCACCTCCCCCGGCCAGCAAGATTCCCCCAAGAACAGTGGTCCTACACACCAGTCAGGCACTGACATCTCTCTATTTACCCAACCCCCTAACTCCCATGAGATCACCACATCACATCCCTCTGAGGACTCTTATTCCACCCAACCAACGTCTAACCGATCTCAACAGCCTGGGCAAGACTTGCTGGTGAGACACTCTGAGCAGCCCAAGGAACTCCAGTCCCCCGACACTGATCCCAAACGTCCCTCATCCGAGCCAACCCTCTCCCCGACAGATTCAGATCACCATCGAAATCCTCCCACTCAATCTAAGGACGATCAAGCCAGTTTCAACCCAATCTTAACTGGCAGATTTTGGCAAGCCAAGGAAGCGGGCTTTCTGGACTACAACAACCCCTTATGTGCACTGGAAGAATATGACAACGATCCAGATATCCCCGTCACAGACGTCATAGATGTCGTTGGTAGCAGTGAACCGGGTCGAACTGACATTGATACCGGAAGCAACGAGGTCACCATCACATCCACCAATAAATCCTCTTCCAAGAAGAACAAAAACAAACAAGCAGATGACGGCAAGGACAACTAGGTCTGCCAAGAAGCTCAGTCACCTCCATCTCACTCCCACATCCAATGCTTAACATCATCTCCTGGAATGCGAGGGGGCTTGGCAACAAACCAACGATGAACAGAATCCTCAGCCTCAAGAAAACAAATCGCATAGACCTCTTAATCATTATTGAACCTAAAATTCCTCAAAAAAGACTCAAAGACACTCAACTCAAGTTAGGTTTCCCCCAAGCCATCGCCGGATGTAATGACATCTGGATTCTGCTCGTGCAAGATTTCAAATTTAGCATCATCCAAGACTCGCCTCAGGCTCTCTCTTGTTGGATTGAACACCCGGCCCTCAAGTCCTGGTCTGTCCTCTCTGCCGTACATGGCATTTGCGACATCCTAGAGCGTAGAGCGCTTTGGGCAGATCTTTTGGAGATTCAGTCCCAAGGTCTTCCGTGGTTCTGCATTGGAGACTTCAACACGATATCTTGCAGAGAGGAGAAGTCCGGCGGCCGCCCTCCTCCCCAGCCAGCAATGGACGACTTCAACAACTTCATATTTCATGGAAACCTCACCCCCATCCCCTTCCACGGCAGCGCCTTCACCTGGTGCAACATACAGGAGGGCCATCGGAGACAGTACTCTCGATTAGATCGGGCGATGACCAATGATTGCTGGTCCGACATGGGCCTGATTACTAACCTCTCTCATCTTAACTCCACTGAATCGGATCACTCCCCTCTTCTTGTCCAGATTAGCAACAATCACACCGGCGACAAAAAAGCTTTCGCTTCCTAGACTTTTGGCGTCATCACTCCCAGTTCCAGAACGTCGTAGCTTCCGCTTGGAATTTCGTATCGAAAATTGACCCCCTGGCCCGGATGGCAGCTAAGCTTAAAGCCACTCGCAAGGCTCTCTCGTCATGGAGTAAAGAGGCCTACGGAGACATCTTCCAGGCTATTAAGGAGGCGGAGGACGACGTCACCCGTGCAGAAATCGTGTTTACCACTAACAGATCACCAGAGGCCCGCGGCTCGCTTCATCTAGCTAGAGCTCTTCTCAAATCCAGGCTGAGAGTGGAGGCTGAATTCTGGAGAAAGA
>JANAVB010020396.1:3851083-3881083 GCA_029216955.1 Iris pallida | reverse complement strand
TAATATCCTAATATATGCAGTTGGTAAACATTTTAAAGTAAACTTTGTTAACCTATTTAGCTAATGTTAATTAATAATATTTTGCTAGTATTTTCTAAATCTACAATTGGTTATATTTTAGCCAAAATATTTCTTTCTAAGATAATAAAAAGTTTAGGTCATTATTAGTTAGTTTCTAGAATGTTTTAGACTAGAAACGTAGCCCTATTTTAATCGATTTATAGGTGGTGACTTAGAGACAATTGCAATTTTGGAAAAATGCAAGTACACTACAACTTGACATTTACTTGTATTTTAGTATTGCATGGTTTGCATATTGGACACTTAATTTACACGAGTTTATTGTGCATTGATTGTGCTTATTGTTCATTGATTAATTATGAGTCAGGATTGAAGAAATATTTAGTCTATATGCGATCAATTTTCCTTATTGTGATATTATGGATACTCTTGTCGCATATCGTGTACGTATGGCTAGGACGGACCATACCTATAGTATTATTGTGCTTATTGTGCTCCCAGCTGGTCATATATAGACTAATATTTCAAATCACTATTGCATTGATGATTGTTCATTGTTTCAGTTATTATATCATTGTTCTAGTTACAAGTTAGTCCATACAATATTAGACGTATTGCAACTTATGTTCATTTCGTAGGGTTGTACATTGCTCCTTTCTTGGCTGGATCCGTTGCAGGTGATGATGCCTTCTTCCTTAGCATTATGGTTTATAGGACGAGGGGATAGTTAGCTAGCGTGGAGGCTACACGGAGATCGTTGGTGATTGAGGACTTGATGTATAGATTTACTTTTAGTTGATGCGTATTGGTGATGTATTTGAGGATGTTGTTTACAATTTCACCGAATTGCTTCGGATATTCTTTGTAAAGTTGTACAAAAGAATATAGCGGAATGTGTGTGATGTTGTCGTGATTGACTTTGGACATGCGATAGTAGCTGTGATGAGCAAATGATTATTTGAGCTTTTTGACGACTATTAAGGTCTAGACAACTCATTACTGCGATTCTGCGACGTAGGCTAGAGGTATGCACGCACTCGTACCCGATCAAGCGGGTACGGGTTATGACACATTTTTATGGTGCCCATGCAGGTCTCATGCAAATAGTACTGAGGCCATAGAGTACTATTGGAAAACCTGTAGATGATATAGGAATGCTCAATCATAGCTTAGGCGATTGTATGATATAGGTATTTACTATCTGTGTTATTGATATGATAGTCTTCTCATGAATGCCTAAAGAGGTATAAAGTCGTGACTTCAATTTTATGATTTCGAAGAATTATCTTTCCCTATCTTCCTTATTTTAAGGAATAGACTAATTACTATTTTAGAGTTTGACTCCTCTCTTAAAAAACCTATCTAATATTATTAACTTTAGGCGAAACTATTTCAAATTCTTTGTTGGCTTTCAACTTCCATTGATTTTTCTTGGACGAATTTAGTAATATCTAATTTTCCTATTAAAGTTATTTTTTACTAAAGGTGATATATACATATTTTTCCAAAGTTACTTTCCAAAGCCAATAATATTGATTATTGTTAAGTTATTCGGTCACACTTACTATCTTCATTCCAATAATATCGATTTTATTATTAAGTTATTCAGTTTACTACAGCCAGCAGCGCACTGGTAAGGTATGGACTAAGTTGAAGTGATTACTAGTATTCAGGTTTCGGATATTATTAGGATGTCCTCAAATTTGATATCTTGAGTTGTTCCATAATATTGAAAAAAGTGATAGTAGATTCGATAATCTATCATATTTGAGTCGTGGAACCAAAGGTTCACTATAGCCAGATGTACACTACACTGCTAGGACATGAATTTAGGCAAAGTGATTTTGAATATGTATAGTTTTCGGATACTATTGAGACTATGTCCATGTCATAAGTATATCGTGTTTGGCCTCATACCGCCGTTGACAACTTAACCGAAAAATATTTGATTTGTTTCAGCCTTATTTAAAAATTCTAGCGACTGATCCAATTTTTAGAATCATTTTTTACCAGTGGTTCCTATAGAAATTCTACTTAATTTTTTAGAAATCATTAGGACCACTTCCAACCCCTATGGACCCAAATCACCCTCATGATTCAGCTCTCATCATCTTATCATATATAAGGAGATTTCATATATTTTACATATAGTGTATTTTGATGGCTATTATACTATAGCTATTATACTATATAATTGATATACATGTTGTGAGTAACTATTTAGCTGAACTATATATGCAGAAGAACTATATGTCGTCACCTAGCTCATTTCTATTAAGGGCATCAATGGGATCAATATTTCTTAAGGAGGTTAGATAGCTAAAGATATAAATAGAATAGGACCACGAGTAAGCAGGTTTGGTAATAAATTTTAAGAGTCGTAGACTTTGGAACGTATGACTTATTCAGGAGAAGGATGATAGAACTGTTAGTGATACTTACTAGTACCTTGGTATCAGATTCGAACCAATGAAGGAATATAAATAATTTTGAATTTTATGAGTTATATGGAAAGATAGAGGAAGCCATAAGTGAGAGAAGTCTAGGATTTGATAGGTTCTCCCACAGAGGAAGCAAATTTGGAACTATAATATCAAAATGGGAGAATAAAAGGATTAAGTTAAAGAAAACTCAAAGGATTACGATTTTGAGATTAGATGATTATCACATACAGAAAGGATGAATATAACCCATAGAGAAATTATCCAGGAGTAAAAAGAAGGAAGGATTCTAAGAGATGACAGTCGTATCAAAGTATTAGTGGAATTTGGGCATTGGCATATGAATTGGAACTCTAAGCAAGCTAGTTGAGTAATAGTTTAGAAAAAGAGCATTTGATTTTGAAAATTCATTACAAGGTTATCACACACTGGGGATTCAAATTTTGATTGGAGAATCAATTCATGTTTTGGTAGTAAGGATAATTAAGATTTTGAGGTTGCTAACATATTTGGGAGAGTATCATTGGTAGATTGGTAGGAGCTGGATTAGTGATTTGGTCGATTGATCTGGATCATGGATCGACTTGAAAATTATTTTTGAAGATTTGCCAATTGAATATGGATCAACAAAAGTGATAGTGACCTTCATGTAGCCAAGTTCGGTTGATTGGTTGAGAATTGAATTTGATGTCTTAGAAATGGTTTGGTTTAAATGAAATACTTGGAATTTGAAATAAATTGACAGACACACCGCATGTAACGACTTGATAGAAATTGGATTTAGCAAATTTTGGATATGTACCTTTTAAGCCCAAATATAATCATTTATAGTACTTGGATAATTGCCTTAGTTCTCCGCAGATTTCCTTGGTCTTGTAAGTTTTAGCTATTTTAGCGAGTTTAGAAGATTGATTTCGCATGAGGTATTAATGAGATGACTACCTCGTTGTTATTTTTACCCTATCTGGAATCGTTGTTTGATTTCCAATCCTTGTAATAATGATTTCTTCCTATTCTTGTAATCGTCATTGATCATCATTCAGTTTTAATAAAAACTATTACTAGATTTTAATTATTTTTATCATTATATGATTTTGTTTAATTCGTTATCATGCCTAAATTTTTATTTTCGATCATACTCAAACGACTTTCTTTAATTATTAGGTTGTACTCATACTTTTTCATTCTATTGGTCGTGACTAGATTTTGATCCTTTTTTATCAAGCCTAAATAATTTCTGATCATGCTAATTTTTTTTTCTTAAATTTCAATTTACTGCCGTGCCTAACTAATTTTTTACTGTGCCATTTTATGTCCAATCATGCCATTTGAAATTTCGAGGATGAACTATTTTTAAGGTGGATAGATTTGTAACACCTCTTCCCAAATTACCAATAAAATTCCTACTATTTTTTTTCATAACTTTCTATCAAGTATTATAGGGACAATTTGGTATAGAGTGGCATGGTTAGTATTTTAGTATTGAATTTAGAGTGGGAATCTTCTAGGTTAATTATTCATGTCCTTAAAAGAACATGTGATTAATTAGAGGATTAATTCCTATTTTAAAATTGTAAACTAATTAATAACTAATCCTAACCACTTCTCAACCACCCCTAACTAACTTGTAACTACCCCAATAACTAGAAATATTCCTGGAATATTGTCCATCTAGATTATTCTTTATCATACCATAAATATCCCTAATTTATTAGTGCTAATCATTCCTTATTACCAGCCCTATTCCACCGTGTCCAGTCATGTCCATTCTATTTCTTTAGAACTAGATATTACACATACATTTGTGTCCAATTCTACGATACCACCCATTCTCGTGTCTAGACAAACCTGGACACATTACAGTACTTTTCCACACCATTTTGTGTCCTGACCATCACAGGACACGGTTACAGACTCTGGACACACACCCACACCTAAACCCTAATTCTAAACCCTAGCACTCGCCATTGCCGCCATGGCTGGAGTCGACTTTCGTTGTGACTTCTAGAGCACCGCCGACTCCTCGTCAACATTCGGTATGACGTCGACCAAACCTGTATCAACTATCTCTGACACAACTCCCCTTGGTCAGTACGTTCATCGAGCCGTGCATCATGGCTCGAAAAATGTACCTTATCTCGAGCCGTGCGTCGTGACTCGAGGGTCGTGCTGCTCGCAGGATCCTCCGCTTCACCGCTGTGCTTCCTCGTCGAGAAGCTAGATCTACCGTGACTTTTCTCTTGAGTCATCCTCGCCGTCGAAGGATGCTGCGAGTCACTATCGACGACCTATATCTGCCGTAGAACCTCGTGGTCGTCACCGTACCAGAGCTATACCGAGCACTATAGTCCCTGCCGCGCAGTCGATGATGTGCACCTCTCTTCCTCCTTCTTGATCTTATCCTATCCTTCTTTATCAATTCTTCTTCTCGTTTCTCTTTTTTTAGTGTTTTCAATTGGGGAGCCGGCTGTATGAGAATGAAAGAGATTAATGAAATTAGGGTTTGGAAGATAGAGTTTGGGTCGGGTCTGTGGCCTTCGGGCCATGGGCTTTGGAAAAGAAAAAAAAGAAAAGAAAAGAAATTAAAGACTATAGTTGGGCCGAGTTTGGGAGTAATCAGTTGGACTGGGTCCATAGAAAGATTGAAAAGAAAATGTTGATGGGATATGGGCCGAGCCCGAGTCGAGCAAAAAAGGAATGAAAAGAAAAGAGGGTTGAGAGTTTAGGTTGAGCCCATTAACAGTGGGATTAGTTGGATTTTATAGTTAATATTTAGTTAGCTACTATGTTATAATGTTATCATAAATCTATAATTAGTTATACTTTAGTAAATAATTTTATCCTTACTAACTAATAAATATTAGCTATTTTGTAAACTATTGAGTATTTGGTTTAGTCACTATGCAGTTGGTAAATATTTTGAAGCAAACTTTGTTAATTAACCTATGTAGATAATGTTAATTAATATATTTGCTAGTATTTTCTAAATCTATAATTGTTAACATTTTATCCAATATTTTTTTCTAAGATAATAAAAATAGTTTAGGTCATTAATTAGTTAGTTTCTAGAATGTTTTAGACTAGAAACCTAACCCTTTTAATCCATTTATAGGTGGTGACTTAGAGACAATTGCAATTTCCTAAAAAAGGCAAGTACACAACGATTGACATTTACTTTGTATTTCAGCATTGTATCGTTTTATATTAGACATTTGATTAACATGAGTTCTATTGTGCATTGATTGTGCTTATTGTTCATTAATTGATTGTGAGTAAGGGTTGGGAAAATATTTAGTCTATATGTGATCAATTCCCCTTATTGTGATATTGTGGATAGTCTAATCGCACATCATGCACATGTGGCTAGGCCGAACCGTAGAAATGGTATATTGTACTTATTGCGCTCCAGTCGGTCACATATTAGACATATTTCAAATCACTATTGTATTGATTGATTGTTCATTGTTTCAGTTATTATATTATTGTTCGAGTTATTTGTTATCCCATGCCATATTTGCCGTATTGCAGGTTTACATTGTATATGTTCATTTCGTAGGGTTGTATTTTGCTCCTTTCCAGACTAGATCCCTTGCAGGTGATGATGCCTTCTGCTTAGCATTTATGGTCTACAGGACGAGGGGATAGTTATCTAGCGTGGAGGCTACACGGAGATTAGTGGTGATTGAGGACTTAATGTATAGATTCACTTTCAATTTGATGCTGTATTTGGTGATGTATTTGAGGATGTTGCTTTAAGATTTCACCGGATTTGTCTCCGGATATTATTTGTAAAGTTGTACAAAAGAACATAGTGGAATATGTGTGATGTAGTGGTGATTTGACTTTGGGCACACGATTAGTAGATGTGATGAGCAAATCGATATTTGAGCATTTTAACAACTATTGAGGTCTAGATAGCTCACTATCGCTGATTCTGCGATAGAGGTTCGACGTATGCACGCACTCGTACCCGATCATGCGGGAGTGGGTCGTGACACTCAGGGACCCTGTGTAGAAGCATGAAAAATTGCAGCATTCACGAAAGCAAGAGACATTAGTTGCTACATACGCAAAGAGAAGCGTGGGAGATATCAAGTTACTGCCCACTTTACAAACCATAAAAGAAAAGGTATTACATAAAGGAAATACTTTATTAAAAATCATGTTTACAAAGATCTAGTATAGACACTTCATGATTACATATAAAAACTCCCTACAGCCTATAAATCTACAGCCTACAAGTGCATAGACTATAAGTGCGCAGCCTACAAGTGTGCAGCTCTCGGATAGTCAGAGCGAATCATTTCCTTGTCAGGTGTGCGGCTCCTCCCACTCCAATATAGCTTACGAAGCATTTATTGAGTAGGGAAGAGCACAACATGTGGATCTTCGAATTGCCAATCAATCCAATTCCGGTATCTTGGACCTCGAAGACCTCCGTGATGTTGTTCCGGTTCGAACTCCTTATGCCAAACACTCAAGTGCATCTCGAAACTCAAAACTTGTCCTTCACCAAGACTACAACTTCTTTCAATAAAGAGATCTACAACCAAAAGTCGACTTATGCAAGGCCTGTGACCATTTTAAGCTAAGTCGAGGTCGAGCATAACAGAGAAATGTCAAGAAACTATGAACAAAGTCATACCCAAAAGCTCCTTTTTATATAGGCTATGTGGAATAACCCACACACCACGTGGTAGGCGGTCAAAGGACTATGCATTAATGAGATGAACCTAGGACTCAGCATAATGAATCTCATTTAATAGATTCATTTGACTAAGCTTTTAGTCGCCGCTTCTCGAGCCCCCCAAAGGTGCAGCAATTAAAGAGACTGGTGACTCAGCTATTGAGGAGAATTTTGACTCATTAATTAAAGAGACATTTCCTTCCCAAAAGTGCAGCTCCTTCATGGTTTTCCAGAAGCGCAACACAGTGACTTCGCTCCTCTGAAAGCAGTCACTAGAATCCAAAGAAGCGCAGCTGCTTCATGGTTACCCAAAAGTGCAACTCCGTCATAGTCTCCCAGAAGCGCAGTCCCTTTACGGCTTCTTCGTTGATCTCTCAGAGCTTCCCAGAAGCGCAGCCACTTCACGGCTCCTTCACTGATCTCTAAGAACTTTCCAGAAGCACAACCCCTTCATGGCTCCTTCATTGATCTCTCAGAGCTTCCCAGAAGCGTAGCTCCTTCCCGGCTCCTTCATTGATCTCTCAGAGCTTCCCAGAAGCGCAGCCCCTTCATGGCTTCATTGATCTCTCAGCTTCCCAGAAGTGCAACCCCTTTAAGGCTCCTTCAATGATCTCTTAGAGCTTCCAAAAAGCGTAGCCCCTTCATGGCTCCTTCACTAATGTCTCAGAGCTAAGCGCAGATCCTTCATGGTTTCCTAGAAGTGCAGAATAGTGACTTTGACTCCTCCATAGCGGTCATCCGTCACCCAAAAGTGCAGTGACTTCATTGCTCCCCAGAAGTGCAGCTCATATAGCACGCAGTTCCACTACAACATGGCATCATGCCATGTGGCCAGTATGGCAGCCGTATCTCTTGAGAAACAATCACATCTAGTTTGTTCAGACAGTCGTATCTCCTCAAGATACAATCGGATTCAGTTTGTTAAAACAACCGTATCTCTTCAGATACAACTGAATCATGTTTGTTCAAACCGCCACTCCAAGATAAGGTAGGAATCCAGTTTGTTTAAACTGTCATTCTTTCAATAGGAGCATAATCTATTTGGTTTTATTCGAGCAAGATCGTTGAGCAAAGGTCACATGCCATGTGCTAGTTACTCGGTCATGTTGATCGAGGATCCTAGTCTAAAATCTCGATAATGGAGAATCCTAATGACTGCCACATGTCATCTCAGCGTCCGCCCCTACAGAGCGATTACAACAGATTCTCCTGAAATCTCATGTGTTGCACGCTCCTGTGCACCAAATATCCCTTCGTACATCGTATATGTGCATCCTATAAATAGAAGAAGTCTTCCTTCATTCGGGACGACTGGACGTCTTCTTGATTGGCAACCCAGAGTACCACTCACAGGCATGAAAAAGTCAAAGCAAGTTCAGTTCGTCGTTAGATCGTCAACAGAGTAAAGGGGCCGCTGCAGTGCTCGATCTCCACCGTCACACTTTTCTTAAAAAAATTGTACCTAGATCTCCTGTTTAGGAGTCTTCTATACTCTTTTAAACCTTTGAAATACAAAAGTTCTTCAACTTTTTGTTTATGGCAACCAAAATAGCAACTTTGCTGGGAACGTCCTCCTCCTCCGATGACACAATCCGACGACAACTTGCTGCGGTCTTCTCAAAAGATGCTAGTCGTATGCTTCGACCAACAAGCTTTTGAAGGCCTCCTCTCAGAAGAGAAGTCGAGCCCTTCGAAGCGGATCGTAAAGCCGAAGAAGACTCGACGTACTTGGGTGCCTAAGGCTGCTACGACGAGCAGTAAGACGGAAGTGGATGCGCTCCAAAACCCCCCCAAACAGCAAAGCATCAAAGATGCCTTCATCCGTTGCTACTGTACTGCCTCGGTCAACTACAGTCCCTGAGAAGTACAACGAAGAGCTCAGCTCCTTTGCTGTACGCCAGGTAAAGGCATAGCGCAGGAAGAAAGGTGCAGTACCCCGCCCGTGCACAAAGGTGGCTGCATAGGCTAGAACCTCTATTTTTGATAGAATTGCATACCCCTTGGGTAAGGCTATATTGGATTCTAAACGCTATGCAGCTTTTAGGTGTAGCACGAAGAAATCCAAGGCAGCACGCCTTGGTGATAAACGTGCTACGCCAATACTCATGTTGGATTCCAGATGCTATGTACCTTTCAGGAAGAGCACAAAAATCCAAGGCAGTATGCGTCTTGCACGACCAATGTGCTACGTCGACCATCATGTTGGACTCAAAATACTATGCACCTTCTAAGGGTAGTAGAAAAAGTCAAAGGCTGCATGCGCTTCGAGCGACCAACGTGCTACGCCCACAGCTGACCGAAGGCATGCGTTGACAGTCACACGCATAGCCGATGGGAAACTGTACAAAATTAATTCGAGTACTTTGATGCCTCGACCAATAAAACCCCTCTGTCATTTGAGTACGCATGCGCATGATTCAAGCCAGAGGGTATATACTGTGGTGGCGGACTCATGCGAGCAGTGAAGTGAGTCTGCCTCACAAATAACTCTCTAGCCATGACCTAAGCGTGTCTCACGTAGAGGAACTGAAAAAGGGAAGCTACCCTCACATATTCACTCATGTGTGCGGTGTACCCGTACGCACAAAATGAGTATAGATGTTGAAACTTCTGACCTGCACAACATGATCTCTCATAAGACAAATCGAGGGAAGACTCTGCTGCGCATAATACGCCTATCTCAAGACACACTTGTGCCAACATCACCATCCACTGTTGTTGCCACCAAATAGCAGCATCGCCACAAAGAAGGCAGTCCGCCTTCCAACGACTGCAGTCGACAGTACCTGTACAACAAGGACTCGATGAGAGATTGCTTAGTGCAAAAAAGATGAACTCATGGTGTAGAGCCTAAAAATCAAGTTGTGCCATATTTTTACTACCCAGCAATCAAGTTGCATCCCAGAAATTAAGTTACGCCACTGTTTTGAAGCTTAAAGGATCAAACTGCGCCACTAATTAGGTTGCACCTGACAACAAACTATGCCCAAATCATATTGTGCCCAAGCCTACCTGGCGTCTGACAATAATTGCCATTATTGCCTGACAGCACTGACAGCTGACTTGTTGACTGAAGCTCGTACATGTAGAAGCATAGAAAAAGATAAGGAAAGCCCATGCGGCTCAAAACAGAAGGAGCCTCATGTGGCTCATAAGTCCTTCAGGATCCTATGCGGTTCACAAACAGAAGGAGACTCATGCGGCTCCAAAAGTCCTTTATGCAGATCAGATGGCTCCACACCACGTGGCCTGACACTGTCCGATCCGACAACCGGCCATAAAGTAGCAGCTTGAATTAATTACTCTGACGGCAGCCCTGACAATGACAGCTCTGACAAATGACAGCTATGACATAAAAGTCAAATGATGACTCTGACATGATGGCGTATTCCTAGAGAAAAGAAGAAAATCTTTTATAGCTGACATGATCCGTCAAAGCTTCCTATGCGGCTGTCACTCCTATGCGGTTGGCACCCCTATGCGGTTGCTCTTTTTATGCGGTTGCTTCCTTCATGCGGCTGCCACCTTCACGCGGCTGCTTCCTTCATGTTGCTGCTTTCTTCATGTGAATGTCAACTTCATGCAGTTGCTTCCTTTATGCGGCTGCCACCTTCATGCGGCTGCTTCCTTCATGCAGCTACCACCTTCATGCGGCTGTCACCTTCATACGGATGTCCCCCTTCTTGCGGCTAGGAGTGTGGGGGGTCACCCATATACGGTTCATTTAGAGACTACACTCATGCGGCTCTGTCAAGACATCCCACTCATGATAGTTGAGACACATGGCGATCATTATAACTTGGGACACGTGGCTGTCTTATCCCTTCGGAGTTATGGCTGCGCGTATATAACAACCAGATTTAGTGCAATCACCATTATTACTCAAATCAAATTAGATTAGTTGTAATTAAGCAAATTGGACACATGGCGGGAGATTCGAGCTTGTCATGACAAATTATGAATATTCATTGCAATCAGCATTAATTGTCCATACGGATTTGGCGAAATCAAGAATTGATTGCCCAGATGTGATGTAATCAAGATTAATGGTCCAGATGATTGGCCGTCAACTTTTCAGGGAGGGAATTATTGCAAACCCTAATGATCATACCCCCTTCTATAAATAGCAAGGTGCCATTCCTTTGTAAATCCCCAAAAAATTTGAGAAAAAAGGAGGAGGAGAATTCCAGAGAGAAAGGAGATTTTTTCCACCCGGCTGGACGTACAGAGAGACAAAGGCACGCATAGAGGAGTCTTCCCACACATCCCGAGAGCATTTCTTCATCAGAGCCACGGGTATGTCCGATCGTCCAAGGAGTAAGGCAGAACTGCCGTCACTTTTTCGAGCCTCTATCGTCACCCCCGGAATCAAAAATAAAAAATCGTACTTAGATTGCTGTACCTAGATTTTTATTCCTAGGCTTTCTTTGTACGAGTGAGTTTGTATTATGAGTCTAAGTTCAGTCCTCTTATAAAATTGTTCTGTACTTTTACAATCAATGGCAAACACGATGGCGACTGCTGGGGACTAACCTCCACGGCTGAGGAGTTGGTGACGCAATCGGACGCAGCCAAACTTGGCACCACCCAACAATGCTGGTCGCCCGGTTCGACCAGCAGGCGTTTGAAAAATGCTCTCCGACGGGAGCGCTGGCTCGGTCCAGCGGCGAGCCCGCACAAAGAAGGCCCGCAGGGAGTGGAGGCCCAAATCAATCGCTCCTTCCCATGCTCTCAAAGAAGTACTCTCTGTTGCTCAAGATGGCGTAGAAGTCTCGCAGGCGACCTTACTTCAGACCATAGAGCACTCTGATGTCCCTAAGTCCGGCAGAAGAAAACACTATGATGCTGGACTTGCAGGGGCAAAGAGGAACTCTATACGGTCCAAACCGTATAAAGGTGCCAGCCGCATGGAAAAGGCTCATGCGGCTACAACTGCCAACCGCATAGAGAAAACTCATGTGGCCACAATAGTCAGCCGTATGCAGAAAGCCCATGCGGCCAGAACTGCCAGCCGCATGCAGGCAGCCTACACGACCATGACTTCCAGCCGCATCCCGGAGGTTCATACGGCCACCGTTTCTAGTCGCATATAGAAGGCTCATACGGCCACAAAGGATAGCCGCATGCAGACAGCCTGCACGACCACTGATCCCAGCCGCATACCATCTGTCCCATACGGCTCACGGTCAGTCTTCGACCGCCTCTCAGGTGATCCTGACCCCAGATGCTCTCACGTGCCAATCTCCGTGGACTCTTCCAACTATGCACTCTCAGGTGCTAGAAGAAAAAAGTCTCGGGCAGCGCGGGCTCGACGAGCTCAGTCGGTTGTCCCAACTTCTGACTATCAAGGCATCCCGACTATTACGCGGGCCCCTGATTGTATAAAACTATCCGTGTCCAGTCCCCTGCGACCAATGAATGGGATAGTTATCGAGAATCTCCCAACAAGGATCAAGGGCAAGTACTCATTCTACCCCCACATCAGGGAGCAGGCAGGAGGCCAATACACTAATGGGATCAGAACTCCCAGGCCCACAAAATGGGTGACTTGCGCAACGTGATTCTTCCCAAACACAAGAAAAAAGACGAAGATTTGATGTGCAGAGAGTCCTGTCAGGGACATCAATGCACCCAAGTTATTGTCAACTGCTGCTGCAACAAGGTAGCAGTACAGGAAGACCGGCGGTCCGTCTTCCAACGGCTGTAACACCCAAGCTCAGAAGACCAGGCACTTCTCGTCGCCTCCTGTGATTCTGCTCTGAAGATTCCTGGCAGCGGTAGAGGGAAGAAAATGAATGTATCCAGTCCGAAAATCTCAACCGGCGTAACCAAGAAACTCTCTTCTAAGCGGTTGTCTACCACCGTCACAGGAGGAGTTTACCAAGGTACCTGTTCAAAGACGAAATCTGCCATACTTGGAGGCACTGGAGCTGGGGTAGCACTTCCCCAAATATCTACGACAATTCGGTGTTCCAAGAAGACAATCCAGGGGAAACGGTTCACCCAACAGATGCAGCAGATCCTGACGTCCCCGAGGACGTCCATAATTCTCAAGACGAGGCAAGATCTAAAGCTGGGGGTACCACTCTCTCTGAGTCCAAACCAGAGGAGAACATCCCCACATATCCTGACGACTTTTCTGTACAAGGGTATGACTCAGAGGGCACGTCCTCTACCGTTCCTTCTATCTCTCCTCATATGAGGACGGTATTCATGACGGACAGCAACCAGGATGGTCCCAGTGATCGCCAACGCATTGACACTCTGGAGGCCATACTGTATGCCTTGGTCAAGTCCGTAGACGAGATCAAAGCAGCCTTCCAACTCTGCAAGGAAGAACGCCTGGCCAAACAAGCTTGGGTCCCGCGGTCAATACGGATTCGAATTCAGCCACACCAAACCCGGGTGATAATCTTCCTGAGATATCGGCTCCCACCACTGCAGACGAGGCCAGAAAGGCAAGAAGAAGAGAGGTCCAGGAGCTCCAGGCTATGTTCCATGCCCAAGAAAACTGCCAAGACCTCAGGATATGACAACCATATCCCGCTGCGTGGAGAGATGTTCCCTTCCCACCAAAATATAAACTATTACACATCAATCCATATGATGGGAAGACATTTGCAAGCAGGTACATCACCTACTTTGAAGTCACAACCGACCATCTGCCTCATGACGACGCCATCCTTACGCGGCTGTTCATTGGAGCATTAGAAGGGGTCGTCTTCGACTGGTACCGTAACTTGCCGGACAACTGCATCCATTCTTTTATCGGCTTCAAACGTATGTTCCTGGAGAGGTTCTACGAAGTAGGACAAGACGTGACAATGTCCACCCTCATGGACGTTGTCCAGGGTGAAAAGAAGCTAACAAGAAACTACATCGAGCGGTTTCGCCAAACCACAATGAAATTGCCTTCCGGTAACCTTGATTCTTCCTTAATTGAAATTTGCCAAAAGAGGCTGCTTCCCACGATCAGCCTCTGGACGAGCTAAAGTCAGTTTAAGGATTGGAAGACTTGCGTTATTAGCACCACTAGCGCGGAAGACAAATTGAAGAAAGCTCGCCAATTGGAATTGCATGTCTCGGAAGGAGAAGACAAGGGCAAACGCCCTAACACCAACAGCAACAATGGTAGTAGTCCCTCCAACAATCGAAAAAACAAGGGCAAATAGGCTATGGTGGCCGACACAGCGCCAAAGCCTGAACCGAAGCCGACAGAGAAGTAGTAGCCTCAGATGACCTATTCCTTTGAGGACGGCCATGTCAAGCCCATCTTGGACATGCTCATACAAGGAGGTAGAATTCTGCTCCCTCCTCCAAGGCGTGAACCTCGACCTGCAGAAATGGAGAACCCCAAGTACTACCACTACCGTCGTTATGTCCACCATGCTACACATGATTGCTACCAACTGAAGTGATACATCCAGCATCTCATCGATTCTAAGGCCCTGGCCATTGATTTCGAAGAGGTGACTGTAGCAGCCAACATGGTGTCAGTACAATTTGGCAACTTCCCTTCGACAAAGACTCAAGATAGAGTAGTACCCATCCCCAGAGCAAAGATGGAGGTCACCAACCTTCCATCTCTCCGAGACCAGGCTGCTGGTCTAGCCCCTTACCACATCACGGAGGGAAATCATGTGGGTCCATCCGGACTTGGTACCTATGGTGACTCAGTCTGCACCTCCCTCCACCAGCAAAAAGAAGAATAGAAAAGTCAAATCATGCCGCACAATCTCGACAGATGTCGAAGAAGCTACTGCTGTTGTTACGCGCTCCGGCGCACAAACCCAACTCCACCAGGTAACTCGGCTGAAGACCATCAGCCGACAGCTGCTGATGCTCCAGGACCTTCGCATCCTTCGACGACCGATAAGCCTAGGCCGAAGGAGACTCACTTCGACAAACCGCTCCGAAGAGAGATGCCTCATGGACTGGAGAGGCCCTACAACTTCGACATTTTGGCACAATTGGCTAACACACCGACCAAATTGTCGCTATACGAACTCCTGAGACTCTCCAAGGACGTTCGCATCGCACTAAGCGAGGCATTCTAGAATGACGATGCATATCTGGCTCAATCCAGTCTCATTGGGGAAAGCTCACCTACAAATCTCCAGGACAGCGCTTGCACAGGTGCAATGTACAACATTGTCTTTACGCAGGATATGCTTATCAAGACCAACCTGTACGATCGCCCTCTGTATTATACTGGGTACATTGGTGATATCAAGGTGGACCGGATGCATATTGACCCCGGTTCCTCCATAAGCAACCTACACGATCGCCCTCAGGCAGAAGCTATCCGATCGGGAAGATTCGCTTGAAGTGCCAAATCGGCGATCTTCAGTCAGAAGTGACCTGTTATGTCATAGATGCGGATACTTCCTATAATATTCTCCTAGGCGTCCTTGGATACACGATTACATGATTATGCCCTCCACACTGCACCAGTACTTCAAGTACGTCGATAAGTATGGCTTTGTGAGGACAGAATTTGCCGACATCGATCCCTTCAAAGGGGTCGAATCCTACTACTCAGACTCATGCTTGTATGAGAAGTCAAAAAAGCATCTCGCCAAAGGAGATACTCAAGCTCAAACTGAGGCAGCAACTGGATCAGAAGAACCTCTGACGATTGTAACACTCCAGTCCCAAAATATGTAGGACTAAGTACGTAGACATGCCAGTTGTATACATACGATGTACATGGGCCTTGTATGTATACATAAGCTGTAAAATACAGTAATCCAAGACAAACTAAATCTCATCCACAATGAAAAGAATAATAATATAAAAATCAACTTGAATATTTATGATACAATCGTTGGGCGGAGACAAAGTCCACTACAAACTATTTCAATAAAAGAAATGTATAAGAATCGATCCATAAAATGGTAAGATGAACCAAGCGCAATCGTCTTTGAAGGAATGGAGAAGACCACGGCCTTGGCTAGAACACCTGCAGTGAATCATGAAAGCACACACCGGGGGAAGAACTAGGTCCTCAGACGGACGTAGCAAGATACATGAAGAACAAGCTAATATGAACTGTCAGAATGATAAAATAAAAGACTATCCTAGACACAAATATGCAAAAAAATTCTAATCGCCTAATGTGCAATTTAGAGGACAACTTTCATGCGGGTGGGATTTTAGGCTATGTGTACGTAACTGGCATCCAATCATCTGTATCCGGCCGTAACGTCCAAAACGTCAGAGGGTATCTGCAAATAAATCGCCACAGTTCTATCCGGAGATTGTGGTTTATCTGTTTGGATTCCCATACGCTCTAGCGACTGTCCTCCCCTAATATTTCCCACACTGTTCAAGTCATGTCCATGGCTCTTCCAATTTTGTAACTGCTGGAGTCTCTAAAACCCTAGTCATTGCAGATACGAATATCTACCATCACACGACTTTAGAGATAGCTAGTCAATAAGTCGTGCCCCTAGCAACATGTCTCAAACCATATAGTGTGAGTGTCACAGCCAAAGGAAGATACAAGGATATCCCCCATCAAGAAGGTAGTCTGCTAATACTAAGTCAACATGCATAAAATAAAGTAACGACTAATAAAGTCGCTTGCACCCAAGTGTGGCTTGGACGCACAGTTTATAACAAATAAAAATAACAAATACGAAACAAGTAAATAAATGCTGAAAATAAATAATAGACAGTTAATTAGCAAGGTATACTCGCTTGGAGGTCGCCTGGTGAGCTGCAATAATCAAGGTTGCATGAAATCTGACTTCTGTGTTACAACTACACAAAGGGATTCTAGTGATGTCATATGCTGTTCCATTGGTCTAGAGCAGTGGATCAGCTAGGGTGATATAAGGAAGTACGGGAGTGGTGAGGGAATAGAAAAAGGAAGATTTGTCATGGATGGGAGGATAATCGGAGAATTTGGATAAATAATATATATGATTTTAGAAAATTCTTTATAATGCTTGAATGCTATATTTTATTATCCCAAATTTAGTAAAATCATTTTAGGTTAAAAACTTAATTTACTTAGTAAATATTTCGTATACTACTTAAAATATATTTGATAACTTGGAAATTAATTTTTTTATTAGTCACAATATTTTCTAGGAATTTATTGGATATAAACACATATGTATATATAAAATATATTGAGAGTTAATAACCAAATAAAGATACTAATTAATAATGATAATATTATATTATTCTTCAAAATATATAGACATGCGTACTGTTGAAATACTTATAGTATATAATACTCACAACAGTACAATATACCAAAAAAATTATTTTTATAATAATAATAATAATGATAATAATAATGATAATTAATAGATAATAACAGTAATAATAATCTTAATAATAATACTAATAACAATAATAGTAATAATAATGATTATAATATATAATAACAATAATAATAATAATGATAATAATAATAATCATAATAAAATTTTAAAAAATAAAATGGAACAGAACTAAACAAACAACATCTACTACCAAAATAATATATTTCTTAACGGTAACTTAATAAATAAATAAAATAAAAAAAAAAAAAAAATAAAAAACAACACAGAACCTTATACTCTGTCTCCTCGTAGGGAGAGAACTTTCTCATTTTTTTTTGTTCTAAAAAAAGGGGAAAAAGAGAAAGGGAGCGGAGATTAGGCGGAGGGGGGGAGTAGAGGCCGACGGGCGTGCTGGCCGCGGCGGACGCGAGGGAAAACATGGGGCACGGGAACGGAGGGTTACCAGTGGTGCGCGCCGTTGGACGAGGCTCACCGTGGCTGGGGCATAGTTCGTCGGCGCTGCCTTTGTCGGGGCGGTGGAGGTGAGATCGGGAAGGGGTTCCGGGTAAGGAAGCACGATGGAGATGGGGGAGAGGACGCACGGTGCTCGAGGGTGGAGGAGGCGGACACGCTTGCGTCGGCGCGGTCGACACAGCGGCGGAGGGTGTTGGGCGCGGACTCGGTGAGGGGATTCGGTGGCCGGGACGATGACCTAGCCACCGACTGTGAGCGGTGGCACGCATGGGTGGCCGAAGATCGAAGGCGGACGGGGTCAGGAGCGACGTTCTCGATGGAGGCGCGACCGGCGGAGAGGTGACGGGGTCCCGGGACGAGGCCGAGGGAATCCGATTGGGGACTGCATGGCGCGGACGCGGACGGGCTTGCGCAGACGACGGCGACTTAGGGTAAGGGTTTTCCTCCTTCTTCTATTTTTGTGATGGGGATGGTGCTGTTGGTTGTTTGGGGTTGCCGTGGAGTCGGCGGCGAGGATGGCCGGAGTGGGTTCGACTACGGTTGTGAAGGGCTGTATGATTCTGTTGAGGGGGGTGGTGGTGTGTGGGTGGTGGGTTTGGTAGCGGTGGTGGCAGTGGCGGGGTTCGTGGTGGTTGTGGCCGTGGTACGACAGGCCTGGCGAAGGTGGTGATGATGGATTTTGGGGGTGTGGCTGTGGCGGATTCCAGGGAGATGTGGTCCAGGCGGGGGTGATGGAGCCGTGGAGCAGGGATCTGCGGCCGACGGTCTGGCTTGGTTGGTCGGGGTTTATGGGTCTTGTTGGGGATGGTGGGATGGTGGTTGTCACCGGGTTGGGGTTGAGCGGGTGATGACAGTAGGACGTGGCTGGGATAGGTCAGATTTGAATATATTGTCGGAATTATAGACACAGAAAAATAATAAATGTAAATGTAAGAAGTGTGGAATAAGAGAGTCACCGAGGTCGGACCCGAGGCCGTAACGGCTGACACGAAAGGAATTGGACACAGACACGATGCACGCACCTCGGTGGAGAAATTTATGGAGTAATTTGTTGATGTGAGAAATTATGGAGGAGTACCTGCCTATTTATAGGATATGGAATTCCCAGTTGGATAATGATTAGGAATATTTAAAACCCAATTAGATAATACCATATTAATTTAAATAGATTTAAAGCGAATTCAATCCAAATTCGAATCAGATTTAAATCTAGGTATTTCTATCTTTACATTAAAAATAGAATCCATAAAATAAATTCATATCATAATAATTAATCTAAATATCAATCAGAATATTTTTATGAAAACTAAAATTATAATAATAATAAATTTCCAAAATTCATAATAAATATTTAAGTATTTATAGGAAATAATTTCAAGCTACATTTTAAATTAAATAGCATAACAATTTCGAAGATGAGAATTAATATTTTAAATAGTAATAGGAAACATCTTTAAAATACACTTTAATAATTTAGATAAATAATTTTGAAAATAAACATAAATATTTAAATATTAAAAATACCTTCTTGCTAAATAATTTATTATAAATAAAAAAAAATTAATTCTGAAAATATACATGAAATAATTTTCATGTGCTTTACACGAAAAAATATTCACGTAAATCTAGTTTTCTAATTTACCACTATTAAAATAAGATAGTATTTTATAAATAATTAAAATAATAAGTTTCGCCAACCTCGATAATACTTTTTTATCACTTTAAGAAAAATAATTATTATATATTATTTTGAAACCATCACCGAAAATAAAAATCAAAAATTATTTTTCTAAAAATATGTACCTCGCACATATTCGCATTCGACGAAAAAAATGTAAATTCTGCGCGACGTACAATACGATTATGCGATGTATAAATGCAAAAAATCAGTACCAAAAAAATATATAGTAGAAATTTAGAGGTTTTACATCCAACCCAACTTACAAGAATTTTGTCCTCGAAATTAAAATAAGTAGGGGGGTTGAGAGGGTACAAGGGTATATCAATGAGGAACAATCAAATCACGACATTCAAAACATGCATTAGAAAATAGTGACTTCGATAACTACGGATAAATCACAAATTTAATTTAGGGAGTGAATGATGGTCGCGACAATGAATCTAGAGTCAAGGGAAAGGACAAGTAACTCGAGATGGGGATATAGTCCCATCGGTTGGTAGGTGGCTAACTATTTTGGCAATAGTTGGGGGGATAACTAAAGGTGATACCGTGGGTCTATCTATTAGGTATGAGTCTTCGTCTAAATAAGTGAAAGAATGAGAACCAATATGAGTCCAAAGAGGTTGTTTTTAAATATCAATATGTGGTTCAAAGGTGAGGGAGTAATTCAAAAAGAATTGCCAAGGCTGTCGCGGATGGGACCCTAGAGGACAAGTTTAACTATGTCCCCATCCACGTATAACGATAGACAAAAGCGAACCAAAGTGCAATAGGTTGATCAGACCATCATGCACCGGTTCTGATTAGACCATATGTTAGTGGGTGCGCACCCAATAAACATGTCATGATCAAGCTCGATAAGGGAATAAGCTTGCAAAACTTAAGCTAAACTAGCAGCATAGGATAGTCAAAATTAGTAAAAACATGGACACGATTAAAATTAAAAGAAGTGGGACTAGTTCAAACTTATTAAGAATCTAGTCATGTCCTAGGTGCCTATACAGTTGTCCTAGGGTTTACTTGTCTAAGGCTTGGTTAAGGCCATAAGGAAGGTTAGGTCGTAAGGCGTTCTACCCAACTTACAAGAATTAAACTAGTAGGGTGATGGGACAATGGGTCATGTCCATCTAGTATGGGTTACCTTATTAATCTCTATCAAGAACGAAAGAAGGGCACGAATCACGATAGAAGGAATCAAGCAAGATGCAACTCGAGGAGTCAAACGAGAAGGCAGTCAAGTATGTGGATGAGATCCTAGAATCTAATCCTATACACATGTTTGCTTGGTACGGTAAAATAACCAAACAATTTATCTAGACTTGCATGGGCCACCACAAAAACATGTAACGCCCCAGTCCCAAAATACGTAGGACTAAGTACGTAGACATGCCAGCTGTATACATACGATGTACATGGGCCTTGTATGTATACATAAGCTGTAAAATATAGTAATACAAGACAAACTAAATCTCATCCACAATGAAAAGAATAATAATATAAAAATCAACTTGAATATATGATACAATCGTTGGGCGGAGACAAAGTCCACTACCAACTATCTCAATGAAAGAAATGTACAAGAATCGATCCATAAAATTGTAAGACGAACCAAGCGCAATCGTCTTCGAAGGAATGGAGAAGACCACGGCCTTGGCTAGAACACCTGCAGTGAATCATGAAAGTACACACCTGAGAAAGAACCAGGTCCTCAGACGGACGTAGCAAGATACATGAAGAACAAGCTAATATGAACTGTCAGAATAATAAAATAAAAGACTATCCTAGACACAAATATGCAACGAAATTCTAACCGCCTAATGTGCAATTTAGAGGACAACTTTCATGCGCATGGGTGGGATTTTAGGCTATGTGTACGTAACTGGCATCCAGTCATCTGTATCCGGCCGTAACGTCCAAAATGTCAGAGGATATCTGCAAATAAATTGCCACAGTTCCATCCGGAGACTGTGGTTTACCTGTTTGGATTCCCATACGCACTAGCGACTGTCCTCCCCAATATTTCCCATACTGTTCAAGTCATGTCCATGGCTCGTCTTGTTTTGTAACTGCTGGAGTCTCTAAAACCCTAGTCATAGCAGATACTGTAAAACCCATAAATTTCTAATATATTTTTTTATTATTAAATTTTGTACTGATTTAAAATTTTGTATTGTACGTCGTGAAGTCGTATTTTACGTCGCGCACAAAATTTTATTTTTCATAATTGCTCGACGAGTGCGAATATGTGCGAACGTACATATTTTTAGAAAAATATTTTTCTTATTTTTATAGTTTCAAAATATATATAATAAATATTTTAGTTATCGTTCCAAAATTTCAAGTTTTATTTATTTATAAAGCCTTTCATTTACACAGTTCTAATAATAAATAATTTTTCCTATAAAATGGTATATTAGAAAAGTATATTTATGTAAATATTATTTGGACATACATATATAATTAGTAATTACTTATTAGTTTTTTTTAAAATAATGAATTTTCGAAATTATTATTATTAGTATTTTTGAAAAAATATATTTTGAAATTATTGTGACAATTTAAATCTTGATTTGAATTTATGGATTTATTTAAATAGTTAAATATTTGAAATTTTATTTATCCCATTTGATTTAAACTAAAAATTTAATTAGATTTAAATTTGATTTGTATTTGGAATTGTATTTGATTGATTTTAAATTAAATTACGAATTATCTAAATTAGGTTTTAAATCTTTTCATAATCCTATCCAAATGAGAATTCCCACATCCTATAAATAGGCAGGTACTCCTCCATAAATTCTATCACACAAATTTCTCCAACCCTAATCTCGTGCATCCTGTCCGTGCCCCTATTTTTCCTTTTCACTATTTTATTTACATGTACATTTCATCTTCTTCGTGTCCACACACGGACACGAACTCGACCCCAAGGCTATGTCTCGCAGGACAACGGACACTAAACCCAACCCTAATTCCTAAACCTAGCCCTACCAATGACACCGTAGCCATGCCGCCCGACCCGACCCCGTCTTCTCCGCCACCTCCTCTCCCTCCCGTTCCTAGACCGCGGACTGTCCCACAGAGACCCGACCGCAGCCTCTTCTCTGCCACGCCTGCCTCCATAGACCACCACCAGCCACCCACCATCACCACCAGACTTCCAAATAATCCTGGCCAACACCATAGACCACCACCAGCCGCCTACCATCACCACCAGACTTCCAAATAATCCTGGCCAACTCCGGCAAAACCACCACCAGCCACCCGCCATCACCACCACGGCTAGTGCCGTCTTCGGCCATACCAACCCGTCCACCGCACCCAAACAACCTCCGCCACCACCGTCAACAAAAACAACCACCAACATCCACAAAAAATCAAAAAAACCATAACCCTAAAACTCACCTCCGCCGCCGATCTGCCCAGCACCAACCGCCTTGACGTCGCCTCGCCTCCGTACCTGCCGTGCGCCGAGCTAGCCACAGCGCCGGCGAACGGTGCATCCGCCGCCGCCTAGACTCTCAATCGCCGCCTACTGCTCCACGGTTAACACCACAGTCATCCGCCCGGCCATCAGCGCCGGCGCGCCTCCTCATTCGTCGCGAACCGCCGCCCATCCTCTCCATCCGCTAAACCCTCGCCGCGCCCGGCCGCCCCTCTGACCCACGATCGCTCCTCCGCCGGCGTCGCCACCAGCCTCCGCTGCCTATCCTTCCCACCAGCTCCGCCGCGCTTGTCCACCGCGCAGCGTCTCCTAGCCGACCGACCCGACCCCGAGTCCCCGACTCTTTTCTCTCTTTCCCTCTTTTAATCCTTCTTCTCTTACTACACTTTTTATTAAGAAGTTGCGAGAGAACCAACATTATTGTTTGTTATTTTTTTATTTTTTTCTTTTTATTTTAGTTTACTTTTTATGGTTAATTATTATAATTTCTATTAGTATTATTATTATCTACTTATTTTGTTTTGCTGTTACTTATTATTGTTATTAGTTTATCATCATTATTATTATAGTATTCTTCTTCTTCTTTTACTATCATTATTATTATTATGATTTTTGACCCCTTTGTTTCATGAGGGAGAATACAGTATATTGGATGGTTTATTTATTATTATTATTATAATAAAATATCATTGTTATTATTATGACTCATTACTACTAGTTTTAAGTTTTACTGTATGCCATATATTAATATTTCACTATTTATCAAATTAATAGACTATTATTAATATTCTATTTGTATTATTACTACGATGTGGTTACCAATATCTAGAAAATAATTTAAACCGTAGTAATGATCTATTTAGTTAACCTTAAAAGATATGACTATGTATTATAAACAGATTTTTGCCCAAGACATTTTTCTAGATTTATACTCTTCTAAAAATAATTTGATTAAAGCAATTTCCAAATTATCATATTATATTTTCAAATAATTATAAACTATTTTTTACTAAGTAAATTATAGTTTGGCCTTGAGTTAGCCTAAAAACATATTATCTTTGGTATTTTTATATATAGCTTTTTTGCCTAGAAATTTAGTTTTAACCCTAAATTTTTTTTTTAAAATTTATTTTATCTTTAATTTTTAGCCTTTTGGAAATATTTATTTTGACTAATAGAATATATCTTTATAAATATTTTTATCGTATATATTATTTTTCCAACTCCCTTCGATTTTTCTCCAGCCCGTGACTAAGCCCACTATTCCTATTGCCAATCCTGTACTACCTTATGTCCACCCTAACAAATTTGACCCTTCTGGACCTAATGGAACTGTAGTGCCACCATCAGAGGTCATCATGTGTAGTTGTTACATCGAAGTCGCAGTTTGTGCCACATTGATCATTGCAGTACACCAGGCGTTCTACCAGGCAAGACACCTTGCCATTTGCTGTTTATTTATTTTAGCTCATATTTCATGCATTATTATTTTCTTTATGTAAAATAAACTGTGATACATGGCATAACCTGTTAGAACTTACTGTTCAGTTATATTTCCTGCTATGTATTATTTTTCTTACACATTAAACCTAGATTTAAGGGACCACCTTGTGTGTTGCATTTATTGGCCTTGATACGTTGTACCACGAAGTTGTGTGTCGCATGTAGAACACGAAATTACGTAATTGGCTGGCCACCAGTACGTACAAGCTGTACGATAGGAATAACCGCTAATAGAGGTTACATACTAGTTTGACTTAGCAGTTATAGCAGTTTTCTGTTGTGGATACAACATAGTAGGCATTTGGCGGGAGAGGATAATTCCTTAGCGTATGGGCTTCGATGCACTTTTCCTTGTGATCCGGACTCTCAGCTGGAGATACGGGATTGATGACCCATGATTACTGACGGCCACTGACGATTCTGCAGAACGTCATGCTCTTACTAATGGGGCCTCTGGTGCCCAAGGGGGACTATGCCGATCCTATTTAGCCAGGGCCCGTGCGTAGGAAGGATTTTTTAACTATATTTCACTTAGAACGTTAGGCACCTTTATCCATTAGGTACAAGTACTTTTGGTTTGGGTACTTGTATCTGACCGTGGCTTGGAACAATAACTTGTCGCAGATTAGTTTGTCACATCTTGTCCTTGTTTGGTTGTAGGTGTGACTTACTACTTCGATAAGAATGTATTGAACCTTGTTAGGGTCCGGATACTATATTGGATTCATAGCGTGGAAAGATACGTCACCGTGAATTAGTTTACCATCTTCTGTCCTTGTTTGGTTGGTGGGATGGTACGCTCATTCAATAGGTGTGTATTGGACCATGTTATAATTCAATTGACTTATTTATTTGAGCAATAATTATTCAGTTTATATGGCATGATATTATGTGTCTTGTTACGTCCCTCTGAGGACCTGGTTATCTCTTCAGGTGTGTGCTATTATCTTTCGCAGGTGTTTGCTCTAGCCGTGTACATCGCTATTTCTTCGAGGATGATTGCACTTGGATCGTCTTCGCTTCGCTCGCCAAAAATCATTTCCTTTCTCATGTTTTTCCTTTACTGTTGGTAGTAGATTTGTCTCCACCCAACATATTGTATCAAGACAATTATTACCATTATTAATATCTTTTATTCATTTATTTCGTGTGGATGAGATTAGTTATTGTTCTACTACATTTTACAGCTTATGTATCCATACGAGGCCTATGTACTTCGTATGAATACATCTGGCTTGTCTACGTTCCTAGTACTACGTATTTTGGGACTGGGGCGTTATATGTTTTTGTGGTGGCCCATGCAGGTCAAGATAAATTGTTTGGTTACTTTACCGTACCAAGCAAGCCTGCGAATAGGATTAGAAGTCTAGGATCTCATCCACATACTTGACCTCTTTCCTCGACTCCATATTCGACCGACTCATCGATTGCATCTTGCTTGATTCCTCCTATCATTATTCTTATCTTCCCTTCGTACTTACTAGAGATTGACCCTACTAGTTAGATGTCCCAAACACCCTTAGCTTAATTCTTTAAGTTGGGTAGAACACCCCACGACCTGACACATCCTTGACCATTAAGGGAATAAAAATGGTATTATCTAGACCATAGAGACTAGAGAAATTTAATCCATTTGGTAAACCAAGCCTTGGTCAATAAAACCGTAGAATGATGGTATAGGAATAAACAAGACTTAGATCCTTATGACACTTAGGCTATTCATATTGGTTCTTTATTTCAATCTTAATCTCACGTGCCTATATTTTACTATCTAGACTAATGATGCTAGTGTAGCCTAGTTTTTGCAAGCTTATTCCTTTATCGAGCTTGTTTAAGACATGTTATTTGGGTCGCTCCCACTAACATACTGCCTAATCAGAACCGGTGCATGATGGTCTGATCAACCGAGTGCACTTTGGTTCGCTTTTATCTCTCGCTCTACGTGGATAGGGACATAGCTAAACTTGCCCTCTAGAGTCCCATCCGCGACTGCCTTGGCAACTCCTTTGAAATTTTTTTCGGTCGTCCTTGAACCACGTATTCGTACTCGATAATATCGTCTTTTGAAACTCCTTATTGCCTTCGCTTTCACCTACTTTAAAAGGACGAAGGTGTTATACTAGAACTTCCTCTAACGGTCCTATCACCATTACCACCCAATGTTACTATATCTTTGTCTTGAACTACTCGACCTTTCCCTCAACCCTAAATCTATAAGCTTGACTTTCTAATCACTTGAAGTGATTACAATCGTCTCTTAATCATATCCTCAACCTAGACCACGACCATATAAACTTCTTTAAGGGACCCTTCTATCTACCGTTGTGCCTTCTCACCCCCTACTAATTCTTAATTTCGAGGACGAAATTCTTTTAAGTTGGGTAGGATGTAAAACCCCTAAATTTCTAATTTTTTTTTATTATTAAATTTTGTATTGATTTAAAATTTTGTATTGTACGTCGCTAGTCATATTTTACGTCGCGCACGAAATTTATTTTTCGTAATTGTTCGACGAGTGCGAATATGTGCGAGCGAGCGTACATATTTTTAGAAAAATATTTTTCTTATTTTTATAGTTTCAAATATATATAATAAGTATTTTAGTTATCGTTCCAAAATTTCAAGTTTGTTATTTATTTATAAAGCCTTTCATTTACACAGTTATAATAATAAATAATTTTTCTTATAAAATGGTATATTAGAAAAGTAATTTGTGTAAATATTATTTGGACATACATATATAATTAGTAATTATATAGTTTATTTTAAATAATAATGAATTTTCGAAATTATTTTATCAGTATTTTTGGAAAAATATATTTCGAAATTATTGTGATAATTTAAATCTTGATTTAAATTTATGGATTTATTTAAATAGTTAAATATTTGAAATTTGATTTACCCCATTTGATTTAAACTAAAAATTTAATTAGATTTAAATTTGATTTGTATTTGGAATTGGATTTGATTGATTTTAAATTAAATTACGAATTATCTAAAGTTTTAAATCTTTTCCTAATCCAATCCAAATGGAGAATTCCCACATCCTATAAATAGGCAGGTACTCCATAAATTCTATCACACAATATTCTCCAATCCTAATCCTGTGCATCGTGTCCGTGCCCCTATTTTCCTTTTCACTATTTTATTTACATGTACATTTCATCTTCTTCGTGTCCACACACCGGACACGAACTCGACCCCAAGGCTATGTCTCGCAGGACAACCGACACTAAAGCCAACCCTAATTCCTAAACCTAGCCCTACCAATGACACCGTAGCCATGCCGCCCGACCCGACCCCATCTTCTCCGCCACCACCTCTGCTCCCTCCCGTTCCTCGACCGCGAACTGTCCCACAGAGACCCGACTGCAGCCTCTTCTCCGCCACGCCCGCCTCCATAGACCACCACCAGCCACCCACCATCACCACCAGACTTCCAAATAATCTTGGCCAACTCCATAGACCACCACCAGCCACCCACCATCACCACCAGACTTCCAAATAATCCTGGCCAACTCCGGCAAGACCACTTCCAGCCACCCGCCATCACCACCACGGCTAGCGCCGTCTCCGGCCATACCAACCCGTCTACCACCCGAACAACCTCCGCCACCACCGTCAACAAAAACAACCACCAACATCCACAAGAAAATCAAAAAACCCTAACCCTAAAACTCACCTCCGGCCGGATCTGCCCAGCACCAACCGCCTTGACGGCCTCGACTCCCGTACCTACCGTGTGTCGAGCTGGCCGTAGCGCCGGTGAACGGTGCATCCGCCGCCGCCTGGACTCCCAATCGCTGCCTACTACTCCACGGTGAACGCCGGTCATCCGCCCGGCCATCAGCGCGGCGCGCCTCTCCCTTCGCCGCGAACCGCTGCCCATCCTCTCCATCCGCTAAACCCTCGCCGCGCCCGGCCGCCCCTCCGACCCGTGACCGCTCCCCGCCGACGTCGTCCACCAGCCTCCGCCGCTCTCCTTCCCACCAGCTCCGTCGCGCTTGTCCTGCGCGCAGCATCTCCTAGCCGGCCGACCCGACACCGAGTCCCCGACTCTTTTCTCTCTTCCCCTTTTAATCCTTTTCTCTCACTACACTTTTTATAAGAATTTGGCGAAAGAAACAATAGTATGTTTGTTTATTTTTTATTTTTATTTAATTTACTTTTTATGGTTAATTATTATAATTTTCTATTAGTATTATTATATTACTTATTTTTGTTTTGCTGTTATTATTATTGTTATTAGTTTATCATCATTATTATTATAGTATTCTTCTTTTTTTTATTATCATTATTATTATGATTTTGACCCCTTGTTTCATGAGGGAGACTACAGTATATCGGATGGTATTTATTATTATTATTATAAATATTATCATTGTTATTATTATGACTCAATACTACTAGTTTTAAGTTTTACTGTATACCGTATTAATATTTCACTATTTATCAAATTAATAGACTATTATTAATATATTTTCTATTAGTATTATTACTACGATGTGGTTACCAAAACCATAGTAATGATCTATTTAGCTGACCTTAAAGATATGACCATGTATTATAAACAGATTTTTGTCCAAGACATTTTTCTAGATTTTATATTCTTCTAAAAATAATTTGATTAAAGCAATTTCCAAATTATCATATATTTTCAAATAATTATATAAACTATTTTTACTAAGTAAATTATAGTTTGGCCTTGAGTTAGCCTAAAAACATATTATCTTTGGTATTTTAATATACAGCTTTTTGCCTAGAAATTTAGTTTTAACCCTAAAAACATTTTTTTGAAAATTTATTTTATCTTTAATTTTTAGCCTTTTAGAAATATTTATTTTGACTAATAGAATATATCTTTATAAATATTTTATCGTATATATTATTTTTCCAACTCCCTTCGATTTTCCTCCAGCCCGTGACTAAGCCCATATTCTTATCCATTGCCAATCATGACTACCTTATGTCCACCCTAACAAATTTGACCCTTCTGGACCCAATGGAACTGTCCGTGCCACCATCAGAGGTCATCATACGTAGTTGTTACATCGAAGTCGCGGTTCGTGCCACATTGATCATTGTATTACACCAGGCGTCCTAGCAGGCAAGACACCTTGTTATTTGCTGTTTATTTATTTAGCTCATATTTCATGCATCATTTTTTTTTATGCAAAATAAACTGTGACATGGAGAACCTGTTAGAACTTATGTTCAGTTATTTTCCTGCTATGTAATCTTTCTTACATATTAAACCTAGATTTAAGCGACCACCTTGTGTGTTGCATTCATTGGCTTGACACGTTGTACCACGAAGTTGTGTGTCGTATGAGAACACGGATGGTGCGTGATTCGCTGGCCACCAGTACGTACAAGTACGATAGGAAAACCTAATAGAGGTTGCATGCTAGTTGACTTAGCGGTATAGAGGTTTCTGTGTAGATACAACATAGTAGGGATTGGGTGGGAAG
>JANAVB010020396.1:3603429-3851070 GCA_029216955.1 Iris pallida | reverse complement strand
TTTTAGTTGATGCGTATTGGTGATGTATTTGAGGATGTTGTTTACAATTTCACCGAATTGCTTCGGATATTCTTTGTAAAGTTGTACAAAAGAATATAGCGGAATGTGTGTGATGTTGTCGTGATTGACTTTGGACATGCGATAGTAGCTGTGATGAGCAAATGATTATTTGAGCTTTTTGACGACTATTAAGGTCTAGACAACTCATTACTGCGATTCTGCGACGTAGGCTAGAGGTATGCACGCACTCGTACCCGATCAAGCGGGTACGGGTTATGACACATTTTTATGGTGCCCATGCAGGTCTCATGCAAATAGTACTGAGGCCATAGAGTACTATTGGAAAACCTGTAGATGATATAGGAATGCTCAATCATAGCTTAGGCGATTGTATGATATAGGTATTTACTATCTGTGTTATTGATATGATAGTCTTCTCATGAATGCCTAAAGAGGTATAAAGTCGTGACTTCAATTTTATGATTTCGAAGAATTATCTTTCCCTATCTTCCTTATTTTAAGGAATAGACTAATTACTATTTTAGAGTTTGACTCCTCTCTTAAAAAACCTATCTAATATTATTAACTTTAGGCGAAACTATTTCAAATTCTTTGTTGGCTTTCAACTTCCATTGATTTTTCTTGGACGAATTTAGTAATATCTAATTTTCCTATTAAAGTTATTTTTTACTAAAGGTGATATATACATATTTTTCCAAAGTTACTTTCCAAAGCCAATAATATTGATTATTGTTAAGTTATTCGGTCACACTTACTATCTTCATTCCAATAATATCGATTTTATTATTAAGTTATTCAGTTTACTACAGCCAGCAGCGCACTGGTAAGGTATGGACTAAGTTGAAGTGATTACTAGTATTCAGGTTTCGGATATTATTAGGATGTCCTCAAATTTGATATCTTGAGTTGTTCCATAATATTGAAAAAAGTGATAGTAGATTCGATAATCTATCATATTTGAGTCGTGGAACCAAAGGTTCACTATAGCCAGATGTACACTACACTGCTAGGACATGAATTTAGGCAAAGTGATTTTGAATATGTATAGTTTTCGGATACTATTGAGACTATGTCCATGTCATAAGTATATCGTGTTTGGCCTCATACCGCCGTTGACAACTTAACCGAAAAATATTTGATTTGTTTCAGCCTTATTTAAAAATTCTAGCGACTGATCCAATTTTTAGAATCATTTTTTACCAGTGGTTCCTATAGAAATTCTACTTAATTTTTTAGAAATCATTAGGACCACTTCCAACCCCTATGGACCCAAATCACCCTCATGATTCAGCTCTCATCATCTTATCATATATAAGGAGATTTCATATATTTTACATATAGTGTATTTTGATGGCTATTATACTATAGCTATTATACTATATAATTGATATACATGTTGTGAGTAACTATTTAGCTGAACTATATATGCAGAAGAACTATATGTCGTCACCTAGCTCATTTCTATTAAGGGCATCAATGGGATCAATATTTCTTAAGGAGGTTAGATAGCTAAAGATATAAATAGAATAGGACCACGAGTAAGCAGGTTTGGTAATAAATTTTAAGAGTCGTAGACTTTGGAACGTATGACTTATTCAGGAGAAGGATGATAGAACTGTTAGTGATACTTACTAGTACCTTGGTATCAGATTCGAACCAATGAAGGAATATAAATAATTTTGAATTTTATGAGTTATATGGAAAGATAGAGGAAGCCATAAGTGAGAGAAGTCTAGGATTTGATAGGTTCTCCCACAGAGGAAGCAAATTTGGAACTATAATATCAAAATGGGAGAATAAAAGGATTAAGTTAAAGAAAACTCAAAGGATTACGATTTTGAGATTAGATGATTATCACATACAGAAAGGATGAATATAACCCATAGAGAAATTATCCAGGAGTAAAAAGAAGGAAGGATTCTAAGAGATGACAGTCGTATCAAAGTATTAGTGGAATTTGGGCATTGGCATATGAATTGGAACTCTAAGCAAGCTAGTTGAGTAATAGTTTAGAAAAAGAGCATTTGATTTTGAAAATTCATTACAAGGTTATCACACACTGGGGATTCAAATTTTGATTGGAGAATCAATTCATGTTTTGGTAGTAAGGATAATTAAGATTTTGAGGTTGCTAACATATTTGGGAGAGTATCATTGGTAGATTGGTAGGAGCTGGATTAGTGATTTGGTCGATTGATCTGGATCATGGATCGACTTGAAAATTATTTTTGAAGATTTGCCAATTGAATATGGATCAACAAAAGTGATAGTGACCTTCATGTAGCCAAGTTCGGTTGATTGGTTGAGAATTGAATTTGATGTCTTAGAAATGGTTTGGTTTAAATGAAATACTTGGAATTTGAAATAAATTGACAGACACACCGCATGTAACGACTTGATAGAAATTGGATTTAGCAAATTTTGGATATGTACCTTTTAAGCCCAAATATAATCATTTATAGTACTTGGATAATTGCCTTAGTTCTCCGCAGATTTCCTTGGTCTTGTAAGTTTTAGCTATTTTAGCGAGTTTAGAAGATTGATTTCGCATGAGGTATTAATGAGATGACTACCTCGTTGTTATTTTTACCCTATCTGGAATCGTTGTTTGATTTCCAATCCTTGTAATAATGATTTCTTCCTATTCTTGTAATCGTCATTGATCATCATTCAGTTTTAATAAAAACTATTACTAGATTTTAATTATTTTTATCATTATATGATTTTGTTTAATTCGTTATCATGCCTAAATTTTTATTTTCGATCATACTCAAACGACTTTCTTTAATTATTAGGTTGTACTCATACTTTTTCATTCTATTGGTCGTGACTAGATTTTGATCCTTTTTTATCAAGCCTAAATAATTTCTGATCATGCTAATTTTTTTTTCTTAAATTTCAATTTACTGCCGTGCCTAACTAATTTTTTACTGTGCCATTTTATGTCCAATCATGCCATTTGAAATTTCGAGGATGAACTATTTTTAAGGTGGATAGATTTGTAACACCTCTTCCCAAATTACCAATAAAATTCCTACTATTTTTTTTCATAACTTTCTATCAAGTATTATAGGGACAATTTGGTATAGAGTGGCATGGTTAGTATTTTAGTATTGAATTTAGAGTGGGAATCTTCTAGGTTAATTATTCATGTCCTTAAAAGAACATGTGATTAATTAGAGGATTAATTCCTATTTTAAAATTGTAAACTAATTAATAACTAATCCTAACCACTTCTCAACCACCCCTAACTAACTTGTAACTACCCCAATAACTAGAAATATTCCTGGAATATTGTCCATCTAGATTATTCTTTATCATACCATAAATATCCCTAATTTATTAGTGCTAATCATTCCTTATTACCAGCCCTATTCCACCGTGTCCAGTCATGTCCATTCTATTTCTTTAGAACTAGATATTACACATACATTTGTGTCCAATTCTACGATACCACCCATTCTCGTGTCTAGACAAACCTGGACACATTACAGTACTTTTCCACACCATTTTGTGTCCTGACCATCACAGGACACGGTTACAGACTCTGGACACACACCCACACCTAAACCCTAATTCTAAACCCTAGCACTCGCCATTGCCGCCATGGCTGGAGTCGACTTTCGTTGTGACTTCTAGAGCACCGCCGACTCCTCGTCAACATTCGGTATGACGTCGACCAAACCTGTATCAACTATCTCTGACACAACTCCCCTTGGTCAGTACGTTCATCGAGCCGTGCATCATGGCTCGAAAAATGTACCTTATCTCGAGCCGTGCGTCGTGACTCGAGGTCGTGCTGCTCGCAGGATCCTCCGCTTCACCGCTGTTGCTTTCCTCGTCGAGAAGCTAGATCTACCGTGACTTTTCTCTTGAGTCATCCTCGCCGTCGAAGGATGCTGCGAGTCACTATCGACGACCTATATCTGCCGTAGAACCTCGTGGTCGTCACCGTACCAGAGCTATACCGAGCACTATAGTCCCTGCCGCCGCAGTCGATGATGCACCTCTCTTCCTCCTTCTTGATCTTCTTATCCTCCTCCTTCTTTATCAATTACTTCTTCTCGTTTCTCTTTCTTTTAGTGTTTTCAATTGGGGAGCCTGTATGAGAATGAAAGAGATTAATGAAATTAGGGTTTGGAAGATAGAGTTGGGTCGGGTCTGTGGCCTTCGGGCCATGGGCTTTGGAAAAAAAAAAAAAAAGAAAAGAAATTAACTATAGTTGGGCCGAGTTTGGGAGTAATCAGTTGGACTGGGTCCATAGAAAGATTGAAAAGAAAATGTTGATGGGATATGGGCCGAGCCCGAGTCGAGCAAAAAGGAATGAAAAGAAAAGAGGGGTTGAGAGTTTAGGTTGAGCCCATTAACGTGGGATTAGTTGGATTTTATAGTTAATATTAGTTAGCTACTATGTTATAATGTTATCATAAATCTATAATTAGTTATACTTTAGTAATAATTTTATCCTTACTAACTAATAATATTAGCTATTTTGTAAACTATTGAGTATTTGGTTTAGTCACTATGCAGTTGGTAATATTTTGAAGCAAACTTTGTTAATTAACCTATGTAGATAATGTTAATTAATAATATTTTGCTAGTATTTTCTAAATCTATAATTGTTAACATTTTATCCAATAGTTTTTTTTCTAAGATAATAAAAATAGTTTAGGTCATTAATTAGTTAGTTTCTAGAATGTTTTAGACTAGAAACCTAACCCTATTTTAATCCATTTATAGGTGGTGACTTAGAGACAATTGCAATTTCCTAAAAAAGGCAAGTACACAACGATTGACATTTACTTTGTATTTCAGCATTGTATCGTTTTTATTTAGACATTTGATTAACATGAGTTCTATTGTGCATTGATTGTGCTTATTGTTCATTAATTGATTGTGAGTAAGGGTTGGGAAAATATTTAGTCTATATGTGATCAATTCCCCTTATGTGATATTGTGGATAGTCTAATCGCACATCATGCACATGTGGCTAGGCCGAACCGTATGGTATTATTGTACTTATTGCGCTCCAGTCGGTCACATATTAGACTAATATTTCAAATCACTATTGTATTGATTGATTGTTCATTGTTTCAGTTATTATATATTGTTCGAGTTATTTGTTATCCCATGCCATATTTGCCGTATTGCAGGTTTACATTGTATATGTTCATTTCGTAGGGTTGTATTTTGCTCCTTTCCAGACTAGATCCCTTGCAGGTGATGATGCCTTCTGCTTAGCATTTATGGTCTACAGGACAGGGGATAGTTATCTAGCGTGGAGGCTACACGGAGATTAGTGGTGATTGAGGACTTAATGTATAGATTCACTTTCAATTTGATGCTGATTTGGTGATGTATTTGAGGATGTTGCTTTGTTCACCGGATTTGTCTCCGGATATTATTTGTAAAGTTGTACAAAAGAACATAGTGGAATATGGTGATGTAGTGGTGATTTGACTTTGGGCACACGATTAGTAGATGTGATGAGCAAATCGATTATTTGAGCATTTTAACAACTATTGAGGTCTAGATAGCTCACTATCGCTGATTCTGCGATAGAGGTTCGACGTATGCACGCACTCGTACCCGATCATGCGGGAGGGGTCGTGACACTCAGGGACCCTGTGTAGAAGCATGAAAAATTGCAGCATTCACGAAAGCAAGAGACATTAGTTGCTACATACGCAACAGAGAAGCGTGGGAGATATCAAGTTACTGCCCACTTTACAAACCATAAAAGAAAAGGTATTACATAAAGGAAATACTTTATTAAAAATCATGTTTACAAAGATCTAGTATAGACACTTCATGATTACATATAAAAACTCCCTACAGCCTATAAATCTACAGCCTACAAGTGCATAGACTATAAGTGCGCAGCCTACAAGTGTGCAGCTCTCGGATAGTCAGAGCGAATCATTTCCTTGTCAGGTGTGCGGCTCCTCCCACTCCAATATAGCTTACGAAGCATTTATTGAGTAGGGAAGAGCACAACATGTGGATCTTCGAATTGCCAATCAATCCAATTCCGGTATCTTGGACCTCGAAGACCTCCGTGATGTTGTTCCGGTTCGAACTCCTTATGCCAAACACTCAAGTGCATCTCGAAACTCAAAACTTGTCCTTCACCAAGACTACAACTTCTTTCAATAAAGAGATCTACAACCAAAAGTCGACTTATGCAAGGCCTGTGACCATTTTAAGCTAAGTCGAGGTCGAGCATAACAGAGAAATGTCAAGAACTATGAACAAAGTCATACCCAAAAGCTCCTTTTTATATAGGCTATGTGGAATAACCCACACACCACGTGGTAGGCGGTCAAAGGACTATGCATTAATGAGATGAACCTAGGACTCAGCATAATGAATCTCATTTAATAGATTCATTTGACTAAGCTTTTAGTCCGCTTCTCGAGCCCCCCAAAGGTGCAGCAATTAAAGAGACTGGTGACTCAGCTATTGAGGAGAATTTTGACTCATTAATTAAAGAGACATTTCCTTCCCAAAAGTGCAGCTCCTTCATGGTTTTCCAGAAGCGCAACACAGTGACTTCGCTCCTCTGAAAGCAGTCACTAGAATCCAAAGAAGCGCAGCTGCTTCATGGTTACCCAAAAGTGCAACTCCGTCATAGTCTCCCAGAAGCGCAGTCCCTTTACGGCTTCTTCGTTGATCTCTCAGAGCTTCCCAGAAGCGCAGCCACTTCACGGCTCCTTCACTGATCTCTAAGAACTTTCCAGAAGCACAACCCCTTCATGGCTCCTTCATTGATCTCTCAGAGCTTCCCAGAAGCGTAGCTCCTTCCCGGCTCCTTCATTGATCTCTCAGAGCTTCCCAGAAGCGCAGCCCCTTCATGGCTTCATTGATCTCTCAGAGCTTCCCAGAAGTGCAACCCCTTTAAGGCTCCTTCAATGATCTCTTAGAGCTTCCAAAAAGCGTAGCCCCTTCATGGCTCCTTCACTAATGTCTCAGAGCTAAGCGCAGATCCTTCATGGTTTCCTAGAAGTGCAGAATAGTGACTTTGACTCCTCCATAGCGGTCATCCGTCACCCAAAAGTGCAGTGACTTCATTGCTCCCCAGAAGTGCAGCTCATATAGCACGCAGTTCCACTACAACATGGCATCATGCCATGTGGCCAGTATGGCAGCCGTATCTCTTGAGAAACAATCACATCTAGTTTGTTCAGACAGTCGTATCTCCTCAAGATACAATCGGATTCAGTTTGTTAAAACAACCGTATCTCTTCAGATACAACTGAATCATGTTTGTTCAAACCGCCACTCCAAGATAAGGTAGGAATCCAGTTTGTTTAAACTGTCATTCTTTTAATAGGAGCATAATCTATTTGGTTTTATTCGAGCAAGATCGTTGAGCAAAGGTCACATGCCATGTGCTAGTTACTCGGTCATGTTGATCGAGGATCCTAGCTGTCTAAAATCTCGATAATGGAGAATCCTAATGACTGCCACATGTCATCTCAGCGTCCGCCCCTACAGAGCGATTACAACAGATTCTCCTGAAATCTCATGTGTTGCACGCTCCTGTGCACCAAATATCCCTTCGTACATCGTATATGTGCATCCTATAAATAGAAGAAGTCTTCCTTCATTCGGGACGACTGGACGTCTTCTTGATTGGCAACCCAGAGTACCACTCACAGGCATGAAAAAGTCAAAGCAAGTTCAGTTCGTCGTTAGATCGTCAACAGAGTAAAGGGGCCGCTGCAGTGCTCGATCTCCACCGTCACACTTTTCTTAAAAAAATTGTACCTAGATCTCCTGTTTAGGAGTCTTCTATACTCTTTTAAACCTTTGAAATACAAAAGTTCTTCAACTTTTTGTTTATGGCAACCAAAATAGCAACTTTGCTGGGAACGTCCTCCTCCTCCGATGACACAATCCGACGACAACTTGCTGCGGTCTTCTCAAAGATGCTAGTCGTATGCTTCGACCAACAAGCTTTTGAAGGCCTCCTCTCAGAAGAGAAGTCGAGCCCTTCGAAGCGGATCGTAAAGCCGAAGAAGACTCGACGTACTTGGGTGCCTAAGGCTGCTACGACGAGCAGTAAGACGGAAGTGGATGCGCTCCAAAACCCCCCCAAACAGCAAAGCATCAAAGATGCCTTCATCCGTTGCTACTGTACTGCCTCGGTCAACTACAGTCCCTGAGAAGTACAACGAAGAGCTCAGCTCCTTTGCTGTACGCCAGGTAAAGGCATAGCGCAGGAAGAAAGGTGCAGTACCCCGCCCGTGCACAAAGGTGGCTGCATAGGCTAGAACCTCTATTTTGATAGAATTGCATACCCCTTGGGTAAGGCTATATTGGATTCTAAACGCTATGCAGCTTTTAGGTGTAGCACGAAGAAATCCAAGGCAGCACGCGCCTTGGTGATAAACGTGCTACGCCAATACTCATGTTGGATTCCAGATGCTATGTACTTTTCAGGAAGAGCACAAAAATCCAAGGCAGTATGCATCTTGCACGACCAATGTGCTACGTCGACCATCATGTTGGACTCAAAATACTACGCACCTTCTAAGGGTAGTAGAAAAAGTCAAAGGCTGCATGCGCTTCGAGCGACCAACGTGCTACGCCCACAGCTGACCGAAGGCATGCGTTGACAGTCACACGCATAGCCGATGGGAAACTGTACAAAATTAATTCGAGTACTTTGATGCCTCGACCAATAAAACCCCTCTGTCATTTGAGTACGCATGCGCATGATTCAAGCCAGAGGGTATATACTGTGGTGGCGGACTCATGCGAGCAGTGAAGTGAGTCTGCCTCACAAATAACTCTCTAGCCATGACCTAAGCGTGTCTTACGTAGAGGAACTGAAAAAAGGGAAGCTACCCTCACATATTCACTCATGTGTGCGGTGTACCCGTACGCACAAAATGAGTATAGATGTTGAAACTTCTGACCTGTACAACATGATCTCTCATAAGACAAATCGAGGGAAGACTCTGCTTGCGCATAATACGCCTATCTCAAGACACACTTGTGCCAACATCACCATCCACTGTTGTTGCCACCAAATAGCAGCATCGCCACAAAGAAGGCAGTCCGTCTTCCAACGACTGCAGTCGACAGTACATGTACAACAAGGACTCGATGAGAGATTGCTTAGTGCAAAAAAGATGAACTCATGGTGTAGAGCCTAAAAATCAAGTTGTGCCATATTTTTACTACCCAGCAATCAAGTTGCATCCCAGAAATTAAGTTACGCCACTGTTTTGAAGCTTAAAGGATCAAACTGCGCCACTAATTAGGTTGCACCTGACAACAAACTGTGCCCAAATCATATTGTGCCCAAGCCTACCTGGCGTCTGACAATAATTGCCATTATTGCCTGACAGCACTGACAGCTGACTTGTTGACTGAAGCTCGTACATGTAGAAGCATAGAAAAAGATAAGGAAAGCCCATGCGGCTCAAAACAGAAGGAGCCTCATATGGCTCATAAGTCCTTCAGGATCCTATGCGGTTCACAAACAGAAGGAGACTCATGCGGCTCCAAAAGTCCTTTATGCAGATCAGATGGCTCCACACCACGTGGCCTGACACTGTCCGATCCGACAACCGGCCATAAAGTAGCAGCTTGAATTAATTACTCTGACGGCAGCCCTGACAATGACAGCTCTGACAAATGACAGCTATGACATAAAAGTCAAAATGATGACTCTGACATGATAGCGTATTCCTAGAGAAAAGAAGAAAATCTTTTATAGCTGACATGATCCGTCAAAGCTCCCTATGCGGCTGTCACTCCTATGCGGTTGGCACCCCTATGCGGTTGCTCTTTTTATGCGGTTGCTTCCTTCATGCGGCTGCCACCTTCACGCGGCTGCTTCCTTCATGTTGCTGCTTTCTTCATGTGAATGTCAACTTCATGCAGTTGCTTCCTTTATGCGGCTGCCACCTTCATGCGGCTGCTTCCTTCATGCAGCTACCACCTTCATGCGGCTGTCACCTTCATACGGATGTCCCCCTTCTTGCGGCTAGGAGTGTAGGGGGTCACCCATATACGGTTCATTTAGAGACTACACTCATGCGGCTCTGTCAAGACATCCCACTCATGATAGTTGAGACACATGGCGATCCTCATTATAAGTTGGGACACGTGGCTGTCTTATCCTTTCGGAGTTATGGCTGCTCGCATATCATAACAACCAGATTTAGTGCAATCACCATTATTACTCAAATCAAATTAGATTTATTGTAATTAAGCAAATTAGACACATGGCGGGAGATTCGAGCTTGTCATGACAAATTATGAATATTCATTGCAATCAGCATTAATTGCCCATACGGATTTGGCGAAATCAAGAATTGATTGCCCAGATGTGATGTAATCAAGATTAATGGTCCAGATGATTGGCCGTCAACTTTTCAGGGAGGGAATTATTGCAAACCCTAATGATCATACCCCCTTCTATAAATAGCAAGGTGCCATTCCTTTGTAAATCCCAAAAAATTTGAGAAAAAGGGAGGAGGAGAATTCCAGAGAGAAAGGAGATTTTTTCCACCCGGCTGGACGCACAGAGAGACAAAGGCACGCATAGAGGAGTCTTCCCACACATCCCGAGAGCATTTCTTCATCAGAGCCACGGGTATGTCCGATCGTCCAAGGAGTAAGGCAGAGCTGCCGTCACTTTTTCGAGCCTCTATCGTCACCCCCGGAATAAAAAATAAAAAATCGTACTTAGATTGCTGTACCTAGATTTTTATTCCTAGGCTTTCTTTGTACGAGTGAGTTTGTATTATGAGTCTAAGTTCAGTCCTCTTATAAAATTGTTCTGTACTTTTACAATCAATGGCAAACACGATGGCGACTCTGCTGGGGACTAACTTCTCCACGGCTGAGGAGTTGGTGACGCAATCGGACGCAGCCAAACTTGGCACCACCCAACAAATGCTGGTCGCCCGGTTCAACCAGCAGGCGTTTGAAAAATGCTCTCCGACGGGAGCGCTGGCTCGGTCCAGCGGCGAGCCCGCACAAAGAAGGCCCACAGGGAGTGGAGGCCCAAATCAATCGCTCATTCCCATGCTCTCAAAGAAGTACTCTCTGTTGCTCAAGATGGCGTAGAAGTCTCGCAGGCGACCTTACTTCAGACCATAGAGCACTCTGATGTCCCTAAGTCCGGCAGAAGAAAACACTATGATGCTGGACTTGCAGGGGCAAAGAGGAACTCTATACGGTCCAAACCGCATAAAGGTGCCAGCCGCATGGAAAAGGCTCATGCGGCTACAACTGCCAACCGCATAGAGAAAACTCATGTGGCCACAATAGTCAGCCGTATGCAGAAAGCCCATGCGGCCAGAACTGCCAGCCGCATGCAGGCAGCCTACACGACCATGACTTCCAGCCGCATCCCGGAGGTTCATGCGGCCACCGTTTCTAGTCGCATATAGAAGGCTCATACGGCCACAAAGGATAGCCGCATGCAGACAGCCTGTACGACCACTGATCCCAGCCGCATACCATCTGTCCCATACGGCTCACGGTCAGTCTTCGACCGCCTCTCAGGTGATCCTGACCCCAGATGCTCTCACGTGCCAATCTCCGTGGACTCTTCCAACTATGCACTCTTAGGTGCTAGAAGAAAAAAGTCTCGGGCAGCGCGGGCTCGACGAGCTCAGTCGGTTGTCCCAACTTCTGACTATCAAGGCATCCCGCTGACTATTACGCGGGCCCCTGATTGTATAAAACTATCCGTGTCCAGTCCCCTGCGACCAATGAATGGGATAGTTATCGAGAATCTCCCAACAAGGATCAAGGGCAAGTACTCATTCTACCCCCACATCAGGGAGTAGGCAGGAGGCCAATACACTAATGGGATCAGAACTCCCAGGCCCACAAAATGGGTGACTTGCGCAACGTGATTCTTCCCAAACACAAGAAAAAAGACGAAGATTTGATGTGCAGAGAGTCCTGTCAGGGACATCAATGCACCCAAGTTATTGTCAACTGCTGCTGCAACAAGGTAGCAGTACAGGAAGACCGGCGGTCCGTCTTCCAACGGCTGCAACACCCAAGCTCAGAAGACGAGGTGCTTCTCGTCGCCTCCTGTGATTCTGCTCTGAAGATTCCTGGCAGCGGTAGAGGGAAGAAAATGAATGTATCCAGTCCGAAAATCTCAACCGGCGTAACCAAGAAACTCTCTTCTAAGCGGTTGTCTACCACCGTCACAGGAGGAGTTTACCAAGGTACCTGTTCAAAGACGAAATCTGCCATACTTGGAGGCACTGGAGCTGGGGTAGCACTTCCCCAAATATCTACGACAATTCGGTGTTCTAAGAAGACAATCCAGGGGAAACGGTTCACCCAACAGATGCAGCAGATCCTGACGTCCCCGAGGACGTCCATAATTCTCAAGACGAGGCAAGATCTAAAGCTGGGGGTACCACTCTCTCTGAGTCCAAACCAGAGGAGAACATCCCCACATATCCTGACGACTTTTCTGTACAAGGGTATGACTCAGAGGGCACGTCCTCTACCGTTCCTTCTATCTCTCCTCATATGAGGACGGTATTCATGACGGACAGCAACCAGGATGGTCCCAGTGATCGCCAACGCATTGACACTCTGGAGGCCATACTGTATGCCTTGGTCAAGTCCGTAGACGAGATCAAAGCAGCCTTCCAACTCTGCAAGGAAGAACGCCTGGCCAAACAAGCTTGGGTCCCGCGGTCAATACGGATTCGAATTCAGCCACACCAAACCCGGGTGATAATCTTCCTGAGATATCGGCTCCCACCACTGCAGACGAGGCTAGAAAGGCAAGAAGAGAGGTCCAGGAGCTCCAGGCTATGTTTCATGCCCAAGAAAACTGCCAAGACCTCAGGATATGACAACCATATCCCGCTGCGTGGAGAGATGTTCCCTTCCCACCAAAATATAAACTATTGCACATCAATCCATATGATGGGAAGACATTTGCAAGCAGGTACATCACCTACTTTGAAGTCACAACCGACCATCTGCCTCATGACGACGCCATCCTTACGCGGCTGTTCATTGGAGCATTAGAAGGGGTCGTCTTCGACTGGTACCGTAACTTGCCGGACAACTGCATCCATTCTTTTACCGGCTTCAAACGTATGTTCCTGGAGAGGTTCTACGAAGTAGGACAAGACGTGACAATGTCCACCCTCATGGACGTTGTCCAGGGTGAAAAGAAGCTAACAAGAAACTACATCGAGCGGTTTCGCCAAACCACAATGAAATTGCCTTCCGGTAACCTTGATTCTTCCTTAATTGAAATTTGCCAAAAGAGGCTGCTTCCCACGATCAGCCTCTGGACGAGCTAAAGTCAGTTTAAGGATTGGAAGACTTGCGTTATTAGCACCACTAGCGCGGAAGACAAATTGAAGAAAGCTCGCCAATTGGAATTACATGTCTCGGAAGGAGAAGACAAGGGCAAACGCCCTAACACCAACAGCAACAATGGTAGTAATCCCTCCAACAATCGAAAAAACAAGGGCAAATAGGCTATGGTGGCCGACACAGCGCCAAAGCCTGAACCGAAGCCGACAGAGAAGTAGTAGCCTCAGATGACCTATTCCTTTGAGGACGGCCATGTCAAGCCCATCTTGGACATGCTCATACAAGGAGGTAGAATTCCGCTCCCTCCTCCAAGGCGTGAACCTCGACCTGCAGAAATGGAGAACCCCAAGTACTGCCACTACCGTCGTTATGTCCACCATGCTACACATGATTGCTACCAACTGAAGTGATACATCCAGCATCTCATCGATTCTAAGGCCCTGGCCATTGATTTCAAAGAGGTGACTGTAGCAGCCAACATGGTGTCAGTACAATTTGGCAACTTCCCTTCGACAAAGACTCAAGATAGAGTAGTACCCATCCCCAGAGCAAAGATGGAGGTCACCAACCTTCCATCTCTCCGAGACCAGGCTGCTGGTCTAGCGCCCCTTACCACATCACGGAGGGAAATCATGTGGGTCCATCCGGACTTGGTACCTATGGTGACTCAGTCTGCACCTCCCTCCACCAGCAAAAAGAAGAATAGAAAAGTCAAATCATGCCGCACAATTTCGACAGATGTCGAAGAAGCTACTGCTGTTGTTACGCGCTCCGGCGCACAAACCCAACCTCCACCAGGTAACTCGGCTGAAGACCATCAGCCGACAGCTGCTGATGCTCCAGGACCTTCGCATCCTTCGACGACCGATAAGCCTAGGCCGAAGGAGACTCACTTCGACAAACCGCTCCGAAGAGAGATGCCTCATGGACTGGAGAGGCCCTACAACTTCGACATTTTGGCACAATTGGCTAACACACCGACCAAATTGTCGCTATACGAACTCCTGAGACTCTCCAAGGACGTTCGCATCGCACTAAGCGAGGCATTCTAGAATGACGACGCATATCTGGCTCAATCCAGTCTCATTGGGGAAAGCTCACCTACAAATCTCCAGGACAGTGCTTGCACAGGTGCAATGTACAACATTGTCTTTACTCCGCAGGATATGCTTATCAAGACCAACCTGTACGATCGCCCTCTGTATTATACTGGGTACATTGGTGATATCAAGGTGGACCGGATGCATATTGACCCCGGTTCCTCCATAAGCAACCTGCACGATCACCCTCAGGCAGAAGCTATCCGATCGGGAAGATTCGCTTGAAGTGCCAAATCGGCGATCTTCAGTCAGAAGTGACCTGTTATGTCATAGATGCGGATACTTCCTATAATATTCTCCTAGGCGTCCTTGGATACACGATTACATGATTATGCCCTCCACACTGCACCAGTACTTCAAGTACGTCGATAAGTATGGCTTTGTGAGGACAGAATTTGCCGACATCGATCCCTTCAAAGGGGTCGAATCCTACTACTCAGACTCATGCTTGTATGAGAAGTCAAAAAAGCATCTCGCCAAAGGAGATACTCAAGCTCAAACTGAGGCAGCAACTGGATCAGAAGAACCTCTGACGATTGTAACACTCCAGTCCCAAAATATGTAGGACTAAGTACGTAGACATGCCAGTTGTATACATACGATGTACATGGGCCTTGTATGTATACATAAGCTGTAAAATACAGTAATCCAAGACAAACTAAATCTCATCCACAATGAAAAGAATAATAATATAAAAATCAACTTGAATATTTATGATACAATCGTTGGGCGGAGACAAAGTCCACTACAAACTATCTCAATAAAAGAAATGTATAAGAATCGATCCATAAAATGGCAAGATGAACCAAGCGCAATCGTCTTTGAAGGAATGGAGAAGACCACGGCCTTGGCTAGAACACCTGCAGTGAATCATGAAAGCACACACCGGGGGAAGAACTAGGTCCTCAGACGGACGTAGCAAGATACATGAAGAACAAGCTAATATGAACTGTCAGAATGATAAAATAAAAGACTATCCTAGACACAAATATGCAAAAAAATTCTAATCGTCTAATGTGCAATTTAGAGGACAACTTTCATGCGCATGGGTGGGATTTTAGGCTATGTGTACGTAACTGGCATCCAATCATCTGTATCCGGCCGTAACGTCCAAAACGTCAGAGGGTATCTGCAAATAAATCGCCACAGTTCTATCCGGAGATTGTGGTTTATCTGTTTGGATTCCCATACGCTCTAGCGACTGTCCTCCCCTAATATTTCCCACACTGTTCAAGTCATGTCCATGGCTCTTCCAATTTTGTAACTGCTGGAGTCTCTAAAACCCTAGTCATTGCAGATACGAATATCTACCATCACACGACTTTAGAGATAGCTAGTCAATAAGTCGTGCCCCTAGCAACATGTCTCAAACCATATAGTGTGAGTGTCACAGCCAAAGGAAGATACAAGGATATCCCCCATCAAGAAGGTAGTCTGCTAATACTAAGTCAACATGCATAAATAAAGTAACGACTAATAAAGTCGCTTGCACCCAAGTGTGGCTTGGACGCACAGTTTATAACAAATAAAAATAACAAATACGAAACAAGTAAATAAATGCTGAAAATAAATAATATGACAGTTCATTAGCAAGGTATACTCGCTTGGAGGTCGCCTGGTGAGCTGCAATAATCAAGGTTGCATGAAATCTGACTTCTGTGTTACAACTACACAAAGGGATTCTAGTGATGTCATATGCTGTTCCATTGGTCTAGAGCAGTGGATCAGCTAGGGTCGATATAAGGAAGTACGGGAGTGGTGAGGGAATAGAAAAAGGGAGATTTGTCATGGATGGGAGGATAATCGGAGAATTTGGATAAATAATATATATGATTTTAGAAAATTCTTTATAATGCTTGAATGCTATATTTTATTATCCCAAATTATAGTAAAATCATTTTAGGTTAAAAACTTAATTTACTTAGTAAATATTTCGTATACTACTTAAAAATATATTTGATAACTTGGAAATTAATTTTTTTATTAGTCACAATATTTTCTAGGAATTTATTGGATATAAACACATATGTATATATATAAAATATATTGAGAGTCAATAACCAAATAAAGATACTAATTAATAATGATAATATTATATTATTCTTCAAAATATATAGACATGCGTACTGGTGAAATACTTATAGTATATAATACTCACAACAGTACAATATACCAAAAAAATTATTTTTATAATAATAATAATAATGATAATAATAATGATAATTAATAGATAATAACAGTAATAATAATCTTAATAATAATACTAATAACAATAATAGTAATAATAATGATTATAATATTAATAATAACAATAATAATAATAATGATAATAATAATAATCATAATAAAATTTTATTAAAAATAAAATGGAACAGAACTAAACAAACAACATCTACTACCAAAATAATATATATCTTAACGGTAACTTATAATAAATAAATAAAATAAAAAATAAAAAAATAAAATAAAAAACAACACAGAACCTTATACTCTGTTCTCTCCTCGTAGGGAGAGAACTTTCTCATTTTTTTTTGTTCTAAAAAAAGGGGAAAAAGAGAAAGGGGGCGGAGATTAGGCGGAGGGGGCGGAGTAGAGGCCGACGGGCGTGCTGGCCGCGGCGGACGCGAGGGAAAACATGGGGCACGGGAACGGAGGGTTACCAGTGGTGCGCGCCGTTGGACGAGGCTCACCGTGGCTGGGGCATAGTTCGCCGGCGCTGCCTTTGTCGGGGCGGTGGAGGTGAGATCGGGAAGGGGTTCCGCGGTAAGGAAGCACGATGGAGATGGGGGAGAGGACGCACGGTGCTCGAGGGTGGAGGAGGCGGACACGCTCGCGTCGGCGCGGTCGACACAGCGGCGGAGGGTGTTGGGCGCGGACTCGGTAAGGGGATTCGGTGGCCGGGACGATGACCTAGCCACCGACTGTGGGCGGTGGCACGCATGGGTGGCCGGAGATCGAAGGCGGACGGGGTCAGGAGCGACGTTCTCGATGGAGGCGCGACCGGCGGAGAGGTGACGGGGTCCCGGGACGAGGCCGAGGGAATCCGATTGGGGACTGCATGGCGCGGACGCGGACGGGCTTGCGCAGACGACGACGACTTAGGGTAAGGGTTTTCCTCCTTCTTCTATTTCTTGTGATGGGGATGGTGCTGTTGGTTGTTTGGGGTTGCCGTAGAGTCGGTCGGCGAGGATGGCCGGAGTGGGTTCGACTACGGTTGTGAAGGGCTGTATGATTCTGTTGAGGGGGTGGTGGTGAGTGTTGTGGGTGATGGGTTTGGTAGCGGTGGTGGCAGTGGCGGGGTTCGTGGTGGTTGTGGCCGTGGTACGACAGGCCTGGCGAAGGTGGTGATGATGGATTTTGGGGGTGGTGGCTGTGGCAGATTCCAGGGAGATGTGGTCCAGGCGGGGGTGATGGAGCCGTGGAGCAGGGATCTGCGGCCGACGGTCTGGCTTGGTTGGTCGGGGTTTTTGGGTCTTGTTGGGGATGGTGGGATGGTGGTTGTCACCGGGTTGGGGTTGAGCGGGTGATGACAGTAGGACGTGGCTGGGATAGGTCAGATTTGAATATATTGTCGGAATTATAGACACAGAAAAATAATAAATGTAAATGTAAGAAGTGTGGAATAAGAGAGTCACCGAGGTCGGACCCGAGGCCGTAACGGCTGACACGGAAGGAATTGGACACAGACACGATGCACGCACCTCGGTGGAGAAATTTATGGAGTAATTTGTTGATGTGAGAAATTATGGAGGAGTACCTGCCTATTTATAGGATATGGAATTCCCAGTTGGATAATGATTAGGAATATTTAAAACCCAATTAGATAATACCATATTAATTTAAATAGATTTAAAGCGAATTCAATCCAAATTCGAATCAGATTTAAATCTAGGTATTTCTATCTTTACATTAAAAATAGAATCCATAAAATAAATTCATATCATAATAATTAATCTAAATATCAATTAGAAATATTTTTATGAAAACTAAAATTATAATAATAATAAATTTCCAAAATTCATAATAAATATTTAAGTATTTATAGGAAATAATTTCAAGCTACATTTTAAATTAAATAGCATAACAATTTCGAAGATGAGAATTAATATTTTAAATAGTAATAGGAAACATCTTTAAAATACACTTTAATAATTTAGATAAATAATTTTGAAAATAAACATAAATATTTAAATATTAAAAATACCTTCTTGCTAAATAATTTATTATAAATAATAAAAAAATTAATTCTGAAAATATACATGAAATAATTTTCATGTGCTTTACACGAATAAAATATTCACGTAAATCTAGTTTTCTAATTTACCACTATTAAAATAAGATAGTATTTTATAAATAATTAAAATAATAAGTTTTGCCAACCTCGATAATACTTTTTTATCACTTTAAGAAAAATAATTATTATATATATTATTTTGAAACCATCACCGAAAATAAAAATCAAAAATTATTTTTCTAAAAATATGTACCTCGCACATATTCGCATTCGACGAAAAAAATGTAAATTCCTGCGCGACGTACAATACGACTATGCGATGTATAAATGCAAAAAAATCAGTACCAAAAAAAATATATAGTAGAAATTTAGAGGTTTTACATCCAACCCAACTTACAAGAATTTTGTCCTCGAAATTAAAAATAAGTAGGGGGGTTGAGAGGGTACAAGGGTATATCAATGAGGAACAATCAAATCACGACATTCAAAACATGCATTAGAAAATAGTGACTTCGATAACTACGGAGATAAATCACAAATTTAATTTAGGGAGTGAATGATGGTCGCGACAATGAATCTAGAGTCAAGGGAAAGGACAAGTAACTCGAGATGGGGATATAGTCCCATCGGTTGGTCGGTGGCTAACTATTTTGGCAATAGTTGGGGGGATAACTAAAGGTGATACCGTGGGTCTATCTATTAGGTATGAGTCTTCGTCTAAATAAGTGAAAGAATGAGAACCAATATGAGTCCAAAGAGGTTGTTTTTAAATATCAATATGTGGTTCAAAGGTGAGGGAGTAATTCAAAAAGAATTGCCAAGGCTGTCGCGGATGGGACCCTAGAGGACAAGTTTAACTATGTCCCCATCCACGTATAACGATAGATAAAAGCGAACCAAAGTGCAATAGGTTGATCAGACCATCATGCACCGGTTCTGATTAGACCATATGTTAGTGGGTGCGCACCCAATAAAACATGTCATGATCAAGCTCGATAAGGGAATAAGCTTGCAAAACTTAAGCTAAACTAGCAGCATAGGATAGTCAAAATTAGTAAAAACATGGACACGATTAAAATTAAAAGAAGTGGGACTAGTTCAAACTTATTAAGAATCTAGTCATGTCCTAGGTTGGTACCTATACAGTTGTCCTAGGGTTTACTTGTCTAAGGCTTGGTTAAGGCCATAAGGAAGGTTAGGTCGTAAGGCGTTCTACCCAACTTACAAGAATTAAACTAGTAGGGTGATGGGACAATGGGTCATGTCCATCTAGTATGGGTTACCTTATTAATCTCTATCAAGAACGAAAGAAGGGCACGAATCACGATAGAAGGAATCAAGCAAGATGCAACTCGAGGAGTCAAACGAGAAGGCAGTCAAGTATGTGGATGAGATCCTAGAATCTAATCCTATACACATGTTTGCTTGGTACGGTAAAATAACCAAACAATTTATCTAGACTTGCATGGGCCACCACAAAAACATGTAACGCCCCAGTCCCAAAATATGTAGGACTAAGTACGTAGACATGCCAGCTGTATACATACGATGTACATGGGCCTTGTATGTATACATAAGCTGTAAAATATAGTAATGCAAGACAAACTAAATCTCATCCACAATGAAAAGAATAATAATATAAAAATCAACTTGAATATATATGATACAATCGTTGGGCGGAGACAAAGTCCACTACCAACTATCTCAATGAAAGAAATGTACAAGAATCGATCCATAAAATTGTAAGACGAACCAAGCGCAATCGTCTTCGAAGGAATGGAGAAGACCACGGCCTTGGCTAGAACACCTGCAATGAATCATGAAAGTACACACCTGAGAAAGAACCAGGTCCTCAGACGGACGTAGCAAGATACATGAAGAACAAGCTAATATGAACTGTCAGAATAATAAAATAAAAGACTATCCTAGACACAAATATGCAACGAAATTCTAACCGCCTAATGTGCAATTTAGAGGACAACTTTCATGCGCATGGGTGGGATTTTAGGCTATGTGTACGTAACTGGCATCCAGTCATCTGTATCCGGCCGTAACGTCCAAAATGTCAGAGGATATCTGCAAATAAATTGCCACAGTTCCATCCGGAGACTGTGGTTTACCTGTTTGGATTCCCATACGCACTAGCGACTGTCCTCCCCAATATTTCCCATACTGTTCAAGTCATGTCCATGGCACGTCTTGTTTTGTAACTGCTGGAGTCTCTAAAACCCTAGTCATAGCAGATACTGTAAAACCCATAAATTTCTAATATATTTTTTTATTATTAAATTTTGTACTGATTTAAAATTTTGTATTGTACGTCGCGAAGTCGTATTTTATGTCGCGCACAAAATTTTATTTTTCATAATTGCTCGACGAGTGCGAATATGTGCGAACGTACATATTTTTAGAAAAATATTTTTCTTATTTTTATAGTTTCAAAATATATATAATAAATATTTTAGTTATCGTTCCAAAATTTCAAGTTTTTATTTATTTATAAAGCCTTTCATTTACACAGTTCTAATAATAAATAATTTTTCCTATAAAATGGTATATTAGAAAAGTATATTTATGTAAATATTATTTGGACATACATATATAATTAGTAATTACTTATTAGTTTTTTTTAAATAATAATGAATTTTCGAAATTATTATTATTAGTATTTTTGAAAAAATATATTTTGAAATTATTGTGACAATTTAAATCTTGATTTGAATTTATGGATTTATTTAAATAGTTAAATATTTGAAATTTTATTTATCCCATTTGATTTAAACTAAAAATTTAATTAGATTTAAATTTGATTTGTATTTGGAATTGTATTTGATTGATTTTAAATTAAATTACGAATTATCTAAATTAGGTTTTAAATCTTTTCATAATCCTATCCAAATGAGAATTCCCACATCCTATAAATAGGCAGGTACTCCTCCATAAATTCTATCACACAATATTTCTCCAACCCTAATCCCGTGCATCCTGTCCGTGCCCCTATTTTTCCTTTTCACTATTTTATTTACAAGTACATTTTATCTTCTTCGTGTCCACACACCGGACACGAACTCGACCCCAAGGCTATGTCTCGCAGGACAACGGACACTAAACCCAACCCTAATTCCTAAACCTAGCCCTACCAATGACACCGTAGCCATGCCGCCCGACCCGACCCCGTCTTCTCCGCCACCTCCTCTGCTCCCTCCCGTTCCTAGACCGCGGACTGTCCCACAGAGACCCGACCGCAGCCTCTTCTCTGCCACGCCTGCCTCCATAGACCACCACCAGCCACCCACCATCACCACCAGACTTCCAAATAATCCTGGCCAACACCATAGACCACCACCAGCCGCCTACCATCACCACCAGACTTCCAAATAATCCTGGCCAACTCCGGCAAAACCACCACCAGCCACCCGCCATCACCACCACGGCTAGTGCCGTCTTCGGCCATACCAACCCGTCCACCGCACCCAAACAACCTCCGCCACCACCGTCAACAAAAACAACCACCAACATCCACAAAAAAATCAAAAAAACCATAACCCTAAAACTCACCTCCGCCGCCGGATCTGCCCAGCACCAACCGCCTTGACGTCGCCTCGCCTCCGTACCTGCCGTGCGCCGAGCTAGCCACAGCGCCGGCGAACGGTGCATCCGCCGCCGCCTAGACTCTCAATCGCCGCCTACTGCTCCACGGTTAACACCACAGTCATCCGCCCGGCCATCAGCGCCGGCGCGCCTCCTCATTCGTCGCGAACCGCCGCCCATCCTCTCCATCCGCTAAACCCTCGCCGCGCCCGGCCGCCCCTCTGACCCACGATCGCTCCTCCGCCGGCGTCGCCCACCAGCCTCTGCTGCCTATCCTTCCCACCAGCTCCGCCGCGCTTGTCCACCGCGCAGCGTCTCCTAGCCGACCGACCCGACCCCGAGTCCCCGACTCTTTTCTCTCTTTCCCTCTTTTAATCCTTCTTCTCTTACTACACTTTTTATTAAGAAGTTGCGAGAGAACCAACATTATTGTTTGTTTATTTTTTTATTTTTTTCTTTTTATTTTAGTTTACTTTTTATGGTTAATTATTATAATTTTCTATTAGTATTATTATTATCTACTTATTTTTGTTTTGCTGTTACTTATTATTGTTATTAGTTTATCATCATTATTATTATAGTATTCTTCTTCTTCTTTTACTATCATTATTATTATTATGATTTTTGACCCCTTTGTTTCATGAGGGAGAATACAGTATATTGGATGGTTTATTTATTATTATTATTATTATAAATATTATCATTGTTATTATTATGACTCATTACTACTAGTTTTAAGTTTTACTGTATGCCATATATTAATATTTCACTATTTATCTAATTAATAGACTATTATTAATATTCTATTTGTATTATTACTACGATGTGGTTACCAATATCTAGAAAATAATTTAAAACCGTAGTAATGATCTATTTAGTTAACCTTAAAAGATATGACTATGTATTATAAACAGATTTTTGCCCAAGACATTTTTCTAGATTTATACTCTTCTAAAAATAATTTGATTAAAGCAATTTCCAAATTATCATATATATATTTTCAAATAATTATATAAACTATTTTTTACTAAGTAAATTATAGTTTGGCCTTGAGTTAGCCTAAAAACATATTATCTTTGGTATTTTTAATATATAGCTTTTTTGCCTAGAAATTTAGTTTTAACCCTAAAATTTTTTTTTTAAAATTTATTTTATCTTTAATTTTTAGCCTTTTGGAAATATTTATTTTGACTAATAGAATATATCTTTATAAATATTTTTATCGTATATATTATTTTTCCAACTCCCTTCGATTTTTCTCCAGCCCGTGACTAAGCCCACTATTCCTATCCCATTGCCAATCCTGTACTACCTTATGTCCACCCTAACAAATTTGACCCTTCTGGACCTAATGGAACTGTTAGTGCCACCATCAGAGGTCATCATGTGTAGTTGTTACATCGAAGTCGCGGTTTGTGCCACATTGATCATTGCAGTACACCAGGCGTTCTACCAGGCAAGACACCTTGCCATTTGCTGTTTATTTATTTTAGCTCATATTTCATGCATTATTTATTTTCTTTATGTAAAATAAACTGTGATACATGGCATAACCTGTTAGAACTTATTGTTCAGTTATATTTCCTGCTATGTATTATTTTTCTTACACATTAAACCTAGATTTAAGGGACCACCTTGTGTGTTGCATTTATTGGCCTTGATACGTTGTACCACGAAGTTGTGTGTCGCATATAGAACACGAAATTACGTAATTGGCTGGCCACCAGTACATACAAGCTGTACGATAGGAATAACCGCTAATAGAGGTTACATACTAGTTTGACTTAGCAGTTATAGCAGTTTTCTGTTGTGGATACAACATAGTAGGCATTTGGCGGGGAGGATAATTCCTTAGCGTATGGGCTTCGATGCACTTTTCCTTGTGACCCGGACTCTCAGCTGGAGATACGGGATTGATGACCCATGATTACTGACGGCCACTGACGATTCTGCGGAACGTCATGCTCTTACTAATGGGGCCTCTGGTGCCCAAGGGGGACTATGCCGATCCTATTTAGCCAGGGCCCATGCGTAGGAAGGATTTTTCTTAACTATATTTCACTTAGAACGATTAGGCACCTTTATCCATTAGGTACAAGTACTTTTGGTTTGGGTACTTGTATCTGACCGTGGCTTGGAACAATAACTTGTCGCAGATTAGTTTGTCACATCTTGTCCTTGTTTGGTTGTAGGTGTGACTTACTACTTCGATAAGAATGTATTGAACCTTGTTAGGGTCCGGATACTATATTGGATTCATAGCGTGGAAAGATACGTCACCGTGAATTAGTTTACCATCTTCTGTCCTTGTTTGGTTGGTGGGATGGTACGCTCATTCAATAGGTGTGTATTGGACCATGTTATAATTCAATTGACTTATTTATTTGAGCAATAATTATTCAGTTTATATGGCATGATATTATGTGTCTTGTTACGTCCCTCTGAGGACCTGGTTATCTCTTCAGGTGTGTGCTATTATCTTTCGCAGGTGTTTTGCTCTAGCCGTGTACATCGCTATTTCTTCGAGGATGATTGCACTTGGATCGTCTTCGCTTCGCTCGCCAAAAATCATTTCCTTTCTCATGTATTTTTCCTTTACTTGTTGGTAGTAGATTTGTCTCCACCCAACATATTGTATCAAGACAATTTATTACCATTATATAATATCTTTTATTCATTTATTTCGTGTGGATGAGATTAGTTATTGTTCTACTACATTTTACAGCTTATGTATCCATACGAGGCCTATGTACTTCGTATGAATACATCTGGCTTGTCTACGTTCCTAGTACTACGTATTTTGGGACTGGGGCGTTATATGTTTTTGTGGTGGCCCATGCAGGTCAAGATAAATTGTTTGGTTACTTTACCGTACCAAGCAAGCCTGCGAATAGGATTAGAAGTCTAGGATCTCATCCACATACTTGACCTCTTTCCTCGACTCCATATTCGACCGACTCATCGATTGCATCTTGCTTGATTCCTCCTATCATTATTCTTATCTTCCTTTCGTACTTACTAGAGATTGACCCTACTAGTTAGATGTCCCAAACACCCTTAGCTTAATTCTTTAAGTTGGGTAGAACACCCCACGACCTGACACATCCTTGACCATTAAGGGAATAAAAATGGTATTATCTAGACCATAGAGACTAGAGAAATTTAATCCATTTGGTAAACCAAGCCTTGGTCAATAAAACCGTAGAATGATGGTATAGGAATAAACAAGACTTAGATCCTTATGACACTTAGGCTATTCATATTGGTTCTTTATTTCAATCTTAATCTCACGTGCCTATATTTTTTACTATCTAGACTAATGATGCTAGTGTAGCCTAGTTTTTGCAAGCTTATTCCTTTATCGAGCTTGTTTAAGACATGTTATTTGGGTCGCTCCCACTAACATACTGCCTAATCAGAACCGGTGCATGATGGTCTGATCAACCGAGTGCACTTTGGTTCGCTTTTATCTCTCGCTCTACGTGGATAGGGACATAGCTAAACTTGCCCTCTAGAGTCCCATCCGCGACTGCCTTGGCAACTCCTTTGAAATTTTTTTCGGTCGTCCTTGAACCACGTATTCGTACTCGATAATATCGTCTTTTGAAACTCCTTATTGCCTTCGCTTTCACCTACTTTTAAAAGGACGAAGGTGTTATACTAGAACTTCCTCTAACGGTCCTATCACCATTACCACCCAATGTTACTATATCTTTGTCTTGAACTACTCGACCTTTCCCTCAACCCTAAATCTATAAGCTTGACTTTCTAATCACTTGAAGTGATTACAATCGTCTCTTAATCATATCCTCAACCTAGACCACGACCATATAAACTTCTTTAAGGGACCCTTCTATCTACCGTTGTGCCTTCTCACCCCCTACTAATTCTTAATTTCGAGGACGAAATTCTTTTAAGTTGGGTAGGATGTAAAACCCCTAAATTTCTAATATTTTTTTTTATTATTAAATTTTGTATTGATTTAAAATTTTGTATTGTACGTCGCTAGTCATATTTTACGTCGCGCACGAAATTTTATTTTTCGTAATTGTTCGACGAGTGCGAATATGTGCGAGCGTACATATTTTTAGAAAAATATTTTTCTTATTTTTATAGTTTCAAAATATATATAATAAGTATTTTAGTTATCGTTCCAAAATTTCAAGTTTGTTATTTATTTATAAAGCCTTTCATTTACACAGTTATAATAATAAATAATTTTTCTTATAAAATGGTATATTAGAAAAGTATATTTGTGTAAATATTATTTGGACATACATATATAATTAGTAATTATTTATTAGTTTATTTTTAAATAATAATGAATTTTTGAAATTATTTTTATCAGTATTTTTGGAAAAATATATTTCAAAATTATTGTGATAATTTAAATCTTGATTTGAATTTATGGATTTATTTAAATAGTTAAATATTTGAAATTTGATTTACCCCATTTGATTTAAACTAAAAATTTAATTAGATTTAAATTTGATTTGTATTTGGAATTGGATTTGATTGATTTTAAATTAAATTACGAATTATCTAAATTGGGTTTTAAATCTTTTCCTAATCCAATCCAAATGGGAATTCCCACATCCTATAAATAGGCAGGTACTCCTCTATAAATTCTATCACACAATATTTCTCCAATCCTAATCCTGTGCATCGTGTCCGTGCCCCTATTTTTCCTTTTCACTATTTTATTTACATGTACATTTCATCTTCTTCGTGTCCACACACCGGACACGAACTCGACCCCAAGGCTATGTCTCGCAGGACAACCGACACTAAAGCCAACCCTAATTCCTAAACCTAGCCCTACCAATGACACCGTAGCCATGCCGCCCGACCCGACCCCATCTTCTCCGCCACCACCTCTGCTCCCTCCCGTTCCTCGACCGCGAACTGTCCCACAGAGACCCGACTGCAGCCTCTTCTCCGCCACGCCCGCCTCCATAGACCACCACCAGCCACCCACCATCACCACCAGACTTCCAAATAATCTTGGCCAACTCCATAGACCACCACCAGCCACCCACCATCACCACCAGACTTCCAAATAATCCTGGCCAACTCCGGCAAGACCACTTCCAGCCACCCGCCATCACCACCACGGCTAGCGCCGTCTCCGGCCATACCAACCCGTCTACCACACCCGAACAACCTCCGCCACCACCGTCAACAAAAACAACCACCAACATCCACAAGAAAATCAAAAAAACCCTAACCCTAAAACTCACCTCCGCCGCCGGATCTGCCCAGCACCAACCGCCTTGACGTCGCCTCGACTCCCGTACCTACCGTGTGTCGAGCTGGCCGTAGCGCCGGCGAACGGTGCATCCGCCGCCGCCTGGACTCCCAATCGCTGCCTACTACTCCACGGTGAACGCCGTCGTCATCCGCCCGGCCATCAGCGCCGGCGCGCCTCTCCCTTCGCCGCGAACCGCTGCCCATCCTCTCCATCCGCTAAACCCTCGCCGCGCCCGGCCGCCCCTCCGACCCGTGACCGCTCCTCCGTCGATGTCGTCCACCAGCCTCCGCCGCTTCTCCTTCCCACCAGCTCCGCCGCGCTTGCCCAGCGCGCAGCATCTCCTAGCCGGCCGACCCGACACCGAGTCCCCGACTCTTTTCTCTCTTCCCCTCTTTTAATCCTTCTTCTCTCACTACACTTTTTATTAAGAATTTGGCGAAAGAAACAACAGTATCGTTTGTTTATTTTTTTATTTTTATTTTAATTTACTTTTTATGGTTAATTATTATAATTTTCTATTAGTATTATTATTATATACTTATTTTTGTTTTGCTGTTACTTATTATTGTTATTAGTTTATCATCATTATTATTATAGTATTCTTCTTTTTTTTATTATCATTATTATTATTATGATTTTTGACCCCTTTGTTTCATGAGGGAGACTACAGTATATCGGATGGTATATTTATTATTATTATTATAAATATTATCATTGTTATTATTATGACTCAATACTACTAGTTTTAAGTTTTACTGTATACCGTATATTAATATTTCACTATTTATCAAATTAATAGACTATTATTAATATATTTTCTATTAGTATTATTACTACGATGTGGTTACCAAAACCATAGTAATGATCTATTTAGCTGACCTTAAAAGATATGACCATGTATTATAAACAGATTTTTGTCCAAGACATTTTTCTAGATTTTATATTCTTCTAAAAATAATTTGATTAAAGCAATTTCCAAATTATCATATATATTTTCAAATAATTATATAAACTATTTTTTACTAAGTAAATTATAGTTTGGCCTTGAGTTAGCCTAAAAACATATTATCTTTGGTATTTTTAATATACAGCTTTTTTGCCTAGAAATTTAGTTTTAACCCTAAAAACATTTTTTTAAAATTTATTTTATCTTTAATTTTTAGCCTTTTAGAAATATTTATTTTGACTAATAGAATATATCTTTATAAATATTTTTATCGTATATATTATTTTTCCAACTCCCTTCGATTTTCCTCCAGCCCGTGACTAAGCCCACTATTCTTATCCCATTGCCAATCATGTACTACCTTATGTCCACCCTAACAAATTTGACCCTTCTGGACCCAATGGAACTGTCCGTGCCACCATCAGAGGTCATCATACGTAGTTGTTACATCGAAGTCGCGGTTCGTGCCACATTGATCATTGTATTACACCAGGCGTCCTACCAGGCAAGACACCTTGTTATTTGCTGTTTATTTATTTTAGCTCATATTTCATGCATCATTTATTTTTTTATGCAAAATAAACTGTGATACATGGCATAACCTGTTAGAACTTATTGTTCAGTTATATTTCCTGCTATGTATTATCTTTCTTACATATTAAACCTAGATTTAAGCGACCACCTTGTGTGTTGCATTCATTGGCCTTGACACGTTGTACCACGAAGTTGTGTGTCGCATGTAGAACACGGATGTGCGTGATTCGCTGGCCACCAGTACGTACAAGCCGTACGATAGGAATAACCGCTAATAGAGGTTGCATGCTAGTTTGACTTAGCGGTTATAGAGGTTTTCTGTTGTAGATACAACATAGTAGGCATTGGGTGGGAAGGACAATTCCTTAGTGTATGGGCTTCGATGCACTTTTCCTTGTGACCCGGACTCTCCGCTGGAGATACGGGGTTGATGATCCATGATTACTGACGGCCACTGACGATTCTGCGGAATGTCATGCTCTTACTGATGGGGCCTCTGGTGCCCAAGGGGGACTATACCAATCCTATTTAGCCAGGGCCCATGCGTAGGAATGATTGTTCTTAACTACATTTCACTTAGAACGGTTAGGCACCTTTATCCGTTAGGTACGAGTACTTTTGGTTTCGGTACTTGTATCTGACCGTGGCTTGGAACAATAACTTGTCGCGGATTAGTTCGTCACATCTTGTCCTTGCTTGGTTGTAGGTATGACTTACTACTTCGATGAGAAGGTATTGAACCTTGTTGGGGTCCGGATACCATATTGGATTCATAGCGTTGAAAGATACGTCACCGTGAATTAGTTTACCATCTCCTGTCCTTGTTTGGTTGGGGGGATGGTACGCTCGTTCAATAGGTGTGTATTGGACCATGTTATAATTCAATTGACTTATTTATTTGAGCAATAATTATTCAGTTTATATGGCATGATATTATGTGTCTTGTTATATCCCTCTGAGGACTTGGTTATCTCTCCAGGTGTGTGCTATTGTCTTTCGCAGGTGTTCTAGCTCTAGCCGTGTTCATCGCTATTTTTTCGAGGATGATTGCACCTAGATCGTCTTCGCTTCGCTCGCCAAAAATCATTTCCTTTCTCATGTATTTTTCCTTTACTTGTTGGTAGTAGATTTGTCTCCGCCCAACATATTGTATCAAGACAATTCATTACCAATATATGATATCTTTTATTCATTTATTTTGTGTGGATGAGATTAGTTATGATTCTACTGTATTTTATAGCTTATGTATCCATATGAGGCCTATGTACTTCGTATGAATACAACTGGCATGTCTACGTTCATAGTCCTACGTATTTTGGGACTGGGGCGTTACAGATACGAATATCTACCGTACACGACTTTAGAGATAGCTAGTCAATAAGTCGTGCCCCTAGCAACATGTCTCAAACCGTGTAGTGTGAGTGTCACAGCCAAAGGAAGATATAAGGATATCCCCCAACAAGAAGGTAGTCCGCTAACACTAAGTCAACATACATAAAATAAAGTAACGACTAATAAAGTCGCTTGCACCTAAGTGTGGCTTGGACGCGCAGTTTATAACAAATAAAAATAACAAATACGAAACAAGTAAATAAATTCTGAAAATAAATAATATGACAGTTAATTAGCAAGGTATACTTGCCTGGAGGTCGCCTGGTGAGCTGCAATAATCAAGGTTGCATGAAATCTGACTTCTGTGTTACAACTACACAAAGGGCTTCTAGTGATGTTATATGTTGTTCCATTGGTCTAGAGCAGTGGATCAGCTAGGGTCGATATAAGGAAGTACGGAAGTGGTGAGGGAATAGGAAAAGGGAGATTTGTCATGGATTGACGGATAATTTGGGTAAATAATATATATGATTTTAGAAAATTCTTTTATAATGCTTGAATGCTATATTTTATTGTCCCAAATTATAGTAAAATCATTTTAGGTCAAAAACTTAATTTACTTAGTAAATATTTCGTATACTACTTAAAAATATATTTGATAACTTGGAAATTCATTTTTTTATTAGTCACAATACTTTCTAGGAATTTATTGGATATAAACACATATGTATATATATAAAATATATTGAGAGTCAATAACTAAATAAAGATACTAATTAATAATGATAATATTATATTATTCTTCAAAATATATATACATGCGTACTGTTGAAATACTTATAGTATATAATACTCACAACAGTACAATATACCAAAAAATTTATTTTTATAATAATAATAATAATAATGATAATTAATAGATAATAATAGTAATAATAATCTTAATAATAATACTAATAACAATAATAGTAATAATAATAATAATAATAATAATAATAATAATAATAATAATAATGATAATAATAATAATAATAATAATAATAATAATAAAATTTTATTAAAAATAAAATGGAACATAACCAAACAAACAGCATCTACTACCAAAATAATGTATATCTCAATGGTAACTTATAATAAATAAATAAAATATAAAATATAAAAAAATAACACAGAACCTTATACTATGTTCTCTCCACGTAGGGAGAGAACTTCCTCATCTTTTTTTGTTCTCAAAAAAAAAAGAAAATGGGGAAAAAGAGAAAGGGAGCGGAGAGAACGGAGATTAGGCGGAGGGGACGGAGTAGAGGCCGGCGGGCGTGCTGGCCGCGGGGGACGCGAGGGAAAACATGGGGCTCGGGCACGACGGGTTACCAGCGGTGCGCGCCGCTGGACGAGGCTCACCGCGGCTGGGGCATAGTTTGCCGGCGCTGCCTGGGTCGGGGCGGCGGAGGTGACATCGGGAAGGGGTTCCGCGGTGAGGAAGCACGGCGGAGATGGGGGAGAGGACACACGGCGCTCGAGGGTGGAGGAGGCGGACGCTGTACGCCTGCGGAGGAGGCGGACGCGCTCGCGTCGGCACGATCGACGCAGCGGCGGAGGGGGTTGGGTGCGGACTCGGTAAGGGGATTCAGTGGCCGGGATGATGACCTAGTCACCGACTATGGGCGGTGGCGCGTATGGGTGGCCGGAGTTCGAAGGCGGACGGGGTCAGGAGTGGCGTTCTCGATGGAGGCACGACCGGCGAAGAGGTAACGGAGTACCGGGACGAGGCCGAGGGAATCCGATTAGGGACTGCACGGCGCGGACGCAGACGGGCTTGCGTCGGCGGCCGTGGCTTTGGGTAAGGATTTTCCTCCTTCTTCTATTTCTTGTAATGGGGATGGTAATATTGGTTGTTTGGGGTTGCCGTGGAGTCGGCCGGCGAGGATGGCCAGAGTGGGGTCGACTATGGTTGTGAACGGCTGTGTGATTCTGTTGAGGGGGTGGTGATGAGTGTTGTGGTGGTGGGTTTAGTAGCGGTGGTGGCAGTGGCAGGGTTCGTGGTGGTTATGGCCGTGGTGCGGCAGGTCTGGCGAAGGTGGTGATGATGGATTTTGGGGGTGGTGGCTGTGGCGGATTCCGGAGAGATGTGGTCCAGGCGGGGGTGATGGAGCCGTGGAGACAGGGATCTGCGGTCGACGGTCTGGCTTGGTTGTTCGGGGTTTTTGGGGCTTGTTGGGGATGGTAGGACGGTGGTTGTCACCGGATTGGGGTTGAGCTGGTGATGACAGCAGGACGTGGCTGGGATAGGTCAGATTTGAATATCTTGTCGGAATTGTCGACACAGAAAAATATTAAATGTAAATGTAAGAAGTGTGGAATAAGAGAGTCACCGGGGTCGGACCCGAGGCCGTCACGGCTGACACGGAAGGAATTGGACACAGACACGATGCACGCACCTCGATGGAGAAATTTATGGAGTAATTTATGGATGTGAGGAATTATGGAGGAGTACCTGCCTATTTATAGGATATGGGAATTCCCAGTTGGATAATGATTAGGAATATTTAAAACCAAATTAGATAATACCATATTAATTTAAATAGATTTAAAGCGAATTCAATCCAAATTCGAATCAGATTTAAATCTAGGTATTTCTATCTTTACATTAAAAATAGAATCCATAAAATAAATTCATATCATAATAACTAATCTAAATATCAATCAGAAATATTTTTATGAAAACTAAAATTATAATAATAATAAATTTCCAAAATTCATAATAAATGTTTAAGTATTAATAGGAAATAATTTCAAGCTACATTTTAAATTAAATAGCATAACAATTTCGATGATGAGAATTAATATTTTAAATAGCAGTAGGAAACATCTTTAAAATACACTTTAATAATTTAGATAAACAATTTCGAAAATAAACATAAATATTTAAATATTAAAAATACCTTCTTGCTAAATAATTTATTATAAATAAAAAAAATTAATTTTGAAAATATACATGAAATAATTTTCATGTGCTTTACACAAATAAAATATTCACATAAATCTAGTTTTCTAATTTACCACTATTAAAATAAGATAGTATTTTATAAATAATTAAAATAATAAGTTTTGCCAACCTCGATAATACTTTTTATCACTTTAAGAAAAATAATTATTATATATATTATTTTGAAACCACAACTGAAAATAAAATCAAAAATTATTTTTCTAAAAATATGTACCTCGCACATATTCGCATTCGACGAAAAAACGTAAATTCTCGCACGACGTACAATACGACTATGCGATGTATAAATACAAAAAAATCAGTACCAAAAAAAATATAGTAGAAATTTAGGGGTTTTACATCCTACCCAACTCACAAGAATTTCGTCCTCGAAATTAAAAATAAGTAGGGGGTTGAGAGGGTACAAGGGTATATCAATGAGGAACAATCAAATCACGACGTTCAAAACATGCACTAGAAAATCGTGACTTTGATAACTACGGAGATAAATCACGAATTTAATTTAGGGAGTGAATGATGGTCGCGACAATGAATCTAGAGTCAAGGGAAAGGACAAGTAACTCGAGATGGGGATATAGTCCCATCGGTTGGTCGGTGGCTAACTATTTTAGCAATAGTTGGGGGGATAACTAAAGGTGATACCTTGGGTCTATCTATTAGGTATGAGTCTTCGTATAAATAAGTGAAAGATGAGAACCAATATGAGTCCAAAGAAGTTGTTTTCAAATATCAATATGTGGTTCAAAGGCGATGGAGTAATTCAAAAAGAATTGCCAAGGCTGTCACGGATGGGGCCCTAGAGGACAAGTTTAACTATGTTCCCATTCACGTATAACGATAGATAAAAGCGAACCAAAGTGCAATAGGTTGATCAGACCATCATGCACCGGTTCTGATTAGACCATATGTTAGTGGGTGTGCACCCAATAAAACATGTCATGATCAAGCTCGATAAAGGAATAAGCTTACAAAACTTAAGCTAAACTAGCAGCATAGGATAGTCAAAATTAGTAAAAACATGGGCAAGATTAAAATTGAAAGAAGTGGGACTAGTTCAAACTTATTAAGAATCTAGTCATGTCCTAGGTTGGTGCCTATACAGTTGGCCTAGGGTTTACTTGTCTAAGGCTTGGTTAAGGCCATAAGGAAGGTTAGGTCGTAAGGCGTTCTACCCAACTTACAAGAATTAAACTAGTAGGGTGATGGGACAATGGGTCATGTCCACCTAGTATGGGTTACCTTATTAATCTCTATCAAGCATGAAAGAAGGGCACGAATCACGATAGAAGGAATCAAGTAAGATGTAACTCGAGGAGTCAAACGAGAAGGCGGTCAAGTATGTGGATGAGATCCTAGACTCTAATCCTATATGCAGGTTTGCTTGGTACGGTAAAGTAACCAAACAATTTATCTAGACCTGCATGGGCCACCACAAAAACATGTAACGCCCCAATCCCAAAATACGTAGGACTAAGTATGTAGACATGCCAGCTATAAACATACGATGTACATGGGCCTTGTATGTATACATAAGCTGTAAAATGCAGTAATCCAAGACAAACTAAATCTCATCCATAATGAAAAGAATAATAATATAAAAATCAACTTGAATATTTATGATACAATCGTTGGGCGGAGACAAAGTCCACTACAAGCTATCTCAATAAAAGAAATGTACAAGAATCGATCCATAAAATGGCAAGACGAACCAAGCGCAATCGTCTTTGAAGGAATGGAGAAGACCACGGCCTTGGCTAGAACACCTGCAGTGAATCATGAAAGTACACACCGGGGGAAGAACCAGGTCCTCAGACGGACGTAGCAAGATACATGAAGAACAAGCTAATATGAACTGTTAGAATAATAAAATAAAAGACTATCCTAGACACAAATATGCAAAGAAATTCTAACCGCCTAATGTGCAATTTAGAGGACAACTTTTATGCGCATGGGTAGGATTTTAGGCTATGTGTACGTAACTGGCATCCAGTCATCTGTATCCAGCCGTAACGTCCAAAACGTCAGAGGGTATCTGCAAATAAATTGCCACAGTTCCATCCGGAGACTGCGGTTTACCTGTTTGGATTCCTATACGCACTAGCGACTATCCTCCCCTAATATTTCCCACACTGTTCAAGTCATGTCCATGGCTCTTCCTGTTTTGTAACTGCTGGAGTCTCTAAAATCCTAGTCATTGCAGATACGAATATCTACCGTCACACGACTTTAGAGATAGCTAGTCAATAAGTCGTGCCCCTAGCAACATGTCTCAAACCATATAATGTGAGTGTCACAGCCAAAGGAAGATACAAGGATATCCCCCATCAAGAAGGTAGTCCGCTAATACTAAGTCAACATGCATAAAATAAAGTAATGACTAATAAAGTCGCTTGCACCCAAGTGTGGCTTGGACGCGCAGTTTATAACAAATAAAAATAACAAATACGAAACAAGTAAATAAATGCTGAAAATAAATAATATGACAGTTAATTAGCAAGGTATACTCGCTTGGAGGTCGCCTGGTGAGCTGCAATAATCAAGGTTGCATGAAATCTGACTTCTGTGTTACAACTACACAAAGGGATTCTAGTGATGTCATATGTTGTTCCATTGGTCTAGAGCAGTGGATCAGCTAGGGTCGTTATAAGGAAGTACGGAAGTGGTGAGGGAATAGGAAAAGGGAGATTTGCCATGGATGGGAGGATAATCGAAGAATTTGGATAAATAATATATATGATTTTAGAAAATTCTTTATAATGCTTGAATGCTATATTTTATTATCCCAAATTATAGTAAAATCATTTTAGGTCAAAAACTTAATTTACTTAGTAAATATTTCGTATACTACTTAAAAATATATTTGATAACTTGGAAATTCATTTTTTTATTAGTCACAATATTTTCTAGGAATTTATTGGATATAAACACATATGTATATATATAAAATAAATTGAGAGTCAATAACCAAATAAAGATACTAATTAATAATGATAATATTATATTATTCTTCAAAATATATAGACATGCGTACTGTTGAAATACTTATAGTATATAATACTCACAACAGTACAATATACCAAAAAAATTATTTTTATAATAATAATAATAATGATAATTAATAGATAATAACAGTAATAATAATCTTAATAATAATACTAATAACAATAATAGTAATAATAATGATAATAATATTAATAATAATAATAATAATAATGATAATAATCATAATCATAATAAAATTTTATTAAAAATAAAATGGAACAGAACTAAACAAACAACATCTACTACCAAAATAATGTATATCTCAATGGTAACTTATAATAAATAAATAAAATAAAAAATAAAAAATAAAAAATAAAATAAAAAAATAACACAAAACCTTATACTCTGTTCTCTCCTCGTAGGGAGAGAACTTCCTCATTTTTTTTTGTTCTCAAAAAAAAAAGAAAATGGGGAAAAAGAGAAAGGGAGCGGAGATTAGGCGGAGGGGGCGGAGTAGAGGCCGACGGGCGTGCTGGCCGCGGCGAACGCGGGGGAAAACTTGGGGCTCGGGCACGGAGGGTTACCAGCGGTGCGCGCCGCTGGACGAGGCTCTCCGTGGCTGGGGCATAGTTCGCCGGCGCTGCCTTTGTCGGGGCGGTGGAGGTGAGATCAGAAAGGGGTTCCGCGGTGAGGAAGCACGACGGAGATGGGGGAGAGGACGCACAGCGCTCGAGGGTGGAGGAGGTGGACGCGCTCGCATCGGTGCGGTCGACGCAGCGGCGGAGGGGGTTGGGCGCGGACTCGGTGAGGGGATTCGGTGGCCGGGACGATGACCTAGCCACCGACTGTGGGCGGTGGCGCGCATGGGTGGCCGGAGATCGAAGGCGGACGGGGTCAGGAGCGACGTTCTCGATGGAGGCGCGACCGGCGGAGAGGTGACAGGGTCCCGGGACGAGGCCGAGGGAATCCGATTGGGGACTGCATGGCACGGACGCGGACGGGCTTGCGCCGACGACGGCGGCTTTGGGTAAGGGTTTTCCTCATTCTTCTATTTTTTGTGATGGGGATGGTGCTGTTGGTTGTTTGGGGTTGTCGTGGAGTCGGCCGGCGAGGATGGCCGAAGTGGGGTCGACTATGGTTGTGAAGGGCTGTGTGATTCTGTTGAGGGGGTGGTAATGAGTGTTGTGGGTGGTGGGTTTGGTAGAGGTGGTGGCAGTGGCGGGGTTCATGGTGGTTTTGGCCATGGTGCGGCAGGCCTGGCGAAGGTGGTGATGATGGATTTTGGGGGTGGTGGCTGTGGCGGATTCCAGGGAGATGTGGTCCAGGCGGGGGTGATGGAGCCGTGGAGACAGGGATCTGCGACCGACGGTCTGGCTTGGTTGGTCGGGGTTTTTGGGTCTTGTTGGGGATGGTGGGATGGTGGTTGTCACCGGGTTGGGGTTGAGCGGGTGATGACAGCAGGACGTGGCTGGGATAGGTCAGATTTGAATATATTGTCGGAATTGTAGACACAGAAAAATAATAAATGTAAATGTAAGAAGTGTGGAATAAGAGAGTCACCGGGGTCGGACCCGAGGCCGTAACGGCTGACACGGAAGGAATTGGACAGACACGATGCACGCACCTCGGTGGAGAAATTTATGGTGTAATTTGTTGATGTGAGGAATTATGGAGGAGTACCTGCCCATTTATAGGATATGGAATTCCCAGTTGGATAATGATTAGGAATATTTAAAACCCAATTAGATAATACCATATTAATTTAAATAGATTTAAAGCTAATTCAATCCAAATCTGAATCATATTTAAATCTAGGTATTTCTATCTTTACATTAAAAATAGAATCCATAAAATAAATTCATATCATAATAATTAATCTAAATATCAATCAGAAATATTTTTATGTAAACTAAAATTATAATAATAATAAATTTCTAAAATTCATAATAAATATTTAAGTATTAATAGGAAATAATTTCAAGCTACATTTTAAATTAAATAGCAGAACAATTTCGAAGATGAGAATTAATATTTTAAATTGGAATAGGAAACATCTTTAAATTACACTTTAATAATTTAGGTAAACAATTTCGAAAATAAACATAAATATTAAAATATTAAAAATACCTTCTTGCTAAATAATTTTTTATAAATAATAATAAAATTAATTTTGAAAATATACATGAAATAATTTAAATGTGCTTTACACGAATAAAATATTCACATAAATCTAGTTTTCTAATTTACCACTATTAAAATAAGATAGTATTTTATAAATAATTAAAATAATAAGTTTTGCCAACCTCGATAATACTTTTTATCACTTTAAGAAAAATAATTATTATATATATTATTTTAAAACCATCACCGAAAATAAAATCAAAAATTATTTTTCTAAAAATATGTACCTCGCACATATTCGCATTCGACGAAAAAAACGTAAATTCCCGCGCGACGTACAATACGACTATGCGATGTATAAATACAAAAAAAATTAGTACCAAAAAAATATATATAGTAGAAATTTAGGGGTTTTACAACGATCCACCTCCAAGCCCGCAAACCTGGCATAACTGCGCCCCTTACAGCTACTCTGCGTAAGGACACAATTAGCCTCTCTACACAGGAAGAACAGATGATAATCCGACTGCCAAGGTCTGGCCAAGCGCCAAGACCCACGACAGAGCCACTGTCAATCAAGCTGCCTAAAGCTAGCCAGCAACAAACAGAGGAGCTCAATCCCTCTGTCACGCCGATGACAATTCGTCTTCCTAGAATGAATTGGCAGCCGAGCGCTAAGCCAGGGACTGCTAGCCAGCCAACAACTCCCCGCCCAGCACCAAGTACCAAACTGGCGGTAGCTAGTACGCCAACGACTCCACGTTCTGCTCCACCCATGGAGCCCCTGATGATTAAGCTGCCCAAATCATCCTCACAGTCTTCATTGACATTGGGGGTGGTTGAAGAAGAGCCAGAGTTGGCCAAGTATGTGGTTGCTCACACCGATGTTCCATCCACAGATGATGTAATCCTACTAGAAAAGATACCTTACTTCATCAATAAAGGGTTATCTTTGAATTATCTCGAGCTTAATAAGCTTTGTACAATGTATGCTATGGAACACGGTATAGGCACTCACCTGCACACACAGGTAACAAATGTCTACACCACAAACCAACTTACTCCAGTGTAAGACGCTTACCGCATAATCGAGGGAAAGGATCATCCAATCATCTTCGGCCGAAAGAATGATCCACAACCTTTTAGGGTAGAAGAGATTGATCTCGAACCCGACATCGGAAGATTGCCCCTCTATTTGTATAGTTCCCAATCCAAGTACCTCATGCAAAAACAATGGCATGATCGGGAAACTACACCAGGCTTAAACTACGGCACTGGACGACGGTTACCTCTACAGTCGCCGGTCCCGGCTGGAAAACCACGAGACTATTACAACAAAACCAGATGTGGGCTCGGTTATGTTATGCCGACAACGACCCCTGAAAGCTCAGACGAGGAAAGCGACTGGCACTCACACTCAACCGGATCACCCACTTCCGATTCAGATGTCAGCATCGGGGACATATTCAGGCAAGTCTGGTCCGTCAATATGGCATTTGTCGATGCCTACGAAGAAGATGAAGACATTCCTGAACTTCTTGAGTTAGAGACGTGGGCACAACAACTAGATACGCAGTGGGAGAAGCGGTTCGAACAAAGAAAGCCTCCCACCGAGGATGAGGTTGTACAAGTCGATCTCGGTGATGAGTCCTCTCCAAAGCCCATCTTCGTCAGCAAGAATCTGACGGACGAAGAGCGAGAATCACTACTACAACTCGTCAGAGAATACATCGACGTGTTCTCCTGGAGCTACGAAGATATGCCAGGACTGAACCCCGAGGTTGCACTTCACAAGCTCAACATCCGTCCGGACGCAAAATCGGTCAAGCAACAGCAACGACGGTTTCGCCCCAACGTCATGAATGCCATTGAATCTGAGGTCAAAAAACTGATAACCAGTGGTTTCATCTGCGAGGAAAAACATCCAGATTAGGTCGCCAACATAGTACCAGTCCTCAAGAAAAGTAGAAAGATTCGAATCTGTATCGACTTTCGCAATCTGAATGAGGCGTGTCCAAAGGATGAGTTCTCTCTCCCTATCATAGACATCATGATCGACAACACCTGTGTCTTTGAGCGTATGTCATTTATAGATGGTTTTTTGGGGTACAACTAAATCAAGATGTTCCCTGATGACGAAAAGCATACATCATTCCGAACACCAATTGGCACATACTGCTACACAGTCATGCCTTTCGGTTTAAAGAATGCTGGCACCACCTATCAAAGAGCTATGAGCCTTATCTTCAGAGACCATCTGCGCAAGATAGTGGATTGCTACGTCGACGACATCGTCGTCAAAAGCCGCTCTAAGGAAGATCATCTGCATGATCTGAGGACAGTGTTCAACCTGATGCGAGCGCACAATTTGAAAATGAATCCCACAAAATCCTTCTTGGACGTATCCAGCGGGAAGTTATTAGGTTTCATCATTACCTCCCAAGGTATCCATGTAGACCATGAGAAGATGAAGGCAATCATGGAGATGGGTCTCCCGAGAAATCTCCGTGAACTCCGAGGCCTTCAAGGGAGACTAGCCTACATCAGGAGGTTTATCTCCAACCTCTCTGGACGATGTCAGCCATTCACCCACCTCATGAAGAAAGGCGTTTCATTCGTATGGGATGAAGAATGCCAGTGCGCCTTCGACAGCATCAAAGAATATCTGACGAACCCTCCAGTCCTGGTAGCCCAGGTTGCTGGAAGACCATTCCTGCTCTATGTACGAGCAATGGAACATTCTCTCGGTTCTCTGTTAGCACAAAACAACGAGGTAGGCTATGAGAAAGCTATATATTACCTCAGCCGAATGATGATGGGACTAGAGCATCGATACACTGCCGTAGAGAAAGAGTGCCTTGCTCTGGTTTTTGCCATTCAGAAGACGCGACACTACGTCACGGGACAAAACCATCTATTTTATATCAAAAGTCAACCCCCTCAGGGTCCTCATGACTAAACCAGGTGCACTCAGCTCTCGCCTCGATACCTGGGCAATTTTATTGTCTCCCTACCACATGATCTTCGTCCCGCAGAAGGCTGTTAAAGGTCAAGCTCTGGCAGACTTTTTAGAAGCTCATCCAGGTTCGGAGTCAACCAAAATAGACGAAGAGATTTCAGACGAGGTCGCTAATTCAAATATGGCCTCCCATGATACCATATGGCGGATGTTCTTCGACGACGCTTCTAGAACTGCGCCCAAAGGCAACATCGTCGCTGGAGTCGGAGTGGTGCTGATTTCTTCCACCGGGCTGGTGATCAATCGAGCTTATTCCATCATGGAACCCTGTTCAAACAATATGGCCGAGTACAATGCTTTGGTTATTGGCCTTCGACTTGCAAAAGAGCTGGGGGTAGAGCACCTAGAAGCATACGGCGATTTGCAGCTAATCGTCAACCAGATCCGGGGCTCATACGAAGTGCGTCATGAAGACATGATCCCCTATCACCAAATAGCGATTGACATCATCTCGTCCTTGGGAGGGTTCTTCATAGAGCACGTTCCCAGGCTCCAGAACATTGAAGCCGATGCCCTAGCAGGTCTGGCGGCTTCCCTGGTAGTACCGAATCATGCTCATCATCTGGTTGACATCATAGACCGTGAGTTGGTCTGTCCCAAGAATAATATTCAATGTGTTGAGAGTTACTCCGTCCCGACAGTCGACGAAGCACCAGACTGGAGACAACCATTCATTGACTTTGTAGTCTACGATATCCTGCCAGAGAATCCGAAGGAAGCCAATTCTATTAGAAGACGTTCCCTCAGATTCTTCTACGATACAGAGACGGAAATGCTATATCGGCGATCATACGATGGATTACTGCTTTGATGTCTGTCAAATACAGAAGCCAAAGAAGCCATGCGTGAAGCTCATGATGGCATCTGTGGGGTCCATCAGCCTGGCCCAAAATTACAGGATCGCCTTCGACGAATGGGCTATTATTGGCCCACGATGGTTACAGATGCAATAGACTATGCACGAAAATGCAAAGCCTGTCAAGTCCACGTATATTTTATTCACCAACCATCCGAGTTTCTACATCCGACGGTGGCATCCTAGCCATTCGAAGCATGGGAAATGGATATCATTGGTTCGATCACTCCACCTTCGTCCAGAGGACATTGCTTCATACTCGCAATCACAGATTACTTCTCCAAGTGGGCGGAGGCTATTCCGCTGGCAGAAGTCAAGACTTCAAACGTGATCAGCTTCCTCAAGCATCACGTTATTTATCGCTTTGGACTGCCCCGAAGGATCATCCACGATAATGGTCCGCAGTTCGTAAGCCATGCCTTCTATCAGTTTTGCGACAAATACCGAATCCAAAATATTGCTTCAACACCATACAACCCGGCGGCTAATGGTCTAGCTGAAGCATTCTACAAAACAATTATCAAGCTTCTCAAGAAGTTCGTGTCATCAAACAAACGCGACTGGAATGAAAAGCTCGGCGAATGCTTGTGGGCATACCGTACTACAGTACGGACGGCCACTGGGAACACACCATTCTCTCTGGTATATGGAAGTGAGGCAGTTCTCCCACTGGAAACTCAAATCCCCTTGCTCCGCGTCGTCCTCACCTATCGGTTGACAACAGATGATAATCACCATCGCCGACTGTAAGAGTTTGAGGCCCTAGATGAGAAGCGCTTGTTAGCTCAACAGCAAATCGAGCTGTACCAAGCACATATCTCCGGAGCCTTCAACAAAAAGGTTAAATTCAGAACATTCCAAGTGGGTGATCTCGTTATGGCAGTTCGGAGGCCGATGGTTATGACTCACAAAACCGCAGACAAGTTCCAGCCAAATTGGGAAGGCCCGTTCATCATCGATGCTGTATTCTCCAATGGAGCTTACCGTCTCACAAAATAAAATGGAGACTTACTCATGTTGTCCATCAACGACAAGTTCCTAAAGAAGTATTACGTCTAAAACAAATTTCTAAAATGATTAGTTATGTACCCTGTGGTACCGCTGAACTCACATTCTGACTACAAATTTCCAAGATGATGAGTTATGTGCCCTGTGGTACCGCTGAACTCACATTCCGACTACAAATTCCCTAAATTGTCGAGTTACATACCTTCTGGTACCGCTGAACTCACATCCCGACTACAAATCTGCCAAAGTGATGGGTTATGTACCCCTAGTACCGCTGAACTCACATCCCGACTACAAATCTACCAAAGTAATGGGTTATGTACCCGCAAGTACCGCTGAACTTACACTCTGGTCACTACGGATAAATCTATATCGCATCTTTTAGGTAGTTAGTCATGTATGATCATACCTCTGAACTTTCCTCCTAAAAGAGCTCCCTCCTCATGATCCAATACCCGCACTCTCAGTGCACAAAAAGGGTAACATATCCACAGATTCTCCGAAACAACTACGTCGATGCTACCTCTAAGTTATTTCCCTTCCATCAAAAATAAACCGCCCCTCACATAGAATATTCACGTCCTTATTACCTCTGAGTTGTTCTATGTACCCTTCATGGAGCCCACTCCTGCCATGTCCTCATTACCTCTGAGTGGAAAGGCTCCATCGAAGAAACCCTCTTATTTACCATGTCCTCATTACCTCTGAGTAAGTATGTTGGTTCTCTCTCGACTTATTATTCGTACCAAAAAAAAACCCTCAGGGTACGCCAAGGATAATAGGTCCACAAAAAGTCTCCCATTGGGGCAACTACTACAAGCAAAGAATAGAGCGAATGTATTCCGATCATTCAAAATCGGTTACATTCACATGACTACATCTCATGAGCAAGCCAGAAAAGTTCTCTATCACTTCATTCAGACAAGAAGGAAGAATATTACATTGATGTCCAAAAGAAGAAAAACATAAACTACAGCTAAAGACAGACAAAAATATCAAGACAAAAGACGGACATTTATGAGAGCCCACGAATCCTAGTTACGGGGGCGCATATACCAATCCCTCAACCATTTTTCATATGAAGGATCTATTTGAGCAAAATCCTCGTCCAGAGTAGGAGGGTCAGAACTCCCAGTACTACCGCCGTCAGACTGGGGCTCCTCCTTTACAGCAATAGACGCCAGCTCTCCTTTCTGTTCCTCCGTTGTTGGTATTACCTCTTCCTTAACAAACGATGACTCTTGTTTGAGAGGAGACAGCAGCTCTTTCTTCACAATGATCTTAGCCTTCGACAGGGATGCTACAAGAATCAAAGATAAAAAGAAACAAAGTTAGATAGCCAGAGCCTTATGTGGCCCAATCCAGACGAGCTTAGGCGGTCCTGTTTAAGGGGGGGCTTCATGCGGTTCAGAGAGACTTATGCGGCTCTGTGCGATAGGTCATTATGCTGTTCAGTTTGAGAAGTGCCTGTACGGCTATTAGACAAACCCCCATGCGGCTCGGACATGGGGTATACCCCCATGCGGCTCGGACGTGGGACATACATGTGGCCCATATAATTTGAACAGTTCGATGAAGATGAGGGACGCATTAAAAGCTTGTGCATAAAGTATGCAAAAGAGTGTCAAGACCCGCACCCTAGAGTAAGGGCACGAGAAGTGGGTACGTCCAGCCTACGCCGCAGTGTCGGTGGTATAATGCTATCCTAGGTCACAACATCTAACAATATAATTCTAAGTAGTTTATACTCTCCGAATGGGGGTGACATAGCAGAATGTAAACTCAATCACAACTAAGGAAGAAGAAGCACGATATGATATAGAACTCAAAAAAATATAGATGATTAGAAGAGTCTAAGATAACATCTCAGCAACATCCAGAAATACAAGTCTCAACTACTGAATATGAAAGAATATATACAATCCAGATCTCAAAGACAGAAATAAAGTCTAACTAAACTAGTCTCAAGACAACATAAGTAAGATAAAGCCTAACTAAGCTAGTCTAGGCAGTAGGGGTAAAGTCATCAGCTAGAGCTGGGTCCTCCTGAGAGTCCAGCTCACAAGTGTCGTCTAGGGCTACCCCATAGAAGGTATCCACACAGGCCTCCTCGTCGTCATCTGTAATATTTTCAACAGGTCCAGTCAAGACAGAAGCGAGCACAAATACATCTCAACAGATCATAGCAGGTTAGAAAATATAAACATGCAGTAGAGTAAGATACATGAAACTGAAAGGAAGTACATGATGTAAAAGAAGAGAACTATATGTAAATAGCTACTGTATATAAAGAACTAATAGTGGCTAGTGATGTAGAGTACAGGATAGCACATGTGAACAGGACAGATTAGCACATAATCTACACTAAGGAGTTTCACATGATCTATACTACTATAGAATTTGTTCACATGACTATTAGCACTCCCCCGTTCCCCAATCAATACACAAGGATCTAAGCAGGTTATGTTATTATACATGATATCACATGAAGGCCCATGAATGGGTGCACATGATAGTATACATGAGCGCCCTGTGAACATGAGATTACATAATTTACCAGAGTGTACATGTATGGTGAAAGCACAGGAGTACATGATAAAAGTGAAACACACATGCCACAATGTACCCGATGCTCCCGAGGGGGATAACATCGCATGAACAGATCCATATAGTAATAATCCGTGATAATATCGTGACAGCATCAAGTAAAGTAATCTAAAGTAGGAATATAATTCTAACAAGTTATAAAATGATCAGAGAATGTACTCGTCTGCTATCTGAGTGTCCGGATGAAATGTACTGTCCGAGGAGAGGTGTCTGGCTCCTAATCAGAACAACACAAGTCACAACAAGTCTAAAATGATAACAAGATGTAATTTAATGCATTCTAAATGAATCTAGGTCAATCTAGGCCAAAGTCAACTCTTGGTCAACTCTGGTAAACCCTAGAAGTCAATTTAGGTCAACTATGGTCAAACTAGGTCAACTAAGTCATTCTAGGTCTAACTAGTCCATATTAGTCTATATTAGATCTAAACAAGCCTATACTAGCTAGTACACACCACTACAAGACTATGCAAGCCTGAACCAAGCCTATCCCAACTATATCACAATATCACAATATAGCTATATGCTATATAACTAGCATACATTCATTCATGTCTAACTTATTTATCACTATACATATATATATATATATATATATATATATATAAATATATATATATATATATATATATATATATATATATATATATATATATATATATATATATATATATATATATATATATACATACACATCACATAGATATATAAATACATATTTTATATACTTGACATTAGGTTATAGTTTATATTCATTAGGAACCATCATATATATATATATATATATATATATATATATATATATATATATATATATATATATATATATATATTTTTTTTTTTTTAAGAAAAACCCCCTCTTTTTATAAACAAGGCTCCAAAAGCTGAAGCCAGACACGTATACAAGATAAAAGTATACCAAAAGGAAAGACAGGGGAAAAGGCGGGCGCAACCGCCAAAACTAAAAGAAAAATGGAAGCCCGAAAGCCGCAGATCTGTGGGAGCAAAGGGAGCTCCTTTTGCGGCATTGCCGGTGAATATCCTTGATCAGCTGGTCGGCAGAGTATTGGTGTCCTTCGTATCTAGCTTTGTTGCGGTTCTTCCAAATTACCCAGGTGGCGGCCGCTGCAACGATCTGGTGGCCGTGGGAAGCGACTCCCCAGTGGGCCAGAAGATCGATAAAGCGCCCGTCTTCTAGAGAGGTGTTGTAGTTGTGATGGAGGGTGCTCCAAATTTTTTTAGGGAGGCTTCCTTCCCTGAAGATGTGGTCGATAGTTTCTGTCTGACGTTCGATGCAGCAATTACAGGCAGACGCCAGGCTAAAACCGATGGATGTGAGGTTGTCGTCAGTTGGCAGTTTCTTTCTCATGACTCTCCATAGGAGAAAGGACCATTTCTTAGGGATGCAAGAGTGCCAGTAACACGCAATGAAAAGGTCTGGGCCGTTGTTTTGGATCGTGAGTCTAGCCGATCTCACAGAGAATGCTCCTGAAGCTGCCAGCGACCACCTCAGCTTGTCGGCGTCGGTCCCGATGGTAATTCTGAATTGGCGAATGCTGTCAACTGTTTCGTTGCCTGACCAATCACGGATCCTGTCCCAATTCCAATCGTTGTTGGTAGGATTCTACAGGTCTTTAACTTAGTGTTTCTAGTGGAATCAGTAATATTCGGGATAAGGTTGTCGCCAATCCACCTTTCCAGGAAAGGGTTGGACTCGTCAGTACCCAGATGGAGTCTGATCGCGGGCTCAGACAAGTTACGGCCACGAAGAATACGTCGCCAAGCCGCGGAAGATCTGCAGTTAGCTGTGGCCGTCGCTGGATGGATGTGTTTGAAGTACCTGGCCTTCATGAACTTGGTCCACAGGTTGTGGCTTGTACGTAATTTTCACCACAGTTTCATAGAGAAAGCTTTGACGATGTGATCGAGTTTGGTGAATCCTAGCCCACCGTTCGCGATCGGGGATGCCATAGTATCCCAACTGGCCCAGTGGTGTTTGTCTTGCCCCTTGTTGTGTCCCCAGAAGAAGTTGTAAAACATCTGCTCAATAGACGTGATAACCTTCTTGGTTGGGGCGCAGGCCGCAAGGGTGTGGATGGGGACAGAGTTGAGCACATATTTGATAAGGATAATTTTCCCTCCTGGGGATAGGGTTGCGTTATGCCAACCAACAATCTTGTTCCTGATTTTGGTGATCAAATTCTCGAAGATGCTGGCGTTAGATTTCCCGTACACCAGGAGGCAGCCGAGATAGCTGAAAGGAGGATGAGCCACCGCTATGGAAGTGAGGTTGGTGAGTCTGGTCGCATTCTCAATTTTGATATTGTGGTGGGCGTAGATTACGCTTTTGGAAAGGTTGACCTTCTAGCCTGAGCATCTGGAGTACCGCTCCAGGGTGTTGTGAACCACCTCCATCGATCCGACGTCCCCGGATGAGAAGATGAGAAGATCGTCGGCAAAAGCCAGGTGGGTGATGGTGGGGCATCCGCTGGCAGTGTGGTATTGCAGGAAGTTTAGGGTGTTGACCATGTTATTTAGGTTTCTGCTCAGGGCGTCGGCAGCAATGATGAAGATCGTGGACGAAAGAGGGTCGCCCTGTCTGACTCCTCGGCTAGATTTGAAAAATCCTTCTGATTGGCCGTTGATAACTGTGGAGAACCAAGAGTTGCTGATGGATCTCCACACGATGTTGGTCCAGTTCTCTGAGAATCCGAAAGCTCTGAAGACCCAGATCATGAATTGCCAATCGAGTCTATCGTATGCTTTTTCCATGTCAATTTTGATGGCGATGTTGTCCCCTTTCGTCGGGAATTTCATGCAGGTAATAAGTTCTTGGGCCAGCATGATGTTGTCTTGGATGGTTCTTCCGCGCACGAACCCGCTTTGCTCCTCCGAGATGATTTTGGGGAGGGTATCTGCCATTCTGGTAGCGAGGATCTTGGGGATAATTTTATTGGTGAATGTGCAAAGACTGATGGGTCGGAAGTCGCGAAAGGAGATGGGATTATCTTTCTTCGGGATGAGGATGAGATTGGCGCTGGAGATGGCTTTGGGGTAAGGAGCTCCTTCGAGAAAGGCGCTCGCCGCTTCGGTGATGTCTTGCTTGATAATATCCCAGCAGGTGCGAAAGAAAGTGCCAGAGAAGCCGTCCGGGCCGGGAGCGCTATGCGCGTTTAAGGCCCACACCGCGTCTTTTACTTCCTGTTCGGACAGAGGGCGCTCCAGCAGAGCATTGTCGGAGTCGTTAATGATGGTGGGGATTTGGTCGAGGAAGGAGTTGTCTTTAAGGACCGTCTCCTTGGCGAATAATTTTGAGTAGAAATCTGTGGCCGCCTCTTGGATGCCCTTGTGATCTGATCTGATGGTGCCTTGCTCGTCAGTGATGTGATGTATTAAAAGTTTGTTTCTTTTGCCGTTGACGCAGGCGTGGAAGTATTTAGAGTTCTTATCCCCGTCGCTGTCCCATTTCAGTCTGGCTTTCTGTTTCCAGAAGTCGGTCTCAACTTTGAGCTATAGCCTTGGTTAGATTCAAGGCTCTCCTAGCCGCAGGGGATCGGTCGAAGAGGAATAAGGCTTCAGCACGGGTGACATCGTCCTCTGCTACGCGAATAGCTTGGAAGATGTCTCTGAATGCTTGTTTGCTCCAATTAGAAAGAGCTTTCCTGGTGGCTTTGAGCTTGTTGCTGACCCGAGTGAGAGGATGAGGGGAGTCCTGACTATTCCATGCTTCTGCCATGAGGCTCAAGAATTGCGGGTGGTCGGTCCAAAAGTCGAGGAATTGGAAGTTCTTTTTTGATGGGTAGGTTTTGTTATTGATTTCCGCCAAGATTGGGGCATGGTCGGATTCGGTGGAGTTGAGGTAGGACAGGGTGGAGCTGATTCTCATATCGTGCCAGCGGGCGTTGGTGAGAGCTCTATCTAGACGGGAGTATTGGCGACGGTTGCCTTCCTGCATGTTACACCAGGTGAATTTGCTGCCTTTGAACTGAAGAGGAGTGAGGTGAGTGTTGAAGATAAAATTGTTGAAGTCTTGCATGGCTGATAGGGGCGGAGGACGACCTTCAATCTTCTCGTCGCTGTAGGTGACGGCGTTGAAGTCCCCTATGCAAAGCCAGGGGGTGTTGGTGTTGTGGTGATAGGTGTCGAGAAGGTCGTTCCATAGGTGTTTCCGTTCTGCAATGACACAGCTGTCGTAGACTGCGGACAGGATGGCCCGCTCCGGAAGGGTGGGATGAGTGACCCAGCAAGAGAGAGCTTGTTGTGTGTCCTGGATGATGTCAAGAATAACCTCTTTCGACCCGAGAATCCAGATGTCGTGTCTGCCGGCAATCGCCGTGGGGAGGCCCAGAGCCAACTAGATGGATTTGAGACGTTTTGAGGGGATTTTGGGTTCAATAATGATGAAGATGTCATATTTTTTTTTTAAAATATATATATATATGTAGGCTCAATACATATATACATATAGATATACATATATTATATATCGACATTCATGTGTATATAGAGAGGGAAGGCAATGTGTGTGTGTATACAAGTTAGTGTGTGTGTGTGTTTCCTGTGAGTGTCAAGAGAGTGTCACATGTGTATGTGTGACTGTACAGTGAAGGGAAAATAGAGAATAGTGTGTGTGTGTACATGAGAGGAGACAATAGGACAGTGTACTCAGATTTTTGGGTAGGGGAATGTGTGTATGAGCAGTGAGTTAACCATATGAATTCAGTGGTGTCATATATGTATGAATGATGTTACACTAACAGGGAAGGGAAGGAAAAGAAACCAATTTATCATCATAATGCACAGTTTTCAGTCCAAAACTTCAAGTCCCCAAATCAAACCCAATATTCAATGAAAAACACCCAAACTCGACATATAGCTAGAACACATGTAGGAGAATATCATTAGAGTATACAACCAATATTTAACAATATTTAAATAGGTAAAGTAGACTGCCAAAATTCAAATTTAAAAACTGGAAAATACAGAAAATAATCATGGTTTCAGGATTTTAGGGTAATTACAAAAATGTAAATCAAAACATGCTAAAATACAAAATTAAAGGTTGGTAATGTAAATATAGAATGTGTTCGTGTCTCAGAGGGTGTCTTGTGTCCACCACAACGTGACACGACATGTCCAAATTGAATAAACCCAAAATAGCACAAATGGACACTGAACCAGTGCAGTCTCGTGCACAAGTGCACGCTGTTGTGCACCCGACACAGACCAAAATAGGACACGAGCTCATAACCCTAGGTTTCCCACACATAGGGCTACCTACGTGTCACCCTACACACCCGTGTCGAGTTGCACAGACGTGTCCACACACGCGTATCAGAACCCGATTACACGACTGAACAGTCAGTGCAAAAATAGTACAGCGTCTCGTGTTCCCTCGACACAACACGAGAGGTCATGCCACTTGGGGAGTGTCATGTCAGACACTGCCCCAACGTGTCCTCAAGGAATCATGTGTCTACGTGCCGTGTCCAACGAGAAATCGACCCCGAGTAGCAGGACAGCGTGCACAGTGTCAGAACGCGTGTGTTCGTGTCCAAAACCCGATACGACACGACACAAAAAATAGCTCAGTCCAACAGAAAACAACAACCCACATCTAGATCCAACTTTCTATTCAAACACTTTTCAAAAATCAAATCGAAATGCCCTTTGGGGCATTTCAACAAACACCTATGCCTACGGTCGGATACGTGTCCGATACGGACACGAAATGGGTCCACCTGACACGAAACCAATTCCTATAGCTAGGGGACACCTAGGGCTAGGTCTTCATGCAAAGAAATCCAGAATCAATAGAGTTTAGGATGATTTACCTAGTGGTGAAATCCTCAAGAAAAAGCCTCCTTCTAGATCCTCCTCCTTGTTAGCAAACTTCCCCAAATTGTTCCCAAGCTGGAATAATTTACCATGAACAGCAAGAATACTAAAATTAGGATCTAATGCAATTTATTTGAGGGAAAAAGAAAATAAAATAGAATTTCTATGTATTAATGAAGTTGGAAAAATACATCTTCTTAAACTTGTTCTTTCCTAAAGAGGCTAGCCCTAAATGGAGGAGAGTATTTATAGGGTGGGATTCCCAATGTGGGTGGCCGGCTACACTAGGTTAGGGTTAGGGTTAGCTAATGGGTTGGGCTTGGGCCTCTATGGCTAAGTTGCTGATTAATGGTTTCAAACCATAAGTCATGGCTTATGACTAAAAGCCTTCCTATTCTAACTTGAGTTTAATGACTAACCATGGGTTAACTCTAGTCTAACTAGGGTTACATGACCTAACCAAGTCCAAACACAACTAGGGTTAGCTACTAGGTTAGTCTACCAAGTCAATGCTAGTCAAAGTCAACCTAGTCAACCATCATTCAAATAATTCTAAAATAAATCCTAAAAATTCCCATAAATTCAAATAATTTATAATAAATTCAAATAACCTAAAAATGACAAAAATACTCTCAAACTAGAAATATGGTAGTGACAAATCTACCCTCCTTAAAAGAATTTTATCCTCGAAATTGAAAGGCGAAATGCAACTGATGAGAAGGATAGAAAGTATACCCCACGGTCGAAAAAGATATGGGTACCGCTCGCGCATCTCATCCTCCCGCTCCCAGGTAGACTCTCCTGGAGAATGATGCCTCCATGCGACACGTACCAAGGGTATCTCCTGGTTCCTCAGAACCTTCTTCCATCGATCCAGTATCTCCACTGGCTGCTCTGGATAGCTGAGAGAAGGCCCAACCTCAATCTCCGAATGATCGAGCACATGGCTAGGATCAGCTACGAATCATCTCAACTGTGATACATAGAATATGTTGTAGACCCCCACTAGTACAGGTGGCAAGTCTAGCCATTATGCCACGTCACCGACTCTGCCGCTGATAACGAAAGGGCCGATGAAGCGCGGGCTAAGCTTTCCACCTCCACCAAAATGTATCGTACCATGAGTCGGAGATATCCTCGAGAGAACCTGGTCTCCAACCTAATCACAAGCAAGGTCTCAATTATTAATTAATCAAACATGATCAAAATCACAACAAACAAACCTAAATCTAATCCTACTCTAATCTGTACTTCAAACTCCAACGGCCTCCGGTGGCTATCGGCCCAGTGCCGATGTCTTTCCTGCACCACGCAAAGTCTGTCCCTGATGAGCTTCACCTTCTCGGCTACGTCAACAACCATCTCTGGTCTCAGTAAAGCTCGCTCACCAACATCATCCCAAGATAAAGGTGTACGACACCTACGCCCGTACAGAGCCTCGAAAGGTGACATCTCAATGCTGGCCTGGAAACTGTTGTTGTAAGCAAACTCTACCAAATGTAGATGATCCTCCCAGGAACCTCCAAAGTCCAGGATGCACGTCCGCAACATATCCTCAAGTGTCTGAATAGTCCTCTCTGACTGTCCGTCCGTCTGGGAGTGGTATGCAGTACTAAACTTGAGCTGAGTGCCCAAGCTGGTCTACAGACTCCTCCAGAAATAGAAAGTAAAGCGACTATCCCGATCTGAGACGATGCTGACCGAAACCCCATGAATTTTGACTATCTGCCGTATATATATCTCTGCAAGCCTCTCTGTAGACGTACCCACCGTGAATGGTAAGAAGTGGGCCAATTTGGTCAACTTGTCAACGATGACCCAAATCGCGTCTTTCCTTCCTGGTGTACGCGGCAATCCAGATACGAAATCCATAGTGATATGTTCCCACTTCCACTCAGGAATGGGCAATGGCTGCAACAATCCACCGGGCCTCTGCCACTCTGCCTTGACCTGCTGACAGACCAAGCACCTAGCTACGAAGCGAGCTACCTTCCGCTTTATCCCGGACCACCAAACATGCTCCCTCGGATCTCGGTATATCTTGTTGGCACCAGGGTATATAGAGTACTGAGATCTGTGGGCCTCGTGCAAAATCTGTCCTCTGAGATCTCTGTTGGGCACACATAACCTGGAACCGTGCCTCAAGGCACCATCCTTTACAAGAAAAAACTCGCCCTCCACCAATCCTGCTCGAACCTGCTCTCGGAGACACCGCAGAGCAACATCCTCAAACTGTATCACCTTGATCCTCTCCATCAAGTTCGACTGAATTTGTATGCCCCACATCTGCATCTGCACTCCGGGCACGATTACCTAAATCTCCAGGCACTCCAAATCAACAAGCAACTATCGATCCATAGTCAAACACATGGTCGTCGGATACCTACTCAAGGCATCGATAACCACGTTGGCCTTCCCTGGGTGATACTGAAGTGATATGTCGAAGTCTTTCATCAACTCTAGCCATCTGTGCTGCCTCATGTTCAGCTCCTTCTGAGTGAACACATACTTTAAGCTCTTGTGATCTGTAAAAATCTCTACCCGCTCCCCATACAGATAGTGCTTCCATAACTTCAGAGCAAATATCACTACTGCAAGCTCCAGGTCATGGGTAGGGTAGTTCTTCTCATGGGGACGTAACTGCCTGGAAGCATAGGCAATCACCTTCCCGTGCTGCTATAAGACACAACCCAGCCCCTTTCCTGAAGCGTCACTATTAATAGTGAAATCCCCTGATCCTGAAGGCAATGTCAGAATCGGAGCTATCTTAAGCCGCTTCTTCAACTCATCAAAAGCTGCCTGACACTCCTCTGACCAAACAAACTCAGCATCCTTCCGAGTCAACCGAGTCAACGACTCTGCGACCCGGGAGAAATCCTGCACAAATCTCTTATAATATCCTGCCAGCACCAGGAAACTCCTGATCTCTGCCACTGAAGTCGGCGCTGCCCATGCCTCAACTGCTATGATCTTCTTGGGGTTAACTGAGATCCTATCTCCAGTCACCACATGCCCCAAAAAGTCAACCCGGTCGAAAAAGAACTCACACTTGGAGAGCTTCCCATAAAGCTGCTCCTTCCTGAGAGTCTCCAGCACCATCCTCAAATGCTCCTCATGCTCCTCCTCAGTCTTGCAATTCACCAAGATGTCGTCAATGAACACCACCACAAACTGATCCAGGTACAGGTGGAACACCTTGTTCATTAGGTTCATAAATACTGCTGGTGCATTGGTTAGCCCAAACGGCATAACCAAAAACTCAAACTGCCCGTACCGCGTCCTGAAAGCGGTCTTGGGAATATCCTCCCTCTTCACCTTCACCTGGTGATATCCTGACCTCAGATCAATCTTGGAAAATACCCGAGCTTCGCTCAACTGGTCAAAAAGATCATCGATCCACGGCAGTGGGTATCTGTTCTTGATCGTGAGGTTGTTGAGTACCCTGTAGTCAATACACATCCGTACTGACCCATCCTTCTTCGGCACAAATAGCACTGGTGCACCCCATGGCGACAAACTCGAACGGATGAAGCCCTTGTCCTGCAGCCCATCCACCTGCTTCTTCAGCTCCACCAACTCACTGTTGTTCACTCGATAGACGTGCTGAGAGATGGGTTTCGCTCCTGTAACCAAGTCTATCGAGAACTCAATGTCTCTGTCCGGTGGCAATCCAGGCAACTCCTCTGGAAAAACATCCATATACTCTGCTATCAAGGGGTGTGGAATCGCCTGCTCCTCAACCGAGACTCCACAGAAAAACCTGCTGCTCTGTTCCGCCTGACGTCTGGAGTATTCGAACTCTGGCTCCTCCGGTACTCTGAAGCGAACTCTACCCCCTCTGCAATTAATGCTGGCATGGTGCCTGCTCAACCAATCCATACCGAGTGCTATATCGTAGTTCGGCAATGGCATTACGAGCAGTCTCACCTCCAACTCACGACCTTCCAAAACAACACTCTGACCCTTACAAACATCACTCACGAGGATAATGCCACCCCCGGTCGGGATCTTGTAAGTCCTAGGTAACGATTCAGCTATGATAACGTGTCTAATCGCAAATGATACTGATATGAAGCTATGCGAACTACCAGAATCGAATAATACAAAAGATGGACTGGAGTCGAGAAGAACCGAACCTGCGATCAGCTCTCCTATCGCCTCTGCATCCTCGGCCGCCATAGCGAAAGCTCGCCCCTGCTGGCCTCCCCTGGCCTGCTGTTGATGCTGAACAAATCTCTACTGCTGTATCGGCAGGGCTGGTCCCCTCTGCTGGCCTGCTGGAGCTCTGACTGCTGCTCCCTGAGCTGCTCGTCCCCCAGACCTAGCACAATCCCTCAGCTGGTGATCTGTCACTCCGCAAAGAAGGCACTTCCCGAGCCTCTTCCTGCACTCGTTCCATCTATGCCCTAGCTTCTTGCAGAATATGTAACTGACTGTCTGCTGCCTGGGTGCCTGATGCTAAAACTGCTGCTGGTGCACTGGCCTCTGCTGAATCGGCTACGGCTAGAACTGCCTCGGCTACTGGTGCTGTAAGTGAGACCTCTTGGCCTGGCCTTCGCAGCTGTTGCCCCCAACTGGGTCTCGCCCCTCTTGAGCCTAAGCTCAAGATCATCCTCAGCCAATAAGGCTCCCGTCAAAATCTTCTCAAAAGTGGCATCCCTGTTGGCCTTGGTCAAGGACTTGACTTCCTTGACCAGACCCTTCTGGAACCTCTGGGCCTTCGCCGTCTCACTCAAGCCCTCTACGAATCTGCCGAGGCGGCCGAACTCTCCAGTGTACTCCTCCACTGACAGGCTCCCCTGAACTAAGCTCTCGAACTGCGACTCCAAGGCTCGGAGCGCTGAATCTGGAAAGAACTTCTTCTTGAAGAAGCCCTTGAACTCCTTCCAGGTCTGTCTAGCTACCCCCACCCTGGGGTCTGACTGATACTAGGTGCGAGCAAGATCTCACATTCGGCTAGCTGCTGCCTCTATCTGGAGATCTGCCGATATCCGGGCCAGGCGGAAGATCTCCTCTATATGCTCGATCCACTCGTTAGCATATAGGATCCCCTCTGTCCCCAGGAAGTCCCTGGGGCTCATCTTCTGGAACTGCTCTATCCCCGGTGTCCTCGACTGCTGAACCACTGGTAGGGCTGCGACTGTCGTAAGGGCCAACTTCATGCCCCTGTCCTGTCGGGCCTGCTGCCGGTCCATAAACTGCTGGAAATAGGAGAACATCTGTGCCGCATCTACGTATCCTGTAGGCGGCGGCTGCTGGAAGGGCACCTCCGAGATGACTAGGTCCTGCCTCCGAGCTGGTGGAGGCATACCCCCTGCTACTGCTGCTGGAGCCTCAATACGAACAGAGGTGGCAGGAGCTGCAGTCTCCTGTCTCTGCTGAACTGACTGAGAGGTAGCAGACCCCTCTACAACATCCCCATGAATGGTACGCTGCGACCTCATCTCCACCATCCTGAAGACAGGCCAACAAGAGTATCAATTTCTGAGAAAGAAGCGATATAACAAAGGCAGACAGTTAAAATTCAAAAGAATCAGTTAACAATAAGGGTTTAGATGGCAATAAAAGAGTTTTTCCTAATGTGATTGAGTACCTTGAAAACTAATGTCCTATATCCTACTGCAGGCTGTAGTGATACTCGGGTTCGAATACCACTACACTTCTAATTTAAGAAGTGCCTGTGCGGCTATTAGAATAACCCCCATGCATCTCGAACATTGGGTATTCATGCGGTTCAGAGAGACTTATGCGGCTCTGTGCGACGGGTCATTATGCGGTTCAGTTTGAGAAGTGCCTGTGCGGCTATTAGACAAACCCCCAAGCGGCTCGAACATGGGGTATACCCCCATGCGGCTCGGACATGGGACATACATGCGGCCCATACAATTTGAACAGTTCGATGAAGACGAGGGACGCATTAAAAGCTTGTGCATAAAGCATGCAACAGAGCCATCTTTGTTAGGGTTTTGAAGTGTACGATCCGCCCAAACCCTTACCAGCAATGGTGGGGTAAACGTAGGGGTGAACTTCAGGCGCCGGGACTGACGAAGAAGCCACTCCCTTTTCCTTCGCCGCGGCCTTGGAAGACTTGGGGGCCATTGTTGATTGATGAGCAGAGAAGGAAGACGAAGGCAGCAATTTAGGGCAAGAAGAGTTGAAGACGAGAGAAAGTAAAGAAGTCTCCCTGTTCCACAAACCCCCTTATTTATAGGCAGACGAAAGGGGGGCTCATGAACCGACGGACGCTTCGATCCATGTATGCATAAAGAACAGAATCAACTCCTCGGTCATCGAGGAAAATTCGGATATTTAAAACCGACCCTTGGGATCCTCTCCCAAAAGGCGGCTTTAAATCCAAAGCAAATCAAGAGCAATTAATAAGACGCACACGTGGCAGAAGACACACACGTGGCAGGAGACGCACATGTGGCAGAGAGCCTATACGGCCAGACCGTCCATGCGGCTAGGAAGTCCATGCGGCTAGGAAGTCCATGCGGCTAGAAAGCCCATGCGGTCAGAATATCCTCTGCGGCCAGAAGAGCTTATATATAGCCATGCTTCTTATTCAAAGTTTTTCAATTTTGTAAATTAAAAACTTTGAAGGGGGTCTTGTAGAAGCATGGAAAAAGATAAGGAAAGCCCACGCGGCTTAAAACAGAAGGAGCCTCATGCGGCTCATAAGTCCTTCAAGATCCCATGCGGTTCAAAAACAGAAGGAGACTCATGCGGCTCCAAAAGTCCTTCATGAGGCACAGATGGCTCTACGCCACGTGGTCTCACCCTGTCCGATCCGACAACCGGCCATAAAGTAGCAGTTTGAATTAATTACTCTGTTGACAGCCCTGACAATGACAGCTCTGACAAATGACAGCTCTGATATAAAAGTCGAAATGATGACTCTGACATGATGGCGTATTCCTAGGGAAAAGAAGAAAAAATTTTGTAGCTGACATGATCCGTCAAAGCCCTCTATGTAGCTGTCACTCTTATGCGGTTGACACCCCTATGCTGTTGCTCTTTTTATGCTGCTGCTTCCTTCATGCGGCTGCTTCCTTCATGCAACTGCCACCTTCAAGCGGTTGCTTCCTTCATGCGGCTGCCACCTTCATGCGGCTACTTCTTTCGTGCAGCTACCACCTTCATGCAGCTGTCACCTTGATGCGGATGTCCCCCTTCATGCGGCTAGGAGTGTGGAGGGTCACCCATATGCGTTCATTTAGAGACTGTACTTATGCGGCTCTATCATGACGTCCCACTCATGACAGTTGAGACACGTGGCGATCCTCATTACAAGTTAGGACACGTGGCTGTCTTATCCTTTCGGAGTTATGGCTGCTCGCATATCATAACAACCAAATTTAGTGCAATCACCATTATTACTCAAATCAAATCAGATTTGTTGTAATTAAGCAAATTGGACACGTGGATTGAGATCCGAGCTTGTCATGACAAATTATGAGTATTCATTACAATCAGCATTAATTCCCCATACGGATTTCGTACAATCAAGAATTAATTGCTCGGATGTGATGCAATCAAGATTAATGGTCCAGATGATTGGCTGCCAACTTTTTAAGGAGGGAATCATTGCAAACCCTAATGATCATACCCCCACTTCTATAAATAGCAAGGTGCCATTCCCTTGCAAACCTCCGAAGAATTTGGGAAAAAGAGAGAAGGAGAGTTCCAGAGAGAAAGGAGATTCTTTCCACCCGGCTGGACGCACAGAGAGATAAAGGCACGCACAGAGGAGTCTTCCCACACATCCCGAGAGCATTTCTTCATCAGAGCCAAGACTACATCCGATCGTCCAAGAAGTAAGACAGAGATGTCGTCGCTTTCCCGAGCCTCTATCGTCATACCCCAGAATCAAAAATAAACAATCGTACTTAGATTGTTGTACCTAGGTTTTCATTCCTAGGCTTTCTTTGTACGAGCGAGTTTGTATTGTGAGTCTAAGTTCAGTCCTCCTATAAAATTGTTCTATACTTTTACAATCAATGGCAACAGTACAACCTGATAAAGTTGAGACAACTTACATTCTAAAGTAGGATGACGTGGCGCACATGCCACTAATCTCTCAAAACGTGTCCACTACTCTATACACGACCATGCTCATCTCAATTACATGATGCCACGCGTCTAAATACAGTTAGTACACGATTGTGTAACTGAATGGAAGTTGGCACAACATAAGGTTGGTGCAACCCAAAGTGGCGCAGTTCAGCCTCGCGCACATCAGAATTACTGCTAAAACAGTTATTTCCAGAACTCTATAAATAGAGTTTCCAATCATTGTCAAAGCATCACAGAGATCAGGAACTCTTGTAAAATTGCTGCTGCATTCTCCAGAGGCTCTAGTCTTCAAGTTCACATAGTCCAACGGATAAAGTGATCGTCTTCTGATCAGATTCCTAAAGTTGTACTTCCCCAGAATTTATTGTACTTTGTACGATTCTTCGTAAGTTTGGTATAAACTTTTTGTTTTTGCAAACAAAATGGCGACTCTGCTGGGGACGACTTTCTTCTTCGACGAGAAGGTGACAACTCAATGTGATGCTGCGTCAATCGGCAAGACGCAGAAGACTCTGGTTGTTCAAGTCAACCAGACCCCTATGAAGATATGATCAACAAGAAGAGCAACAAGCGCATTGTAACAATCACCAAGAACAAAACTGTGTGGACTCCTAAGTCTTCTATAGTTGTTGTTCCCCAGGCACAACCTGCCTCTGTTGTCCAGGTGCAATTTATTTTTGTGGCTCAGGCGCAGCCTGCTTCTGTTGCCTACGCACAACCTACTTTTTCTGCTGTCAAGCTGCAGTCCACTCTTCCTACTGCCAAGGTGCAGTCCACTTTTTCTGCTGCTAAGGTGCAGTCCTCTACTCCTGCTGCTAAGGCGCAGTCCACTTATGCTGCTGCCAAGGCACAGTCAACCCATATTGCTTCCAAGGCGTAATCTACTGCTAAGGCGCAACCAGTAGCCCATATGATTATAGTGCAACCTAAGCACTCAGTTGTCCAGGCACACTCTGCTCACCATGCTGCTCTGGCGCAACCCAAGGGAATTAGTCCTTTGGCTATTCCCTCATCTAATTCCCCAGTTCTAAAATTGGAGACAATTTTATAGTACCAAAACTAGACAGAACAAAAGAAAGGGTCCTTTGACACTTTCTCAAATGGTGCAACCTTTGCCTAAGGTGGTTCCACAATAAAACAAAGGAAAAGCATTTTAGCTACCCCTTCACAAAATAAAGAAAAGCACCCTTTGGTCTTTTCTCAATCTTTCTTAGTCTATGACTCAGAGGAAGATATATCAGATTGTATTCCCTTAAACAGAGGTCTTCAGATCTCTGTTAGAGGAAAGAATACTGATCAAAGAGGCATCTTGCCTACTCCTATGGGGACTACTCAAGATTTTCTAACCTTGTATATCTCAAGATCCAAGCAAAGAAAATTGACGGTATCTCAAACAGAGACACCTGAAGCAGAATTCTCTGATTTAAGCGCTTATCTCAATATGAGACAATCAGTAATAACCTCAGTAAAATGCAAGAATCCTATGCCAAGGGCCAATTTGCACCAGAAACAAAAGTTTGAAAAGAAAGACCCAATCACTTATGCCAATGAGATAAGTACTTCTTTGTACACTCACGGAACTAAGCATCTTAAGAACAGGAGGCATGTTCCTAATATCATTAAAGAATATATTCCTCTGACTTCTTTTCGTCCGGTAGTAGTGACTGATCTCCGAGAACATCTTACACAAAGATGAGAGATCACAGAGATGTCTCTCTCACCTCTAAATCACTCATCCAAACGCCACTGCCTTCATGAGGTAGTCATCAAGTGTTTATGCCAATCAGCTAAACGATCTGTCTTCGATCTTCTAAACTATACTTCAACTCCTGAACCTATGACGGAAGATTAATACGAGCTATTATATGCTTCTGTTAATATGAATTTTTGAGACACTGGGGGTAGAAAATCTTCAAGGCGTGGCACGTCTCGCAATTCGAGTCGGCAATACTTAAGACAACTCCATGAATCTAGTAAAGGGTTCTTTCAACATACCAGATCGAAAGATCAGAATTCGGATCAGGATGTCTTCAATTAGGAAGATCTTCCCTTTACTCATCTGGGAGAAGATTCTTTGTCTGACTTTGATGCAGATAGTGAAAGCTTTGAACAAACTATCTCATCAATAATGGCAAGAGAGGTAACAGCATATGCCATTACAGAAGACCAAGATGCTTCTAGTTCGGCTAGTTAAGAGCAACGAACTGCTGTACTAGAGGATAAACTAAAGACCATGGCTGAAATGGTTGCAAGTATGCACACTATAATCGTAGCTCAACATACAGTGCCACCGGTTATAAATCCTGCTACTAATCCCAAGCTCATAGCATCTTCTGTACCTGTTAATGTTAGTTTGGGGGTACCTCCTCCCCAGGTTGCTTCTGTACAAATTCAAATTGCTCCAGTCAGTCTGCTGCTGGGGATGGTAATTACCATGTTGTTCCTCCTCCTAATAATTTAAATCAACCCACCAATTCCCAAATATCAGGAGATGCTAATGAGGCTGTAAAAATCTTATGCACTCAGTTTGAGGCCTTTAAGCAGAGGGATGGTCTACAAAGACTTGGGATAAAACAACCTTATCCTGCAGAATGGAAGGAGGTTCAATTTTTTTCTAAATAAAAGCTTCCAACCATTATGCTGTTTGATGGCAGCTCTTCTCCAAGTCAGTACATCAATTATTTTGAAGTGATGACTGACCAATTGCAGCCAAATAATGCTCTCCTTATCAGAGTGTTCATCGATTGTTTAGCTGGAGCAGCATACGACTGGTACCGTAGCTTGTCTGATGGCTGCATAACTTCATTTGCTAGTTTCAAGCAAATGTTCTTGGAATGGTTCTTTGAGAGAGTCAACGATATGACGATGTCTGCCCTTATCAAAATTAAACAAAGACACAATGAATCCACAGAGAGTTTTATTGAAAGAATCCGTCGAGAGGCACTTAAAATGCCTTTAGGAACTCCATCTGCTGTAACAATAGACACTTGCAAACCAAACTTGTTGCCTATTATCAGTATGTGGACGGGATCAACACAATTCCAAGATTGGCCTTCTTTTATTGTGAATGCCAAGGTGGTGGAAGTTAGTGCTGAGAAGTTCAAGCAGTTAGAAGTTCAAATGAAGCATCTTAACCAAGATAAACATTCCACACCCGGTGGTAATAATCGTCAGAACAATCGTAAGGGTAAAAAATAATTGGCCATCAATCTCAACGGCAAGGAGTCATTGGTTGTTAATGTTGCTCAGACGGCACCCAATCCATCAGCACCACCACAAAAAGCACCGCGTCCAAAAGAAGAGTATTCTTTTGATGAAGATGATATTATGAGCATTTTCGATTGCTTGATCAAAAGTAATAAACTTTAACTGCCAGAGGCAAAATGGCTAGAAGAAGTAGGTAAAACTGACCACCCTAAATATTGTATTTATCACAGATTTATAGGGCATCCAACTAGAGCATGCTACGTGATCAAAGGCAAAATCCAAGAGATGGTCAACTCCGGAGCAGATACTCTTTAGTAGGATGAGAAAACTGTGACAGACAATATCATCTCTGTATAGTTTGGTGATTTTCTACCATAATTAGTGCAAGATGGTGTTGTCCCCATCCCAAGGACTACTCTCGAGATCGTAAATCTTCTAGCTCTCCAATATGAAGGTCTTGTTCCACTATCCACCGATAAAGAAAAAATCATGTGGATTCATCCAGATCTAGTGGCAGACTTTGAAGCGCCTTCCTCTTCCAATCAAAAGAAGCACTCCAGAACTAAATCAAAGAGCTGCAACATGGTATCCTTTAAACCAGTAGTAGAAGAAGAAATTCTAATCGGTACCATATCTGGGAAACCTTATCTTCGAGAGTATCTCAAAACTTAAGAGAATTCTGCCCCATCTCCTGATGATCCTCCTACGTCATCTTCCAATGCTGAGAATATACCATCTACATCCTCGTCGATAGTGGAACCAACTCCTCCCAAACCGACATCAGCAGACAAGGGAAAACAACCGGTCCGTTTTGACAAAATATTGAAGAAGTCCTCATCTCTTGGACTTGAGAAGCCATATAATTTTGACATATTGGCTCAATTGGCCAATACTTCCACGAGATTGTCCATCATTGAACTCTTACATCTCTCAAAAAAACTCGAGAAACATTAAGTGAAACTTTGATGCAGGCTGATGCTTGTCTTACTCTCCTCAAGAAGACTGAAAATGAGTCTGTCAGCTGTACACATTGTCATAGTGTATTTGAATTAATGCCCAATATTACTTTTACACAAGATGATATACTTTTAGAAGAAAATCGTCATGATCGTCCTCTCTATTTTACGGGATATGTGGACACCAAGAAAGTTGATCGCGTTCTGATTGACCCAGGGTCTGCTCTTAGTATCATACTGAAGTCTTTGCTGGATGCTTTGAAGATCCCACTACATAATCTTTCTTCAACTATCACTACCATCTTGGGGTTTAATCAAGGAAGAAGTGAACCTTTGGAGAAGATACGCCTGAAACTTCAAATCGGCAATCTTCGTACAAAGGTGACTTTTTATGTAATTGATTATCATGGCTCATACAATGCTTTACTAGGAAGACATTCCTTCACGAACACAACATTGTACCTTCTACTCTTCATCAATGTTTCAAATATGTAGATGGCAATGGAGAAGTCCCGAAAGAAGTTGCAGACCTAAATTCTTTCAAGGGGGTTGAAGCATATTGCAACGACTCACGCATGTACAAAAAGGAATTCATGAAGGTGGTACTGGCAATGGATACTAATGAAGAACAAAAAGGCGTCCAAATGATACTCTGGTGGTCCCTATCAAAGGGCGTACTTCCTGTCCTCAGTCTTCCAAACCATTAACTATCTACCTTCCTTCTCATAAGAAGCAGCCTCCTGGTGTTAGTCAGGAACAAAGTGAGCTCACCTCTTCTGAGCCACTTATAATCGACCTTCGTCATAAAAAGCCCCATCCTCCTTCTCGCACTTCTTCTCCCCTTCTAGTTATCAATCTGACTAAGCCTGTTAAGGCTAAAGGTCCTGTTGTAAATAATGGTATAAAAAATCAATAAAGCATCTCCTTTGCAGTATACTGATGTCTCTTATTATACTCAATGTTATTTGGATATGCTAGATAGCTTTAAGCCACTTACAATAGGAGTCGCATCATCTCTACGAAATATGATATCATTAGATTCAATACAAGAATCGTACTTCTTAGTACCGTCTCGAAAGAAAGGCAAAATGCCTATACTTAATAAACGAGAAGAATAAAAAATCATGCTTGACAACGATAATACGGACAATACAGGAAGGCTACAATTACGTTGCTATAGTCCATAATCCAAGACAATCATCCGTAAAATGGGCTATGATTTCAGAAAAGGTCTCAATAGCGATAAAGGAAGGCGAACTCCTATTCGTATTTTTATTCCAAAAGGAAAATCACAACAATACTACAGTAAAACAAAGTAGGGATTAGGTTATACTTCACCACTCCCGACTCCAGAACCTTCCGAATCCGATGAAGATGAACGATCTAAATCTTCTGATTCAATTTTATGGGATTCTGATACCAGGATTGGTTATGTTCATCGGGTAACAGTATCTTCTAACATGGTAACTGCGGAGTTCCCAGAGGATGACGAAGATGATATTGAAGAAGCTCCTGAAGTAGACCCTTGGGCACAAAGGATGGACAATCAGTGGGAGCTCCGTTTTGAACAACGAGAACCACCTACTGAGGATCAACTAATTCAGATCGATGTTGGAGAGAAAGATGTGCCACGACCGATCTTTATTAGCAAAAATCTCCCAAAAAATGATAAACAAGAACTAATTCACCTCATTCGTGAATATATTAATGTCTTCGCCTGGAGTTATGAAGATATGCCGAGATTAGATCCTCAAGTTGCAACTCATAAACTTAACATCTTGTCTAATACCAAACCAGTCAAACAACAGCAATGGCGATTCAAGCCTGAGATGATGGATGCGATAGGTGATGAAGTTAAAAAGCTCATCGCTTGTAGTTTTATCAGAGAAGAACAGCATCCTGACTGGATAACCAACGTTGTACCAGTCTTAAAGAAGACCTAGAAAGTTCGGGTATACATAGAATTTCGGGATCATAATGATGCTTGCCCTAAAGATAAATTCCCTCTCCTAATTACTGATATTATGATTGACAATACTTGTGGATTCGAACGAATCTCTTTCATGGATGGATTTTCTGGATACAATCAAATTGGATGAATCCTGAAGATGAGAAACACGCCCCATTCCGTACTCCTCACGGAGTATACTGTTACATAGTCATGCCGTTCGGTCTTAAGAATGCAGGTGCAACTTACCAGCGGGCTATGAGTACTATCTTTCGAAATTATTTACGAAAGACTGTCGAATACTATGTTGACGATATTGTTGTCAAAAGTCGCCTAAAAGAAGATCACATCCAAGGTTTAAGAACTATTTTCAATATAATTCGCCAACATCAACTCAAAATGAACCCCACCAAGTCTTTCTTAGGTGTCTCTAGTTGCAAATTTCTCGGATTCGTCACTACTTCTAAGGGTATACACGTTGATCCCGAGAAGATCAAAGCCATTCAAGAGATGTGCCCTCCACGCAACCTAAAAGATCTACGAGAATTCTAAGGTCGACTTGCGTACATCAGGCAGTTCATTTCAAATTTATCTGGACGTTGCAGACCATTTACCCAGTTAATGAAGAAAGGTGTATCTTTCGTTTGGACAGAAGAATGTCAATGAGCATTTGATGACATAAAGCGGTATTTAATGAGTCTACCGGTTCTTGTTCTACCGATCTCAGGAATACCATTCTTGATGTATGTTCGGGCAATGGACCATTCATTGGGAGCTTATTAGCTCAAAAGAAAAAGAAGGTCATGAACAAGCCATCTACTAACTTAGTCGAACGATGATTGGAGCTGAACATCGTTATAGTCCGATGGAGAATTAATGCTTAGCCTTAATGTTTGTTGTTCGAAAGACAATACAATACATTATCGGCCAAACTATTCATGTTATATCTTGAGTCAATCCTCTACGAGTTTTAATGAAGAATCCCAGTACACTCAATTCTAGGCTTGCTACATGGGCTATATTATTAGCACAATATGATATGGTCTATGTTCCCCAAAAGTCTATAAAAGGCCAAGCATTAGCTGATTTTTTAGCAGCTCATCATATTCCTGAAACATCTAAGCTCTATAATGAAATTTCAGATGAGACATTGGAATCAAATATGATCTCAGAAGAATTTCCTACTTGGCGTTTATTCTTCGACGGAGCATCTAGAATTGGACCTGAAGGCACTCTTGTTACTAGAGTAGGAATTGTTCTCATTTCACCAGATGGATTAGCTATTCAGAGAGCTTATTCCTTAGATGAGTCGTGCTCCAACAATATAGCAGAATACAATTCTTTTCTCATTGGACTCCAATTAGCCAAATAATTGGATATTGAATATCTCGAAGTATATGGTGATTCTAAACTGATTGTTAATCAGGTTAGAGGCATATACGAAGTTCGACATCAAGTTCTGGTACCATATCACGAAGCAGCAATCAGAATAGCTTCTTTCGAACATGTACGTCGAGCATGCAATACAGAAGCAGATGCCTTAGCTAACCTAGCTGCAGTATTGGCAGTTCCAGTCAAAAGACAACAAATGGTTGTTATTTCTAATAGAGAACTATTTTGTATTGAAAACAACCATAACATTGAATTCAGTAATTCAACTGAAGTCAATGTCATTAGCGAAGACTGGAGAGCACCTTTCATTGATTTTGCAGTACATGACATATTACCAGAAGATCCTAAGAAAGCTACGAGTATTCGTCGCCGATCACTTCGATTCTATTATAATCATACCATCAAAACTCTCTTTCGAAGACCTTTTGATGGATTACTTTTGAGATGTCTTGCTGGTAATGAAGCAAAGCAGATATTACGCGAAGCTCATGATGGTGTTTGTGGAGCACATCAGCCTGGTCCTAAGCTACAGGATCGTATCCGACGTATGGGCTACTACTGGCCTTCTATGGTATCAGATGCTATTGACTATGTAAGGAAATACCATGCATGTTAGATTCATGCAGATTTCATTCACCAATCGATGGAGTTTCTTCATCAGACTGCTGCCTCATGGCCCTTCGAAGCTTGGGGCATAGATATAATTAGTCCTATCAATCCTCCTTTATCTAAAGGACATCGGTTCATCTTGGCTATAACCGATTATTTCTCTAAATGGGCTGAAGCTATACCTTTAGCTGAAGTAAAGACTAGTAGTGTCATCAACATCATCAAACATCATGTGATATACAGATTTGGTGTACCTCGTCGAATCATCCATGATAATGGGCCACAATTCTTCAGCCAGCAGTTTACTAGTTTCTGTGATGACAACAGAATCAATAATGTTGCTTCTACGGCCTACAATCTAGCAGCTAACGGGTTAGCTTAAGCATTCAACAAAACTATTATCAAACTCCTTAAAAAGTTTGTTTCTATTAACAACATAATTGGAGTGAGAAACTTGGAGAATGTCTATAGGCTTATCGTACTACAGTCCGTAATTCCACAGGTTGGACACATTTTTCTCTGGTATATGGATGCGAAGCTGTCTTACCGCTGAAAATTCAAATTCCATCCTTAAGAATTGCCATTGCTAATGAACTTACCACAGAAAATAATGATCGTCTCCGACTTCAAGAATTGGAGGCGCTCGATAAGAAAAGGCTGCTGGCCCAACAACATATTGAACTTTATCAAGCCCGTATTTTAAAAGCTTTCAATTACTAAGTCAAAGTGCGAATATTTCAAGAAGGCGAGCTAGTTCTTGCAGTTAGACGTCCTATAACTATGACTCACATGAGCAAAGGCAAGTTCGAGGCGAAATGGGAAGGTCCATATGTGATAAATAAGGTTTTTTCAAATGGAACCTATCATTAACAGATATGGATGGCAGAGTTGCTATGATGCCTATCAATGACAAATTTCTTAAGAAATATTATGTATAAAAGCAAAATGTTCTTCATTCAGAAAAATAATGTAAATAAAAGTTTATTTTTATTTAAAACCAAAAAAGAGTTACATAATATTAAGGATGGGGACGAGGACCCGATCCTTCTTGATTAAATACATGGTTTGTCAGCAATTCAAGCATCTCATTGTCTGAACACACTAGCAACTCACAGGCAGCCACCCTTACTGCTTCTTCTTCGGCAGTCTTCCAAGGCTCCACCAGCTTGGCAATCAAGTCCTGTTCTGGTGCCGAAACAATTGAGCCTTCACCCATTTCTTTCTAAGGAGGCACCAGAGGCTCAGTAGGAGGCGTCTCGGTCATTCCTTCGATGTTCGGAGTGAGCAAATCTTTGGAAGACATTTTGTACAGAAAGAAAAGAAACTGACGATATCTCTGAAAGTTTTGCTCTATTTATAGACAGAACGATTAGATAGTCGGCTTCAAGAACCGATGCGACTTTTATTCTTCAAAAGAAGTCCAACTGTTCATTCATTTATAACTGTTCATTCATTTAATGTTCCTTCCTCAAAAACTGAGATGAATGTTCATTCATTCAGTGTCTCTTTCTCAAAAATCGAAGTGACTGTTCATTCATTCACTTTCTTTGACTTATCAATCATTCATCCACTAATCTTGGCATTTATTGTCTCTTATTTACTTTATTATAAATAACAGGAATTCACGTCCTCCATACCTCTGAATTCTGATTATCTACATCAACAACTTGTCACGTCCTTATTACCTCTAATAAAGTTGTCTATTGAAATAACAGTATTACTAAAACTTTATATTCTGCCATGTCCAAATTACCTCTGAGCTGATATAATAAATAGTGTTATTTTCTAAATCAAGAAATATATCATGTCTAATACCTCTGAATATATTTTCTATTTCTATTACTTATATCTATAAAAAAGATATGCAACAAGTAATGGAACCACATAAAAAGTTTCTTATTTTATTTCTATTTTAAAAAGTAATACATTGTAATAAAAAAAAGGCAACAAGTTTTGCTCATTCTACTCTGAAGGATAAGTAATAAGTTCTGCAATTTTCTTCTTCAAAACTTCAACTCTTTCATCATGAGAATCTAGCACTCGCTGCCTGGCTTCGACTCTTCCTGATTCAGGATCGAATGGTTGCAGAGCAGCAGTTTGACGTGCTAATTCTTTATTCTGTAGACGTTCAAATTCCTCCTTCTGATGCTTTAAAGCATCTATTTGATTAATAGCAGCCTAATGTAGCTAATTTTCTTGTTCTAAGCTCTACTTGACAGTCTGGAGTTCTACTTGAAGCTGGGCAATTTTAGCCTCCAAATCTGCAGCATTCTTCTCTTCCTCTGCAGCTTTAGTTTTATGGCTCTCATCAATAACAACTACATCAGCAATTTGTATATCTAGTTCGGAGGATTGTCTAGTGAAAGCTAGTAAAAATGCCTCAAAATTAGCTTTACTAGCTTCTTCTTCTCGAGCCATAGCCTCATATTCTGTGTTTATCAGTTGCTCGATATCTCCTCTTTTTAGCTCCTTGTAAGCTTTAATTGAGCCCTCCAGCTCATTCAAAATGTGTTCCAAAAATGTAGCCTGAGCCTCGTCTCCTCGGCTTCGGATACCTCCAATCAAAAATGAGGAGGGAGTTCTGATGGTACTGAAAGGAACATCTTCTCTCTCCATCACTCTATAAACTAAGGTCTCCAGAGATGTGAAGAAAACTTTCGTGAAGGAAGCCACCACGAACTTGTTAGTTGCCACGGCTTCTGGAGTGGCTACTACATCCGCTGGAGTCTTTACAATTTTTATAGGTGGAGGCACTTCATCTTGAGTGCTGATGTAAGAAGAGCATCCCTCCCCTGCTACAGTTCCTATAGGTTCTTCTGTAAATTACGTATGTTATTTATATTAGTAACATATAATGCTGAAGGCGCTATGATAAATAGATCATGCTTAGAAATTTACCTAAGCTGGGTATAGTATGAGGAGTCTCAAAAGGTTTAATTGTCTCTGACTGAAGCTTTGACAGGGTCTCTGCAGACATAGTAGCTTGACTACTTCCTGCTCCAGATTCATTCTGAAGTGGCAGAGTCATTGGAGTTTGATCTGCTGATTCTGCTGCCACTCTAGATGTCTCAGGTTTCTCAGTAATTATGGGTTCATCGATCTTGGGATTAATATGTTCTTCATCGATAACATCATTTTCTTCATCTTCAGCAATTGAGGGATCTTTATCAGCTGCGAGTTCCTGAGGTGATGGTACATTCACTAAAGTTTGTTTTTCTTTAGTGATGTTATTCCAATCATCATCATATGTCCATCACCAAAGTCACAATCAGCTAAGGCTTCAATCATCGCCTCTTCAGAATGAGTAGACTCTTGAGCTTTTGGAGTATCTTGTGGAGGTAAATCCTTCTCTGGAGAGGTGGCTTCCAGACTCATGGGAGTTGGAGATGGAACTGTTATCCCTGCCGCAGCAAGTACATTTGCGGGAATACGTACCGTCACATTTTTTGATTTTAAAGCTTATGCGGTGGTAGTAGAAGGCTGGACATCTGCTGAAGTAACCAATGCAAAGAAAGAGAACAATTTAATATACATCTATGACAAAAATTGATATATTAGGGTATGTTACAATTTTGATATTACCTTCTTGAGATGGTATTTCTTCAGTGATTACCAACTTTTTCACGACCTCTCTGTGAGATGATGCGACCGGCTCTTCAGTAGCTCTGATGTGATCGTCCTCCTGATCGATCAAATAGGTAGATATTCCTCCTTCTATGATTCTCCCTTGCTTCTGAATAAAAGAAGGAGTGATTTCCTTCTCTCCAGAGGAAGAACTGAGGAGCATCTGTTTTGACTGAAAATGAGTCGTTCTTGTAGTCATTGGTTCATTTATAACCAGTGATGTCCTTTTCTTCTTCTCCGGAGCTCTTGGAGAGTCGGGTCTATTATACCGTTGAGGAGGGGCCATCGTCTCCTTACCCTTTCTTTTCTTCAAACCCTTAGCAGGGGATTTCTCTTTCCATACCTTTATGGATACGTCCAGAGGATCTTGAACTTCATCAACATAGTTCATTAAAATTGATGCCTCCAGTGGTGGATCTGCAGGATCTTTGTCTTCTGCATCCCGAAAAGATTGAGCAGTGGGTTTTCCCTTTTTGGATCTCTTTTCATTTGCGAAGCTGTGTGCAAGATAAAAGCTTTCAGTGAATGTGTTTGCTGAAGTATAAAAGTTTGTGTATGTATATAACATACGCGGGCCTTGTGGAAGATTGTAGGGCATGAAAAAAATAGCTTTGGTACCCCGGGCGTTGTAATAGCTCCAGGCCCTAGCCCTATTGATGAGGTAACCCTTGGCCTGTAGGCAAGTGGTGGCGTTACCCACATGAAGCTAATCATATCTGAACTGCGGTGCAAATCGACTTGGTAAGTATGGTTTGAAGTAGCACTCTTCCTCGAATCTGTAGACCAAGTGAGAGGGACGGATCGCCTTCAGCCACGAAAAGATGGGTGGGCTTAAACGGAGTGATTCTCCAGCTAAATCTATTATTTGTGGAGACATAGCCTCATACCCATGAGGAGGCCCAACACACTGAAAACTCCATCCCGATCTACGGTTCAAGGCAAATCTGCACTCTGAAAGAGTAGTATATTGCCAGTGAGCGTTGGAAAAGCGTCTGATGAAGTCTCTGTCGACAGTTCCTATATCAGGGTTCATCAGATAGTTATGGTGAAACAATAGCCATCCAAATAGATAAGTGTATGGCATCTCGGTATGAGGGAAATCTTGTCGCACCGCTTTGTCATTTAGCATGGTCTGTATAAAAGAACACAATCCTGCGTTCAAGCGGCAGGTCATGGCCGATAAGAGATCCATCTTGTATCCAAAGGCAAGACGTGCTGCAGTAAATAGGACGCCCTGATGGAATCTGTCGACTGTACTGGCTCCTGGAACTATAAAGTACCGTTGCCATAAATATAGAAAACCCGCTAGCTGGGCATCTTGAGATATAGATCTGTAACCCTGTCTAAGGTAACTCTGGAGAGTATCGCCAGCCTTGAACGAATACAAGTCCTCAGTCAGTATGACATCTCCATGTTCATGTTGCTCCATCAGATATTGCATGTCGCTCTGATTGAAGGTTCAAAGAAACGAACAGCACAAGCTTGACTTTCAAGTGGCTTGTCCTCCCGTACATGACCCAAGAAGAGATATGGCATCCACTTGGTGGTATAACAAGTACCTGCAGTGGCACTTTTGTAGTAGAGCGAACAGATCTTATAATGACACAGTAATTCTTGGAAGACGGCGATCATTTGAGGGTTCTCCTCTGCCATAGCATCCAATTCGTCATTTGTGGGTACATACTCTTCGTATAGATTATCGTCCATTGGTAAGTGAGAGAGATATTCTATCTCATGAAGAGCAAATCCTATTTCTCCATGGGGAGTCATGAAAGTCCCAGTGCTTTTATTGTACCTCTCTACTCGAGCCAAGAACATATGAGCGTTCGGGCGAATGCCATATACTGTAGTCTATATGGCATTGTAGAGACCCAGATCGAGGAGTTTGTCTTTGAATTGATCCAAAATCCAAATAGACAAGCTGCTCTAGTGCTTCATATCTGGGTTAACCAGACCTATCATACGCATAGCGCGGTCTGGATATCTTCCTTCAGCGTTTGCAAATGTATTTGCAAAAATGTGTATTCTGACCGGAAGGAGCAGGAAGGAATCCTCGGGAGGGATGCAGCTTGTCCTCAAACCTCTTAAATGAGTACAGTATTTTTCAGAAGTACTGTAAAAGGGGTCCCTGTACTTCGGACCCATTCTGTAACATATTTTGCCGACTCTCGCCGGCTGAATGGGAGTCAGATCCCATGACATTCTTCTGGGATAGCTGGCAAAAGCATATTGGGATAATGCCATAGACCTTGATATTTCCGTGAGGTATATGACGTTATTCTCATTTATGAAAGTTCTCCCCTATTTTCTGGTCTTAGGCTGGGAGGTCTTCTTGATGGCATCCCCGAATAGAAAGGCAGGTTTCTTGTGGACTACTGTATCCAGACTTTCAAGAGGCTCTCCGTTCATTAAGTTCAGCAAGGTTTGGCTATCTTGAGTCATGAGGAGGGTTCTTCGTGCTTCAGGACTGTCGTACTGATAGAATGTGACATGAGACAAATTCTTATTTATACTACGGGACATTGAATGCTGAAGCAAATCTTTCAGCATTAGGGTCTTCTCTGAGATCAACTGCAAAGAAATACATGAACAAAAGATTAAAAGCAACAAGAGTGTGTAACTTTACAAAGAGCAAAACAATTAAGTTGTACAAACTATTAAGTGGCACAAACATCCTAGGTTGCGCCAACAATTAAGTTGCGCAACATCCTGAGTTGCGCAATATTCTGAGTTGCGCAACATCTTAGGTTGCGCAACAATCAAGTTGCGCAACATTCTAAGTTGCGCAACATATTGTGTTGCGCGAAACTTAAGTTGCACAACACATTGTGTTGCGCGACAACCTATTGCACGACAACCTGAGTTGTGCAACATACTGTGTTGCGCGAAACTTAAGTTGCGTAACATCTCAGATTGTGCCACATACTGGATTGTGCCTCAACATTAGTTATGCAATATTTTTGATTGCGTAAAAACTAAGTTGTGCAACAGAATGCGCAACACAGTTCGTAAGAACGAACAGTGCTCAAATTAAGCAACCACACCCTAAGAAGGGGTGGCACAAAGTTCGTAATGCGCCAAATACTCTAAAAAGAGGGGCGTACGTCAATTTTATCCTTCATCAGTTTAATTTGTTCGTCTTCGATCACCTTCCAGAGCTGGGTTCGCAGTTTCTCGTCGAAAAGAGGGCGACGCATACTCTGGCGTGCGAGGCGACGGAGCACGAGTTGATGGGGCAGCGACGCCCTTTCCTTTGTCGGCGGTGGTCTTCTTGGGGGCCATGTCGTCGAAAGAATAGTCGGAGAAGAGAGTTGCAAAAGTTCATAGTATTCTTGCAAGAAGATTAGAGTGAAAGTAAAGAATTATGATCGGTTAAACAAGGGTTATTTATAGCTTAAAGATAGAATCCTAACAGTCACCATAAGTTGCACATAAAAAATCGTAACGGTTTACAACAGATTGCGCGAGATCGGCGCAACTTAACTCAGTAATTGTCATGATTCAAAGTATTTCAAAGTTTTATAAAATTTTAAAATTCAAAAACTTTGAAGGGGGACTTGTAGAGCCTAAAAATCAATTTACGCCATGTTTTTACTACCTAGCAATCAAGTTGCGCCCCAGAAATTAAGTTGTGCCACTGTTTTGAAGCTTAAAGGATCAAACTACGCCACTAATTAGGTTGCGCCTGACAACAGACTGCGCCCAAATCACATTGCACCCAAGCCTACGTGGCATCTGACAATAATTGTCATCATTGCCTGACTGTACTGACAGCTGACAGCACGATAAACGAAGAAAATCTCTTCGAATCCCTCAAAACGTGCCGCTCGAGATGATTTGGTTGACAACTGTCCTGCATACCCTGCAAGTTACGCCTAAGCACAATCTGAACAAATCCCTGCACACTTGCAAGTTGCGCCTAGGCGCTATCTGATAAATTATAATCATACATTCAAAAGCTGCTACGTGCCTATGCACTGAGTTGCGTCTAGGCGCAACCCAATCAGGCGCAGTTTGACTTGTTGACTGAAGCTCGCGCAACCTGATAAAGTTGAGACAACTTACATTCTAAAGAAGGATGACGTGGTGCACATGCCACTAATCTCTCAAAATGTGTCCACTACTTTGTATACGACCATGTGCATCTCAATCACATGATGCCACGCGTCTAAATACAGTTAGTACACGATTGTGTAACAGAATGGAAATTGGCGCAACATAAGGTTGGCGCAACCCAAAGTGGCACAGTTCAGCCTCGCGTACATCAGAATAACTGCTAAAATAGTTATTTCCAGAACTCTATAAATATAGTTTCCAATCATTGTTAAAGCATCACAGAGATCAGGAACTCTTATAAAATTGTTGCTGCATTCTCCAGAGGCTCTAGTCTTCAAGTTCACATAGTCCAAGGAATAAAGTGATCGTCTTCTGATCAGATTCCTAAAGTTGTACTTCCCCAGAATTTATTGCACTTTGTACGCTTCTTCGTAAGTTTGTTATAAACCTTTTGTTTTTGCAAACACATGCTTGCTTCATGCTTCGCTGCCTGGGGGTCGCCATCCCTCAAGAAGCTCTCCAAGAATCGGCCCGTCTCGGCTAACAAATCTAAAGGCCAACCTAAAATCAATAAACTAGCGGTGCCCAGTACGGGTGTGTTCCAACATACGCATGCCAAGACCAAACCTTTGTCATAAGGGACTATCACTTCATCGACAACACAGGCTGGAGGTAGCCAACTTCTTACGATCCATGACAACCCTTCGTTCCAACCAGGCAAAAATGTGTACGGGACCGACACAGACGCCTCCGATAGTGCAAGCTATCAGCAAGCTAGGGATTGCAACTGCTTCGAGTCAGAGGACGATTGCAACCTACCCGTCTACCCTCAGGAAGGCAAAACTCAAGGGTCCGAGCCGGAGAGCGAAAGATCTACGGTACCCTCTATTTTCCCCTACCTTATGTCTGTCTACATGGCCGAAGGTGACAATGTGGGTAGCAGCGAGGGATCCAACCATCAATAATGTATAGAAGCCCTTGAGACGGGCCTGAATATGTTAAATGATACCATGCAAGCCTTGACTTCTGCGGTCCTGAAGATCAAGGATAAATTGACATCCAACGCTCCTACTACAGCAAATCAAGGCCCACAAATGAATGGGGAGTCCAATGCACCTCTGCATGCGCCATCTCCCGTCGTAAACCAAGCACTACTGCAGTCGTCTACTCTGTTAACGACTGGACCCACAATGTCAAATGACATGCAACATGCTTTCAAGGAGTTGTACGCTCGCTTTGACGCCCAAAAAAAGCAAGAATCCTTACAAAAGATGGGGATCCGGCAACCATATCCTCCTGAATAGGATAATTTGATATATCCTTCCAATTATAAGCCACAGACACTCACACCATTTGATGCGAAGGAGTCTTCTCGTCGATACTTGAGGTACTTTGCCTCAGTAATGGGGCATCTGCCAAAGGACGATGCTTTGCATACGAATATATTCGTAGGGGCGTTACAGGGGGTAGCCTACAAATAGTTTTGTAGCCTCCCCAACAATTGTATCTCGTCGTTCGACGATTTAAAGCATCTATTCCTTACTCGCTTCTACGAAAGAGGAATGGACATGACGATGTCTACTCTCACGGACATGTCCAAAAGGAGAAGGAGCATGTACGTGCTTATATTGAGCGCTTTTGCCAGGCGGCCCAGGCTATCGTCTGGTGTGCCTCAGCCCATGCTTATGGATTCATGCCGTAAGAATATGCTCCCCGTTATCAAACTGTGCATAATGCTCCATGCACAGAATGGACGTCTTTCATTACCGGTGCAGATATGGCTGAAAGAAAATGCCGGGATACACAATTGTTAGGACTGAGTTTTCCTTTACTGGAGGACAAAGAAAAATACTTGTCCAACAATAACCCTACTCACAAGGACGGAAAGGGGAAGTAACCCCGGACCGTCAACATCTCCAAAGGTTCAGCGTCAATGAACCAGAGACCGACAGAAGCACTAAAATCGAAGGAAAACTACTCCTTCAATGATGAAGATATACTAGAGCTCTTCAACAAGCTGATAAAGGATGACAAGCTTCAACTCCCACCTCTCAAGCATCTTGACGAAAGAGAAAATATAGATAATCAAAAGTACTATCACTATCATCAGTACGTTCACCATTCAACATACGACTTCTACGTATTGAAGAAGCAGATTCAGTATCTCATTGACGCCAAGGTCATCCCACTCGACTACGAGGACAGGACTGTCACTGCCAACATGGTGACCCTCTAGTTCGGAAGCTTCTCGAAGACAGAGGCTCAAGATGGCGTCGTCCCCATCCCCAAGGTGATAATAGAAGTAGTCAACCTTCCACCGGCCTGTGACAATGCTCAGGACCTCATCTCGCTTACGATGCCATGAGGAGAAGTTATATGGGTCTATCCTGATCTTACCCCAGACATGATGTTGCCCGCAGCGCACTTTGTTAAGGAGAAGAGAACTAAGTCATGTCATATGGTTTCTACATCGACCGACGATGCTCTAGTTACCACTCGTTTGGCTCACCAGGAAGAAGATAACCAGGTTCAGAGGAGGAGGTACCTCCGCCTGCTACGACCATCGTACCGGATACATCAAAAACAGGCTCATCTCAAACTCCTACAACAGATAAGCAGAAACAGAAGGAGGTTCGCTTTGACAAACAACTGAGGAAAGGCCCAGCAATCGGGCTAATCAAGCCCTATAACTTCGACATATTGGCACAGCTTGCCAATACTCCAGCCCAGCTGTCGCTTTTCTGTCTCTCCAAAGAGACTCGGGACACCCTCAACGAGGCTTTGCAGAATGCTGATTCGTTTCTCACCCAGGTGCAACCGCCCTAGGAGGATCCTACCGCTTGTCTATATTTCCATAAAGCGGACGAGGTGATTCCTAACATCACCTTCACTCAGCAGGATATGTTGCTGAAGAACAACCAACATAATAGAGCCCTCTACTTACAGGGTATATTGGTGCCATCAAGTTCGATTGCATCTACATTGACCATGGCTTATCCTTCAGCATAATTCCTCAAAGTTTACTCTACACCTTGGAGATTCCGATGCATCGGCTGACTGCGTCAAACTCTACAATTAGCGATTTTAATGCTGGAAAAAGCGAGCCTTTGGGCAAGATCCGTCTGAAGTACCACATAGGTGACCTCCAAACAGATGTGACTTGTTATATCATTTATGCGGACATAAATTATAATATGTTGTTGGGTCGATCATGGACTCATGAGTACATGATTGCACCCTCCACCCTCCATCAATACATGAAGTATGTGACTAGCGACGGGACTATCAAGACTGAGTTTGCTGATATTGACCTATTACGAGGACTCAAAGCGTACTACACTGATGCTGATCTACACAAATCAGTCCCCTGAGACGATGAGGCTGAGACTACATCGGAGAGCGTAGTTATTGCCGAAGAACCACTAAGGGTTCGAATAAAGGAGAAGCCTCCCCATACATCAGTACCTCTTGTCATCAAGATTCGAGGAAAGGCCCCTACTCACTTGTCCCCGACATCGTCCACAAAAAAATAGGAACCTATTCGGATAAAACTGCCCCCGAAGAGCCCCAAAAGCAGCCATAAAGTCGCAAGAATCTTCGGCTCCAGCTCCCTTGGTAGTCAAATTGAAACGGAGACCTTCTCTACCTTCTCCTATGGCAGCCCAGATCCTCAATGATGTGTAGTTAGGGGATTACATATGCGCCAATACTGATACATACTTTTTAGATGATGTAATCTCTCGGAATAAAATTTTACATTTTATTAATAGAAATTTGTCTTTAAATTACTCTTGTGGACACTTAAACACTATATATTTCTTAGACAATGCTCTATACATGCTGCAGACACAAGTGACAACTGCTAATCTTGCAAGCCGAGTTGTCTCTCCCCGAGATACTTCTTGGCACCAGCTAGGAAGAAAGATGAGGAACCCATCATATTCGGTTGGGTAAAATATACTCAAAGACTCACTCATGCAGAACCGGAACCCGATAATGGCAAGATGCAACTCTACCATTACCCCGCTCAAGCCAAACACCTTATCCCGAAGATGGGCTATGACTTGACCAGTGGCAGAGGTCTGAATTATGGCAAAGGCCGACGCCTCCCTTTACGACTTCGTACTCCAAAGGAAAAGTTTCAAAATTACTACCAGCGCACTCACCGGGGATTGGGTATGTTACGCCCATGACAAGTTCGTAGAGTTCAGAGCTGGAGGTTATGATGAACTATTACTCCTCCGATTCATCAACCTGTGACTCCTATACCAGTATCGGCCAGGCCTTCAAAAAAATATTATCGGTCAATATGGTCTCTGCAAATCCCTAATCGAGGAGGAAGACCAGATGCTGGAGTACTTCGAGGAAGAATCCTGGGCTCAACACCTAGGATCCCTATGGGAGTGGCACTTCGAGCAGCGAGAACCTTCCACCGAAGATGGGGTCATTCAAGTCGACCTAGGAGATGAGGCTTCACCTAAACCCATCTTCATTAGCAAAAGCTTGACTGGAGAAGACAAAGAAGCTCTAATACAACTTATCCGAGAGTACATCGATGTCTTCGTATGGAGATGCGAAGACATGCCAAGTTTAGACACGCAAGTCACAATGCACCGACTCAACATTATGTCCGACGCTAAACCTTGCAAACAACAACAACATCGTTTTTGTCCCAACATCATGGATGCTATCGAGAAAGAGGTCGACAAACTCATAGACAACGACTTCATTCGTGGGAAACAACATCCAGATTGGGTGGCCAATATTGTTCCCGTCACTAAGAAGAATGGAAAGATTTAAGTATGCATAGACTTCAGGGTTATTAACTCGACCTATCCAAACAACGAGTTTCCCCTCCCGATCACTGACGTAATGATCGACTATACTTGTGGCTTCGAACGTATGTCCTTCATGGACGGGTTTTCAGCCTACAATCAGATCAAGATGTTCCCTGAAGACAAAAAGTATACTTTATTTCGAACTCCAAAAGAAATCTACTATTACATAGTGATGCCTTTCTGCATGAAGAATGCGGGAACAACATATCAGCAGACTATGATCACCATATTCCGCAAACACCTTCTCAAAACGGTAGAATATTATATTGATGACATTGTCGTTGAAAGTCGGAGGAAAACTAGTCATGTAGACGACCTGAGGACGATGTTCGACTTGATGCGAACACATCGGCTAAAGATGAACCAACCAAGTCTTTCTTGGCCGTTGCCAGCAGCAAGTTCTTGGGCTTCATCATCACAGCCAAGGGTATTCACATTGACCTTAAAAAGACTAAGGCTATTCTGGACATGCTCTCCCAAAGATTCTTCGTGAGCTTCGAGGCCTATAAGGACGCTTGGCATATATTAGAAAGGTATTTCTTATGTATGGACCGAAGAATGCAAGTGCGTTCGACGACATCAAATATTTTACTAGTCATCCAGTCCTGGTAGCACCAGTCATGGAAAGGCCCTTTCTACTGTACTTCTGAGACATGGACCATTCTCTAGGTGCTTTGCTAGCCCAGAAAAATAACGAAGGCCACGAACAGACAATCTAGTACCTGAGCAGGACCATGATTGGTGCCGAATAACGGTATAACCCTATTGAAAGGAGTGTCTTGCTCTAATTTTGCCATCCAAAAGATGCGCCATTATGTGGCTGGACAGACAATTTACGTCATCTCTATAGTCAATCCCCTTAGAGTTCTTATGACCAAGCTAGGGGTGCTAAACTCATGGTTAGCAACATGGGCAATCCTTCTGGTGCCTTACGATATGGTATGCGTTCCAGAAAAGACGATTAAGGGTCATGTATTGGCCGACTTCTTGGCGGCACATCCTGTGCCAAAAACATCAAAGCTTTACGATGGCATTCCTGATAAAGTGCTGGAATCCAATACGGTCTCAGATAATCCCGTCTGGCAAATGTTTTTCGACGGTGCTTCAAGGACAAGTACCAAGGACAAAATCATCGCAGGAGTCAGTGTAGTCCTCATCACTCTTGACAGTCTAGTCATCCACCACGCATATTCTCTTATGGAATCATGCACCAATAATGTTACTGAATACAATGCTTTCAACTTGCCAAACAGTTGGAGGTTGACTACCTTGACGCCTATGGCAACTCGAAGTTGATAATTAATTAGGTTCGAGGACAATATGAGGTTCGGCACGAAGACCTAGTTCCTTATTATCAGGCGGCAATCAACATCATCTCTACCTTTATAGGGTTCTTTATAGAACATTTACCTCGATTACAAAACCTAGAGGTCGACGCCCTCGCCAGTCTCGCTACTTCTCTGGTAGCTCATGTCGGAACCCAGTACTTTGTTATAGTAATGGACCGGGAGCTGGTTTGTCTAAAGAATAATCTGCACACGTGCATGAGATACTCTATATAGACGGGCACTAATGTTGATGTCCGGGAATGGCGATTCTCTTTCATAGACTATACAGTCTATGGGATCCTACCTAAAGACCCGAACGAAGCTACTTATATCAAGAAGCGCTCGCTCCGGTTCTTCTATGACACAGCTAACAAAATATTGTATCGTCGTTCATACGACAGAATTCTCTTTCGGTGTCTATCTAATCCCGAAGCAAAAAAAAGCACTTCGGAAGGCACATTATGGTACTTGCGAAGCTTACCAGCCTGGTCCTAAGTTACAAGATCGACTGTGTCGCATGGGCTATTGTTGGCCCACCATGATGGCAGTTGTCGTTGCTTATTCTAAGAAATATTGGGTATGTCAGTTGCAAGCTGAATTCATCCACCAACCTTCTGAGTTCCTACACCATACTATGGCCGCCTGGCCGTTTCAAGCATGGGGAATGGATATCATCGGGCCAATCAGCCCTCCATCCTCCAAAGGACACCGGTTCATCCTTGCCATCACGGACTTCTTTCCTAAGTGGGCTGAGGCGATACCATTGGCAGAGGTAAAAACCTCGAACGCGATCAGCTTTGTTAAGCATCACGTCATCTACCGCTTTGGAGTTTCTCGAAGGATTATCCATGATAATGGCCCTCAGTTTGCGAGCCACGCATTCCATCGATTTTGTGATAAAAAATTGAATATATAATGTAGCGTCGACGGCCTACAATCCTGTAGGGAATGGGCTAACCGAAGCATTCAACAAGACTATTGTCAAGCTACTCAAGAAAGTCGTATCTTTAAATAAGCGCGACTGGAAAGAGAAACTCAGTAAATGTCTATGGACTTACCGTATCACCGTTCGGACATGCACTAACAATACGCCATTCTCTCTCGTCTATGGAAGTGAGGCGATACTCTCTCTAGAGATCCAGATTTCATCTCTACGGTTAGCTATCACCAACCAGTTGACAGACGAAGATAATCAAAGCCGTCGGCTACAAGAACTAGAAGTATTGGATAAAAAGCGTCTGCTAGCTCAACAGCAAATCAAACTCTATCAAGCTCAAATTTTTGGAGCCTTCAAAAAAAAGGTCAAGGAAAGGGCATTTCAAGTAGGTGACCTTGTCTTATCAGTTCGAAGACCGATGGTGATGACTCACAAGACTGTTGGAAAGTTCGAACCCAAGTGGGAAGGATCGTTCGTCATAGAGACGGTCTATTCCAATGGTGCTTACCGGTTGGCTAAACCTAACGACGATTTGCTAATGATACCGATCAATGGCAAATTCCGAAAGAAATACTATGTCTGAGGCCTAAATCAACATGCATTTCCACATCTCCCGTGAGTATTTATGGATTCTATTAACGAATTCATCCCTTCCTTATTTCCTTAGTAGAAAATATTTTACGTCCATATTACCTCTGAGTTGTTTTTCTATACCCCAACGAAGTTCATGTCTACCATGCACATATTACCTTAGAGTAGATATTTCTTCCATGACAAACCCCATGTTGTCATAATCATCTATAGAATATTTCATGTCCATACTACCTCGGAATCGTTCTATACATCCATAGAATCTATTCACTAAAAGAAACCAAGGAGTCTTACAACGTTCGAAAACCATTGCACAATCAATATAACCCATTGCAAAATCAATCTGCAACAGTTATTGGAACCATTGTAAATTCGAGCAATACAGATTCTTCTTACAACGATTATTGAAAGTTTTTGTAACATTTCTATAAATAGTTGCAAATAAGGTATTATAAAATGGATCTCACGTTAATGTGTAATGGTTATATTGTGTTGTCAATAATATATTTGGCAATGATTAACAACCTATTGTAAATATTGAGTTATGCCCGCTGGTTGATAACCGTTGCCTAAAATGTTTCATACAACGGTTAAAAATTGTTGCGGTTAATAGGTAACGGTCAATATCAAGTATTTTTTTCTACCACCAATGGAGCTCGAACTCTCGAATGCCTCCGCTCTACCACTAGGCTAGAGGCTCATTTGTATGTAAATACTTATATATATATATATATATATATATATATATATATATTTATATATATATATATATATATCATTTTCATAAATTGAAGATTTTGGATCGATGTTAAACATTAATTATATAATATTTTTTGTTAGCGAACAAGGAATCAATTAATACGAGTAAATCTAATGCTTAAATCCCTATTATGTATAAACAAAATTCAAATTGGACATTGAATTTGCAACGACTATAAACAAATTGTTGCGCGATCAATATTTTTGTAGTAGTTGTTTATTCTTTTGACAATGGTTATCATAAACTTTGTTATTAAACAAAAAAATGCAACTAGTAGCATAAGTCGTTGCACAATCATTACAAATAATAAGCTTACTCACAACTTATTGTAAAAATTGTTGTGCAACTGTTGCTAACAATGAGCCTTTTTATAAGGCTTTATGTAATCATTGCAAAATATTACTAAATTTGTAACAAATACTTAAAAACCTTGCATAACCGTTGCCCATTCAACTCATTTTGATAAAGCTTTCATAAAATTGTTGCTTGACCGTTGTAAAAAAGAAAAACATTTAGCAAGTGTTTATGAACCATTGTAAAAAGTTAAAAGGCAATGGTTAATCTCTAACCATTGTAAATATATTTAATTAAAAATAGTTATTTCAACCATTATGTGATTGTTGTAAATTATAGTTTCAGCAACATCCATATAAGTGTTGCGCTAAAATCGTTGTAAAATATGAGTATTTTTTATAGTGATCCTTACCATGTCCACATAACCTCTGAGTAAGGAAAGTTCTACCACAAAAGCTCCATATTTACCATGTCCATATTACCTCTGAGTAAACACCCCATCCCCAGCGGAGTTACGCTATTACAAAGAGTTCACAATATGTGAGCAATAAAGAAGGACGACTTTTTTGTATTTGTAAAAGAAGTTCTACTACATCAAAATGGAAAAGGCCCTCCAATGGAGGGGAACAAAATGAAGACATCATAACTGTTGTCTAAATGGGCCGACGAATCAACTCATTGATCCGATCCCGCAAGAAGGCAACCTGGGTCCAACAGACTCTATGGCTCTGCGCTCCGCTTCTTTACATCTGGCCGGCTCATCCTTAAGCCGGGACATGCCTTAGTATGCAATCACCAGCTCAGCCTGTTGGGTACTATCACGTCCCGATTCTAAAGAATCGATAGTCGTCCCCTGGGCATGATGCCGTGCAAACCTAGGTTGCGATCGCACAAGACATAGTCATAATGTAAACCAAAACACAACATCTAAGAGAGAGAGCATAGACAGATTGAACAACACATTGAGACATAAATTTTTGTATTTTATTGATAATATACATTATTTATATACTCCATTACAATTATGACGCACGGGCTTACAGCATGACTCGATTACAAATGAGTGTCGATGAGATAGCCGTTCCATACATATATCCCTCATTGACAACAATAGTATTACACCCACCTGGATGCGAGGGATGCTGAGACATGTACCTTGACTTGCAGAGAGTCTTCAAAAGTTGATGCGATGGAAGTCTTCGACGTGCGGTCGAAGCTTCAAAAGCACGAACGTTGCCTTAGTCAGTTGGTGCGTTCTTCTTGATTTCTAGCACCTGCGAAGAACGAAGGTCAGTACGATCACATGTACTAGCGAGTGGCTAATTAAACCCAAGCTTTGTATTTGGTTCAAGCAGTTTTATAAAACATGTTAGCTATTTGGTGATCTTTCTAACTATCCTGATTGATTTGTATGTTAACATGTTTTGAGGCAAGGCATATGAAATTGTATATATTAAGCATTTATCATAACCATCTCGTATCACATGTATTAGTTCAAGTAGTGAAAGGGGTGTAAAGGTCACTGGCAATGTCAAGCCATCACGAACTATAGCTAGGTTAGACGGCAACCCTTTCGCGGCGAGTAGCAAGCCCTAACGAAAGTTCCCAAATCATCTGTGCCGATTCATTGCTGACGCTTGCTATACTCGTTCCTCCTAGGACGAATCGGTTCTTTGGCCTAGGCAACCATTCGAGAAAACTACTCCTTGTCGACAAGTTATCTAATGACCCTTTTTGCAGATCTTGAAATAATTCTCTCTTTTCCAGAACCTTATCTTTTCTCTTTTTGGTGTAAAAATTACACTTACTGAGTAAATTACTCAATTTGATGCAATCATTTCGAGTTTCCTTTAGCAAGTGTTTCATGAAGAATCGTGCCTCAATTTATTGATTCTACACTATGGCGACAAGTATTGATTTTGTATTTCATGATTGATTTAAAATAGAGGATCGAGACGAAGGAGGTCAGCTACTCACCTTAGTCTTTACTTCAGACGAGGGACTGGTTGGCTGCGCTTAGACATCACCTATGTGATCACCTGCAATCGCATAAGTAACTGACTAGAATACTGTATTATTCAAGGAATTCGATACGAATGCCAAGTTCAAAAATGTAAGCCACAAAAACCATCGAAAATATTCACGAAAACGCATTCACGAAAACCAAAGCCAAAGCCAAAGCAATTTGCGGCATGAAAAGCATAGCAACAAGAGGTCTCTTCCGACTCAATCGCAGAGCCAATCCTCTAGGCATAAACTTGCTGAATATGATACTTAATTCCGAAGAAAACTCTCCATAACGAGAAAAGTATCTTAATTCAATCATTTCTGTTCGACCGATTCAACTGATTCTGACCTATCGGTCCCGACTGAATCGGTAGCAATAGTGTTCCTTTCTCACACAGCCCGTGGACGAAAATGGGGTATGATATAGGGATGGAGCACTACACCATAACCAACTAATAAAAAGTTTTGTCCTCGAAACTTAAGAATAGAACCTACCTCTACGAGAACAATGAAAAAAATATCTTCTTCATCTCTGATTCAAGTTTCCAGGTTGACTCCTCGACCGAATGATTGCTCCAGCGTACGCGGACGAGAGGTATCGCTCGATTCCGCAGCAGTTTACCTTTACGTTCTAAAATTTAGACCGACACTTCAACATATGATAAGTCGACCTTCAGCTCTAGTTGACCAAAATCTACCACGTTGCTTGGGTCATGCACGTACTTCCGCAACTAAGAAATGTGGAAGACATTATGCATACCTGCTAGTGCTGGCGGCAGGGCAATCTGATAGGCCATTGGGGCGACTTGCTTGAGTATTTCAAATAGCCCAACAAATCTCGGACTCAGCTTACCCTTTGTACCAAACCGAGTAACTCCACGCAGGGGCGACACTTAAAGAAATATGTGATCTCCTTCTAGAAACTTGAGGGGTTGACGATGAACATCTGCGTAACTTTTTTGTCGATTCTGTGCAGTCTTTAATCTTTCTCGAATGAGCTTGACCTTCTCCACGATCTGTTCCACCAACTCTGGGCCAAGAATCTACCATTTCTCGGCTTCATCCCAGCAAGTGGGTGATCTGTACTTTCGACCGTACAAGGCTTCATATGGTGCCATTAGGATGTTGGATTGATAGCTATTGTTGTATGCAAATTCGGCCAATGGTAGATGAATGTCCCAACTCGACTTGAAGTCAATTGCGCAGAGCCGTAACATGTCTTCGAGAATCTGATTCACACGCTCCGTTTGGCCGTCGGTCTGGGGATGGTATGCTGAGCTGAACTGCAACTTGGTACCTAGAGCCGACTGAAGGCTACTCCAGAAGCGCGATAGAAATCGTGTATCCCGATCAGAGACGATGGATACAGGGACTCCGTGTAGCCGTACTATCTCGACAAGATAAATCTGAGCCAGACGATCAACACTTCAAGTAACTTTAATATCAATAAAGTGCGCTGACTTGGTTAGTCGATCAACGATGACCCAGATGGCTTCATTTTCCTGTAACATCCTCGACAGGCTAACAATAAAGTCCATAGTGACATGATCCCATTTCCATTCTGGAATGGCAAAGTTCTGTATCTCCCCGCCCGGTCTCTGATGCTCAGTTTTTACCTGCTGACAGGTCATCCATTGTGACACAAAGAGTGCCACATCTCTCATCAATCTGTGCCACTAGAACGTCGTGTGGAGGTCCTTGTACATCTTTGTGCTGCCGGGATGTAAGGTATATTTTGCGTAGTACACCTCCGTCAATATTTTTTTAAGTTCTGAATCATCCGGAACGCATAGCCTACCCTTCAATCGAAGCACGCCGATTTCATCTATCGCAAAGTCGGTCGTACTACCCATTGAAATTTGCTCTCGCACTTTCTTCAGGTACGAATCATCCTTCTAAGCGGTCTTAACCATTTCTCACAAGCTCGGCTCTAGCTGCAACTGTGCCAACTACATATCCCTGAATCAAACCAGAAGGTCGATGCCCATCTCTTCTAGGTCATGTAGCAATCTGTGGTCGATAGATAGCGAGACAATATACTTCCAACTTAGAGCGTCTGCCACAACATTTTCCTTGTTCGGCGTATAGTCAATAGTCAAGTCGTAATCTTTGATCAGTTCAAGCCAGCACCTTTTTTGCAAGTTTACCTCCTTCTACATGAATAGATACTCGAGGCTCTTGTGATCCGTATAGATTACGCACGACATGCCATAAAGATAGTGATGCCACAATTTTAATGCGAACACAATCGCCGCTACCTCCAGGTCATGGGTGGGATAGTTTTTCTCGTACGGTATTAGCTGTCGGGAAGCAAAAGATATCACCTTATTCCGTTGCATCAGTCCACACCCCAAATCATGGTCGAATGCATCACTAAAGATCTAGAATCCCTCAGTCCGTTCTAGAAGAGCGAGTATCAGAGACGAGATGAGCCGTTGCTTTAACTCCTGGAAGGAAGCTTCACAGTCGTCTGACCATTCAAAAGCGACTCCTTTCTGGGTGAGGCAAGTCAGAGGCAATGCGATCTTCGTAAAATCCTTCATGAAGCATCGGTAGTATCCTGCTAAGCCAAAGAAGCTTCAAATCTCGTCGACTGATGCTGGCCGTTTTCAATCGACAACGACTTCAACTTTTTTTGGGTCGACTGTAATGCCTTCGGATGAAATGATGTGTCCGAGAAATGCGACGTTGCTCAGCTAATATTTATACTTGCTCCACTTCGTAAAGAATTTGAAGCACGATCTGCAGATGCTCAGGGTATTGCCGCTTGTCCTTCGAGTAGACGAGTATATCGTCGATAAAGACTACTACAAACTTGTCGAGGAAGGGTCGAAACACCCGATTCATTATATCCACGAAAGCAGTTGGGGCGTTTATTAGGCCTAATGGCATTACCAAGAATTTGTAATGGCCATATTGAGTGCGAAAGGCTGACTTCGACACATCGTCCAGCTTAATCTTGAGTTGACGGTAACCCGAACGAAGATCAATTTTAAAAAACACCGAGGTGCCCTGTTGGTAACCCGAACGAAGATCAATTTTAGAAAATACCGAGGTGCCATGTAACTGATCGAACAGGTCATCTATACGGGGGCAATGGATATTTGTTTTGGACGGTGGCCTTGTTCAGCTCTCGGTAATCGATACAAAGACGCATTAAGTCATCCTTTTTCTTGAAAAATAACGCGGACGCTCCACATGGCGAGACACTAGGTCGTATGAATCCCTTATCGAGCAACTCTTGCAACTGAACTTTGAGTTCCTTAAGCTTTGTAGGGCCATTCTGTATGAAGCTTTAGAGATTGATCGGGTATCGAGAAATGTGTCAATAGTGAACCCTATCTCTCGATCAAGTGGTATGTCGGGTAGCTCATCCGAAAACACGTCTGGGAATTCTGCCACAATGTCGACCTGATTCACGTTTGTACCATCCTGTCTCATGTCTTGAACAGATGCTAAATAGCCTTCACACCCAGAATGCAGCATCCTTCGAGCCGATATTGCCAAGATCACCATGCAGGTTGGTAATGCCTCACCACACGAATAGCAGAATTCAGGCACTCCAGGTATACGAAAGGTGATCATCTTTTTGGCACAGTCGATGGTTGTATTGCCCGGGCCGAGCCAATCTATTTTCAGAATGATAGCGTAGTCCTTAATGTCTAGGATTATCGTATCGAGACCTACCTTTTGACCACCTATACAGATAATTTTGTCTTCGTAGGCTAAGTTTGCAAGTAGTGACTTGTCCGATGGTATGTTGACGCTAAGATTAAGGCCAAACGGTGTCACAGTGAATGTGTTCAGCGACAAAATCTACCGATAGGAAGCTATACATAGCACCAGGATCAAACAGTACATAAGCAGGTTTGTTATTAAATGGAGTATACCTGTCACGACTGTGTCAGATGCAAATGCTTCATCCCGGGTCATGGCGTAGACACGGCCTTAGGCACTAGGGCGATGGTCTTAGCCATTTTTTGGTGTGGTCTGTTGAGCCGGAGGTGCTTGGCCTCGGTTTTGTTGATGTTACGGGGGGTGTTGATTCGACCCACCTTCAGGGTAGTTGCGTGCGATGTGCCCTACTCGACTGCACCCGAAGCATGCTCCACTTTTCATTAGGCTTTTATTAGTCGGTGCCCCACCTTGTGGCAATGAATGCAAACTACTCGGTTCCTCCACTGGTTGCCGCCTCCGTTTCCGTGGTTTGGACGCTTATGCGCATTGTCACCTCCTAGGTTTCCATGGCGCTTGTTATTGTAGGTATGAACAGTACCTATGACGACCGGGGGTATTGAGGCTCGAAACTAAGGGCGTGGTTGAGTGACTCGCCCATTATTTGATACAGGCACTATTACATGAGCAAAAATAGAAGGCCTCAGCCCTACTTTGAATCTCCGTGCTCGACTTACCGTCGTAGGCAGGTAGACACCCATAAATCGAGCCAACTTGTTTAATTTTACAACATACTCGCATACCGTCATGTTTTCCTGTTTCAGCTTTATGAAGTCGTTCTTCTTCGCCTGGCGAATCATCGTAGGTAAGTACTCGACTTCGAAGGCCTTACAGAACAAAGCCCAGGAGATCGGCGTAGTAAAATCATCGCGACGAATAGCTTTTTTGTACCGCTCACCAGTCGTTTGCGTTCAACCGAAGTTGAAGTGGAGCGTAAGCCACTTTTTTTGCCTCATCGATATCGAGGAGCTCGAAGTTGTCTTCGATCTGGTCTAATCAACCGATCGCAAGGGAGCGATCTTCAGTGCCAGAGAAGGAAGTGAGAAATTCCTTCTTAAAGTTGGTATAGTCGAAGGTGTTATTCTCTGGTGGCGCAAGCTGAGATGAAGGCTCGTCGGGTGCGACTTCAATGGACTGGTTCACGGGTTCGACAGTATGGGTTGCAGAGTTCCCGTTAGTCATGACAGTTTGTACCAACTGCCATAGCGTGTCAAGTTGCCCTTGTTGCATCTTGAACTGTGCTTCGAACCGGCCTACAAATTGGGCCTGTCGTCTTTCGGACTGCAGGCGCAACTTCTCGCTTTCTTGTTGGAATGTTGTGGCATGCATCTGCTGCATTTCGAGCATATATAGCATCCGCTCCATAGGACTGCCAGAAGGTTTGACTTCGGTAGGCATCCTCCCCGTTGGGTTGATGGAAGGCTCGTCTTCGGAACTACTTTAGCCGCTGGAAGTGCTCGTTTCGCCCTCTGTCCGAGGTCCTGCAATGCTGGAGAAAAAGGCAACTCTCGTTAGTTTCAGAAAATATCTTAGGTTCAGCGTATGGAACGACTCATCTCATCGATACGAAGTAAATAGTTCAAGTTTAGAGACTCGAGACTGGAGTCCAAGGACGTAAGGTCGTGCTCTGATACCATTATGTCATGCCCCGATTCTGAAGAATCGATAGTCGTCCCCCGGGCGTGATACGGTACGAACCTAGGTTACGATCTCACAAGGCATAGTCATAAGGTAATCTGAAATAAAACATCTAAGAGAGAGTACAAACAAATTGAACACATTGAGAAATTAAAAAACTTTGTATTTTATTGATAATAGACATCATTTATAGACTCCATTATAATTTCCCATGCGGGCTTTACAACATGACTCGATTACAAAGGAGCGTCGATAAAGTAGTCGTTCCATACATATATCCCTTATTTAAAACAAAAGTATTTCAGCCACCTGGATGCGAGGGATGCCGAGACATGTCCCTTGGACTTGCAGAGAGTCTTCAAAAGTTGATGTGACGGGAGTCTTCAATGCGCGATCGAAGCTTCAAAAGCACGAACGTCGCCTTGGTCAGTTGGTGCGTTCTTCTTAATTCCTAGCACCTGCAAAGAGCGAGGGTCAGTACGATCACATGTATGGAGAGTGGCTAATTAAACCCAAGCTCTGTATTTGGTTCAAACAGATTTATAAAACAAGTTAGCTATTTTGTGATCTTTCTAACCATCCTGATTGATTTGCATGTTAACATGTATTGAAGCAAGCATATAAAATTGTATACATTGAGCATTTATCATAATCATCACGTGTCACGTGCGTTAGTTCAAGTAGTGAAAGGGGTGTGAAGGTCACTGGCAATGTCAAGCCATCACGAACTATAGCTGGGTTAGATGGCAACCCTTTTACAGCGGGTAGCGAGCCCTAACTATGCGAAAGTTCCCGAATCACCCGCGCCGATTCATTGCTGACACTTGCTATACTTGTTCCTCCCGGGCCGAATCGGTTCTTTATCCTAGGCAACCATTCAAGGAAACTACACATTGTCGACAAGTTGTCCAATGACCTTTTTTTGCAGATCTTGAAATAATTCCCTCTTTTCTAGAACCTCATCTTTTCTCTTTTTGGCATGAAACTTACATTTACTGAGTAAATTACTCAATTTGATGCAGTCATTTCGTGTTTCCTTTAGCAAGTGTGTCATGAAGAATCGTGCCTCAATTCATTGATTCTATACTATGGCGACAAGCATTGTTTTTGTGTTTTATGATTGATTTAAAACAAAGAGTCGAGACAAAGGAGGTCAACCACTCACCTTAGTCTTTGCTTCAGGCGAGGGACTGATTGGCTGCGCTTAAACGTTGCCTACGCGATCAGCTGCAATCGCATAAGCAACTGATTAGAATACTATATTATTCAAGGAATTCAATACGAATGCGAAGTTCGTAAATGCATGCCAAGAAAACCATCAAAAATATTCACGAAAATGCATTAACAAAAACCAAAGTCAAAGCCAAAGCAATTTACGACATGAAAAGCAGAGCAACGGGAGGTCTCTCCCGACTCAGCCACAGCGCCAATCCTCGAGGAGCAACCCGCTGAATATGGGACTTGATTCCGAGCCTTTCCATAACAAGAAAAGAATCTTAATTCAATCTTTTCTGTTCGACCGATTCAACTGATTCTGACCTATCGGTCCCAACTGAATCGCGACTGAATTGGTAGCGACAATGTTTCTTTCTTGCACATCCCGTAGATGAAAATGGGGTATGATGTAGGGACGGGGCACTACAGGTACCTGCACTTTCCTTATCCTGAGCTAAGGCTTCGGATCGCTGGCGAAGGGACCCCTTCTGTTACTTTCGACTTCTCTAACTCGCTCTCTGCGATGGCCAATGTCTCCTCCAGATACTGAATTTGCATACGAAGGTCTTCATACAGCTCCTCCAGAAAAGCCTAGCGACAGACATAGGCTTCCTCGACGGTAGTCACTTCGATAATTTATGACTCGATCTTAATGATCCTGTTGGCAACAGTTTCTTGCTCCGGTTCATAATGGGAGAGTTCATCAACCATCTTCTCTAACTCTGTGTCCCCTATAGTCAAGATGTTACACTGAAGAACTTGAAGCTCTAGGGTAGTAGCTTCTAATTCTACCAAAGAGGCCTCCAGGACGTTAGCTTTCAAGCAAGCATCCGCAAATGTACTGTTTATTGGTACTGTAGATTAGCAAGTAAGCATCCGCACAGACACTGTTTAGTGACCCTGCGTATCAGCTGAAGCCTCAGCACATCTTCCAGTCGTTACTTGGAAAAGTAATGACCATGCGCATTGGCAGATAGAGTTTCAGCGCATCTTACAGACACTACCTCGAAGAGTGGTGCCATGCGCATTAGCGGAAAGAGCTTTAGCACACCTTCGAGACGCGGCTCCGAGAAGGAAACGCTCATGTGCATCAGTAAAATAAGGCATCGATATTCATCGAACACCTACTTGCAACAGGCGGCCGCACGTCTCCGTGTACTTTTGCAACAATGACCGGAGAGTCATCGACGTCGACAGCCTCCGAGGCAGGCCACTTTCCTCTGGCCTTTCTCGTGCTCGTCGCGGCCGTCTTGGGAATTCAAGTGACTCTCGATTTCTTGGGGGCCATGGCAGAAAAAACTAGGGTTTTGATTTGGGAAGGAAGATGAAATTTTCTCTGAAAAGTTGGGAGGAAAGAAATTGCAGAAAGTTTTCTCTTCACACAGAGCCCTACTTATAGGACGAGGCCACGTTAGCCGATAAAGCCAAAAGTGATCCTTCGTATTTGAGGAAACGCTTCGAACAGCGTGGAGATGAAACAAAATCATGATGAATCTTTCCTAAAAATGAGGAGCCATCATCATTTTTAAATGAAACGACGGCTCAAAGGCATTAAGTACTGACGGCTATTAAAAATGCTTGACAGCTTATCAAGAAACCGTTGTGCACTTCCTATGCTACTTGTCGATTCATGGTTCTGTTCAAAGTGTTCCAAACTTGTCTAAATTTGAAAACTTTGAAGGGGGTCTAATAGAAGCAAGAAAAAACACAACATCCACAAAAGCAAGAGAGATCAGTTGCTACACACGCAGCAGAGAAGCGCAGGGGATATCAAGTTGTTGCAAACTTCACAAACCACAAAAGAAAAGGCATTGCAAAAAGAGAAATACTTTATTAAAAATCATATTTAAAAAGATCAATTACAGACTCTTCATGATTACATATAAAGACTCTCTACAGCCTACAAGTGCACAGCCTACAAGTCTACAGCCTATAAGTGCACAGACTATAAGTGCGCAACCTACAAGTGCGCAGCTCTCCGGGTAGTCAGAGCAAATCATTTCCTTGTCAGGTGCGCGGCTCCCCCACTCTAATATGGCTAATAAAGCATTTATTGAGAAGGAAAGAGCACAACCTATGGCTCTTCGGATTGGCAATCAATCCATACCCGGTATCTTGGACCTCGAAGACCTCCAAGATGTTTTTCAGGTTTGAACTCCTTATACCAAACGCTCAAGTGCATCTCGAAACTCAAAAGTTGTCCTTCACTAAGACTACAGCTTCTTTGAACGAAAAGATCTACAACCAAAAATCTACTTATGCAAGGCCTATAGTCGTTTGAAGCTAAGTCGGGGTCGAGCATGACAGAGAAATGTCAAGAAACTATGAGCAAAGTCTTACCCAAAAGCTCCTCTTTATATAGGCTGTGTGGAACAACCCACACACCATGTGGCAGGTAGTCAAAGGAATACGGATTAATGGGATAAACCTAAGACTCAGCAAAATGAATCTCATTTAATGGATTCATTTGACTAAGCTTTTAGTCACCGCTTCTTAAGCCCTCCAAAGGGGAAGCAATTAAGGAGACTGGTGACTCAGCAATTGAGGAGAATTTTGACTCAACAATTAAAGAGACCTTTTCTTCCTAGAATTGCAGCTCCTTCATGGTTCCCCAGGGCATAGCACAGTGACTTTGACTCCTCTGAAAGCAGTCACTAGATTCCAAAGAAGCGCAGCTCCTTCATGGTTACCTAGAAGCATAGCTCCTTCATAGTCACCCAGAAGCACAGCCCCTTCACGGCTCCTTCATTGATCCCTCAGTTGATCCCAGAAGTGCGACCCATTCACGGCTCCTTTACTGATCTCTAAGAGTTTTCTAGAAGTGCAGCACCTTCACGGCTCCTTCATTGATCTTTTAGAGCTTCCCAAAAGCGCAGTCCCTTCACGGCTTCTTCATTGATCTTTCGGAGCTTCCTAGAAGCGTAGCCCCTTCACGGCTCCATTGATCTCTCAGAGCTTCCCAGAAGTACAACCCCTTCATGGCTCTTTCAATGATCTCTTAGAGCTTTCCAGAAGTGCAACCCTTTCACAGCTCCTTCACTGATCTCTTAGGGATTCTCAGAAGTGCAGTTCCTTCACGGTTTTCCAGAAGCACATCATAGTGACTTCGACTCCTCCATAGCGATCATCCGTCACCCAAAAACACAGTGACTTCTGTAGGCCTTAAAAATGATAGTCATGCTGAGTTGATCAGGACAAAGTCTGAAAGTCACGCTGAGTTGATCAGGACAAAGTCTGAAAGTCACGCTGAGTTGATCAAGACAAAGTCTAAAAGTCACGCTGAGTTGATCAGGACAGGGTCTAAAAGTCACGCTGAGTTGATCAGGACAATATTTAAAAGTCACGCTGGAAGACAGCTCATCATTTGTCAGAGTGTCATTATGACTGACAGCACGACAGTCAAAGAATGTCTTCTCGTATGCCACGTATGCACGGAATTCGAGAGATCACAGTCGGCTATTGCGTGACTTTCGAAATTTTCTTCAACAAGACTCAGCCTTCATCAAGCTGGCGTACCAAAAGAGCTTATTGTCATTTAATACGACTGACAAGGTAATCACTGTTAGAGATTTTGTGTCAGTCGAGACACGTCGAATCAAGACAGCTGGCAGTCCTGACTCAAGTTCGCGTGTATTTTGAACTTCTATGTTCCTTCCTCAAGTCTGCGTGTATTTTGAGCTTTCTGTCTCACGTTTGCGTGGATTCTGAAGCTTCCTGCCCCAAGTCTGCGTGGATTCTGAAGCTTTTTGCCCCAAGTCTGCGTGGATTTCGTCTTTAACAAAGTCTACGTAGATTTTATCAAATTGGAGTACGTGGCAGCCATGCCACTGATCTCTCACCCGCGTGTCCTGTAACTTGCACACGACTCATGCATGATTGCCATGTGTCCAACAGTTACAGGCCACGTCCAGTAACTGCTCATAACCTTGCGTATGTTAAATCCTGCATGATTTTCAACTAGGCACAGGTTGTGAAGATAGTTATCCTTTTAGTTATTTTTGACTCTATAAATAGAGTTCTTTTTCTCATTCGTTGTACAGATACACAGATATCTAAATTGCTGTTGAAATTTTAAGAGCTTTTCTTCTTCGCATCGTCCAAGGGATAAAGCGATCGTCTTCTAGATCGGATTCCTACAGTTGTAATTTTTCCAGAAACACAATAAATAAAGTGAATTTATTTATGGAAAACAAATTGGCGACTCTGCTGGGAAAACCATCTCCTCTTCTGAGATGGCAACAACTCAATGCGACACTTCGTCAGTCGGCTCGACGAAGAAGGTGATATCGATCCAATTCGATCAACTCGCCTACGAAGAAATGCAGCGGGCTAAGGGTGGCAAGTCCACTTCAGCCTCCATCACCACTGTCAAGTCGAAGGGACGATCTGTCTACGTCCTAAAGAATCTGTTGGCAACCAATGGTGAAGTTTTTGCCACAGTGTCTACTCCTAACACTGGCAAGGACTCTACTGCAAGCACGCACACTCTTGTGTGCTCGAAGACGACAGCAGTCAAAAGTCACGCTGGCAGCACTGGCTCCTTAGCCAAACCTGTTCCAGCGTGTAATCTCAAAGTCAAAAGTCACGCTGACAGCACTGGCTCCTTAGCCAAGCCTGTTTCAGCGTGCAATCTCAATCCTAAAAATTACGCTGACAGCACTGGCTCTTTAGCCAAATCTGTTCCAGCGTGTATTTCTAAAATCAAAAGTCCCGCCAATAGCACTGGTTCTTTAACCAAGTCTGTTTCAGCGTGTATTCTGCATACATCATCTAAGAAGAATAGCTCTTTAGCTATCTCTTCTTCTTTGCCAAGTTCTACTAGAAATGGGGGTGGTCTTGCTAGAATTCCTCCACAAATGGCACACAAAGTCCCTTCGAAAAGAAATAACTCTTTAGTTGTTTCTTCTGCTCCTGTAGTGTTTACTTCAGGAACAGCTTTGACTGACAATTTTGTTAGTCAAAGAAAAGGAGATGGTCTTTTGACTACTCTTCCTTCTGGACATTCTATGTCTCAAAAATTGAATAAGTCTAAGAAGAAACATTCCTTAATGTCTTCTTCTATGACTTCTTCGAATTGGGCACAGAATTTGTCTATGAAAGAGGGTTTGTTACCAACTCCTAATCAAGGGGGTGGTTCAACTCTTCCTTCTCTACAAATATCCAGATCAATAGAAGAAAAACTCCAAGTATCAAAAACCAATATTTTACCTCCAACTGATCTAAGAACAAAACTTAATCAAATCCGCTTGGGAAGCACTTCTGGTGTCAAAAAAATCATATCAAACGGGAACAAAAGCAAGAGATCTAGATGAAGAGTATGCTAGAAATTATGTGGCTCAGATTAATCACTCTCTATATAATCAAAGAACCAGAAATATATTCCTAAAAATACACAAAGAATGTTCTCTGATTTACCCCAATCTTCACAGACAGATTTACGAGAACATCTTCAACAGAAGAAAAGAAATAATTCTGTGTCAATGGATCTTGACCATGCTGAATGTGACTTTCAGCCAAGAGTCATAATTCAATGCAGATGTCAATCAATGGATCAGGACCATGCTGATGATGAATGTGACTTTCAGCCAAGAGTCATAATACAATGCAGATGTCAAACTAAACGATAATCTGTCTTCAATCGGATTCAGTGTGAACCTATGCCTGATAAAGATGAACCTCTGTTTGCTTCTGTCAACATGACTTCTCGGGATACTGGGGGTAGAAGTGATAGTCCAGATGGAGTATACAGAGGCACCAGAGCAAGAGTCCTGGCTTCTAGTCAAAGGACTTTGATTTCTGAAGATGATTCTGAATTTCTTGGAGAATCTAACTTCCCACCTCTTCCTACTGGGGGTAGTTCTCCTACAAATGACTTTAATACACAAAGTAATGATTCAGAACAGACAACATCAACCAGTTCATCAATAATCCCTCGTACAGTCACGACTTATATGGTCGATGGGAATACTGATGAACCTTCTTCTTCCATGACTCCTCAAGAACAAAGAATTGCTTCTTTGGAACAGCAAATGAAGTCTATGGCTGATACTATGAGGTCGATGTATGAACTCATGGCAACCCAGCTGCAAAATCGACAGAATGTACCAGATGCCATACCAATTGACACTGGTGTAAGTCCAGTACATGTTCCTCCAGCAGTACAATCTAATACTCCTGGGCAAGCTCAACCAGTTCCTAGTCACTCCGGAGCTGGGGGTAGTACTTATAATGCTGTTCCTCCTCCCAACTATTCTCTACAAGCTACAACTCCACAATCCTCCGGAGTTGTTACTGAAGAATTGAGGAATCTCCGAACTCAATTTGAGGCATTCAAGCAGAAGGATGGTTTACAAAGGTTAGGCATCAAGCAACCTTATCCAATAGAATGGAAGCAAGTATCATATCCTCCTAAATACAAGCCTCCTACTATCTCATTCTATGATGGAACCACTTCTCCAAGTCAATTTATTAATCACTTTGAAGTGATGACTGACCAGCTGCAACCAAGTGACGCCCTCCTTACTCGGGTGTTTGTCGGATGTCTCAAAGGAACGGCTTATGAATGGTATAGAAGTCTCCCAGATGGGTGTATTACTTCATTTGTCGGTTTCAAACAAATGTTTCTTGAACAGTTCTATGAAGGGCTCAATGACATGACTATGTCTGCTCTTATAAAAATCAAGCAGAAAAATAATAAAACTACAGAGGAATTCATTGAACGGTTTCGAAGAGAAGCTCTGAAGATGCCTCTTGGAACTCCTGATGCTGTCACCATCGACACATGCAAATCAAATTTGTTGCCAATCATCAGCATGTGGACAGGATCTACTCAATTTCAAGATTGGCCTTCCTTCATAGTTAGTGCCAAAGCTGCAGAAATTAGTGCTGAAACTTTCAAAGGTTTAAGAGTACAGATAACTCCCAAAGAAACAGGTCAAAACACTAACAATAATGCTAAATCCAATACTCGTAAGGGAAAAGAAACCCTTGAAGTTAATCTTCAGAGTAAAGATGCATCGACTGTTCAAACTCCTCCTGCCTCTACAACTCAACAACCAAGAGCACCTCGTCCCAAAGAAGAATACTCTTTTGATGACGATGATGTCCTTGGTATCTTTGAATGTTTGCTGAAAGGTAATAAAATACAATTACCTGAAATCAAGAAACCTGATGAAGCTGGTAAGACAGATCATCCTAAATACTGTCCATACCACAGAATGTTGGGTCACACAATTCGTACATGTTATGTACTGAAAGGAAAGATCCAGGAAATAATTAAATCTGGAGCTATCTCTCTTACTCCGAAAGAGAAGACCGTCACCTCCAACGTCGTCTCTATGCAATTCGGAGATTTTCCTCCTCAACTCCTTGAAAGTGGGATCGTTCCTATTCCCAAGGCAACTCTTGAAATAGTGAATATTCCTCCTCCACAGTCTGAAGGATTAGTACCAATCACTATGAAAATAGGAGAAATCATATGGATTCATCCTGATCTAGTGGCAGATTTTGAATCTCCTTCTCTCAAAAGGACTACTTCCCGAAAATCTAAGAAGGCTGGGAAAACTAAGTCATGTCATATGACCTCTTTCGAATCTACTTCCGAAACAGAGCCGAAAGATAAAGAAGAAGCACTTGCTGGTGCTACTAGAACAGGGAAACCTTATCTAAAGGATTATTCCAAGAATCCTGAGGATACTCCTGATATCCCTCCTGCTGACAAAGATGCTCCTAATATTTCTCTTGTAGAAGAATCATCCACTGCACCTGTTCCTTCAACTGCACCGGTTGAACCTGCTCCTTCCAAGCCTACAGCTCTTGAGAAAGGCAAACAACAAGCTCGATTTGATAAGCCAATCGAGAAGTCCCCTCCTCTTGGGCTTCAGAAACCTTATAACTTCGACATTCTAGCTCAACTTGCTAATACTCCAGCTAGAATGTCCCTCTTTGAACTTCTACGTCTTTCTAAAGAGACTCGAGAGACGTTAAGTGAGGCACTTCTTCAGGCTGACTCTTGTCTTGCACAATTAAAGAAGCCAAATGAAGAACCTGCCACTTGCTTACATTGCAACAGTGTATTGGAGATTATCCCAAATATCACCTTTACACAAGATGATATGCTACTGGAGGATAATCGACATGATCGGCCTCTCTACTACACCGGTTATATCGATACGATGAAGATAGACCGTATCCTCATTGATCCAGGATCTGCTATAAGTATAATGCCAAAGAGTCTGCTGGATGAACTAAAAATCCCTTTTCACAAGCTTTCCAAGACGGTTACTACTATCCTGGGATTCAATCAAAGCCGAAGCGAGCCTTTGGGAAAGATTCATCTGAAACTTCAGATAGGCGATTTCAGATCCAAAGTCACTTTCTATGTGATCGAGATCGTGGGATCTTATAATCTTCTTTTGGGGAGGCCCTTTCTTCATGAAAATAATGTGGTGCCTTCTACTCTTCATCAGTGTTTTAAATACATTGACAGCAATGAAAGAGTACAAAAAGAAGTTGTTGATATAAATCCTTTCCATGGGGTTGAAGCTTATTTCAATGATTCTCGGATGTACAAAGAAGAGTATACAAGGGTGATACAAGCTATGGAGAAAGAGGATCCGCAAAGTGAGACCTTGATAATTTTTGTTAAAGGTCGAACTACTCAGCAACAATCTCCTAAAACCTCTGGAGAAGGTCCTTTCATTATTCCAGTGAGCGGACGGATCTCTCCATTACCTCAGTCGTCTACTCAAGATACACGGATCATTCCTGTCAGTGGGCGTACTACAGTTCCTGTATCTTCACATATAAAATAGGATACTCTGGTAATCCCTGTTGGAGGGCGGACTGTCACGACCCGCACCCGCTAAAAGGGCACGTGACGCGACAACGCCCAGCCCTCACCGAAAAAAATCGGCGTAGAACGCTGTGGATTTTCTACTTCTAAACAGTTTATATATATAACAAAAACCTGTCAAGTCCATGGTCAACTCCGAACGGAGGACAAGCAATGAATATATATATGAGTACTCAATCACGACTCTAAGATAACAAAGTAAAGACTGAAATGAAAAGACAACAAGACGATAAAATAATATATAGCCTGTCAAGTCCAACACAAGAATATATACAGTCCAAGTCTCTAATACAGTCCCAGAATATAATAAAATAACAAGTAGCAAGCTGGAGACAAGGTCCAGTCCAAAATGTCTAACCTAACTAAACTAAGCTAAAGGCTCGTCGGGCGGAGCTAAGCCCTGCTGAACCAAGGTCTCCAAGTCTATGCCCACTACGTCAACCGGACCGTAGTAGGTAGGACAATCCTCCTCGCCACTATCTGTAAAATTTTGTCAACATATCCAGTCAGGATGGAACGAGCACAAATCTCCATAACAGTTCTAGTTAGACGATATTGAAAATATAGCAGTAAATAGAGAGAATCTACGAGATAAATAATGTGTACATGAATCATGGTAAGGCATATCAAGACTGTAATCTAAATGTAAGAACAGGGAAACCAGTATAAATCATGTACAAGAATCTGGAACTATATCTATGTGAGTTTAGTATTAGTTTCAACATGTGATCGGCTTAGAACTTGATACAATATTTGGCCTGGCTAATCATACGTGAGTGTATGATTAACACTATACAATGATGATACAATAATATCTGTGGGGTATTGATCACATCTCTACGCTAACACCCCCATCCCTGACTAATATAGTGGATCCAGTCATGACACGTCATGATACATATTCTCTGAGAGGGTAGCTAGCCTTCGCAGGAATCGTATCTATACAATGAATAATAAACAATGTAGACTTGCCCAGTGTATACCATATATAGGAGGAATAACATCTTATGACGGGATCCAGACAAATATCAATCCGTGTGAACAATGTGTCAAGAGAACAAGGATAATCTGCACTAAATACTAGAAACAAAGACGATATCATAAAACAGAAATATTATCAGAGAATGTACTCTCCTGTACTGTGATAGATAAGTCGACTGAGTCCAAGATCAGTGCCTCGAGGACCTATAGATGGAATACTGTATCAATATAATGGTTTGGAAGTAAAATTAAGTCATACTGAGTCAAAATAGGTCAAGACACGTCAAACTAAGTCAATCTAGGTCAAACAAGGTCAAACTAGATTGTACGGGGTCAATCTAAGTCATATTAGACCTAACAAAGTCATACGAGGTCAAGACAACTCTAGTTGGGTCATACTTGGTCATGGAAGGACATTGGAAATCCATCCGAATCAAACTAGGTCGAAAATTGGCTTACCGTTGACTTTTGGTCAACGGGTCAACTCTGGTCAACTCTAGGTCATCTCTAGGTCATCTCTAGGTCAACCCTAGGTTACTGGTGACTAACAGTTGACTTTCGGTCAACTGCACAAGTCTAATGAAATTTGAGACTAAATTGGGTAAAGTGTTGACCCATAGTTGACTTTTAGTCCAAAAAGTCAACCGTGGTCAACCGGGTCAAGACTAGGTTTAGACAGCTAATCCTACTCATTACCAACCTATACAACCCATATCCAAGTCCATCTTGGACTTGGAAACTCAAATCTTGGCCGTAGGCCAAATCCCTATTTTACCCTTTTTAAGGGTAAAATTCTACCCTCGGCGATAATCCCGTTAGCCTACCTACGCTAGCTATTTTGACCCGATCTCCCTAGGGTAGTAGGGTACTATCCTATAGGTTCGTTATCTACCATAATACCTAAGTAAAGTGACGTCTAGTCCACCTTACGGCCCGTTGCAGAAATCTCGAATATTTCGAGATACGCACTGACACGGCGCGATACCGGCGCCCTATGACCCCGATTTCCACCCGGGAGCTTACCCGCAAAATCTAAATCATGTAACCTAGGCCTATGTCAAGTTTCGTCGCGATCCGACGCTCCGGGCTCAATTTCGCCCTCTAACTCGATTTCTAACAAAACCCTCTCTATTGATTCTCGATTCTAACTCTTCTTGATTCTCGATTCTAATTTCCCTTCTTCTCAACTCCTCTAATCTCCCTCTTCTTCTCTTATTCCTCTTCTTAATCCTCCCTCTTATTCTTTTTCACTTTTCCTTATTCCTCTAGTTTCCTTCTCAAATTCTAAATCCTTAAACTCTTTTCCTATTTTTCTTATTCACTCTTCTTTTCTCCCTTCTTTCTATCTAATCTCCTTATCTAATCTTCTATATATAAACCTATATATATCTATATATATATACCTACATATATATACTAAGTGGGGGGGGTTTATAGGGTGCTAGAGGGGTCACAATGGGGGTCAATGGGGGGTTTGGGACTGCTAGCTGCTGCTGCTGCTGCAACTGCAAGCTGCTGCTGCTGCAGCTCCTGCTTGCTGCTGCTGCAACTGCAAGCTGCTGCTGCTGCAGCTCCTGCTTGCTGCTGCTGCAGCACCTACTGCTGCTGCTATTGTTATCTCTTCTTCTCCTCCTCTCTATACACATATACACCCACACACATATACCTATATATACACACATATATACATATGTACACACACCTATACATATATATATACACACACATATACACATATATACACTCACCTATACATATATATATACACACACATATACACATATATACACTCACCTATACATATATATACACCATTTACCCATAATCCCCTTTAATTAAACCACTTAACCAACTCTAGTGAAAAACCTACAAAATAGGGGCAAAGTGTAGAGAATGAGATTCTCTACACTTAATGTGAATGTCATAAATGAAAAGGGGAATTAATGGAGGAGTTAAATGTCATACCTATGCTTGGAGGAGGAAGAGAAAGCTTGGGAGGAAAAGAAATTATGTGGAAGAAGAAGAAGACTTAGGTGAGAAGTAAACAAAGAAAAGAGGGGGGGGTTTGTAGCCATGGCCGGCCACCCATGTGTGGGCTATTGGGTTGGGATCCAATAGCCCACAACCCAATAACCTAAGTTTGGGTTCAATTTGAAATCGGGTTGGTTCGGTTCGATTCGGTTCGATTCTAAACGACTAATTAAGTCTCTAAAATGACTAATTAAGTCATGAAAAATAGGTTAATAATTTCTAGCCTATTTTTGATGGTACATGGGCTAAGCCCAGCTAGTATGGGGGTCCCACTAGGGTCCAGGCTACCCGGGTCTCCAAATTGGGTCCGAATTGGATAAAATTCAAACCGACTCAAATAAATTCCTAAAAAATCATATAAAATCAAATAAAATTCCTAAAATTATTTTAAAACTTGAAAATGACAAAAATACCCCTAATTTGAAAAACTGGGGGTGACAAATCTACCCTCCTTAAAAAATTTCGTCCTCGAAATTCAAACGGTCGTACTCTTCTCTAGGTCAAGCACCCAACAATCAAGGTCTACTAAATTTTATCCTAAGTTATATAACATGTAATCTAGAAAATCAGAACACATGCATGGTTTTAAATCTCTACAGTATCATGTTATTGCAGTCTTCATTGGGGTTTTCTATTTAATCTAGCATGATCATCACATATGCAAACTAAAGGTACTAAGAAAGTAATCATCAATCAATGGGCGGAAAGAACAGGTAAAAGAAAGAGCAAGACCCTACCTCCTAGTCCAATGCGTGCAGGATCCTCAACTGTCATCGCAAAAGCCCTGTCCTGGCGGGGTATATCCCGCTGCTGGTGGAGGGCGTGATGCGGTGCCATAGGTGGCCTACCCTGTGCTCCCTGAGCTGCACGGCGATGGTTCGAAGGACAATCCCTCGCCTGATGCCCCTCGGTGCCACAGTATAGGCACAATCCCAAACGTCTCCTGCAAACCTTCCAGAGATGTCCGGACCTCTTGCAGTAGTGGCAAGTAGGTGCCTGCTGCGTCGGTCCCTGCTGCTGCTGCCGGGGCACCTGCTGAACTGGTGCCCTGATCGGAGCAGGAATCTGCTGCGAGCGTTGCGGAATAGAATGATGCTGGAGTTGAGGACGCTTAGCAGGCCCTGCGCTGCTACTGGCCCCACAAAACACATCTCGATCCCTCTTCGGCTTCAAGCCCAACTCCCTCTCCACCTTCCGAGCCTCTGCGTAAATCTCCGCATATGTCGCGTAGAAAGAAGGGATCTGGATCTTGATATCCCATGCCAATCCCTCCCTGAAGCGCTCCGCTCGGATCACCGGGTCACTCACCATGTACTCGGCATATCGGCTCAGCCGGCCGAACTCCGCCGCATACTCCTCTACGGTCATACTATCCTGCTGCAGGTTCTGGAACTGCCGCACCAGGCCAATCTTGTCCGTAGGGGAAAAGAACTTCTCTCTGAACAAGGTCCTGAACTCTGCCCAAGTATGGCCCTCTCCTGCAAGAGCCGGCTCATTCCGGAACCACGTCTGGGCAATATCTAACAACTGCAACCCAACCGCCTCGACCCTCAGGTCGGCTGCTAGACGGCAGGCCCCCATCTGGCGCTCGGTATCCTCGAGCCAGTCATCAGCGTAAATAATGCCCTCTGTCCCCTTGAAATCCCTTGGACCAAGCTTCTTGAAAGCATGAATATCCCCGATCTTCGGCTGCTGCTGCTGCTGAACCTCCCTCTGTGGAGCCTGATGCTCCACTGCCGCCATAGCCAATCTGTGCGCATCCTCCATGCCCTGGCGTATGACCTCTGTCTGCCTCAACTGAGCCTCGTGCTGAGCCTCGTGCTGAGCCCGCTGGGACTAAAGCACCTAGTGGAAGAACGCTAGCATCTGCCCCATGTCTGTGGGCAGAGGAGGCAATGGAGGAATAGCTCCCATCATCACCGGAGGAGTCCCCTGCTGAGGAGGAAGAATACCCTCGGCAGCTCCCACTGTAGCCCCTGGCACTACGGGAAGAGTACCCGCAATGGCCCCAGGGATGGTCATAGAGGTAGCTGGAGGAGTACCCCCAAGAGCCCCAACAGAAGTCCCATCAGCCAGGGAAGTAACCGAAGCCTGTCCGCCAGAGGTGGCAGACCTCTCCGTCTCCCCGTGCTCCTCGCTAGGAGAATGAGTCATCAATATCCTGGAGACAAATTGAGAAGAAGATATCAATATGGCACATGAAGGCAATATCAAAGGAGGACAGCTAGAAAGCAGTAAATCGATATCAAAGACGGTAAGCAAGATAAGCAAGGAAAGATCCTACTGTGATTGAGTACTCTTAGCCTACTATTCTTATGGGTAACACAGGCTCGTAGTCAACACTCTAAGACGTGTGCCGCTACGACATCGCACTAATTGCGACTTCAGGACCTGCGTGGGCCACCACTAAAACGTGTCACGACCCGCACCCGCTAAAAGGGCACGTGACGCGACAACGCCCAGCCCTCACCGAAAAAAATCGGCGTGGAACGCTGTGGATTTTCTACTTCTAAACAGTTTATATATATAACAAAAACCTGTCAATTCCATGGTCAACTCCGAACGGAGGACAAGCAATGAATATATATACGAGTACTCAATCACGACTCTAAGATAACAAAGTAAAGACTGAAATGAAAAGACAACAAGACGATAAAATAATATATAGTCTGTCAAGTCCAACACAAGAATATATACAGTCCAAGTCTCTAATACAGTCCCAGAATATAATAAAATAACAAGTAGCAAGCTGGAGACAAGGTCCAGTCCAAAATGTCTAACCTAACTAAACTAAGCTAAAGGCTCGTCGGGCGGAGCTAAGCCCTGCTGAACCAAGGTCTCCAAGTCTATGCCCACTACGTCAACCGGACCGTAGTAGATAGGACAATCCTCCTCGCCACTATCTGTAAAATTTTGTCAACATATCCAGTCAGGATGGAACGAGCACAAATCTCCATAACAGTTCTAGTTAGACGATATTGAAAATGTAGCAGTAAATAGAGAGAATCTACGAGATAAATAATGTGTACATGAATCATGGTAAGGCATATCAAGACTGTAATCTGAATGTAAGAACAGGGAAACCAGTATAAATCATGTACAAGAATCTGGAACTATATCTATGTGAGTTTAGTATTAGTTTCAACATGTGATCGGCTTAGAACTTGATACAATGTTTGGCCTGGCTAATCATACGTGAGTGTATGATTAACACTATACAATGATGATACAATAATATCTGTGGGGTATTGATCACATCTCTACGCTAACACCCCCATCCCTGACTAATATAGTAGATCCAGTCATGACACGTCATGATACATATTCTCTGAGAGGGTAGCTAGCCTTCGCAGGAATCGTATCTATACAATGAACAATAAACAATGTAGACTTGCCCAGTGTATACCATATATAGGAGGAATAACATCTTATGACGGGATCCAGACAAATATCAATCCGTGTGAACAATGTGTCAAGAGAACAAGGATAATCTGCACTAAATACTAGAAACAAAGACGATATCATAAAATAGAAATATTATCAGAGAATGTACTCGCCTGTACTATGATGGATAAGTCGACTGAGTCCAAGATCAGTGCCTCGAGGACCTATAGATGGAATACTGTATCAATATAATGGTTTGGAAGTAAAATTAAGTCATACTGAGTCAAAATAGGTCAAGACACGTCAAACTAAGTCAATCTAGGTCAAACAAGGTCAAACTATATTGTACGGGGTCAATCTAAGTCATATTAGACCTAACAAAGTCATACGAGGTCAAGACAACTCTAGTTGGGTCATACTTGGTCATGGAAGGACATTGGAAATCCATCCGAATCAAACTAGGTCGAAAATTGGCTTACCGTTGACTTTTGGTCAACGGGTCAACTCTGGTCAACTCTAGGTCATCTCTAGGTCATCTCTAGGTCAACCCTAGATTACTGGTGACTAACAGTTGACTTTCGGTCAACTGCACAAGTCTAATGAAATTTGGGACTAAATTGGGTAAAGTGTTGACCCATAGTTGACTTTTAGTCCAAAAAGTCAACTGTGGTCAACCGGGTCCAAGACTAGGTTTAGACAGCTAATCCTACTCATTACCAACCTATACAACCCATATCCAAGTCCATCTTGGACTTGGAAACTCAAATCTTGGCCGTAGGCCAAATCCCTATTTTACCCTTTTTAAGGGTAAAATTCTACCCTCGGCGATAATCCCGTTAGCCTACCTACGCTAGCTATTTTGACCCGATCTCCCTAGGGTAGTAGGGTACTATCCTATAGGTTCGTTATCTACCATAATACCTAAGTAAAGTAGACGTCTAGTCCACCTTACGGCCCGTTGCAGAAATCTCGAATATTTCGAGATACGCACTGACACGGCACGATACCGGCGCCCTATGACCCCGATTTCCACCCGGGAGCTTACCCGCAAAATCTAAATCACGTAACCTAGGCCTATGTCAAGTTTCGTCGCGATCCGACGCTCCGGGCTCAATTTCGCCCTCTAACTCGATTTCTAACAAAACCCTCTCTATTGATTCTCGATTCTAACTCTTCTTGATTCTCGATTCTAATTTCCCTTCTTCTCAACTCCTCTAATCTCCCTCTTCTTCTCTTATTCCTCTTCTTAATCCTCCCTCTTATTCTTCTTCACTTTTCCTTATTCCTCTAGTTTCCTTCTCAAATTCTAAATCCTTAAACTCTTTTCCTATTTTTCTTATTCACTCTTCTTTTCTCCCTTCTTTCTATCTAATCTCCTTATCTAATCTTCTATATATAAACCTATATATATCTATATATATATACCTACATATATATACTAAGTGGGGGGGTTTATAGGGTGCTAGGGGGGTCACAATGGGGGTCAATGGGGGGTTTGGGACTGCTAGCTGCTGCTGCTGCTGCAACTGCAAGCTGCTGCTGCTGCAGCTCCTGCTTGCTGTTGCTGCAACTGCAAGCTGCTGCTGCTGCAGCTCCTGTTTGCTGTTGCTGCAGCACCTACTGCTGCTGCTATTGTTATCTCTTCTTCTCCTCCTCTCTATACACATATACACCCACACACATATACCTATATATACACACATATATACATATGTACACACACCTATACATATATATATACACACACATATACACATATATACACTCACCTATACATATATATATACACACACATATACACATATATACACTCACCTATACATATATACACCATTTACCCATAATCCCCTTTAATTAAACCACTTAACCAACTCTAGTGAAAAACCTACAAAATAGGGGCAAAGTGTAGAGAATGAGATTCTCTACACTTAATGTGAATGTCATAAATGAAAAGGGGAATTAATGGAGGAGTTAAATGTCATACCTATGCTTGGAGGAGGAAGAGAAAGCTTGGGAGGAAAAGAAATTATGTGGAAGAAGAAGAAGACTTAGGTGAGAAGTAAACAAAGAAAAGAGGGGGGGGGGTTTGTAGCCATGGCCGGCCACCCATGTGTGGGCTATTGGGTTGGGATCCAATAGCCCACAACCCAATAACCTAAGTTTGGGTTCAATTTGAAATCGGGTTGGTTCGGTTCGATTCGGTTCGATTCTAAACGACTAATTAAGTCTCTAAAATGACTAATTAAGTCATGTAAAATAGGTTAATAATTTCTAGCCTATTTTTGATGGTACATGGGCTAAGCCCAGCTAGTATGGGGGTCCCACTAGGGTCCAGGCTACCCGGGTCTCCAAATTGGGTCCGAATTGGATAAAATTCAAACCGACTCAAATAAATTCCTAAAAATCATATAAAATCAAATAAAATTCCTAAAATTATTTTAAAACTTGAAAATGACGAAAATACCCCTAATTTGAAAAACTGGGGGTGACACGGACTACTCTTCCATCTCAGGCTTCAACGGAGCTCACCTCTTCTGAGCCATTTGTTATCGATCTTAATCGAAACAAAACTTCTTCTCGTTCTTCTTCTCCCCCTTTAGTCATTGATTTGGCTAAGATTTCTAAGGCTCAGCCTTCTTCCAATGTAAATACTGCTACTTTTAAATTTAATGAAAAGTCTCTATCTTTGCAGTATATTGATGTGTGTAATCATGTTCATAGTTATTTACATTTGTTAGATGACTTGAGAACAATAACCATAGGAGTTGTACAGACTTTTCATACAGACGTATCCCTAGAATCAGTACAAACTTCATACTTTCTGGTTCCTAGTAGAAAGCCAGGAGACATTCCAATATTCTTCTACAAAGGGCCCCAGAATCCTTCTGATTTAGAAGATGATGACAAAAACGATGATACTGGAAGACTACAACTACGTCGCTATAGTCAGCAATCTAAAGACATCATTAAAAATATGGGCTATAACTTCAGAACTGGCCTCAATAATGGAAAAGGAAGAAAAATGCCCGTTCAGATTCCTCCTCTGAAATATGGGAGGACAAAATGCGGATTGGTTTATATTTCTCCTACTCCTTTTATCAATACTGTCCATGAAGATCCCAAATCTGACGAAGATAAGAGATCTGATTCTTCTAGTACCACCTCTTGGGATTCTGATACAAGTATTGGTGACTTCCACTACAACATTTTGTCTTCCAACATGGTCTCCATTGACAGTTCTGAAGAAGATGATGAAAACGAGGACGAGTTTGAAATCTCACCTGAATCAGAACAATGGGCCCAAAGGTTAGACAATCAATGGGAGTTTCGATTCGAACAAAAAGAACCTCCGACTGAAGACAAACTTGTTCAAATAGATGTTGGTGAAGAGGGATTCCCCAAACCAATATTCATCAGTGAAAGTCTTTCAAAAACTGATAAGCAAGACATGATCAAACTTATTCATGAATACATCGATGTCTTCGCTTGAAGTTATGAAGATATGCCAGGACTTGATCCACAGATTGCAACTCACAAACTCAATATCATGCCGAATGCAAAGCCGGTCAAGCAACAACAGCGACGATTTCGTCCAGACATTATGGATGCAATTGAAGCTGAAGTCTATAAACTCATGGCCTCTGGGTTTATTAGAGAAGAACAACATCCCGATTGGGTGGCTAATATAGTTTCTGTTCTTAAAAAGACTGGCAAGATCAGAGTTTGCATAGACTTCCGCGATCTCAATGCGGCATGTCCTAAAGACGAATTCCCTCTACCAATTACTGATGTTATGATCGATAATACCTGTAGATTTGAGCGGATGTCATTCATGGATGGGTATTCTGGATACAATCAGATTAAAATGTTTCCAGATGACGAGAAACACACTTCTTTCAGAACGCCGATTGGTACATACTGTTATACAGTTATGCCATTCGGTCTCAAGAATGCAGGAGCAACTTATCAACGAGCCATGAGCACTATATTCCGTGAACATTTGCGGAAAATAGTCGAATGCTACGTTGATGATATTGCAGTCAAAAGTCGACAAAAAGAGGATCACATCCAAGATTTGAAGACTATTTTTGATCTAATGTGTAAGCATCAATTAAAGATGAACCCTACTAAGTCCTTCTTAGGCGTCTCTAGTGGCAAATTTCTCGGCTTCGTCATTACCTCGAAAGGTATACACGTGGTTCCCGAGAAGATCAAAGCCATCCAAGAGATGCGTCCTCCACGCACCTTAAAAGAGCTACGAGGATTTCAAGGAAGGATCGCTTATATCAGGAGATTCATCTCTAATCTTTCAGGACGCTGCAGACCATTCAATAAACTTATGAAGAAAGGTGTTTCTTTTGTCTGGAATGATGAATGTCAGAAAGCATTCGATGATATAAAACAATATCTGATGAGCCCTCCAGTATTGGTACCTCCTGTCTCAGGAATACCGTTCCTCCTATATACCTGAGCAATGAGTCATTCATTGGGTGCATTCTCGCTCAAAAGAATAAAAATGGTCATGAACAAGCTATTTATTATCTTAGTCGTACTATGACCGGAGCTGAACCTCGATATTCACCGGTCGAAAAAGAATGCCTAGTCCTGATGTTCGCTGTCCAAAAGACACGACATTATATCATTGGCCAGACTATTCATGTCATCTCCAGGATCAATCCTATACGAGTCATGATGAAGAAACCAAGTATTTTAAATTCTCGATTGGCAAACTGGGGAATCTTACTTGCTCAGTATGACATGCATTATATCCCTCAGAAATCAGTCAAAGGACAAGCTTTAGCTGATTTTCTGGCTGCTCATTCAATTCCAGAGAATTCAAAACTCTACGATGAAATTCCAGATGAAGTCTTAGACTCAAATCAAATTGATGAAGAAGATTCTACTTGGCGTCTATTCTTTGACGGAGCATCAAGAATAGGTCCTAATAGTGACATTGTTGCTGGAGTTGGAATTGTTCTTGTATCGCCAGAAGGTCTTGCTATCCAAAGAGCTTATTCTCTCAATCAGCCATGTTCAAACAACGTTGTTGAGTACAATACATTACTCATTGGTCTTCAACTCGCTAAACATCTGAATATTCAACATTTGGAAGCGTATGGAGATTCTAAACTCATTGTTAATCAGATAAGGGGTACTTATGAAGTTCGCCATCAAGATCTGGTTCCTTATCATAGATCGACTATATCTATGGCTTCTTCATTTGAAGGGTTCTTCATCGAACATGTTAGGTGAGCATGTAACACAGAAGCTGATGCTCTTGCTAATCTCGCGGCAGTATTGGCTATTCCGATTAGACGTCAACAAATGATTGTTGTTTGCAATCGAGAATTATTTTATCTCGAAAACAATCTAACTCTAGGACTTCCAGTTGACATTGAAGAATCAACATCTCATGATGTCAATGCAACAAGTGGATTTGGATTAAGTCGTAAATCATTATCATCTTCATCTGATTCTAGTATGGAATTCACTTTCAGTAATTCAGCTGAGAATCAGAATACGGATAAAGATTGGAGACTTCCTTTCTTAGATTTCGTATTGTATGATATTATTCCAGATAATCCGAGTGAGGCAGCATCTATCAGACGACGATCACTCAGATTCTATTACAATCATACTACAAAAACTTTATATCGACGAGCTTATGATGGTTTACTTCTTCGATGTATTGCCGGTGATGAAGCCCAACAAATTATTCGCGAAGCACATGATGGAATTTGCGGAGCACATCAACCTGGACCAAAACTTCAAGACCGTATTCGACGTATGGGTTATTATTGGCCCACTATGGTATCAGATGCCATCGAATATGCAAGAAAATGTAAAGCTTGTCAAATCCATGCAGATTTTATTCATCAATCTTCAGAATTTCTACATCCAACGGCAGCATCATGGCCCTTCGAAGCTTGGGGTATGGACATTATCGGTCCGATCAATCCGCCGTCATCAAAAGGTCATCGGTTTATTCTCGCAATAACCGATTATTTCTCCAAATGGGCCGAAGCTATTCCTTTATCTGAAGTCAAAACTTCCAATGTCATCAACTTTATCAAGCATCATGTCATCTACAGATTTGGTGTTCCTCGTCGCATTATTCATGATAATGGACCACAATTCGTCAGCCAGAAATTTACTCGATTCTGTGACGATCATCGGATCAACAATGTGGCTTCTACCGCATATAATCCGGCAGCTAACGGATTAGCAGAAGCTTTCAACAAAACCATCATCAAACTCCTAAAGAAGTTTGTCTCTACTAACAAACGTAATTGGAGTGAGAAACTCGGTGAATGTTTGTGGGCTTACCGTACTACAGTTCGTAATGCTACTAAATGTACACCTTTCTCTCTGGTGTATGGATGCGAAGCTGTTCTTCCATTAGAGATTCAAATTCCTTCTTTAAGGATAGCAATCGCTAATGAACTTACCGCCGAGAATAATGATCGTCTTCGACTTCAAGAATTAGAAGCTCTGGATGAAAAACGATTATCTGCTCAACAGAATATTGAATTCTATCAAGCCAGAATCTCAAGAGCTTTTAACAAGAAAGTCAGAGTTCGAGCATATCAAAAAGGAGAACTTGTTCTAACAGTCAGACGTCCTATGACTATGACTCATATGAGCAAAGGCAAATTCGACGCAAAGTGGAAAGGTCCCTATGTTGTGAGCAGAGTTTTCTCAAAAGGAGCTTATCAACTCTCAGAACTGGATGGTCGAAAGGTTATGATGCCTATTAATGGCAAATTCCTTAAAAAGTATTATGTATAAATATAAATACTTGTAAATCATCAGACAAATTCATGTTTATATATAAAATTTTATTTTATTTTAATCATGAATGATAGTACATGATTTTAAGGAAGATCACTATCATCCTTCTCTACATTTGGACGCGGACCGCTGCCGTCCTTTTCGAAAATGCGATCAGCAAAAGAGCTGAGAACTTCTTTGCTGGAGCCCACGAGAAACTTGCAGGCAGCCATCCTCATGGCTTCATCTTCTTCAGTCCTTCCTGGATCAAGCAGAAAGTCCAGAATGTCTCGTGGTGGCTTGGGTGCAAATGAACCTTCACCTGCTTCTACCTCCTTTGGCTGAACTAGATCGGCAGGACGTTTTTCAGTGCTCTTTTGAACCTTTGGAGCGATTTTAGCCTTCTTAGATGCTTCTTCAGACGACATTTTTATGTTAAAGAGTAAAAATATTCGTTCTTGTTAGATTTCTGTTATATTTATAGGCAGAAGTTCCTCAAATAATGAAGCGACACATTCATCTGACGGTTCACCCGTTTATTAATGCCTGACGGTTCTTCCGTTCATTATCACATTCATTCGACGGTTCGCCCGTTCATTAAATGCCTGACTGTTCATCCGTTCATTTATCACATTTATTCGACGGTTCGTCCGTTCAATAAATGCCTGACGGTTCATCCGTTCATTTATCACATTCATCCGACGGTTCGCCTGTTCATTAAATGCCTGACGGTTCATCCGTTCATTTATCACATTCATCTGACGGTTCACCCGTTCATTATAATCTGATGGTTAACCCGTTCATTTATCATTCATTTTTGACAGTTTATCCGTTCATTCCATCATTTGTCAGTTTTCCTGTTTATCCCACATACATTTACGATTCATCATCGTTCATCATCCATGTCAGTATCATATTTATGAAAATGACATCTAGTCTTTTGATTCTCGAATCCAAAGATCATAAAAAATTTAGTTCAAAAATATTTTTATGTTTGAATTTTATTTTTTCCAATCAGTATTAAACTAAGATCATTTCTGGTTTAATATCATCCGATAGAATTACAAAGTTTGTTTGTATATTCTATTCTATTGAAATGTGTCATGTATTATTTACCTCTGAACATATTTTCTATGAATATATCATTACCAAAACAGCAAAACCAAAAATCAGATCAAGAATTCTTATTTATTTTCATTCAGAATCAAAACATTGAATACAAGTAAAAATGAAAAAGATTCACTTATTAGGAGTTATTAGCTCCCTGATACGTTCAAGAACAGCATTTATTTTCTCTTCATGAGCCTTTTGAACTCTTTCGGCTGCTTCAACTGTGACATTTTGTTCATCAAAAATGATAATCGCAGATTGGATACGGTTAACTTTTTCAATTTGTTCCGCCTGCATCTGCTCTCGCTCCTTTTGAAGAATTTTACAGCGTTCGGCTTCAGAAACATAAGCAGTAATGACCTCAGCCTGCTCTGTTTCTATGACAGCAATTCGCTCTTGAAGATGAGCCAACTCCTCTTTCAGCTTCTTCATCTCTTCAGCTTTGGATGCTTTATCTTTCTCCAGAAGCTCTACTCTCTGACGAGTAGCTAATATTTCTTCACCTTTCTCTACTAATTTCTCAGAAAAAGAGGCAAGAAATGCTTCTAATACAGCTTGCTGGGACTGGGCTTCATGTTCCAATTGACTGATCTCAGCCGCAGTTAAAGATTGAATGTCTTCCTTCTTAGTCTTCCAGTATTTTCAGATAGTTATTTCCAACTCATCCAGGAGATGTTCGAAGAAGATGCACTGAGATTCGCAACCAGCATGTCGCAACGCCATGAGCGGGAACTTGACCATAGTTCGAAGATCAGAAAAGGGCATAGCTTCGTCCTTCAAGAAACGTCTGGTGTATGTATCTAGATATGAGTAAATGATCTCTGAATACATTCCCAGAGTTCTTGCTAGTCCAGTCTCAAATCCAGGCGTCGCTGTCATCATTGAAGAAGAAGCTTGAATATTCTCTATCCTGGGAACGGAAGTATGTGCTACTGGAGAAGTTGGCAAGTGTGAACTCCCTTCATCAGCATCAGCCTGGATAAGTGGAGCATGAGTCGAACTCATTGCTGCAGCAGTTCCTATAAGTCAAAGAAAAAAATAATCAGCATCTAAAAGAAAAAGAAACAGTAAAAACAGAATTTGAAATAAAATTCTACCAGGCTGAGGTTCATATTCGATATGTTGAGGGAGTCTTGCGTCTTCTATTAGCCGGTCCATGATAGTATCCGACACCTGCTTCATGTGGCTACTTCCAGCTCCAGAATTACTGGGCACTGGAGCGTTGTCCGGAGATTGAGCAGGTTCGGGGCTGAATTCCATTCTGTTCCCCCTGACTTTATCCTCATCATAAGGAGTAGAAGTGCCAGCATGCCAATCATCTCCTTCTTCAGCTTCTTCTTCTTCTTCAGACTCTTTTTCATCCCCAGCTTCAAGATGAGTCTCGGATCTGGAGTCCATGATATTCACATCTTCATCTATTCCTTGAGATGAATGAATCTCAGGAACAGTGATGATAGCAAGCTCAGTATTGACTGCCGGTTCAGTCTTCTCTGGAATATCAGTTCGAAGAATGATGTCTTGACAAACATTCTTCAACAAGTCATCAGCAGCTGATAGCTCGGACGTCGGCACGTCTTCATCGCCTCTGGCCAAAGAAATGTTTTCTTCAGCCTGAGTTTCTGGAACTTTCGATTGTTCCATAACTTCCGCCGGGGCTGGTTCCTCTTCAGAATATTCAATCTGGTCATCCAATGCCTGGATGACGCCCTCTGTTCCATGCCCAAATGGGATCATCCTCATCTCTGAGGGATCAGTAGCTACTCCACTTGTTGATGGAGCAGTCGTTTCCTGAGCTCGAGCGGACTCTACCTCAGTCTGTTCAATTGAAGTTGCTGGAAGGTGAACATCGTCAGACTCTGTTTTCTCAGTAGAATCCGCTTCATTGATTTCTGGCAAGACTCCTCCACTCATAATTGTTTCTAGGAGTTCATTGCCCTTTATTTTGCCGACGGTCTTCTTGACATACTTGCCTCTCGACCTCCTTATCAAAGGAGCATCATCTTCGTTGGTATCTTCGTCTTTATCAGCGGCGTCATCTTCGTCAACTGAGATGCCACCTAAAGATGAAGTGGCAGTTACTGAGACCCCTTTCTTCTTCTTCTTAGATGTCTGAGACTTAGTACTCTTTTTGGAGACTGTCTCAGATTCATCACTTCTCTTCCTCTTAGAAAGGGATACAAATATGGGAGGAAGAACTTCATCAGGAAAATTCCCCTCTTGATATAAGTCATATAGGGGCTCAACCTCCGCTGTCTCATCTTCAGGTTCTGGAGGAAATTGTTGAATAACAATTTTTTTCTTCGACCTCTTGGATGGAGCTGGGTCTTCTTCCGCAACAAAAGTCTTCAGATGGAAACTCGGCTTGAAGGTGCTCGACGAAACATAGAAGCGAGCATATGTGTAAAGCATCTTCGTCCCCGTGCTGGATAAAGGATTAGGCATAGAGAATACAGCTTTTGTATCTCTAGCCGCAAAGTATCTCCAGGCCCGAGCTCCGTCAATAAGCCCTCCACGAGCAGAAAGGCAGGTGGTGGCGTTCCCAACGTGAAGTTGGTCATATCCGAATTGCCTGGCAAATCGGATCGGTAGATACGGCTCCAAATACGTCATTTCTTCATGACGGTATACTAGATGAGAGGGCCGGATTCTCTGCAACCCCTGAAAGGCTACATCATCTAGCCTGTTCCCCATATCTCCGTCCATCATATTCAAGGGCATGCTTTCATAACCTAATGGTGGAGGGACACATTGAATGGACCAATGTGACGCTCGATTCAGAATATTTCTACATTCTGGAAGAGTGTGAACCTTCCAGAAAGTCTCTCCGGAGTACTTCTCCAAAAAGAGACTGCCACTCCCTCCTGCTCCTGGAGGTATCAAACCATCATGATGGAGGAGGAGCCAACCATATAGATAGGTAAAGGGCATCTCTATTCTCGGGAATTCTTCAGTCATCCTCCTTTGATCAGATAGCATGTTGGTTACAAAATTCCGAAGACCTGCGTTCAGCCTACAGGTCATCGCTGATAATAAGTCTAGCTTGTAACCATACATAAGGCGCACCGCTGCAAAGATAACGCCTCTATGTATCCTGTCCAGAGAGCTGGAGCCAGGAACGATGAATCTTCTTAACCAAAGAGATAGAAATCCGGCCAAATGACCGTTCCTTGACAGAATCTTTCCACTCTGTCTCACATACGAACTGAAGGTGGTTCCAGCTTTGAACTCATACCAGTCTTCAGTGATCGTGAAATCCTTGCAGTCATATTTCTCCAGTAGATAAATGATTTCACTCTCAGAGAGAGGCTTGAAGTTGCTAATCTGGTACCATCTCTTCTCGTTTATCTTCTTCTCATCCTTTTTACGGTTCATGAAAAGGTAGGATATCCATTTCTGAATGTGGTTGCCGGCTTCATCTTTAGAACTCTTGTAATACAGAGTACATGTGCCAAAATGGCACATCATCTCTTCAAATAGATGTACCATCTCTGGGTTCTTCTCCGACAAAAAGTTCAGCTCTTCTGTCGTAGGCACATACTCCTCATACGGCAGTGAGCCTGAAGGCAGATGCGAGATGTATTCCATCTCATGAAGGGCAAAGCCCATCTTCCCTTTGGGAGTCATAAAAGTTCCCGTCCTGTGGTTATACCTCTCAACCAAGGCCAGGAACAGAAAGGGGTTGGGCCTGAAGCCGTAGGATGAATTGACGACTGCATCATAAAGGTTTATCTTCTTCAGCTCAGTCTCAAAATTCTCTAAAGCCCAGTGGACCAAAGTCTTCCACCTCACGTTCTCCTGATTCATTAAGCCGTTCATCCTCGGCGTCGAATCGGTGGGGTAGAAAGCATTCTTGTTTTCCATGAATTCGTTTATGAAAACGGGCATTCTGAATGGCATCAATATTGATGAGTCTTTAGGTGGTATGCATCCAGGCTTCAAACCCCGAAACACGGATACATGATTCTCTGGGGAACTGAAGAATCCCTCCTTCCTGTAAATGATACGGCTCGCCTTCGCCTGCTGATATTCTGTTAAATGCCAGGACATCTTTCTGGGATAACTGGCATGCATGAATCTCATGATAGATAGGCCCCTGGAAACCTTCGGCCAGTACATGGGTTGTTTCGCATCACCTTCGAAATAAAAGCACACCTTCTCTCTGATGCCCTTCGGTTGTGATTTCTGTGCTATGGCATCCCCGAACAGAAATGCTGGTTTCTTGTGGGACACCAAATCAAGACTCTGAAAGGGTTGACCATTCATCAGACAAAGTAGAGTTGTATGATCTTGATTTGCCAACAATGACAGTCTGGCTTCTGGAAGGTCAAACTGAGGAAAGTGCACATGAGATAAATCATGTTTAAATGAAAAACTCAAGTGCCCTTCATAATCTGCCTCTTCACTTCGGATGTTCACTACAGAAAATCAAAGAAGACAAGGTCAGATATGTATGTCTATAAGCTTTATGCGTGTATAGCAGTGTTTGAAGGAAACTTCAAAAGTCACGCAGACTTCAGACAGATATACTTTCAAGATATGCTGAATGAATTATTCATGCAGGTGATTAATTCACGCAAAGTTCAGACAGACTAGAATGAAAGTCACGCATCATTGTCAGAATCATATTGAAGTGAAAATGACAAAATATACGCTGACTGATCGAGACTAATCTATCCAGAGGATGACTCTCATGAAAGCTGCGTGAATAATTCAACATTGACATCTTTGCCAACATTTGAAAAATCACGCAGAGTCATGAGAGTCATGCTCTTTTGCGTGAAACACAGAGCTTCGTAAAAACGAAGATGTGAAGTATGGCCGACCCTAAAGAGGGGGCATACTTTATTAAATATCCTATGCCCTAAGAAGGGGGATATATTTCTGAAGTTTATTATTTTAAGATCCTAAAAATTCTATGTGGAGTTCATCTTCATCAAAGTCATCTTCATCAAGTCATCTTCAACAGTTCGTATTCTCCCATCACTTACGTTGTATAGGAGGATGCGTGACTTCGCGTCGAGGGAGCCTGTCAGTGGTGGCACGCGAGGAAGTTGCAGGAGCTTTCCACTTGGCCTGAGCGTCGGATTTCTTGGGAGCCATTGCTGCTGAGAAGGGAAAGAAGAAGTCGGAGAAGATGAAGTTCGTCGGGTCTTCTATGGATTCTCTCTCTCTAAAGCAAGTAAAGAAGGAAAGAAGTGATTTATGGCTTATTTATAGGCTCATAAAGAATTCCAAACGACATTATCATTATTTGCTTCGATTTAGGAGCTTTATACGAGATCCTAACTGCACAGAATCCCAACAGTCCAATCATTTCGGAGTAAATCTCTCATTAAAGTCATCTCAGCGTGACTAAATTCATTTTATCATCTTGATTTCAAAGTATTTCGAAATAATTTATCATTTTTCGAAAACTTTGAAGGGGGTTTTGTAGGCCTTAAAAATGATAGTCACGCTGAGTTGATCAGGACAAAGTCTGAAAGTCACGCTGAGTTGATCAGGACAAAGTCTGAAAGTCACGCTGAGTTGATCAAGACAAAGTCTAAAAGTTACGCTGAGTTGATCAGGACAGGGTCCAAAAGTCACGCTGAGTTGATCAGGACAATATTTAAAAGTCACGCTGGAAGACAGCTCATCATTTGTCAGAGTGTCATTATGACTGACAGCACGACAGTCAAAGAATGTCTTCTCGTATGCCACGTATGCACGGAATTCGAGATATCACAGTCGGCTATTGCGTGACTTTCGAAATCTTCTTCAACAAGACTCAGCCTTCATCAAGCTGGCGTACCAAAAGAGCTTATTGTCATTTAATGCGACTGACAAGGTAATCACTGTCAGAGATTTTGTGTCATTCGAGGCACGTCGAATCAAGACAGCTGGCAGTCCTGACTCAAGTCCGCGTGTATTTTGAACTTCTATGTTCCTTCCTCAAGTCTGCGTGTATTTTGAGCTTTTTGTCTCACGTTTGCGTGGATTCTGAAGCTTCCTGCCCCAAGTCTGCGTAGATTCTGAAGCTTTTTGCCCCAAGTCTGCGTGGATTTCGTCTTTAACAAAGTCTGCGTGGATTTCATCAAATTTGAGTACGTGGCAGCCATGCCACTGATCTCTCACCCGTATGTCCTGTAACTTGCACACGACTCATGCATGATTGCCATGTGTCCAACAGTTACAGGCCACGTCCAGTAACTGCTCATAACCTTGCGTATGTTAAATCCTGCGTGATTTTCAACTAGGCACAGGTTGTGAAGACAGTTATCCTTTCAGTTATTTTTGACTCTATAAATAGATTTTTTTTTCTCATTCGTTGTACAGATACACAGATATCTAAATTGCTGTTGAAATTTTGAGAGCTTTTCTTCTTCGCATCGTCCAAGGGATAAAGCGATCGTCTTCTAGATCGGATTCCTACAGTTGTAATTTTTCCAGAAATACAATAAATAAAGTGAATTTATTTATGGAAAACAACTTCGTCGCTCCCCAGAAGTGTAGCTCGTATAGTACACAGCTCTACCACAATATGGCATCACGCTACATGGCCAGTATAGCAGCTCTATATCTTCAGATACAATCACATCTAGTTTATTCAAACAGTTGTATCTTCTCAAAATACAATCGAATTCAGTTTGTTTAAACAACAGTATCTCTTCAGATACAAAAAATCTGGTTTGTTCAAACTGCCGCTCTGAGATAAGGTTTTGATCCAGTTTGTTTAAACTGTCATTCTTTCGATAGGATTAGAATCTATTTGGTTTCATCCGAGCAAGATCGTCGAGCAATGGTCACACGCCACATGTTAGTTACTCGGTCATGTTCATCGAGAATGCTAACTATCCAAAATCTTGATAACAAAGAATCCCAACAACTGCCACATGTCAGCTCAACAGCAGCCCCCACAGTACAATTACTACTGATTCTCCTGAAATCTCGTGTATGTAATGCTCCAACGTGCCAAATATCCCTTCGTATATCGTATATGTGTAGCCTATAAATAGAAGAAGTCTTCCTTCATTCGAGACAGCTAGACGTCTTCTTGATTGGCAACCCAGAGTACCACTCACAGGCATCAGAAAGTCAAAGCAAGTTCAGTTTGTTGTCAGATCGTCACGGAGTAAAGGAGCCGCTGCAGTGCTCGATCTCCACCGTCACACTTTTTCAAAAAATTTTGTACCTCGATCTCCTGTTTAGGAGTCTTTTGTACTCTTTTTAACGTTTGAAATGAGAAAGTTGTTCAACTTTTTGTTCATGGCAAACACCCTGGTGCTCCGGGTGGTCACCATCGCATGGAATGTCTGGTAGATCCTCGGGCTCCCCAACCAAATCTGGCAAAACAAAATGCAATGGATCATACACCTAAATAGAAAGTACCATAAAGGAAGTAAAACTATGAACTAAACCAGCATGCAAATCATAACCAAACTAAAGTAAAGTAATAAAAGCAAACATGAATAATGTAAAGATACCACAAGAATATAAAAAAAACTGGAAACATGTAGTAAAGTCGAGCATATGAGCATGTTAAGTGAAACTAAGCATATGGGCATGTAAGGTAAAGTCGAGCAAGTAAACATGTAAGTGTAACTGAGCATGTACGACAAGTAGTAAAGCCAGGGATGTAAATATATAGTAAAGTCAGGTGTGTAGCAGGAATAATAGCATGTATAGGAATCGCAGAAATCTAAGTAATGAAATAAAACATGCTGGAGCAAGGCTAGATTAGAAAAGACGGGAATAGACTCCATCCATCATTCACGGCCAAGCAATGAGTATGACTTGATACATTAGCTAACTAGGGTTATCACAATCCCAATTACTAACATATACAATTTAAGAAATCCAATTTAGTTGTCCGCCCTGGAGACTACCCAACTTATCCAGGCCGATGACATAGAGAGTAAATAGTGGATACATTGTCTATGAGACAAATGTATCCTAAGTACGAAATGCCCTACTCAACGAGGTGCTAGAAATGTGCATATTATGTCAGATGCTACAAATCCATAGAAAAGACCGGAACAAAGGGCTTGCAAGCAACCGAAAAAATCCTCCATCCCAATACATATAGATAATCAAGCTAGTTATTTAGTCCTTAACTTTTTTATTCAGGATCATTGGTGTGATATTCCGCAGAATCCATCCTAAACATGAGATATGCAAGATTAGACAAGACAAGCAAGAGTGCACTATAATAAGCCACAACAGAAAAATCAAGTATCAAGACAGAAGTATGCTACGAGAAGCCACTAAATAGAGCTAGACATATACATGGATCAAGAGTAAGCCACGATGGGCCACTATATCAAGCTAGACAGGACAAGAATCAAGAGTGCGTCACGACAGGCCACTATCAGGTAAGCTACACATGTATGAGACATCCGGACATGCATGGTGGTTCATAGCAAGAAATATGACATAGCATATACAAGAAAGCAATAAGTAGGAAAAAAATCATAAAATCGGGACAAAATCAAGAACTATCAAACTAGATATGCAGACGGTATACCGACGGTATGCCGGACTATGGGGACAAAAAACTTGATGGAAAAATGTAGTGCACAGGATCGGTATACCGGGAGTACATACCACTACATCGTCGGTATGACGTTAATTGTAACATCAGTTTTTTGATCTAAAAAGGACCCACAAAATGGTATATCGTCGGTACACACCGGTATACCAACAGTATGACGTTTGTGTCTGAGAAATAACACTAAGGACTTGAAACAAATTTCGAAAACCAAATCTCGTACCGAAAGTTGCTAAAATCAGTATAACAATAAAAAAAACTAAATGATGGTCATGTACAACATATATATTAAGTCTCATGGTAAGTACTCCAGTACCATTCCTGATACAAAGTTTTCTACAAAAAAAATATCAAGATTTCACAGAAAATCAAAATATAGCTCAAAATTTGGAGTCTTTATCTGTGCTTAGTGTTCGTTAGACGAGGGTTGGTTATTTCAGGTGGGTTAGCCTAAGTTTTCGCTGTGACAACATCTCAAATACAATATCGAAGCGCTTGTAGGACGTGTTTGATTCCCAATAGGACACGCTCTAAATTTGGAGTCTCTTGGTTTGCTAGTATTTCTCAAGTATGGGCAAGAGCCCACTATCATTATATGCTACAAATTTTGAGTAAAACAAAATTATAGCACTTCAAACAACTTCCACTATAGATGTTCTAACTAGATCAGCTTTTTGAAGTTTTTTCGTTAGTCGTCCATCATCACACAAAAATGGAGGGGCTTAAAAATTCAAATTTAAGAAATGAATTTGAATTCAATACACATGTTTTCATAGTCAATAGTTTTTATTATTACAGTGCAAACACATATTCACATGTCTACTTTCTACAATATTTCTAATAATAATAACAACAATAATAATAATACTTTCACCTTATGTGTTCACTACTTTTGTTTCTGCTAATAGTTTCAGACTACTTGAACTAGTATTCGAATAATCTTTTCATACTTTATTACTAGTTTGACAGTGATGATATGATCTGAGATTCATGTTGGTGATAAACCATAATCAGATATATAATTCAAAACGATGAAGCAGCCCCATTAGCAAAGTTTGTGTTGTTTTGTTTTGTTTTTATTTTTTTATAACAAGACGCCCTATTTTTAAAAACAAGCACCATTAGTCCAAGGCTAGTAGATATTGAACATCAAATTTGATGCTTCTGAATGTAACTATGTTTGATAAAGATGGAACTATAAAAATATAGTCACTTCAACATGTCCAACTTTTATTGGTGACCAATTGATATTTCTTCCCTTTTAAATTGATTTACCTGTAGACTATAGGGACCCTTTCAATATTATTTTAGACAACCAAAAACCTAATTTCCATCTTACTACTTGTATGCATCATTGTGATACCCACTAAAAATTAGTCAAACATGTTGAGAACGAAGCGCAAAAATCGTTCTCCCAAACCAGAGAGTCCTGCGAGAGAACCGAGCAAAAGCACACAAACCAAAAATGCCAAATACAAATCGCAGACACAGATATTTTTGACGTGGAAAACCCAAATAGGAAAAACCACGGGACGATCGGATTCTAACCCTGAAGAACCTCCACTAAGGGAATGAAGAGAATACACCCTCTACAAGCTCCTCCCGATACAAACGGATCACCAAAACTCATTGAAAGAAAAAATTAATTGTAGACTCCAAAGAATAAGAGATGTCAAAAAATTATTCGAAGCAATCTCTCCTTCACAATAGTCTTTAATCATTTCTCTCTCTCAAAAGTTGTAAAGCACTATTGTTCCTCTCTTTTTTGAGATATATTTTATGTGGAGGGGGTCGTCATCTCGACGATCCTCCTGCAGTACTCGAATTTTTCTCATGAAAGAACCTTCGTGAACATGTCTGCTCCATTGTCATCTGTATGAATCTCCTCAAGCATCGCGTCCTTCTTCTCAACCATAACCCGTATCCAATGATACCGAGTCTCAATATACTTGGCCCAACTATACAATGTCTAGTTTTTCACAAGGTGAATGGCACTCTGGCTATCACAAAGCAAAGTATACTGCCCTAGCTTTAGTCCCACATCTTGCAGCAACTTTTTAATCCACAGCAACTCCTTGCAATCCTCTGTTGCCGTAATATACTCTACCTCTGTCGTCGACAAGGAAAAATATTTTTGCAACCGCGATAGCCACGATACCGCTCCACCAAAAAACATCATCACATAGCCCGAAGTCGAGCGCCTCGTGTCTACATCTCCAGCTATATCAGCGTCAGTATACTGACAAGCTTTGGCTCGTCACCATCAAAGGAAAGTCTTTAATCGGTAGTGCCCTGAAGGTATCGTAGAACCCACTTGACTGTACTTTAATGTATCCTTCTACGATTGGAAAAAACCTGCTAACTGTGCCAATTACGTGAGCGATGCCTAGCCTCGTACACACCATAGAAAATATGAGGATTCCTATGGAACCCGTTTTATATCTTCTTTTTGTCCTCGGTAGATGGATACTGCTCCTCAGTGAACTTAAAGTGAGCTGCAAGGGGGTTACTCATTTTCTTTGACTCATTCATCCTGAAATGCTGAAGAACCCAGTGAATGAACTTCTTTTGGGACAAGTGTAGCAAGCTGGACTTCCTTTTTCGGCTGATCTCTATCCCAAGAATAGTCTTTATTGTACCCAAATATTCATAGAGAAGGCTGTGCCCAGTTGGCGCTTCAACTCTGCTATCCTAGTGGCATTTCAACCCATCAGTAGCATATCATCAACATAAAGTAGTAAACTAATAAAATCATCATCGGAAAAATATCTCACAAATACACAGTAGTCTAACGTCGTCCGTGCATAACTATACTCCTCCATAAACGACTCAAACTTCTTGTACCACTACCTCGGAGCCTACTTCAGACCATACAAGCTCTTACTAAATCGATAGACTAAGTGTGACTTGCCCTTCTCAAGGAATCCCTCTAGTTGCTCCATGTACAACTCCTTCTCAAGATCACCGTATAGGAATGTCGTCTTCACATCCATCTGCTCGACCTCCAAGTTAAAACTGGCTGCCAACGTTAGCACCACCCGAATAGACAACTGCTTGACGACTAACGAAAAGATCTCATCATAATCTACGCCCTTTCGCTGATAGTAGCCTTTAACTACTAGCCTCGCTTTATATAGAGGGCGAGTAGCATCCACTACAAAAAAAGTGTCTTTCTGGGATGCCAAAAATCCGTCTTAAAAAGACCCAAATCAGTCCTAAATTATAATTTGGGATGAATTTTAGGACGGTAAGTGACAGTGCTATTAGGGTGGCGTGGCAAAAAGTTTTAGGACGAAAAATACCGTCCTAATTTGGTTTTAGGGTCGAAAAATCTAACCGTACCAAAAGAGTTTGAATTATTATATGTTTATGACGGTTTACAAAACGGTCCCAAAATAAAAGAGCTTGTGACGAATAACATCCGTCCTAAAAAAATTTGTCAGCGTTACAAAAGGATGTTGTTTATATCTAGGACAATTACATAACTGTCCCAAAAGTAATACTTATAAAATTATTGTTTGTATTTTTCAGCTATAAAACATACAATTTAAATACACATAATTCATATGATCATGGCCGTTGTCAAGCTTGTCCTCAGATGTATTTCCAGGTATTAGAGCTCCAATACAAAAAAAAAAAGCTTAACAACATCAAGCATTCTTTACCATTAAGTAGAAAACAACAAAATCCATATATAACTATATATGTTCAATTAATAAACAACAAAAAGCTTAACATTAAGCATCATTAACCACCATTTCCAAAATAAATCCAAAACACTATACATCACCCATAGCATCACTTACAAAATGAACCCATTATCTCCACCATTACATACAAAATGTTGAACCCATTAAGCATCCTTAACCACCTTTTCCAAAATAAATCCAAAATACTATACCCACAACATCAGTTACAAAATGAACCCATTGTCTCCACCATTACACCATATTTTTAGTATATCCAACATGAACCCAAAAATTAACCCAAACTTTTTATCATCACAAGATCGTCGCCCATCATTTTAGCATATCCAGAATGCTTTTGAAGGACCTGCAAATGAAGATATGCCAATATATTAGCAGCTTGCTAACTGTATACGAACAACCAAAAAAGAAAGACAAGTTCTTCCAAATTGTACAGACTAGACCATATTAGTTTGTGAATGTTTAAACAAATTGTACAAACCTACTAACAGTTCTTCCAAACTGTACAGACCTGCATACAAAAAAAATAGAAAAAAAAACAATGTACAGAAAAAGCTTCAAGTGACAAATGAAGTTTCAAGTAAAAAAGGAAGCTTTAAGTGAAGACAGGAAAAATTGGAAAACATTTTAAATGTAAACTACAATTATTCTAACAAGAATTACAGTAACAAGCTAGAAAAAACTAATGTAAAAGTTAAAATCTGTACAGACAATATAAAAAGTTAAGTCCAAAAATCGGTCCAGGAAAAAGAGAAAACAGAGAATTCTATTAACCCCATGACACCCAGGACATGCATGAGAAGGAACCAAAGCATGGGAAGGAACCAAATGTCTGATGGTTGTCATTAACCCCATTCTATTAACCCCATGACATCCCTTGAGGTTTTGTCCCAATGTCTGATGGTTGTCATTAACCCCATGACACCCAGGACATGTATGGGAAGGAACCAAAGCAAAGACAAGCTCAAGACCTCATTTTACTTATTCCTTCACCAAATGCCAATCCACACACTAATTGGTCAAGTTAATATAATTTAAGTAATACATATGTGATCTATACTATTGACACTTGCACGTTTTAACTAATTGCCACTAGTTGTTCCCTGAGCAACGGGAAAATAAAAGTTTACCTTTATCATGTAATTGTCACAACTTATTCGTAGACATTGAAAGTGAAGTACAGTTTGATGAGCTACTCTTGTTCATTTTAACCATCATTGGTCACGATTATCGTTGTTATTATTAGTACCACTACCATTGTTGTTATCGTTTTGTAGCTGGAAAATACATGCTACAATTTTTGAAAGCTATGCATCATGCATGCTACAATTTTTGAAAACTACCCACTTGCGAACGTCGTCCTCAAATCATCCTAAGACCAAGTTGGTTCAGGAATATTGTCATTTCAATTTCAAATGACTCTCCGATTACTGTTTATTGTTATTTCAGTTTTAAATGGCTCTTCGATTACTCTCCGATCACCTTATGTAAGGGGGGAAACAACTTGAAATTAAGTTCAAGACAAGTATTCATTCTACAGAGTATATTGACAAATGAGGAAAAGAATAGCACAATAATGAACTAATATTTTGTAAAAAAAAAGTGTGATAGGCATATCGAAAATGACAGAGAACAAGTAATATATGACTCATACCTTATCTGCCACATTAATTTTCTAGATGTAGTGTCTTGAAGTATGCAGGCAACCACCTGAAAGTTGAGTGATCAATACATATATCACAACAAGAATTGGACATATAAATAAGATATTTCTAGATAGTGAAGACATCAATGCATGATCATTAGAAGACAAAATTATGCTTGGAGTTATCTACATTGGTCCTTGTACCATTATTTAACTGGAGTTGCACTGGTTAATAGTTCTTCCATGTTGTTGGGCTTTACATGGCTAAGGTAGTGCATATTTTGGTTGTGGAACTTACATCATCTCTTATGCATGAAAGATGAGACTGAATAAATAAAAATACTTTATCCTTGATGAATAACATAACCAAGTATAAATAAAACAATATGCTTATACTAATTAGTATTGCATGCATACCTAGTATAAAACTTCAACCTCAGAACCCAAATAGCCAAGAGAAAGAAAATCTAAACAAAAGAGGGTAAGGTTTATGAGCATCAAACTTGAATAATATTGTGCTGTAGGAGCATACACCATAATTATATCCCAAATTTTAAAGATGTATATTTTAATTAAACGACATATAGGTTGTGGCAGCCGAATTTAAAACGTTTCTGACACGCTATGCTAGGTCACCCAATACGAACCCTTTTTTGTGTGTATTGCATATCAGTTGGATCATGACTAATCGAAAACCCAATCAATTTTCCAACTCCTTGGATATTCAAGCAGTTACTATGATTCAGATGATATAATTATTTCTCCATATTTTTCCTTACAACAAAATGTTTACTCTATATATCAGTCTCCACTTTTTGCCAACAAATAGCCTTCTTATAGTATAAAAAAAGGAGCTATTGTATCATGTGGAATGGAGTTTCCAGAACCTAGCTCCATGATTCACATTTGGGGCCAATAATAGCATACCAATCATCAATTCAAGACCTTAAACCAATTACACCATAAAGAAAATAGAAATTACACCCAGTAATCAAGAAAAGACGCATTATTGAGCATCAATGAGAACAAAATACATAAAGTAGATGAAGACACAAAATATTTGAACTATGATTCATATGTACTATTCAGACCCTATAACCAGATTCAAAACAAATTCAGGAATATATTTTATAAATCAAAAGAAATTTGGAGAGATTTTTTTCGAGTCATTATAAGTAAGCCCACTGGATGACTAGATTTATATCAAACTAATACCCATAACCATTGTTCTTAGTTGGCAGGCCGAGTTTGAAAATATCAGCCCGTATCGGTAACAATGGAAAATATAAATTGGTTGGTATGCAATATATGGAAAATTTACATACAAATATACAATGCCAACAAGAATACTGCCATAATAAGTGAAGCAAAAAACTTTTGACCTTTAGAAGCATAACTCCATGACATGCACAGTGAAGAAGAGGATGTAGGAATTTACTGTAGGATAAAAGGATAAAAAGAGTCAAAGAAAATATGCACACCTTATCGTATACTCCATAAGTGGACTAAGGTCCACCAGTTGGCAATGAATGTGATGATAAATCCTTTTTAGAACCAGAACTAGTACCTGTAAGGCAGAAAACTATTCACTCTTCAAGCTGCCCTCTATTTTTAGTCTTTTTTTTTCCTGCAAGGGCCCCACAGATAAATGATATTAAACCCATGAAAGCCAGACCCCTCACTCTCAAACCAAATACATGTTTCCTGAAACTACATTCTAAGAATAGATAAAAGTGACAACCTTATTACAAATAAATTATTTTAATAGCTTATAATAGACAATCAAGAAACATCTAGGACTTGGTAAATAGGAAGCAAGGCTCAAAAAATAGGAAAAATATGAATATAGCATGAGAGGGACACTCTTCATGGTAAGCAAGGCTCAAAAAATCAGCCCGCACTAATACCTAATGTTCACATCAGACTGGATTTGTATAGAGCCAACCTGAAATTGCACAAAATTACGAGATCCACATTATATTGGCAAAAACATGACGAACCAGACTTAAATTAGCATAAACAAGCAAAATTTTGCCAAAATAGGGCCTACTTGCCAAAATTATGAATTATATATTTGATTTGCCATTACATTCATTTCAAGCTTGAAAAGAAATTTTAAAACTTTATATCGTATGTTGTGTATTATACATTGTGAAATTACCATGTTATAATTCCGTAGAGATCGTTTAATTATTTACCAACACCACCATATAACTACATACATAGTTCATGAATTATACAACTTGGGACATCATTTCTTATGTTTTGATAAGATTCTTTAAAACAATTTCGTAAGTGTTAAAACAGAACATTCTAATGGTCCAATAAAAAACAACTAAAACTGTCAAAACTACCAATACCAGGTACTCACAAAATGGATCTAAAATTGATACCGATGTAGAGTTTTACACATTGTGAGGAAGGTAGTAGATTCTAAGGAGAAAGAGAATAAGAATCGTCAATGAGATGGTGTAGATACGGGATACCATATTAGAAGCCAATGCCAAAATAAAATATTTCTATTAAAAAAAAAAGACAGAAATCAGATATATGGAAAAATATGTATAGTTAAAAGATGAAAACATGCATGACCTTCTATGAGTTCCCATAACAATTACAAAGTTTCACACATTGCCCAAGTTTCTACAAATTTCCCAAGTTGTTCTTTTGAGATTCCCAGCATTTACAATGTTCTCACAAGTTAACTCTGTATTTCATAATTGTTCCCCATGTGTTTACCTAATGTTTCAAGAAATAATTGTAGTAGTCCAACTCATCTACCATTCCACAGTATTGCCAGCCATTCGTGCTCGAACCGGTTGCCATCCCATAACTCATCTACCTATCCACAACATGTATTCAGTTATTATAATTATTATGTTAAGTGTTCAATTCTTATGAGAATTCTATTAAGGTGTATCTATGTAAATACTTACCAAGAGACTAACAATCCAAACTTGGCCCTTGAATTTGGCCAACAATTGGTTCCTATCAGCGAGGTCCCGATAATCTGACCAATAGTCAAGCAAACAACTGCAACAGTCAAGCATGCAATTACTAACAATAAGAGTAATTAAAATTATTTCTTTTGCTGCAGAAACATCTATAATTATCCTTTGGCAGTAAGGTTCAATTAAATCTGGAATAATAAACACGATGGAGTTCAAGATGAAAAAAAAATTAAGTACTGGAGTTTGCCTAGCTCGCATCCTTCTTGACATTTGTACAAAAATAAGTAACCATTAAGATAATCAGAATTTGGGATAGGAACTAGGAGAAGATTTTTAATGTGCCATATTTCCAAAGACTGTATTGTCATTTCAATCAGTAGAAATACAACTCAATATTTAGCTTAAATTATTTTAACTAGCAATCATGAGAAACCAGCCTTGCCTCCACCTATGTTACTTTCGTAGCATTGTAGCTTATTACCAAACAATTAGATGCTTCTTGACAATATTGAATTTGATATCAGAAAACCATTTCCTCTCTTTTCCCACGCATGATTTAATAATCATGACCTTTATACTTGTTTTATGTATTTGCAGTAGTCATCATATGAATTTTACTGCACCCATATACAATCTTGCTAATAGTAAAGGATTGAGTGTGCTGCCAAGTTTAGAATTTAGTCCTTTCTTGTCCATGACAACCCTTCATAAGTGGAGGAAACCACAAAGCACTCATTAACTAATTGTCAAGTTAAAATACATTAGTTCAAGTTCAACATTGCTATCAAAGTTTTGTTCATCTAATTAGGGTTTATTTGTGAATGTAGAAGCATATTAAAAGTTTTGAATAAAGCTCATATAATAGGTGGGTTTATTTGACACAATCATAACCTTGGAAATGCATGATCCACACCACTCAAAGTGGTCTACATATTTTAAAAGATGTACAAATATGAAAGGCCCTGTGGATTTCATCCATGCTTTATGACCTTGACATGAACAAATGACACTGCTACCTTAAAGCAGAGCTTACTAAAATAATTATCTCATATGACTAAATATTAGGCTAAAATAATAGTAGTAACCCTGGAATCAAATTTTACAATAAATATAAAAATTAGTAAGCATATTACTGACGAAGAAAGAAATAAGGCTTTCACAAAAGGTCGAAATTTACCAGAATGTCACTCCAACCAAGTATTAGTGTGTGATTTTTCTCTATAACTTGCACTTATGCCCTTCCTCAATGAGTCAAACTTATCTGAGATTGCATCAGAAACAAAACCTAGCATTATTGCAAATATAAGCATCCTTCCAAAACTTATACAAATATAATAGGTTTAGACCAATATCAACAGAATTTGCATGGCTACCTAAATCTGCAACAGAACTTGCATGATGAGCACATTACTTTCCCATGTATCATTTTTAAAATTTTATCTACCAAGATCCAACCATTTTTGTGGAAGAAAATATTTAAAAAAAAGAAAAAGATTGTAGTGAATCAAGAGTAACTAAACTGCCTAGTTCTTGATACTTTGCAGGTGTCCTACTGCCACAAAGTTTCTGCTAATGCACAGGGTCTGGGAAGTAACAAGATGTAGCAGCCTTGCCCCTATTTACAGAGAGGCTGTTCCAGGTCTCAAATTCTTGGAAGCTTCAATTCTTCTACAAGACTAAATAAAGTAATCATCATTAATAGACACAAACCAGCTACGTTTGCACATATGTAAACAATGCTGCATGACACAATACCACTTTTTATTTGTCCGTAGCCACATCCATGTAGGATTCAGGCTTTGTCGAGCTTCACGTATACATAGACATGCACAGATTTTGGTGCATCCATGCTTCCAAGCTCCTAAGACTAAAACTATTGATAAATTTAAAATATGATATATTCAAAGTTATAGGGAAATCTTACCAAGTGCATAACCAAGAGAAACAAATAGCTCATTTAATTGATCCAGCTTCAGTTTCTCTCTCTTAGCTTTGTGTAATTTCTTCAAAACCTTCAGTTGGTTCTTTTTATTGGGAAGAGACCTGGACCATGTCATAATGAGGCAGACAAAAGAGAGTAGCAGGACATAGCATGGTCAGGATAATTGAATAAGAAATATAGCAGAACTATCGATGGCACAACAACTATAATAATATCTTGAAGTTGATTATAAGATTGCCATTGGTTTGCGAATAAATATAATTGGTATTTTCATATTATCTGCTGATAACATAAAGATTTGTTGAAACCAAACATATAAATAACATTGGAGCCATATAGAACCAAAGGATTTTGGTGGAACTTGGCTGAAGATTAGGACAAAGAAATGATTTTATAGGCTAAACCTCTTTGCTAAATTTGTTTCATATAGTATCATCCATAATGGAATTTTCTAATTTCATCGACCATATTATGGAATTAGAGACTTAGGTCTTGGTTGGATCCATCATCAACCACAATCCATGAGAATATGACAGGTCCTATGCAAACAACCAGTACCTGAAACACACAAAATAATTCCATATTCATCAGTCAATCTGCTTCAGAAAAGTATAATATACGTTTATCGTTGAGTTTCAGTGATTCAATAAGAAAACCCTAAACACGATTAAAGTTTTTAAAGATAGTAAGATTGATCGATGGCTAGAATACGACAAGGTTAAAAATATCCTGTTGAGAGTGATTGTGAACTGACCCAACTACTGGTTCTCCAGCCATCACATTGCCTTCATGAACCATCAAAGATGGTGGCTCTGAAAATATGCTTGAAGCTATAAACATATGCATCATATAAACATTAGATCATTATTGTCAACGACCTTAACATTCATACAGCAAAGTAATAACTCTTAAAAAACCCTATCAAGGCCCAAAAAAATCATGTGAAAATTTATTTTTTGAACAATAACTGTAGAATTATACTGTATATAATTTTAGGAGTTCTCATGATATGAAATAATGAGTGAGAACTCAACTTTTTAATAATTTTGGCATAAAAACACAATTGTAACAATATTCATAACATATTTCATTTGCACATATATGTACTCACAATCAATCTCAAAAAATTGACAAATTTGACCTAATTAAGCATAAAAACCCGAGAAATAGATCAATCCGATTAATCGCATCGGATTCGGTTGATGGGATGGTACCTTCTTATTCTCGGAACAGGCGAGCATTGGCTTCTTCTTTGTGCCAGCGATGGGGAAGACGGAGCTACAGTGCTGGCACTTCTGGTCCGACTCGCCGATGCCTCCCATGGACAAGATACCTTAATCTTTTCTTGTAGCCCCCGACCCCATCTCCATTCGACGCCTGATCAGATTCCCAACTTTCGAACTTAAGCCTCCATCACTAGTGCCATCGACCCCAAATTCTCTTCCAAAACATTATTCTCAGGAGCACAAAGAATGGGGGGAGAGAGCAGTGGTTTTGGTTTCTCCTAAAATAAAGGTGGATGTGTGAGATCCAACGGTAGGGATTTATGCTGAGGGATCCAACGGGTAGGAGAGAGCGAAAACTTTTCCCCAAAAAATGGTAATGTACCGCCAAATATTTGGCATTCCCGCTGAGATTATTTGGGACGTTCCAAGGATTTATCTGGGACAAAAAAATTTAATAGTCCCAAATAAGAGATCTATTTTTTAATCTGTCCCAAATAATACTATTTTTTTGTTACAAAAAATATAGCCATCCCAAAAACTATTTTTTAGGACGTTTCATGCTAGTGTTCCTATAGTGTCGTCCCAAAAGTTAACTTTTTTTGTAGTGATCATCTGTCTGCTTAACTCTGAACATCCATCAATTTTTTAAAGCCTTCCTGCCCTTTGGTAACCGTACCAGATCATAAGTGGAGTTGGCCTATAAGGAACTCATCTTTTCCTGCATAGCCTTTATCCACTCATGTCCATATTCTCGTCCATATCCTCTGTAAAACTTTCGGGCGCTCCTCCGTTAGTCAGTAGCATATACTCATTTGGTGAGTATCTTGTAGATGATCGACGCTCGCTGTCGCTCCTTTTCAACGGAATTACTGGTGCTGGCTGTATATCAACGGCCTCCTCTCCTTCAAAAACTACCTCCTCGGTATGCTCATCCTCTTGAGGGTTACCCTGAACATCATCAGCAGGCTGATAATTAAGGTTGGAAGCAACTCCATGTACTGGCTACCCTATAACTGGATCCTCTGTGATGTCCTCTGAAAATTGCTCGAAGTGAAATGACTCTAACTCGGACAATTCCTAAGCCTCAGAAGGCAGATCAGAATCCTGAGTATTGGTCATGGTCTGATCCTCGATGAATACTACGTCCCTGCTTCTAAAGAGCTTTCTTCCCACATGGTCGAAGAGTCTATAGCTAAAATCATCCCAACCGTAGCCGACAAAGATGTACTATCTCGTCTTCGGCTCAAGTTTGGATCTTTTATCCTTCGGTACATACACGAATGCCTTACAATCATACACTCGTAAGTGATTGTATGACGGCTCTTTATCGTACCATACTTTGTCAGACACATCACCTATAAAGAAGCACTAGGAGATAAATTAATAGTATAAGCAGCAGTGTAAAGAGCATCACCCCAATAACTCCCCGGTAAGTTTGCCTCTGATAGAAAATATTGTACCCTCTCCATGTGTGTCATGTTCATTCGCTCCCCTATACTATTGATCTAAGGTGTCTTGGGAGGAGTCTCCTGGTGTCATATCCCTTGCTTTCTACAATAAGCATCAAAAGGACCAATGTACTCGTCGCCATTGTCTGACCGAACATATAGCAGCTTCTTGCTCGTCTTCCTTTCAACAGAGGCATAAAACCCTTTAAAAATGGGTAGCACCTGATCCATGGTCTTTAAGACATAGACCCAAATCTTCCTGGATAATCATTAATAAATGCCATAAAATAAGAAGCACCATCAATGGATTTTACCTTCATAGGACCGCCGACATCCGAGTGGTTCAACTCGAGCAACGCCGGCTTCCTCAAACTTGGGTAACTTTGGAAAGATACCATATTTTACTTTTCTGCTAAATAGTGCGTGCACTTCTCCAATTTTGTAGACTTTAGTCCTGAATTACCTTTATGTTCACTAAGTATCTTATCCCCTTCTTGTTGATATAGTTGAGCCGTCTGTGCCACAACTCGGTAGACGCATCACTGAGTGCGTTTACCTCCTGTGTCCCCTGTGCGCTCCCCTCTATATTGTAGAGTCCGGAGTTCTTGCTTTCTCTGGCAATTACTATCGAACCTCTAGAAAGCTTCCTCTGATCGTTCCCTAAGAGATTGAAGAAACCCTTGTTATCTAACCTTCCAACCGACATTAGGTTAAAATAGATATCAGGGACATGATGAACATCTTTAAGAATAAGAACTGCACCCGTCTTTGTCCTCACATGCACATCTCCAATGGCAACCACCATCGACACATCTTCGTTGCCCATCATTAACACTCTACAGTCACATGTCATGTAAGTCGCAAATAGTGCCCTATTGTGAGATACGTGCGCTGAAGCACACGAGTCCACCAGCCAAGAATTATCATTGCAGGTGAGGTTTATAACAACCTCATCACCTACAATGATCACATCGCCTCCATGTGCCAAGGTTGCCGCTATAGTGTTCTTACTTTGATTTCCTTTGTCGTCCTTCTTTTCTCTCTTTCAAGCGAAATATTTTTGCTTGATGTGGCCCTTATTGCCATAATGGAAACACTCCGAGTCCTTGTACCGACCCTTGAACTTGCCTCTGCTCTTGTCTCTGCTACCAACTGGATCCCTACTTTTGCCCCTCCCACGGCTCTCTGAAACTAGTGCCCCTGAGTGGGATATGAATGAAGGGCCCTGAGAATGTCTTCTCATCTCTTTATTCAATACCCCACTCTTGGAAAACTCTAGACAGGCCACACCTTCCAGAGCAGAAGCAATCATAGAAATTTGTACGGTTTCCTATGAATCTGGCAATGTACATAGAAACCAGTGTCCCTGAACCTCTTTGTCGAACTTGACAACAATCGAGGATAGCTGGTCAACCACGCCCTATAACTCACTCAAGTGATTCATAATAGTTATACCATGTTTGTATCGCAGACCCATCATCATCCGAATCAGGAACAATTTATTTACCCTAGTCTTCTTCGCAAACAAAGATTCTAGCTTATCTCACAGTGTCCTCGTGTGCTCAATACTGTCAACGTGATTCTACACGTTCTCTTCAACGAACTTTCTTATGTACCCATACACCTGTATATGCTCAAAATTCCAGTCATCTTCAAATTTACCGCTGGGCCTCTCGGAAGCAAATACCGGTAGATGCAACTTCTTAACAAATAGCAAATCCTTCATCTTGCTCCTCCAGTGATAGTTGGTACCGTTCAGGTTTACCATGCACACCGGCTTCGCGTCCATCTCTGCTTCCTAGTGTAACGCCCAGTCCCAAAATACGTAGGACCACGTATACGAATACATGCCAGCAGCACTTCACCAATGGTCCAAGCTACACAAAAAGCCTATATGTGAAATACTTAAGCTGTAAATCATGATAACATCCCAAAACACAACACCGTCCGCAGGTGCACATATATATATATATATATATATATATATATATAATCACATCCATAGAGTCCACCAAGATATCTAGGAAAATAAAAAAATGTCTCAAATATTCAGCAATAAAAGTAATAAAGTCTGTGCGGGTAAAACATCCCGAAACCACAGAGAAAGAAACAAAGGACCAATCAACTACAAGTCTGATGAAAAGAAAAGGAAAGAATGTAGCAAGACTAAATATGAAGGTGACATGACCACAAGAAATCCTCTGGCACCATCTCGTCCTCCTGTGCTGGTACGTCTCCGGTCTCAGCTCCCGAACCGTAAACCTCCGGATAGTCTTCAGCTTCGTCTAAGCCTGAGAAATAGCCAGGTCCCCAGGGGACTAGCAAGGTGCATAATATACATGCCAAGGTACAGAAATGAAGTATGAACTAAGGCAATCTAATGTATCCATCTACGTGCTATCTAAATGAGATATTTTTCTAGAATACCTGACCCCTTCCACTAAAGCTCACTAGTACCTCAGTAGGATATTGTCCCCAGTACCATGTCGTGGAACCAAGGAAATCAATTCCCAATAGTGTTAATCCCTTATTCTGCTACAGAGATAAAGGTCACTAAATAACAGGTCACGCGACAAAGGTCTGATATTGTAGTCAAGTTATCCCTAATCTATATGTCTAGAATCTAGCAATATCAAGTCTGTACAGTCATCTCGAAAGTAATAGCAATACTGATAAAGAAATCTAGAATGCTAACACGAGGTCAATACCATGAATAGTCACGTAAACCTCGTATCATGAATATGTCGGTGTCCTGCGGTCAAACGCGTCAATGGACACGTCAGCATGTACGTAATACCTAATGTCAATACTCAATGTCATTATCATGACATAGGTACCCATCTACAAATGGACACTAAGTATCAACGTCCTATATCATGCAATGCTAATCAAAATGAACGGTAAGACAGAAAAGAATAATCTGTAATGAAGGTAAGGCACGCTTGCCTGTAACTGGTGTATGCGGGTAGGCCTGACCAACTCCGGTATCCTTGTTAATCCTCCCAAGCTCACCTATAATAATACATTATATTTAATATTCTATATCAACATACCAAATATAAATTATATGAGTATCTCCGTCTCCTAGTCGCCCAAACATTGTTACGACACTATATCTATTATATAAGTACATATAAGTACCAAATCCTCTCGTAAATACTTTACAATTATAAAAAATAATATATTTAAATTCTAAAAATTATTAATAAACACCTATATATTGCTACAATGACATTCTCAACGGTGGAACTCTTTCACAAGAGGTCCTATGTCAATACCACATATGACTACCTCAATTCAACCCATTAATTTAGTCCCAAAACAATAATTAATTAAACTTACTAAATACTGTAAAAATCCCAAAAATTAGTTAAAAGAGTATTTATAATGTTAAAACTTGCACAACATAAAATTTAATATGGATTCATAGAGTTTTGACATTTTTTGACACAAGGAAAGCAGAATTTTTTGAAGTTCTGACACGGCAAATGTCATAAATTGTTAAAAATAGCAAACTTATGCGAAACCTAACCTACAGATATGCGTCAGAAAGCTCTCGATGGCTAGATTCTGAATAAAAATATTATCAAGGTAGAAACTGAACTTAGATAGGTAAAAAATGGCTTGTAATAGAATTCGTTGGTTCTGAACATCATGTCGTAGAATCGATGCCACCGGCAAACCACTTGGAACTGGGGGATCTGGAGATCAGGGGTTGGATTAAACACACAAAGGTAACTCTCAAATTTGGTTTGAAGTGAAATGGATAAGAAAAAGTGGGTGAAATATTGTCTACAAGTCGAGTAACCTGCTGTGACGTTTCAGACTTTGATTCGACGGAGTTTTGGCCTAAGTAGCTCCTCCTGCACCTCTCTAACGGCCGAAAGATTTCTCCTACAGTTGCTAGGGTGGAAGAGGATGTAGAAGGGGTTTATGAGTGGGGGTGATCGTGTGTAAATCGAGGAAAAATTGGGTTTTATGAAGGAAAGGGGGGTCAGCTATTGGGGGGTGGCCACAAGGTTTGGCCGCTTGGTTGGGAGGGTTTTGTGGGTAGTGGGCGGTTATGAGAGAGGGGGATGACTTAGGGTTTGATAGGTATTTATGTATCAAGGGTTTGGCTTCGGTTTGGACTAATTGGATATGATTTGATCCTCCTAAGTATACTATTAGTAGTGGGTTTCCTAATTTGATTGGATGTTTGACCAAGTCAAAGATATAGGAATTATTGCTCATAGCTGCAATTTAAACTCTAAAATTCACTTAAATATATGTTTACTTAGTTGGTAATCTTAGTTGGGCTCTAACTAGTAGCGTTGACTAGGTGTAGGCCCGAGTAGTATTTTTAGTCAAATTGGAACCGAAAATCAATTTAATGAGTCTCATGTGCCATTTGTAAATAAGTAGCACATGAGAACTCGGTTGGATGGTACACTCTAGGCATGTGCGTCGTAGACTCAAAATGGGTCAAAACTATATATTGGATCATACGACTTCGATCTATGTCAAGTCACGAAATCAAATTGGAAGTTGGGCCTAGAATTATAATAAATGATCAAATGGCCTAAGTTGACCCAAAATTGTGTGAAGCCAAAAGAATGTTGGGAAAAAATTGGATGGGACATGATATATCAAATTGAAGGTGGCCGTGTCTAAAATTCAATTATGCAATTGGATTTGAGAAAACTATATTTATTGTGCTTCAAAAATCAAAGCTATGGTAAAGTACTAATATAATCTTTATTGACTTTAATATTTAAAATATCCATATAAAAATAATTAAAATAATTAAAAATAGATATTAAAAATTATGGGGCTTACAACCTACCCATCTTAAAAAAATTTATTCTCAAAATTAAAATAATACTAATATACAAAAAAAATTAATGACTTAAAAATAGCATGCTAAAACTTACCGGAATCTATGAGTAGAAGTGGATATCACTCACGCATGGAATCTTCATGCTCCCAAGTTGAATCTTCCGGAGAATGGTGCCTCCATACAACTCGAACCAGTCAAATCGTCTGCCCCCTAAGCGTTTTCTCACTCGTATCTAAGATACCTACCGGCTGCTCCTTGTATGATAAACTGGGTCCCACCGTGATCTCGGAGTGATCGACCACATGACTGGGATCAGTCACATACCTCCTCAACTATGAGACATGGAATACATCACGCACTCCTTCATATGATGGAGGTAATGCAAGACGATATGCCACCTCTCCTATACGCTCAATGATATCAAACGGTCCAATATACCTTCGACTCAACTTTCCTCTACTCCCGAATCTAATGGTGCCCTGCATCAGTAAAATCCTCATAAATATATGCTCTCCCTCTTTGAATTCCAATGGTCGACGATGTGTATCGACCGAATGCATCTGCCTTCACCTGCTGACAGACCAAACACTTTGCTACGAAGCGTGCTATCTCCCTCTTCATACCATGCCCCCAATAGTACTACTTCAAGTCCGATACATCTTAGTACTCCCACGACGAATAGAATAGATAGAAATGTGGTCTTTATTCATCAACTCATGTCTCAACTCTCTATTTGGAACATATAGGCGATTCCCGTACCATAATATCCCATCCTCATGAATACGAAGTTATATCTGCTCTCCAGCCTCCGTTCTCTCATGAAGTTTTCAAAATCTTGTATCTATAGGTAACACTGCATTGATTCTATCCACCCGTGATGACTGTACTTCAAGATTGGCAAGTACTCCTTGATGTCCCAACATAATGACTTCTATTCCAAGTTTCTAAAGATCCTCTAATAACCGTGGCTAAGCTGTCAAGGAATATGCGGTAGGCTTCCTACTTAACGCATCTGCTACTATTTTTGCCTTGCTAGGATGGTACTACAAATCTATATCATAGTCTGTTATGAGCTCCAACCACCGCCTATGTCTCATATTCAACTCCTTTTGCGTGAAGAGATACTTTAACCACCTCTTATGATCCGTAAATATCTCCACAAGCTCTCTGTACAAATAATGCCTCCACAGATTCAATGCAAAGATCACTGCTGCTAACTCCATATCATGAGTAGGGTAATTATTCTCATGTACCCTCAGCTGTCTCGATACGTAGGCTATGGCCTTTCTGTGTTGTGTCAAAACACACCCAAGTCCACTACCAGACGCATCACTATATACAACGAATCCTTTCGATCTAGATAGAAGCATCAAAATAGGTGTTGAGGTCAACCTCTTCTTCAACTCATCAAAATCCTTCTGACAATCTTCTGTCCACTGGAACTCCTGATCCTTGCACATCAATCGCGTCATTGGTTCTGCGATCCGTGAGAAATCCTCTACGAACCTGCAGTAATACCCGATAAGTCCGAGAAAACTCCTAACTTCTATAATTGATGTCGGTGTCGGCTACGACTCTACAGTAACTATCTTCTTTGGATCCACTGAAAGTCCTTCTTCTAAGATAATATGTCCAGGGAAAGGAACTCTATTAAGGCAAAATTCACACCTATTAAGCTTGGCATACAATCTCTCTTTTCTCAATACTTCCAACACAACTCTAAGATGCTTCTCAAAAAAATAAGCTAGGGAGAAAAAAAGGATCAAAGTATTTACTGCAAAAGAATTCTAATACCACTAGTCGTACCATTCTGTCGTAGGTATAGCATTATAACCTATTCAACGATACTCGTCAGTTCACTCCTAGAAATTTCTCCTAAGAGGCTCTATGCATCCGATATCTAGGCATTCATACTCGACTCATAATCTTACTACGATCCATCTCTAAGAAATTTACCCGTTCCTAACTACCCAACATCACAATCACACCAATAATCTAGCTTAATTATATTCTACAATATAACTATACGGTGTAACTATTTTAGTGATTTAATAAGTAGAAGGTAACGGGAACCTAAAGTTGGGTCCAACAAACCTATATACCAACTTCAAACAACGGTAGGGTCAAGAAAAGAAGGAAGGTTTGTCGAATTATTTCCAAGAACGGTTTGAGGCCAAATAATATGCATAAGACGTAGTGTAGGTAAGACTCGAGAACCATATATCTCTATGATTATGTCACATGAAGATACTGATGTGCCAGTGTGCATCTGGCTGTAAATAACTTTTTTGTTTTATAATATGACGGATGGTTGCAATGCACATCTGCCATGCCAAATAATATAGGTTCTTAAGCTTATCTTGGCCAAATCCATGAAATACTTTCGAGTTAACTTTTTACAAAAATACAGAGAAAATGTCAACATGCATAGGATATGGTTCAAGTAGAATTCAAAAAAAACATGTACCATGATGTCGTTATCTGAAGTCCTGCATCGTCAGTATTTTTCTGGCTGCAAAACTTTGATTCCGTAATATAAGGATAAATATAATTTTTCAAACTTTTTCTTGGACCAATCCATAAGACACTTTCCAACAACTTAGTGAAAAGGAACGAGAATATTTACTCAAGAAGTCAATAGAAAAGAGTTTAGTCAATTCTTGAGTAAGGAAGAACACAAAAGCAATTATCTTAAGAAAGAAGATAACATGAAAGCAATCATACTGAAGAGTCTGAGAAAAGTTTATAATCATGTTTTTGGATGTATCCTCAAGTCCTATTCCTCAATCGGTTGCAGGCAAATAATAGTACGACTATCCTAGGTATCACTATGACTACGCACAATTCACGAAGACTCTACATGCACTTTGACTTCTAGTGTCTGTGCCCCTGCTTTCCTGATGTGATAATAAGGGAAAGATATGCCCAATACGAAGACTCGTCCTACTAGCACGAATAAATAAGGATTACAGTAGAACATAATCAAACTGGATGTAAATCAAGCAGTTAAGTGAGAGTCCGAAATGAAGTCCAAGGAAGGTATCAAGCATATGGATGTGATCCTATAGGTCTTTCTTATTCTAATTGCAGGCTCACGTCGATACAGTAACATAACCGAAGTGATTTAACGTTGTCCTGCATGGGCCACCACAAAAATATGTAACGCTCTAGTCCCAAAAATACGTTAGACTAGGTATACGAATACATGCCAGCAGTACTTCACTAATGGGCCAAGCTACACAACAAGCCCATTAGCAAAATACTTAAGTTGTAAATCATGATAACATCCCAAAATACCACACAGTCTACAGGTGCATATATATATCTAATCACATCTACAGATTCCTCTAAGAGATCAAAATAAATAAGAAAAATGTCTCAAATATCCAGCAATAGAAGTAATAAAGTCTGTGCGGGTAAAACATCCCTAAACTACAGAGAAAGAAATAAAGTACCAATCAACAACAAGTCTGATGATAAGAAAAGGAAATAATGTAGCAAGACTAAATATGAAGGTGACATGATCACGAGAAATCCTCTGGCACTATCTCATCCTCCTGTGCCGGTACATCTCCGGTCTCAGCTCCCGAACCGTAAACCTCCGAGTAGTCTTCAACTTCGTCTAAGCCTGGAAAATAGCCAGGTCCTCAGGGGACTAGCAAGGTGCATAATATACATGCCAAGGTACAGAAATGAATGTATAAACTAAGACAATCTACTGTATCCGTTTATGTGCTATGTAAGTGAGATACTTTCTAGAATACCATACCCCTTCCACTAAGGCTCACTAGCACCTCAGCAGGATATTGTCTCCAGTACCGTGTCGTGGAACCAAGGACAATCAATTCTTGACAGTGATAATCCCTTAGTCTGCTACAGAGATAAAGGTCACTAAACAACAGGCCACACAACAAAGGTCTAATATTGTAGTCAAGTTCTCTCCAATCTCCATGTCTAGAATCTAGCAATGTCAAGGTTGTAAAGTCATCTTGAAAGTAATAGCAATACTGATAAAGAAATCTAAAATGCTAACACGAGCTCAATACCATGAATAGTCATGTAAACCTCACATCATGAATGTGTCGGTGTCCTGTGGTCAAATGTGTCAATGGACACGTGAGTATGTATGTAATGCCTAATGTCAATACTCGATATCATTATCATGATATCGGTACCCATCTACAAAAGGACATTAAGTATCAACTTCCTATATCATGCAATGCTAATCAAAATGGGCAATAAGACAGAAAAGAATAATCTATAATGAAGGCAAGGCATGCTTGCCTGTAACTGGTGTCTGCGGGTAGGCCTGACCAAGTCTGGTATCCTTGTCAATCCTCCCAAGCTCACCTATAAAAATATATTATATTTAATATTATATATCAATATACCATATATAAATTATATGAGTATCTACGTCTCCTAGTTGCCACAACGTTATTACGACACTATATCTATTATATAAGTACATATAAGCACCAAATCATCTCGTAAATAATTTACAATTCTAACAAAATAATATATTTAAATTCTGACAATAATCTATAAATACCTATATATTGTTAAAATTATATTTTCAATGGTGGAACTCTTTCATAGGAGGTCATATGTCAATACCATATATGACTACCTCAATTCGACCCATTAATTTAGTACCAAAACAATAATTAATTAAACTTACTAAATTCTATAAAAAATCCTAGAAATTAGTTAAATTAGTATTTATAATGTTAAACCTTTCCTAGCATAAAGTTTAATATGGATTCATGGAGTTTTGACACTTTTGGACAAATGGAAAGCAGAATTTTTTGGAGTTCGGTGACACGGCAAATGTCATAAATTGTTAAAAATAGCAAACGGATGCGAAACCTAACCTAAAGATATGCATCAAAAAGCACTTGATGTCTAGATTCTGAACAAAAATATTATAAAGGTAGAAACTGAACTTAGATAGGTGAAAAATGGCTCGTAATAGAATTTATTGGTTCTGGACACCCTGTCGTAGAATCGATGCCATGGAGAAACCACTTGGAACTGGGGGATCCGACGATTAAGGGTTGGATTAGACACACAAAGGTGACTCTCAGAATTGGTTTGAAGTGAAACGGATGAGAAAAAGTGGGTGAAACATTGTCTAAAAGTCGACTAACCTGCTGTGACGTTTCAGACTTTGATTCGGTGGATTTTCGGCCCAAGTAGCTCCTCCTGCACCTCTCTAACGGCCAGAAGATTTCTCCTATAGTTGCTAGAGTGGAGGAGATGTTGAGGGGGTCACATAAGTGGGGGTGGTGGCACGTAAATCGAGGAAAAATTAGATTTTGTGAAGGAAAGGGGGGTCAGCTTTGAGGGGTCGGCCACAAGGTTTGGCCGCTTGGTTGGGAGGGTTTTGTGGGTAGTGGGAGGTTATGAGAGAGCAAGATGAGTTAGGGTTTGATAGGTATTTTACTATCAAGGGTTTGGCTTTGGTTTGGACTAATTTGGATATGATTTGGTCCTCCTAAGTATACTATTAGTAATAGGTTTCCTAATTTGATTGGATGTTTGACCAAGTCAAAGATATAGGAATTATTGCTCATGGCTGCAATTTAATCTCTAAAATTAACTTAAATATATGTTTACTTAGTTGGTAATCTTAGTTGGACTCTAACTAGTAGGGTTGACCAGGTGTAGGCTCGAGTATTACTTTTAGTCAAATTGGAACCGAAAATCAATTTAATGAGCCTTATGTGCAACTTGTAAATAAGTAGCACATGGGAAATCGATTGGATAGTACACCCTAGGCATGTGCATCATAGACTCAAAATGGATCAAAACTATATATTGGATCATACGACTTCGATCTATGTCAAGTCCCGAAATCAAATTGGAAGTTGGGCCAAGAATTATAATAAATGATCAAATGGCCTAAGTTGATCCAAAATTATGTGAAGCCAAAAGAATATTGGGAAATAAATTTGGATGGGACATGATATATCAAATGGAAGGTGCACATGTCTAAAATTCAATTATGGAATTGGATTTGGGAAAATTATATTTGTTGTGCTTCAAAAATTAAAGCTACGGTAAACTACTAATATAGTCATTATTGACTTTAATATTTAAAATATCCATATAAAAATAAATAAAATAATTAAAAATAAATTTTAAATATTAGGGGGCTTACAACCTACCCATCTTACAAAATTTTATTCTCGAAATTAAAATAATACTAATATACAAAAAAATCCATAACTTAAAAATAGCACGCTAAAACTTACCGAAATCCATGAGTAGGTGTGGATATCACTCACGCATGGAATCTTCACGCTCTCAAGTTGATTTTTCCCGAGAATGCTGGCTCCATGCAATTCGAACTAGTCAAATCGTCTTCACCCTAAGCGTCTTCTCACTCGTATCCAAGATACCTACCGGTTGCTCCTTGTATGATAAACTGGGTCCTACCGTGATCTCAGAGTGATCGACTGCATGAATGGGATCAGTCACATACCTCCTCAACTACTAGACATGGAACACATTATGCACTATCTCTTTTGATGGGGTAATGCAAGACGATATGCCACCTCTCCTATACGCTCAATGATATAAAATGGTCCAATATACCTTGGACTCAACTTTCCACTATTCCCGAATCTAATGGTGTCCTGCGTCGATGAAATCCCCAGAAATACATGCTCTCCCTCTTTGAATTCTAATGGTCGACGATGCGTATCGGCCCAATGCATCTGCCTTCACCTGCTGACAGACCAAACACTTTGCTACGAAGTGTGATATCTCCCTCTTCATACCATGCCCCCAATAGTACTACTTCAAGTCCCGATACATCTTAGAACCCCTAGGATGAATAGAATAGATAGAAATGTGGGCTTCATTCATCAACTCCTGCCTTAACTCTCTACTTGGTACATATAGGCGATTCCCGTACCATAATATCCCATCCTCATGAATACGAAGTCCTGTCTGCTCTCCAGCCTCTGTTCTCTCACGAAGTCTTCAAAATCTTGCATTTGTAGGTAATAATACCTTGATTCTATCCACCAGTGAAGACTGTACTTCAAGATTGGCAAGTACTCCTTGAAGTCCCAGCATAATGACTTCCATTCCAAGCTCCTAAAGATCCTCTAATAACTGTGGCTGAGTTGTCAATGAATATGCAGTAGGCTTCCTACTCAAAGCATCCGCTACTATTTTTGCCTTGCTAGGATGATACAGCAAATCTATATCATAGTCTATCGTGAGCTCCAACCATGGTCTATGTCTCATATTCAACTCCTTTTGCGTGAAGACATACTTTAAGCTCTTATGATCCGTAAATATCTCCACAAGCTCTCCGTACAAATAATGCCTCCATAGCTTCAATGCAAAGATCACCACTACTAACTCCAGATCACGAGTAGGATAATTCTTCTTATGTACCCTCAGCTGCCTCGATGCGTAGGCTATGACCTTTCTGTTTTGCATCAAAACACATCCAAGTCCACTACCTGACGCATCACTGTATACAACGAATCCTCCCGATCCAGAAGGTAGCATCAAATTAGATGTTGAGTTCAACCTCTTATTCAACTCTTCAAAAGCCTTCTAACAATCTTCTGTCCACTGAAATCCTGATCCTTGTGCATCAACCGCGTCATTGGTTCTGCAATCCGTGAGAAATTCACCACGAACCTGCGGTAATACCCGACAAGTCCTGGAAAACTCTTAACTTCTACAACTGATGTGGGTGTCGGCCACGACTCTTCGGTAGCTATCTTCTCCAGATCCAGTGAAAGTCCTTCTCCCGAGATAATACGTCCAGAGAAAGAAACTCTATCAAGGCAAAATTCACACCTATTAAGCTTGGCATACAATCTCCCTTTCCTCAATACTCCCAACACAACTCTAAGATCCTTCACAAAAAAATAAGCTAGGAAGAAAAAAGGGATTAAAGTATTTACTACAGAAGAATTCTAATACCACTAGTCGTACCATTTTATCGTAGGTATAGCATTATAACCTATTCAACGATACTCGTCAGTTCACTCCTAGAAATTTCTTCTAATAGGCTCTATGCATCCGATATCCAGGCATTCATACTCGACTCATAATCTCACTAGGATCCATCTCTAAGAAATTTACCCGTTTCTAACTATCCAATATCATAATCACACCAATAATCTAGCTTAATTATATTATATAATATAACTATAAGGTTTAACTATTTTAGTGATTTAATAAATAGAAGGTAACGGGAACCTAAAGTTGGGTCCAACAAACCTATATACCAACTTCAAACAACGGTAGGGTCAAGCAAAGAAGGAAGGTTTGTTGAATTATTTCCAAGAACGGTTTGAGGTCAAACAATATACATAAGACGTAGTCTATGTAAGACTCAAGAACCACATATCTCCATGATTATGTTACGTGAAGTTACTGTCACGCAGTGTGCATCTGACTGCAAATAACTTTTTTGTTCCATAATACGACGGATGGCTGCTGTACACATCTACCATGCCAAATAATACAGGTTCTTGAGCTTATCTTGGCCAAATCCATGAAATACTTTCTAATTAACTTTTTACAAAAATACAGAAGAAAATGTCAACATGCATAAGTTCAAGTAGAATTCCAGAAAAATATGTAGCCATGATGTCATTATCTGATGTCCTGCCTTGCCAGTATTTCTCTGGCCGCAAAACTTTGATTCCGTAATACAAGGATAAATATAATTTTTAAAACTTTTTCTTGGATCAATCCATAAGACACTTTCCAATAACTTAGCAGAAAGGAACGAGAATATTTACTCATGAAGTCAACAGAGAAGAGTTTAGTTAAATCTCGAGTAAGGAAGTACACAAAAACAATTATTTTAAGAAAGAAGATAACATAAAAGCAATCATACTGAAGGTTCTGAGAAAAGTTTATAATCATATTTGTGGATGTATCCTCAAGTCCTATTCCTTAATCGGTTGTAGCCTCATAATAGTACGACTATCCTAGGTATCACCATGACTTTGCACAATTCGCGAAGACTCTACATGCACTTATGACTTCTAGTGTATGTGCCCCCACTTTCCTGATGTGATAATAAGGGGAAGATACGCCTAATATGAAGATTCATCCTACTAACACGAATAAATAAGGATTATGGTAGAACATAATCAAACTGGATGCAAATCAAGCAGTCAAGTGAGAGTTCAAAACGAAGTCAAGGAAGGTATCAAGCATGTGGATGCGATCCTATAGGTCTTTCATATTCTAATTGTAGTCTCACGTCGATACAATAACGTAACTGAAGTGATTTAACGTTGTCCTGCATGGGCCACCACAAAAACATATAACGCTGCAGTCCCAAAATACGTTGGACTAGGTATACAAATACATGCCAGCAGTACTTCACCAATGGGCCAAGCTACACAACAAGCCCATTAGCAAAATACTTAAGCTGTAAATCATGATAACATCCCAAAATACCACATAGTCTGCAGGTGCATATATATATCTAATCACATCCACAGAGTCCTCCAAGAGATCAAGAATAAATAAGAAAAATGTCTCAAATATCCAGTAATAGAAGTAATGAAGTTGTGCGGGTAAAACATTCCGAAACCACAGAGAAAGAAACAAAGTACCAATCAACTACAAGTCTGATGAAAAGAGAAAAAAATAATATAGCAAGACTAAATATGAAGGTAACATGATCACGAGAAATCCTCTGGCACTATCTCGTCCTCCTGTGCTGGTACATCTCAGTTCCCGAACCGTAAACCTCCGGGTGGTCTTCAGCTTCGTCTAAGCCTGAAAAATAGCCAGGTCCACAGGGGACTAGCAAGGTGCATAATATATATGCCAAGGTACAGAAATGAAAGTTTGAACTAAGATAATCTATTGTATTCGTCTATGTGCTACGTAAGTGAGATACTTTTCTAGAATACCAGACCCCTTCCACTACGGCTCACTAGCACCTCAGTAGGATATTATCCCCAGTACCGTGTCGTAGAACCAAGGACAATCAATTCTTAATAGTGATAATCCCTTACTCTGCTACAGAGATAAAGGTTACTAAACAACAGGCCATACGACAAAGGTCTGATATTATAGTCAAGTTCTCCCCAATCCCCATGTCTAGAATCTAGCAATGTCAAGTCTGTACAGTCATCTCGAAAGTAATAGCAATACTGATAAAGAAATCTAAAATGCTAACACGAGATCAATACCACAAATAGTCATGTAAAACTCGTATCATAAATGTGTCGGTATCCTATGGTCAAACTTGTAAATGGACACGTGAGTATGTACGTAATACCTAATGTCAATACTCGATGTCATTATCATGACATCGGTACACGTCTACAAATGGACACTAAGTATCAACGTCCTATGTTATGTAATGCTAATCAAAATGAACAACAAGACAGAAAAGAATAATCTATAACAAAGGCAATGCACGCTTGCCTGTAACTGCTGTCTGCGGGTAGGCCTGACCAACTTCGGTGTCCTTGTCAATCCTTCCAAGCTCACTTAACAATACATTTTATTTAATATTCTATATCAATATACTAAATATAAATTATTTGAGTATCTACGTTTCCTAGTTGCTACAACATTGTTACGACACTATATCTATTATATAAGTACATATAAGTACCAAATGCTCTCGTAAATACTTTACAACTGTAACAAAATAATATATTTAAATTCTAGAAATTATCTATAAGTACCTAGATATTGCTATAATTATATTTTCAATGGTGGAACTGTTTCACAAGAGGATCTACGTCAATACCACATATGACTACCTCAATTCGACCAGTTAATTTAGTCCCGAAATAATGATTAATTAAACTTACTAAATCCTGTAAAAATCCCAAACATTAGTTAAAATAGTACTTATAATGTTAAACCATGCACAACATAAAGTTTAATATAGATTCATGGAGTTTTGACACTTTTGGACACAAGAAAAGCAGAATTTTTCGGAGTTCGGTGACACAGCAAATATCATGAATTTTTAAAAATATCAAATGGATGCAAAACCTAACCTACAGATATGCGTCAGAAAGCTCTCAATGTCTAGATTCTGAATAAAAATATTATAAAGGTAGAAACTGACCTTAGAAAGGTGAAAAATTATCAGTCCCATTTTTCGTTATACGTATTTTCAGTATACGTATACGAATTTCTGATATTTGTCAGGTGATCCAAGTTTTGACTTGTCTTGCTTAGCCTACTTTTGGTTTAATCTTGACTTGGTTTGGTTCACCTTGGCTCATCATGGCATGTTAACTTGGCTTGGTTTGGTTTGGTTTGGTTTGGGGCTGGGTTGAGATGAGTTGGCTTGGTATATATACCAACTCCTCTCTCTCTCTCTCTCTCTCTCTCTCTCTCTCTCTCTCTCTCTCTCTCTCTCCTTATTTACTTTTCATTTATTTTTCCATCTTCTTTATTAATCCTCCCACCTACCAAGTCCTAGGCAAGTGCAACTTGTTTCATGATGAATCTTAAATTTTATTGTTCCATCGTCTTCTTTGCTTGATTCTAAGCCTCTTTAGAACTTGGAGATTTTGGTTTTGATGGTTATATTTTTGTAGATCTAAGTTTATAGTTTTCTCAGTTTTTCTTGGTTTTAATGTCTTAAACTTTATTATTTTTGAAAACTAATGGTTACATGTTGTGGGGAATTCAATTCGACCCAATTTTGGCTTTTGAATCGCTTGATTTCGACTTCGTATGAAGGAGTTATGGCATTTTTGTGTTCATGGGTTCCGGCACATCTTCGGTGCTGTCGGAACAATAAACAATGTCGTGTGCACACTTCGCGTGCTGCATGCACCCGTGTGCCTTGTTTGCGCATTCCATGCACCGTGGGAAATTTTGCTCGCGTACGCAGTGCATTTGTGTGCCGCACGCCCGCGCAGCGTGCTTGCTCGCTCCGTACGTCGTAGGCAGTTTTGCTCGCGCACGCAGTGCATTTGCGTGTCACGCGCCTGCGCCATTCAATGGTCATATGTCGTGCGTCGTGCTTGTGCATTCCGTGCGCCGTAGGAAGTTTTGCTCGTGCGTGCAGTACATTTTGTGCGTCGCGCACCTGCGACATTCATTGGTCGCACGTCGTGTGCCGTGTGGGTAGTTTTGTCTACACGTTGCAGTATGTTTTGTGCACAGTTCATAGACCGCGTATTGTACATGCGTGCATCGTGCTTCGAGCACAGTTTTGCACGCACGCGCAGTGCACCAGTGCGCGAATCACCCTAAATGACTATTTTTGCCCGTTTGAGCTATTTTGTAGCTAGAATCTTAAAAAACCTAAAACATGAAAGTCGTAGAACTTTGTCTTATTTTCAAGAATCTTTTTGTTTCACCTTAACTGGAGTTCATATGCGACCGATATTTTTAATCATAGTTCTTGATCTTCTATGCATGTTTTCTGTACTTGGCCTAAATTGCGACGACCCGACTTGGTAATCTTTAGCTAGTAACTTGAACTTGAATATGAGAATATGATCCCATCTTGATAATCTTGATAGTGGCCTGTCGAGGCACACTCTTGACAAGTACTCTTGACATGACAAGTAAACCTGACATGATATGTGTAATCTTGATTACTGTTACGACAGCTATCCCTGACTTGCTAAGTGTAACTCTTGTCTTAACTCCATGGTTGATTATGCCTGGACAAGCTACCTATCTAATCTTGTATCATGTCTAGGATATGAATTCTTGGTTACCACGGTCAGGAATTCATAATGAATCTGATTAGGTTAACGACTAGATTGATCATGTAGTTCATTTAGAGAAATTTTCAAGATACAGACGATTCCGTTACCCCGGCCACACCTGTTGACTTGTAGGCTAACGACGAGTATGGCACATTTCCAGCATACTGTCATGTGTTGCACTCTAAGTCACCTAATAATTCTTGATAAACTCTTGTAACCTCGCCTGGATAACCTGGATAGTCTGTAGGGCTTGTGACTGTGGAAATATCTCATTGCATCTTGTTAGTAACTAGGCCTGTGACAACCCTAGTCAGCTAATGATAGCAAGCCGTAGAACTTGGTTGGCCGTGTCTGAATGATTGTCTCATGATTAACATGGGTATTACATTCTACCTCTTGATTTCTTTATGCAAGCTAGTATATTCTTTAAAACATGCCTTTTATGTTATTTAATTATGCTCTTTTATCAGTTTTTCTATTCCTTATATGCTGGTTTTAGTTCCTAAATAGAGCCTCCCTTGTGGCATTTACTCTTTCTGGGGTCTGACCCAGCTAGTTTTGTATGGCCAGATTTCAGAGTAGCACCCGAGGATCTACCTGCCTTCTAGCCATATGGTGAACACCAGGCGTAACCATGGAAACGAGTGGGTTTTTTTATTTTGCTCTTCCACTCTACTGTAAGTTATTCTTTTGAGACATTTAGCCGCCGAGTATGTGTTAGTTCGTGTTGAAACTTTATTACTGTCTGTCTAAGGGATGTAATAGGATTGAAAAATCCTAGGGTTGATCATGTATGACTTAACTCTTGCTAGTCGCGTATTTTGTATAACTAGCTTCATGATCATCTGAATATGTAATGTTTGGGATGCCTTACTTTGTATGTCTGATGATCTAACATCTTGTAACAATTATTTACTTGCTTGAGATTGAGACACTAGGCTTGTTTTTATCATAAGTGACTGTTGGCTTGTAGATAAACCCTCATACATCTAGACAGTCGTGACCATATTGCGAGGTGGGTTGCACTTGAATGTACGCAGCTGGCTGTGTCTGTCCATCGCTCTCCAGTATTCTGGTTCTGGGGCGTAACAAAAATGGCTCGTAATATAATTCGTCGGTTCTGGATACCTTGTCGTAGAATCGATGCCACGGGCTAACTGCTTAAAACTGGAAGATCCGACGATCAAGGATTGGATTAGACATACAAAGGTAACTCTCAATTTTGGTTTGAAGAGAAACGGATGAGAAAAAGTGGGTGAAACATTGTCTACAACTCGGCTAACCTGTTGTGATGTTTCAGACTTCGATTCGATGGAGTTTCGGCCCAAGTAGCTCATCCTGCACCTCTCTAACAGCCGAAAGATTTCTTCTACAGCTGATAGGTGGAAAAGGATGTTGAAGGGGTCGCGTGAGTGATGGTGGTGGCACGTAAATCGAGGAAAAATCGGGTTTTACGAAGGAAAGGGGGTCGGCTATAGGGGTCGTCCACAAGGTTTGATCGCTTGGTTGGGAGGGTTTTGTGGGTAGTGGGCGATTATGAGAGTGGGGGATTAGTTAGGGTTTGATAGGTATTTATGTAGCAGGGGTTTGGCTTTGTTTTGGACTAATTTGGATATGATTTGGTCCTCCTAAGAATACTATTAGTAATTGGTTTCCTAATTTGATTGGATGTTTGACCAAGTCAAAGATATAGGAATTATTGCTCATGGCTGCAATTTAATCTCTAAAATTTACTTAAATATTTGTTCACTTAGTTGGTAATCTTAGTTGACTAATAGGGTTGACTAGGTTTGGGTCCGAGTAGTATTTTTAGTCAAATCGGAACCGAAAATCAATTTAATGAGTCTCATGTGCCATTTATAAATAAGTAGCATATGAATACTCGATTGGATGGTACACCCTAGGCATATACGTTGAAGACTCAAAATGGGTCAAAACCATATATTGGATCATATGGCTTCGATCTATGTCAAGTCCCGAAATCAAATTGGAAGTTAGGCCTAGAATTACAATAAATGATCAAATGGCCTAAGTTGACCCGAAATTGTGTGAAGCCAAAAGAATGTTGGAAAACAAATTTGGATGAGATATGATATATCAAATTGAAGGTAGACGTGTCTAGAATTCAATTATGGAATTGGATTTAAGAACTATATTTTTTGTGCTTCAAAACTTAAAGCTATAGTAAACTACTAATATATTTATTATTAACTTTAATATTTAAAATATCCATATAAAATAAATAAAATAATGAAAAATAAATTTCAAAAATCAGGGGCTTATACTTGGTTTTACTGTCAACTCCTGGCACTTCTCTAAACCCAAAGCTCTGATACCACTCTGTTGGAAACAAAGCACGAAAATCATTCCCCCAAACCGGAGAGTTCTGCGAGAGAACGGAGCAAAAGCACACAAACCAAAAATGCCAAACACAAATCACAGACATAGATATTTTTGACGTAGAAAACCCAAATGGAAAAAATGATGGGACGATCGGAGTCTAACCCTGAAGAACCTCCATTAATGGAATAAAGAGAATACACTCTCTACAAGATCCTCCCGGTCCAAACGGATCACCACAACTCACTTGAAAAAAGAAATTTTGATTGTAGACTCTGAAGAAAAAGAGATGTCAAAAAATTATTCGAAGCAATCTCTCCTTCACAATAGTCTTCAATCATTTCTCTCTCTCTCAAAAGTTGTGAAGCATTATTGCTTCTCTTTTTTTGAGATATATTTTATGGTGAGGAAACACCTAGTATATATAGCCTCAAATCCACAACTAATTGAGGTATTTTACTATATATAGGAATACTCAATCTAAACCATTAATGTATTCCTCTTATACTGTCACTACCACATTCTAAAATGAGGGTATTTTTGATTTTTTTTTTTGTGAATTTGATTATTTTAGTTATCATTTAATTAATTGAATGATCAGTGATATTATTTGGTAAACCATAGAACCATCTTTATTTAGATATTAGCCATGGCTCGAGTGGACCATGACTAGTGAGATTAGGCATCTAATCAAACCTATCTCACTAAGATAGATAGCCTCTAATTAGACAATCTAATCATTTAGAAATTTAACTAAAACACTAAGTTAGAAAGAGGCCTTTCCTTTAGAACTTGTCATGACAACTTAGAAAGGGCTTTCTTGACATTGTCCCTCGACCAAACCCTAGCCAACACATACATGGCCGGCCACACATAGCCCTCCCCTTCCTATTTAAGTAATAACTTCTTCTTCTTCCTCCTTCCATTGAAACCCTAACCCTAATTTAGGAATTCTTCCCCAATTTCTTGCCTACACTCAAATTTCCTCCTAATTTTCTCAAACTAATTCCATTCTCTTCCTTTTGAAGAGGAGAAGACACTATTGGCTAGCTTGGGAGCATTTGGAGCATTTACACACTTAGAGCTTCGAGGAGATCTAGATCTAGGGATCTTTGCATTGGAAATCCATCTCTCAATTGGTATGAGCTCTCTAAATCTCTAATTTATATTTAATTAGTGTAGATGCATTCATTTAGGACCCCATTGCATTTGGTTGCCATTAGAGAGGAGTTGAGGCTCTCATTTTCCTATTTTTGAGGGTTTTTCCTTTTCATTTTGATCTACATTGGAGGAAATCTGAAAATAGGATTCTAGGGTTTATAAGGTTGATAAATTAGGTCGTGCTAGTGATGTAGATCATGTGGGTGTACTTTGGGTCAAGTTTAGACCTATTTGGAGTGCGTATCACGAGAGTATCGGATACGTAAGCCAAGTGTTTGACAAAATGACCATTAGAGCATTTGATGCTTTAATTTTAGTTTCAAATATTATTTTGGTTTATAGTGTACAGTATGTTTAATTATGTTCAGTCCCTAGCATCTACATGTTTCAGTCCACAGATTAATGTTTAGTCCTAATTTTGGGGTATCAGTCCACAACCCCTTTACTGTTTCAGTCGACTAATACTCTAAATTCGAGTATTAGTCCTTGTTCTGGTTTGGTGGCAGTCCATATTTGAGTGCTAAATGTTGTAGCCACTTGTCTCTGTTTCAGTCCAATGCCTTATTGTATTAGTCCCTTGAATTTTGGAACCATTCCCTTGATGAGTTGTCCTGTATATCCATTTAATGTTCAGTCTCTAACTAATGTGCAGTCCAGTGAAAACAAATGCCCAGTCCTTGTTTTAGTTATATGTCCCCTGTTCTTTGAGAGTCAGTCCTTCATTTTGAGTGCATTCATTACCTTATGTCTCAACTCATTGTATTGCCAAAAAGCCAGTCCATTTTCAGTCCTAATATGTATATCTTCACGAATCGACAAAGCTCATATGTTCAGTCCACTTATTTTGGTCCAATTCTCATGAGGCCATGATATATCAGTCCATGCCTATTAGTCCATTGTCCCAACATCACAATGTATCTGTCCAGTTTGCGTTTGAAGTACAGACTTTTGAACATTAATGTTCAGTCACTGTGGATCTATTAATAGTTTGTTTTTGTAATATAACAAGCCAATTCTCATAATATATTGTTGCTATCTAATTCTCCTTTTTCCCATTTAGCCTCAAAGCTGATAATACTTGGAATCTTCCATATGAGCCTTGATCTGTTGCAACTAATCTGCATTTACAAAGTGTTAGCAGCTATGCCTTTATCTTCTCTCCTTGACAGACTATCTCATAGTATAATTTTTCTTTCTTTTTGTACTCTACATATAATGAATCCATACCATAGGGTTCAATCCCCTTTAATCATATGTTTAATCTTAAGGTTCAGATTCATATTTATGTGTTCAATCGATTCCTCTAGTATCCAGTTTATGGTTATCTTTAGTTCAGTCCTCTATAGGTTTAGCATTAGGTATCAGTCTTGAGATATGGGAGTTTGGGTTGGGATGTATTTCGAGTGCAACTATAGTTGGTAACTGTCACATTGTTAACAAAGTTTAGTTCACTGTTACTTCTGTATAGCCTATAATTCAGTCCATTTATAACTGTTGTATACATTTGGGTATATAATGTGGGTTGTTAATAAGGAGCTTGAGTAGTATCCTAGGGTTTATAGATAAGTTTAAATCTAGGAATGAAATGTGGTTTTGATACCATATTAGCCTACCCCACTAGAATAACCTAAGTTAGTCAAACCCTAGAATTAGACTAAATGAACTAGTTTTGACACAGAGTTGACTAATTGACTAGGTTTGACCTAGTATGACTTTTTTGACCTATAAATGGCCTAACAGCATGTAGATAACAATTTAAATCTATTGTTTACTTTAGAACACTCTGTAACCTATAATTTTCATAATAGGACTCTGTGACTCCAGTTCGGATACCGATACACAGATGTTGCTCGGGATATCAGGCAAGTACATTCTTTGATCGTTTTCATCATGATAGTATCTATATTTTCTGCTCTAGACTGCTTTACTTGATGCTGACACATTGTTATCACGGATTAGTACTATATGGATCTTATTATGATATGTTATCCCGTTATCGGGTGCATCGGGTATTTCATGTTCATGTACTTTATCATATATGTCGTGTACTCCTTGTATTCGTATTATTTATGTACTCTCATGTGCTCTCATGTAATCTCATGTTCTCATATGTGCTTCATGTATAAATAACAATCATGTACGTAACGTGTCTTGATCGGATCCTTGTGTATTGATTAGGGCAAGGGAGTAGAAGTAGTTATGTGATTAAATCCCTCTAGTGTAATCATGTATATGACGATTATGCCTTCACGTATAATCGAGTTACCGTAGAATAATCATGTATAACCCAAACCAATCACATAACTGTCTTGTGCTCTGAATCACTTATATTTATTATAGTTCATAGATTCTCTATTTTTTTCATGTATTCAGTTTCCTTATTCATATTCATGTATTCCTGTATTTTCATTATAGCACGTCATGTATTTTATTCTATTGCTAGTTCTATATTTCCTACCATGCATTGGAACTACTTTCAGAGTTATGTATTTCGCTCCAATCCTGACTGGATATGTTGACAAAATTTTACAGAGAACTTGGAAAATTTCTGCACCACTTATTACGGCATAGACTTGTACGACACTTGCGACCTGGATCATCAGGAGGATTTAGCTAGCCTAGAGGAGACACCAGTAGTGCCTAGACTAGACTGCTAGGACATTTGCCTAGATTTGTCTCCAGCTGACTCTTGCTATATTATTATTTCACATACTTTGTGTTGATAACACTTAAACTTATTTCTATTCTGGTTTGTATCGCACTTTGATATCTTTCTATCCTAAATCATGTTGTTATCCCTCTTTAGTTACTTTGTGATTGAGTTGTATCTTTCTGAGATTGTCCTCTATTTGGAGAGTATATATTGGACAGGTACTTTATATTGTGTTTAGTCATTGTTGAGACCTATGACAGCGTACTACCGCCGACACTGCGGTGTAGGCTGGACGTACCCACGGTCTCGTGCCCTTTCACTGGGTACGGGTCGTGACATATATAGGAATACCCAATCCAAATTTATTAGAATATTTTTATTATATATAAGAATACCCAATCCGACTTCGCGATATTTTCCAGATTACTACTTGTATGCATCATTGTGATACCTACTCAAAATTAGTCAAACTTTTGAAGAAACGTAATGCAAATATTATAACAATTCCACTTCTTGCAAAACATGTCATAAATATGCATCCAAACATAAAGATTCCTACACAAGTTTTTTCACATTTGATTGTTCATGTTCCACTCAACCAAGTTGACCACAAAACACGTAAATATAATATAAATTTAGATAAATTACGAGATCTAGGATGTTAATTGGTAAAAGTACCTAATTTGAATGTATTTTCAGAAAATTCTAATCCCTTTTTTGTAAGACCGCATAAAAGTACGTCACTGGCATAGGCAAAGCTAAATCAACACTAATGTTTATAAATTTGAATTATCAACATTGGGAAGCTAACTTCCCATAAGGTAACTCTATAACTTTTCTTGAATCATATATGCATGATATAAGGTACCTCTAGGACTCATCATGAATCATATGTGATATTTTTAGGTAAATTATAAATGCAATCCATTTTTACTTGGAACTAGTCCAAATTTTTTTAAGAACTTACAAGTTTGTCACTCCTATTTGTTACTTGAGGCTAATCCAATTTCCTTCAGGAATGCTGACGAAGTTGACAGTCCTAACACCAAGTAGGACGTTGGCAGTCCTAACATAAAGTAGGACTATCAACTTTGTTGCAGTCCTACTTGGTGTAAGGACTGCCAACTTTGTTGGTAGTCATATGTCCAAACAGGAAGTTTAGATAGGACTACCAACAAAGTTGGCAGTCCTATCTAAACTTCATATTAGGACTGCCAACTTTATTGGCAGTCCTATCTGTTTGTCGGCCGCGCCCCTGTGGCAGTCCTATCTACTCGTCCTCTGCTCCCCCGTGCCCCTGCGGGCGTCCGCTCCCCCGCGGACATCCTCGCCCCCTAACCCCACCGGTGTCCTCGCCCCCGCGCCCCCGCGGGCGTCCACGCCCACCGCCGGCATCCGCACCCCCGTGCCCCCACCGATGTCCGTCGCTGGAGAGCCCCCCGTTCGCACCCCCCGACCAGTCCCTGGCTCCGGCGACCCTGAAAACTTGAGGGTTGGACAACCCAAGGTAAAATTGGGACTGCCCTAAGTAAAAGTTCCACCAATCTGGACTGTCCTGAAGTAAGGGCTATCCTGAAGTAAATTTTGGAGTGCCTTTAAAATTTACCAATTTTTATCATTGTATTTTTCCAGCCGTTGTGACCTGTCAATCACATCAAGACTTGATGGACACTATATCCTTAATTTGTGATTTAGTAAATCAAATTACCATCTCTCTTTTTTTCTTGAGATAATAATAATCAAATTACCATCTCATGTTAGTTATTTTCAGATTTAGAGATGTTACTGTGATTGGCTTGGACCTTAGCTAAGGTTGGAAAATATTGAAGAGAAAAGTCCAAAGCCTAGCCAAGCGTGAATACTACTCCGCAGCCCAACCATTACACTAAAAGCAAGAGAGTGCAAGTGGGCTAGGTAAGACCATGGGAGAGTCCGTTTTTGAAAGACAAAAAATAAACCAAAATTGATCACAATAAAGCTGAATGCAAAAAATTGGACATGCTATTGTACACACACAATTTTACCAACTGTTGAAGGATGTGTATTAAGGAACTGATGGATATTAACAACCATACCATACTCATTTTGAGATTCAGAGTATTCAATTACAACACTGTAGTTTCTGGAAAACAAATATGGGGGTCCTTTGCAGACACAAGGATACAAGCAATTGCTCCAGTAGCATAGGCATTGTCTCATCAAGAAATTAAGACCACCATGGATCTTCGCCTGTTCTGAAGTCGGTTTCGACCCAGGGAACAAATATCACCTTGTCATCATCGACATCAGCATGCGCCAATGCCAGGGACTGTCTCAAGCAAAATGAAATTAGAATGCAGTGGAGGAGTTTATTCAATGCATACAAAGAAAAGAAAAATAATAAAGGAGACGGCGAAACGTTTTTCTTTGATAAGCTTAACTATAACATTTTGAAAATAGCACATAATTCCTTGACTATATCAAAGGAAACCAGACTTTGTCGCAATAAAACCATTGTGAGCAATGGAAATATAGCATCGCTATAACAGAATTTGTGTGTTCCAACACTATGCAGCAGTATGAGGAAAAAGTTAATGATGAAATGACCAAATTGATTGACAATATACATACTAATACTTACCAAAGGTGCAGGTCCTCTTACAACCCTGCCTTGATTATTGTACTGGGATCCGTGGCAAGGGCAGATGAATTTCTTCTCTGCTGCATTCCATGGAACAACACAACCAAGATGAGTGCAGACAGCATTGATGCCATAGGTTGCAAGAGTTTTGTCATTCTCCACAACAAGATAGGTAGGATCTCCCTGCAGTTGGTGACAAGTTCAACCAATGTTGATTGTAAGGCAAATTATCTTTACGAAATAACCACACTTCAAGACTGAATTTATCCATGATTGGTCTAAGTTTACTCAATGCATATGCAGCAAAATCAGAGTTGTTCGTGATGCATGCGTATCAAAGTCATTAATTAAATCGTATACTACATTATCCTTTCAACTATTGCTCCTCCATTCTATCACATGAAAACTATTCTCTTTAACACAATGCTTTAACACACTATGAAAAAAGAAAACACAAAAGAATATCAATGAAAACTTTCCACTCCATCCACTTGATGTTAGATAGTCCTCTTCATTAAGAGCCAGAGCAGTCCCTTCATATCAAACCTTCAATTTGTTAAGAAAAGTCCAATACTATCGTATAGTGTGGTATCCTTACGTTTCTCTTTAAATCCCACGTCGGTAAGATTAGCTAGCCTACCATGTAACTCCTCCACTTGATGTCATTAAGAGCCAGAGCAGTCCCTTCATATCAAACCTTCAATTTGTTAAGAAAAGTCCAATACTATCGTATAGTGTGGTATCCATACGTTGCTCTTTAAATCCCACGTCGGTAAGATTAGCTAGTGTTGATATATATAGTGTTATTGGGCTTTAGTCCCACATTGGCTAGAATGATAGGAGAGGAGGCTAGCCTCTCCTATATATATGTTGTTATTCCATTCACAATAAAATAACTTCAAGTCTCAACATGGTATCAAAGCCTAAAATTGCTTAGAATACCGTCAGAGACCCCTCCTCCACACAAACCCTAACCCTAATCTCATCCTCTTTTCCTTCTTCCACGCCGCCGCTGCCGCCCGCTGCCGCTGCAGCTGCTGCCGCTGCCACCACAGCTGCAGCGCCGCCCCGCTGCTGCTGCTGCTGCAGCTGCCGCGCCGCCACCGCCGCTGCCGCGCTGCTGCCGTTGCTGTGCCGCTGTTGCGGCTGCAACTGCTGCTGCTGCTGCCGTGGTTGCCTCCGAGCACACCACTTTTAGGGCACCTACGCTGTAGGTCAGCCTGAATTAGGGCACCTACGCTGTAGGTCAGCCTGAAAGTTGCTGTACCGCTTTTGCGGCTGCAAGATTCATTGTACCGCTATTGCGGGTACAAGATTCACGCTCGTTCTTGAGATCAATCTCAAGGAGATGCCTATAATCCCTAGATCCGATGAAATCAGACATATTCGGATTTAGGAGAGGACGGCGAGGACGAGCGTGAGTCGTGGAGCAAGTGTGAAGTGATCGAGAAGAAGCATCGATGGAGGAGATTCTCAAGAAGCTGGATGCTGACGATGTGGCGACATTGCTGAAGTTGATAAAGGTGTCGGCTGGTGAAAGCACGACACGAGCACCGCCAAAGTTGGAACTACCCTCCATCGATCTGAAGTTGGATGGACCAGCCACCTATTTGAGTTGGTCACGGCGGGTGAGAAGAACCCTTGCAGGTAAGAACCTGGAGGGATTCTTGACAGGCGAGAAGACAGAGCCGGAAGAGGGCTCGACAGGACGCGACGAGTGGAAATCCACTCATATGGTGATTTATATCTGGCTTCTCAACTCCTTAGTCCAGTCTATTGCTTCCACAGTAGATGGCATTGAGATGGTGAAAGACGTATGGGAGAAATTGAGAAGAACCTATGATGGCATAGGTAACAATCTACGGATCTTCCAGATAAAAGGGGAGATCGACGACACCGTACAAGGCGAGAAGACGGTGCAGGAGTACGCTACGGAGTTGGAACGTCTCTGGCTGGATTATGATCACCATTCCAAACGGGCAAGCTGCGGGGACCCAAAGTGCAAGGAGGCACAGGTGTGTCTGCAGGAGAGGACGATGAAATTCCTTAAGGGACTGACTGCAGCATTCACACAGAGGACAGCCTTACTCCTCGCCCAGCCAGAGATCCCTAGTCTCGAGGAGGCTATCTCAGCCATGATTCAGGAGGAGACGCGGATCAGATTACAGACAGGGACAGGCGCATCATCGACAGGTGCTTTACCCGAAGTGAAGTCAGCACTAGCAGCTACCGGTTCGGGGGATACAGGATCCAAGGGAGAGCTCTGGCAACAGAATCGGCAGTGCTACAACTGTGGGGAGATGGGCCACCATCGATATGCTTGTACCAAACCACCTAAGGAGGGAGACTCAGGTGGTGGACGTGGACGAGGATATGCTGGACGTGGACGTGGTCGAGGAGGCCGACGAGGTGGTCGAGGAGGCTATCGGGCAAACCTGCTGGTGGCAGATGGGAATGGAGGAGCTGGCGGCGCCTTTACTGAGGAGGATCAGGCGCTACTGGACCTGCTGGAGAGAAAGCAAAAAGCGTCAATCGAAGGAGACAGGAGAAGTGGAGCAGAGGAGGCATCCACTCCATTCTTCAGAGGCAACGCCGCTATGTATGCCCATCCATCAGAAGGTACTGACGAGTCTCACGCTCTTGCATCTATGTCTTCCCTTAAAATGTCAGACTGGATTATCGACTCAGGAGCATCTCGGCATGTGACCGGAAATGCTAGTAAGTTTTCCTCGTACACTCACCTAGCATCGACAGACACCATTCAGACTGCGGATGGTACTTTCCAACCAGTGGTCGGTAAGGGTACTGTTAATTGTACGGGTTCAGTAAGGTTATCCAATGTTTTGCATGCTCCATCCTTCCCAGTCAGTCTCTTGTCTATTAGTTCTATAATTCTCCAACTAAAATGCATTGTTTCTTTTGATATTCCTAAGGTGATCTTCCAGGAGAAAGGGACGGGACGAAGACTTGGGACTGGCACTTGGCATGATGGACTGTGGTACCTAGATCAAGACGGACTGGACTCAGCATTGGTGTCTATGGCAGAGAAGGCTGGAATGGAGGAGCTGCAGCAGAGGACTGAAGACACTTTGATACTTCATCATAGGAGGATGGGGCATTCTTCCTTTGATACTCTAAATAAGTTGTATCCAGATATGTATGCAAAATCAAATAAAAGAAAATTAGTATGTGATGCATGTGAGTTAGGAAAACTTACTAGGAGTTCATATGTTGGAAATGGTCATAAGAGTTCTTCAGTCTTTGAGGTAGTTCATTCTGATGTTTGGGGCCCATGTGCTACTAACACTATGAATGGGTATAAGTATTTTGTTTCGTTTATCGATTGTGCATCTCGTGTCACCTGGCTGTATTTGATGAAGAACAAAAGTGATGTATTTGCTTGTTTTCGGGACTTTCATAAATATGTCCAGACTCAGTATAATGCAGTGGTGAAGATACTGAGATCTGACAATGGGACGGAGTATACCAATAGGACACTTGCAGAGTACTTGTCAGCACATGGAATACAGCATCAGACCTCTTGTGCATATACACCAGCACAAAATGGAGTAGCAGAAAGGAAGAACCGACATCTTCTGGAGACCGCAAGAAGTATGATGATCGACATGAATGTCCCACAACACCTATGGGGATATGCGGTGTTGACAGCAGCTCAACTTATAAACAGGATGCCTTCAAAAGTCCTGGGATGGAAGTCTCCATGTGAAGTATTACAAGGTAATAATAGTGGAATACTTCCACTAAAGGTGTTTGGATGTGTGTGTTTTGTGAAGGACAACAGACCATTCGTTGGAAAACTTGACCCTAGAGCAGTCAAGTGCATCTTCGTGGGCTACTCAGCAACTCAGAAGGGGTATGTATGCTGGAGTCCAGTAGAGAAGAAGAAATTTGTTAGTATGGACGTCCACTTCCGGGAGCATGAGCCATATTACCGCCAGGATGGAACTTCGTATAACACGCCTCATACTACAAGTATAAGGCGAGAGGGGGAGATAGAGAACTTGGAGAATCTGGTGGTAACCGATTTAGAAGTTTGGCATAGAGACACGGTTGAGGAGGAACATGAAGGTGAAGCGGAACAGAGGGAGGAGACGAGAAGTGTTACACCTACGGCTCAGGGGGAGTTACTGACCTACAACAGGAGAAACAACAAGCAGACTACAGGACCAGTACCTACAGTGTCAGTGCCAAGTCCCTTGCCTGCGCCTGTCCCAACTCCTGAGACACCTATACCACCATCCTCCTCATCTACACCACTACCCTCCTCATCTACACCACCACCCTCCTCAGGTGATATCGTTCCTCCGATGTCTCCCATACCACTACCTACACGAAGGACTACTCGCAGCAATGCGGGAAATCCTCCGGACAGATATGGTTGGGATCTTGCTAAGTTTGTTTCTTATGATCATATATCTTCTTCTCATGGAGCATTTATAGCATCTTTGGATAGTATTACTGTACCTAACAATTGGCAGGTTGCGAAGAACGATCCAAAGTGGAAAGCGGCAATGCACGAGGAGTTGGAAGCTCTTGAGAAGAATCACACTTGGGAGCTGGTGAGACTGCCAGAAGGGAAAAGAGCAGTTGGATGTAAATGGGTTTTTACTGTGAAACAGAACCCAGATGGACAGGTTGAGCGCTATAAAGCTCGACTGGTGGCAAAAGGATACAGTCAGACGTACGGCATTGACTATGACGAGACCTTTGCACCAGTGGCGAAGATGAGCACTGTCAGGACCTTGATCTCCCTGGCAGCCAATGGAGGGTGGAAGCTACACCAACTGGATGTGAAGAATGCATTTCTTCATGGAGATCTAGTAGAGGAGGTGTACATGGAGATACCACCAGGATTCGGCACAAAACAGACAGAAGGCAAGGTCTGCAGACTGAAGAAGTCTCTCTATGGACTGAAGCAGTCTCCTCGGGCATGGTTTGACAGGTTCAGGAGAGCAATGATAGGGATGGGATATCAGCAGATCAATGCTGATCACACTGTCTTCTTCAGACAGAGTGGAGGCCATATCACCATGCTTGCAGTATATGTAGATGATATGATTATCACAGGCAATGATGAGCAGGAGATCGCCCAACTCAAAGTAAAACTTGGCAAGGAGTTCGAGGTGAAAGATCTTGGCCCTCTTCGATACTTCCTTGGGATTGAGATTGCTCGAGATAATGAGGGAATCGTTCTTTCTCAAAGGAAGTACGCACTGGACCTGCTTACGGAAACATGGATGATGGGATGTAAACCAGCTACGACACCGATAGACCAGAAGTTTAAACTGGATGCTGAAGCTGGAGAACCAGTTGACCGGGATAGATATCAGAGATTGGTGGGCAAGTTAATCTACTTAAGCCACACTCGACCTGATATCAGCTTTGCGGTAAGTGTAGTAAGCCGCTACATGCATGACCCCCGGAAGGGTCACATGGACGCAGTGTACCAGATTCTGAGGTACTTGAAGGGAGCCCCCGGGAAGGGACTGATCTTCAGAAGAAATAATCATGTAGGCATTGAGGGCTATTGTGATTCTGACTGGGCTAGCTGTGCTGACGACAGGAGATCCACATCGGGATACTGCATATTTGTAGGAGGCAACTTGGTCTCTTGGAGGAGTAAGAAGCAGTCAGTAGTGGCCAGATCAACAGCTGAAGCAGAGTATAGAGCTATGGCCTTGGGAGTCACAGAACTGTTGTGGTTGAAGAATATGCTGACGGAGCTAAAGCTGGACCAGGGAGCAAAGATGAAGCTATGGTGTGACAACCAGTCAGCTATTAATATTGCCAACAATCCAGTGCAGCATGACAGGACCAAACATATTGAGATTGACAGATTCTTCATCAAAGAAAAACTGGATAAAGGAGAACTAGAGCTGGGCTATGTTCCAACCAAAGATCAGGTAGCAGACGGACTGACAAAGGGGCTTAGTTCTATCAACATGATGAGAGGATGTGACAAGATGGGCTTAGTGAATATCTTTCGCCCACCTTGAGGGGGAGTGTTGATATATATAGTGTTATTGGGCTTTAGTCCCACATTGGCTAGAATGATAGGAGAGGAGGCTAGCCTCTCCTATATATATGTTGTTATTCCATTCACAATAAAATAACTTCAAGTCTCAACAGCTAGCCTACCATGTACCTCTTCCTATCTGTAGTTGGCCTTGAGCTTAATGGGAACTATTCCTCTATTTAGGGTTTTCCAAATCTCTCTCAAGCTTTCTAGAGCTTAGTAAGGGTATGAAACAACTATCACAGTTAGTGGTATTCCATGTGTACGTGTGGGAAGTAACTGTTGGAATTATTCAATAATAGGGGCCACACATGTAAAATTAATTGTGTTGGGCTATCTAAATAATTAAGCCAAATTAAAGTGGTCTATTTAGAAAATTGGTTTAAGGGTATAATTGTCATGGAATTAATGTGTAGATATCGGAGATGAATCTAATTTGATGAGGGGCCAAATTAGAAATATCACTACATATAAATATATGTATTCATTAGGGTTATGGCCCCCAACTCATACGGCCACCAAGAGAGGGTTTTTTCTCTATTCTCTTTTGTATCCCCATCAACAAAGAGAGGAGCAAAGATTTTATCTTTGTTATTAAGGGCCGTAGCAGGTTGGAATATCAGAACCCATAAAGAGACGTTTGCTTCAAGATCCGTCAAGTATAGAAATGGATTCATGTACGCTTTCGCAATTTTTTTTTTTTTTTTTTGTCTTCATCTCATGAATCAACAGGAACAATAAATTCTAACAAGTAGTATCAGAGCCTTTCTTGTTGATTCATGAGTTTGAAGTTTCATATTCAATTATTTTGTGTTGAACCCTAAATAGTTAGATCTAATGTTTGGTTCCAATGGATTCAACCAATCTTTGGTATTCTTACCGTTGTTTCAGCAATGGACTTGACAAACCCTGAACTTTGGATTACTATGTATCTTATTAGAGATACACGTATCCTAATCTTGGTTACTCTTTTTATACAATTTTTTTCCCCTCAGAGAGTCCTCTTATGTTGCCAACGCTTTTCCGGCAAGCAAAGTATTATACTTATTTTTCAGTTCGGCCGACATGCTATGCTTAGGCTCTACTTCATGTTTGTTTATTCATCTCATGGTTCGACCTACTATACTGTACAATTTTTTGGTATTCTTGCCACTGTAGAGTTCAATGCTTTTATATTTTAATAATTATTTCTTTCATATGGTGTTCATTCATTATAGTTTGATCCTTAATGATCACTATGATGTTTCCATATTATCATTTAATAATACAAAACATAGAAGGAGAAATAATTATTTTATTGTTTTGTTTGCTGACAAATTTTTCGGCCTGAGATATCTTAAGGTGACGTTGGCTTTTAGCCAAGGTAATAGTTTAAATGTCTACGGATTCTAGTATTTTGAAAATTTGGATTTCGTTTGAAGTCAATTCTTAGTTGATTAATGCAGTTAGATTGGCCACATTATACTAAGAATTCGGTATCTTGGTAATGGCAAGTTTCGGGTATAAAGAAATCATTAATGCAGAAAGTCCTAATTAAGCATCAACATGGTTTAAAGCTTTCCTAGGCACTAAGTTCAGAATAATATCAGTTGAGTCCCTGTTTTGGATGAAGATATTTGTGACATGTAGAATTTAAACTATTTGGACTTTTGGAATATTAGTAGTTTTTCAATGATCTAAATTATTGGAATAAGGATAGAAAAATTTTATAATGGTAGTAACTATCATACCAACTCATTATTGTTTCTGACACTGTTGGCAATTTTTTTATTGCAAATATGATAGTTACCATGATTATTTTATTTGAGTTATAATGTTCAAATAATGTATATACATAAGGATTTGAACATGATTCAGTCACATAAGAATTTAGTCAACATTCAAATTTTTTGGTATTTTTTGTGACTAGCAATAGTTGTCTAATATTCTAAATAGACCCATTGAAACAAGATGTCGCCAAAGTGACCTCTCTTGCGTAGATAGTCTATGAGGGATGTTGGATATTTGTGTGTGCAAATTCATGCGAGTATTAGCCGGCCCAAATGAAGGTTAATACTTGGCCGAATTGCACACATACTTTTGATGATAAATGTGTAACAATTATAATATTTACATGTGAATAATAATCCGATCCAAAAATAGGTTTATTATTTTATATGACTTATTGTCAATGTTTGATCATTACACCAAGAGTACCACTTACAGTTAATATTACAGTCCAAAGACTTAATATTAATGACGTACTAGATATCTTAAGATGGGGTTCACCATTATTTGAATTTGTTTGACTATATTTTACTCTTTGGTTATTAATTAGAGCATGTCATTTTTTTGTTCTCTTTACAGTTAATGTTGCTATAATATCTGCCAATAAGAATTTAATTTCATGTTTAATGGGATAAACTTTAAGGGCAAAAAGAAAAAAAAAATATAGTAGCTGCTAAGGGTCTAGCTCAAAATAAACAATATAAAAACTAAGGGTTGTTCTTTTGTGATAAAGCATGATACATACGGAAGAAATGTACAAAGTACCACGCATGGCGTATAAAGAAAAGTACATTTCAAAATTTGGTCTGTTCTGAGGTTAATTTAGATTAGTACCTAGAAACTCATGGTGGTTAGATTCTGGTGGAACTACCCACATTAGTATTCTAGACAAGGTTGTCTGAGCTACTGAAAGTCAATTGATGGTGAAAGATACATCTTTTGGGTGACGCAATTCGGTAGAAATGATAGCAATAGGACATTTTAGGTTATTATAAGGAACCAGTTATTATTTGGGTTTGATAGACATTTTTATTGTACCGTCTTTTAGACGGAATTTAATTTCAGTTTCCTTATTGGACAAATCTGGTTATCATTGTTCATTTGAAAACAATAAGTTTAGTCTATCTTTAAATTTACATATTGTTGGTAACGGTTCCCTAAAGATTTATAATAATCTATATTCATTTGAAACTACTGCATCTTAGAATTAAACCTTGTATGTGGAGTTACATGGTACTAAATGCAATTAACAATAATAAAAATTTAGTCTCATTATGACATAAGCGATTAGGTCACATCTGTAAAAATAGAGTTGAACAACTTGTGTCTGATGAGATATGGATTTCATTGACTTTATAGATTTCAATGTCAGTATTGAATGTGTAAAAGGAAGACAGATCAAAGTTAAATTGTAAGCAGCTACTTTATTGGCTATGCTGACAGATCGAGGGGTAAATAATTATACGGTCCCACACAAAGAAAATTTTGAGATGAGAAGTGTAATAGTTTTTGAGGATGTTGAGTTTAGGGGAGAAATAAAGTCAGGATTATTGTCTTTGAGGAGGAATCGATTACGATTCCTACTATCACTTTTGACGATGTGTAGGATTCTATACCTGTCATTGTTCAAAAAGTGAATTCGGAGCCTCAGTAAGACAACATCGAATTATCTCTAAAAGTCGTTGAGATACCTTAACAAGACAACATAGCGGCACCCTCATTCAAGATAAGGTAATTATTCCTAAGCAACAAACTCAACAACCTCAAGAACCGGTAATGTTAAGATGGTCCACCAGAGAAAGGAGAAATATAATTTCGGATAATATTGTCATATTTCTCTAAGAACGTGAGTAAGACTATGGATACTGGAAGATGATCTAATCAACTTCCGTAAGGCCACGGAAAGTCCCAATTCTCAAAAGTGGATTGAGATAATGAATGAGAAGTATAAGTCTATGCAAGACAATAAAGTTTAGAAACTTTTTCCATTACCAAAAGGTGCAAAGTCCATTGGTTGCAAATGGATATTTAAAACTAAGAAAAATTTGAATGGTAATGTGGAGAGGTATAAAGTACATCTTGTAGCAACTGACTTTACTCAAAAGTTAGGGATTGATTTTAAAGAGACTTTCTCTTCGGTATCTTTGAAAGACTCTTTTAAAACAATCATGGCAGTTGTTGCACATTTTGATCTTGAGTTACATCAAATAGATGTCAAAACGGCGTTTCTCAATAGTAATATTGACGAAATAATTATATGATGCAACCAGAAAACTGTGTCAAAAGACCCAAAGAATATGATTTGCAAACTGACAAAATCTATTTATGGACTCAAGCATGATTCTCGTCAAAGGTACTTAAAGTTTTACCAGTGATTATCTCGTTTGGTTTTTGAGGTAAACACTACTAAAGATTGTGTGTATCACAAGTTCAGTGAGAGTAAACATATTTTTTTATGTATGTTAATGACATACTACTTGCCAAAAATGATATAGGTATGTTGCACGACATTAGAAATTTCTACCAAATAATTTCAGAAGAAATATCTTGATATCGTCTCTTTTGTATTAGGAATCCAGATACATCGAGATCGTCCTCGAGGTATTCTTGGATTATCACAAAAGATCTATATCAATAAAGTGTTTAAAAGATTTGACATGCATGAATGAAAACAAGGTGACACCCCTCTCATTAAATGAGACAAATTCGGTCTCAATCAAGTGCCCTAAGGTTAGCCTTAAAATTAAGAAAATGCAATAAATTTTTCGTTCATGATCATTTGTAGGGAGTCTAATGTATGCACAAGTATGTACGCGTTGGAATATTGCGTACATAGTTGGGATGTTAGGCAGATATTCAAGCAAATATGGATGGATCATTGGGTAACAGCCAAACTACTTTAGTTATTCATAGAGAACAAAAAATTATATGCTTTTTATAGGAGATCGGATGATTTTAGAGATCATAAGGTATTCCGACTCCGATTTTGCTGGATGCCAATACAGCAGGAGATCCACATCAGGTTATGTTTACATGTTGACTGGTGGAGATATTTTGGATAAGTGTCAAATAGACACTCATAACTTCTTCCACCATGACAGCAAGGTTTATAGCATGCTGTGAGGCATCTATTTAGAAAATATAGTTGTAAAATTTTGTCACAAGACTGCGCCAACATGAGGGTGTTGAAAGATCACTCAAATTATGGTGTGACAATGAATCAGCAATACTATATTCCAATAACAACAAGAACTTGCATAAGTCAAAGGATATTGACATAAAAATTCTAGTTATGAAGGAAAGAATTCAGAATGGTTAAAGTGTCCATATAGCACATTAGGACAAACTCCATGTTAGTGGATCCACTCACAAAAGTATGATCACCCAAGGTCTTTCATGAGCATACTGCTCATATAGGTGTTATCTTAATTAAGAATATGGCAAAATAGTGGAAGTTTGTATTTTATGTATTTGGGTGCTATTTGGTTTTGGACACATTTATGTATTAAAGCATTTTAGATATTTATCTAATCAGATATATGAAAAATTCAGTTCATTCTGTTTTTATTATGTTAAAGTATTGAGCTCACTAAAGCTAATGAAGACCAGTTGGAAATAGACATGTGTTGATCACATTGTGTATAATTTTATGTTACGCATCTATGACTGATCTATGTCATTTAGCTATATCGGTATATGTAACCATTGATGGTTTAGTTACGCTATATGTGACGAATGCCGCTTTGATCCTATGTTGATATGGTTAATGGACGAGATTGTCCAGATATACCCTAAAGATTAAGATAGTAATTTATTAGCTCACTAAGGTTAACACAATTATAAGACTACATATGTGGCCAGTGGGAGATTGTTGGAATTATTCAATAATAAGGGTCACACATGTAAAATTAATTGTGTTGGGCTATCTAAATAATTAAGCCAAATTAAAGTGGTCTATTTAGAAAATTGGCTTAAGGGTAAATTGTCATGGAATTAATGTGTAGATACCGGAGATAAATCTAATTTGATGAGAGGCCAAATTAGAAATATCACTACATATAAATATATGTATTCATTAGGGTTATGGCCCCTAACTCATACGGCCACTAAGAGAGGGTTTTTTCTCTATTCTCTTTTGTATCCCCTCAACAAAGAGAGGAACAAAGATTTCATCTTTGTTATTAAGGGCCGTAGCGGGTTGGAAGATCAGAAGCCATAAAGAGACGTTTGCTTCAAGATCCGTCGAGTATAGCAATGGATTCAGGTACGGTTCCGCAGTTTATTTTTTTTGGTCTTCATCTCATGAATCAACAGGCACAATAAATTCTAACAGTAACTTCCCTGTTAAACATCTCTATAAGCATCTAAATCATGGGGGTCTCATATCCCACTGACACTCCAAAACTAGATGCCATTTCTATGTCCATGTTGTGTTGTGTCAATAATGTATAGCACATAACACTAGCACTCCAAAAACACTGTAGAACATCCCAAAATGTGTGTCGTGTAGGACACCGCACTTACACTCCAAAAATACTGTAGAACATCCCAAGATGTGTGTTGTGCAGGTGTAGCCATGTCCAAATTGTTTATTGTCATATTCATGTATGTTCGACATACATCCCTACTTTTGAAACTACATGGAAAATAAAAGCTCCAGCAGATGTTAAAGCATATTTGCGGTTAGTCTTTTTTTTCTCTTTTCTAGACAACTTTATGGTTAGCCTGTAACAATGTGATTCTCAGTGGTACTCTCATCAAAGAAACTGGTTGAACCTGACACATGTACCATGGCCCATGGACAACACATACAAAGAGTCAGGAAAAATACCTTCTAATGCATACTCATCCAATGAAGATTTCGTACTTTTGTGAGGGTGGACATAGTTGACGGGTCACATGTGCACAGTAAGATATATTCCGGGAAGGTGGAAGGAGAGCGGGATTGTGTCTTGAGATATCGTGACAGAAGTGTGTTGGGGTAAACATTATATCATTTAACAACAAAAAAGAGCTCCATTTAAGAAATGACAGCTTTTTAACATACAAATTGAAGCAAAAACATCTGAACATGAAATAGTATACTGGACAAAGATATAGATCCACCTGCTATCACAGTTAAGATAATTGTAAGTATATGTTATGACCGTCTCTGAAGAACTAATGGCAAAAGGATGCTCGATCACCAACATTTCAGATATGTATGTCACATATTGGGCATAAAAGAAAATATCTCAAATAGATTAGGAGGCATACCTTTAACCCCTGGGTAAGAGTTCTATCACCAGGCCCATGAGTCTTAAGCCATTGACTTGCCAAGATATCATTCCCAAGAGCATCTTTGGCAGGGGTTCCTCCACTACCAGCTCCTGAACTGTATTTCCAATAAGATCAAAATTACAAGGTTTAGTACTTAAAACAAACTTAACAAGAACAAGACAACTGAGTAAGCTATGTAAGATTCAGCAATAGTAAGAAGTCAGGAAGATGAGGCTAGTTGAGTATGCTAAGTACTAGTGACCTGCATGTTTAAGTCTTTTTAGAATTGAATATCACTTTCTGTTTTGGGTAGCACCGTGATTTCCAACTTTATTCAACAACTCAACACAGAAAAAACTGGCAGCTGAAGCTAAGTCAAACTGGTGTATATATCAAAGGTTTAGATCTTATATAGTGGCAAAGTTTCCTTGAGATACAACCAAAAAGCACCCAACGCTTCCTGTTTTCTTTCTTACTATTCACCTTCGTAAGTTGTAAACGCATTAAAAAAGATGAAAGCTGGCATTATATATTTGCAATTAGACAATTATAACGGATTTTCAATATTTAAATTGAAAGATTATATTTAGTCTCGTCGTGGAAATACTTGCATCAAATATTGTATGGAACTCACCAACAATCTTGAGCAAAACGAACCTGGAAAACAAAAACGAAACGGGATGGTCTTGAGGAATGTGGCTTCTGTTCCATGGGTAAATAGGAAGGTTAATACATATCAGGGTTCACCAGATGATATATCTGTAATTCTGTATGGGTTAGCTGGAGAGACAGGAGGGTAGTCTTCAGGATATATGGGACGTATATAGTAGTGGCAGTATATCATGAGGGAAACAGCTCGAGAACCATAAGAGATTTATAGAATCAAGCATAAAATGTCAACCAAAAGGGCACATTCCATCTCGCAGAAGTGATTGAATATAGATGGACATGTTACAGCATGTAGTGGTGGACCCTTTGCAGACTGCAACTCTTATTTCATTGTGTTGGTGGACATTTACGTAGTTAACGGTCTTTCAGGTTTCCCCACTTTTGGAGAGCAATTGGTTTTAAAGTATCCTCAATGGAAATGGAAGGTTAATCCCACCTTTTATGCCTCAAAAGTATAAATAAATAAATAATTTCATTCTGCAATGGTACTTTAGTTATGAAATTTGTACATTATTTCAGAACTTTCTTAAGCTTATGGTTTGATAAATAAGAAATGAGTTTATTTGTGGGAAGCTAGAGGTAGATTCAATTGATGTAAATAAGATGAAAGTTCTTCAAAGATGTGACGGACGTACAATTGTGATCGTTGTCTGGATATGCTGGTTAGAAAGTGAACGATTGGTTTGAAGGATACTAGGGGGAAGGGTAGACCAAAATGCAACGGATTGAAATTAGTATAAAAAAAAAATTAAGGTAATTGAGAAGATGGCTGAAGTGACCAGACACCTTTTTGTCCATTAAGAGGCATAATGGAATATAATACAGAGGGGGAAATAAAATAATCGCCTATATATAAGAGAAGTGTTCAGAAAAAGAAAAGAGAGAAAAAGAGGGAGAGAGAAGTGTTCATATTAAACGTTTCACGATCCTGGCAAAATTCTAGAAGTTCCAAAGAAAAATTGGATCATATAGTCCTCCTCATCTGGCAGTTACGTGTAATCATACTAGGAAGTTGGGAATATCACTACACTTGCTTCAACTGTCTCCGTATAGTTGACATTTTTCAGGATGTTTGTAGTGAATCTATTCTTACCTAACATGTCAAATGGGTGTCCTACTGTCACGGGGCTTCCTCTTATGCAGTACCCGGGGAGAGGGTCAAGATATGCACAGCCTTACATCATATAGATGGAGACTATTTTTGCGACTTGAACTTGCATTCTCAAGGTCGCAAGCAACAAACGTTACCATCATTTTAGGAGACGCCCACTAATCTTACCTATCATGTACACTCAAAATTAGACGGTCTAATACTGAATCATACTTCGCAAAAGTTGATATGTTAACATTTTGGAAGCTCAATGGATGCATCCATGTTAACTTGGCCCTTAGCTACATCGATTCCTCACAAAGCCAAATGAAGGAAATAGACCCATGTATCTGATCCGCAATATTTGGAACAGAGGCCTTGCAATCTTACAGAGGAACAAACGGGTAAATAAAGGAATCTAGAGTTCTTATTGGATGAAAAGATAGGAAATTATGATACAATAGTATCTAGTAACAACATGGGTCCTAATACCAGGCACCAAACAATGAGTCAAAGGTAATTATATCAGAATGGAAGGTTGGAGGAAACCAAAGATAAAAGCAACATAGAGGAAAACACGGATTTAATTCAAAGACAAGCTAAATTTGAAGAGTATATTACAATACTAGAAGAACTCTAATTCCACTATATCCAGGTTCTTTGGAGACCATGGCAAAGAACCCAATGAATAAAACAATGAAAAATAGTAAAAAGAGTGCTCTAATTACAAGACAACCAGACCAGTAACTGAACTGAAATATAAAACAAAGAAAGAGAAAATAACGACTTGAACAAAACACTATCATTCACAAAACAACAGAAAAACTAAGGGCAAAGAGAGTGTTCGAAAATTTCATCTAAAAATAAGATCTCACTAGAATCAATTTTCACTCTGACAAGAGAGGGGAAAGATAATGATTAACTAATTACAATTACATGCAGTCGTGCATGACTAAAGAGACCAGAATGAATTATCAAACACCATCACAACCCAAACGACCGAAACAATTAAATAATAAATTTATGTGTAGACCTATGATGACAATTTAACTTACAGATGGACAAGGCATACTAAATTGACTGGCAAAGTCAAAAAGGCAAACCATGTATATGCAATCAATCTCTACTAGAAACAAGTAGACATATATGAAACAGCATTAGAAGTGATATAAGCAACTTTGTTCCAAAATGAATTTAATGGGAATTAGTGGCTCTCACCCTGGGGGAACAAAGAAGTAAGTATATGGGACCAACATTCCAGCACTTGGCAGAGAAATAGCTCCCAGAAGCAGAAGGTTCATCAGCTTCCTCTTCTCCATATCCGGCACTCTGTCAGCAGGGATGCTCGTCGCCATGCAGCTGACCCTCATGCTCCTCCCCCTCCCAAAGCCCAACCCTTTTGCTGGCTTAGCCAGCAGAGCTTTGGATGGAGCAAACATCCCACTCTTAGCAGCACAAAGCTAAGAAAAGAATAAATATCCATATCATAGAAACAAAGTGAGGATAACAGTAGTAATTTAATGGAGGAAGGTGATCTGTACCTGTGAAGTAGTGGCAGCAGTGGAGAGTGTTGTGGAAGCCATGGGAGTCGAATGGAGCTCTGCTTTGGAGATTGGTTGGTTTCTAATTTTGCGTTTTGGAGGAAAAGAGGAGGGAAAGGTGATAGGGGTGAGGTGGTTGGTTGATGGAAAATGATTGGGCTCACACAGCCACAGGTTTGTGGATTATGTGCAGTAAAAATTTTGTTCTCAACTCTTTTTCCTCATGAAATGGTGTGGAGTGGAGTGCACCTTGTCTTCTGATATTTCAAGACAGGAAACTTACGGGGGGAAAGAAAATCCGAAATCTCACACAAAAGCATAAGCAAAAAAAAAAAAAAATCAGCCAGAGCATTAAGTAAGGAAATTTCAGCATCTTCTGCTTTGGGGCCTAATTTGTCCCGCAAGTAAAATGTATAACTAATGCATAAGATAAATTCTCTTGTCGTCAACTATGCAGCTTTCTCAAGGGGGTTAAGGAAATGCTCAGTCCATAGGAGGGTCTGCAAACAATTCTCCCTAATGATAGACAGCACCTTATCCACCAGCTAGAACCTTACAAAACATTGAAATCCCTTCAGCTTAGCTCTGCAGAAGAACCAGGGAAAACTGTCTTCAGAATCCAACAAGCCATAAGGAGACCCAGTCAGCAGTACCACACTAGATCAGGGGAATGAACGGAAAGGCTGCATCTGTTCATTACTTCAGAACTCCTCTGTGAGTTCCCAACATAGTTTAAACCTCAATCTTGATCCGTAGTTCATACAGAAAAGCCCAAAAAATTGGACTTGACTTATGATTTCGAATCATTGTTGATGATGATTTGGATTAACACCGACCCATTCAACCTTTCGATCTAGGACTGACTGTACGTTTATGAGAAGCCGTATAAATTATCATACCAGATTGCCCAGTCCGAGGACGTCTGCAGGTGAGTAGTAAACATCCTTCTCCTACACATTGTGGAAGCCCATTACTAAGGACTCGGTGCTCGACAGTTTGCCCATATGCCAGTTGAAGCCGATATTACCTTACTTATGAGAAACCCCGAAGGACACTGCTCAGATGAGTCCGACTCATTTTTTTTTTATCGGGCACCTTGGAACTCAGATGAACTCTGGTGGTCTGTACCGACCCAACTAAAGGCTGTACTCTTAGACACCCCTCTTTCCTTCATCAACTCCCTCGCTTCACTCACACCCTCCCATCTGCCGGCAGCAGCAAGGGTGTTAGAGAGAGCAACATAGGCCCCTGGCCTCCCTTTCCCGCTCAGCTCAAAAACCTCTTTAGCTGCAACGTCTGCCATTTCCACGTTCCCATGAAGCCTCGACGCTCCAAGGAAAGCTGTCCAGACATCGGAGTTTGGCTTCTCGGGAATCTCTCTTATAAACTTGTAAGCTTCATCCAGACTCCCTGCTCTCCCCAGGAGATCGACCATACAAGCATAATGCTCCATTCTCGGCTCCAGCCCAAATTCCTTCTCCATGCTTTCAAAAATCTCTTTCCCGCTCGACACCAACCCAGAGTGACCACAAGCCGACAGCGCACAAAGAAATGTGGCATAATTGGGTTTAACATACGAAATCCTCCTCATCTCGTAAAAAAGCCTAAGAGCCTCCTGTGGGATCCCATTCTTTCCATACCCGTCGATCATCGAAGTCCAAGAGACAACATTCCTCTCCACCATGCCATCAAAGACTCTCCGTGCATCCACGATTCTACTGCATTTAGAGTACATGTCGATAAGTGCACTCCCGCACTTCACATTGCAGAAGGCATTGCTCTTAATGATCTGACCATGTATCTGCTCGCCGAACTCTAGCGCAGACAACAGACAGCACGCTCCGATCACACTAACGAAAGAAGAAACCGTCGGCCGGAAATCCAAGCTCCGCATCTCCTTGTACACGTCGAGCGACCTCACGGAAGTCTCCACTGTCTTGCTGTACCCTTCGATCATCGCATTGAACACGACAGTGTCCTTCTCCACTACGCTCCCGAAAATCTCCTCGGCATCATCGAACAAGCTCTGGTTCATGCACCCGACGATCAATGCGGTCGAACTCACGAGGCTCCTATCCGGCATCGCGTGGAAGACGCCTCTGGCGTAGCCGAGCATCCGGGCCTTCACGTACGAATCAACTAAAGACGAGAACAAGACCTCGTCCGTCCTGAGCTCCGATTTGAAGATACGTGCATGGACCTCCCTGGCCAGTTCCTTCCCGGAGATCTTGAGAACCATCGACAACGTAAATGCGTCCGGCCTTTCGTCCGAGAAGTAAGCGAGCTTCCTAAAGACTTCCAATGACTCGTCGGAGCAGCCCGCTTTGAAGTAACCTGCGATCATATAGTTATATGCTGAGAGGGTCGGGTTCGCCATTCGGTCGAGAACGTGGCGGGCGTCGCGAAGGGAGCCGGACTTGATGTGGAGTATGAGGAGCTTGATGGAGACGTTCGTGTTCGCGAAGAACCCGGACTTAACGATGTGGGCGTGGATGGTTCGGCCATGGGACGGGGAGTTGGAGTCGATGAAGTGTTGGAGAGTGGAGGCTATGGAGGTGGAGGTGATCCGGAGGGGGGTGGGGAGAGAGGAGAGAGGCCTGGTAAGCTTGGCGTAGTTCATTTCTTGTATTGGAGGGAGAAAAATAAAATTTGTGCAACAATTTGTCATTATATATGTGTTGGCCCAACGGGCTAGAGTAAGGTTTATTTAGCCTAGGTGCCAACCCAACCCGTTACTTTGTTTACGTTGAGCTGATAGTCATACTCCGTAGAGTATACATCTAGTAAGCTAGAAATTGTTCCCGACGGTGGAGAGCTCCATGTTGAGAATCTAACATGTCCTACAACAAGGAAATACCCTATCTGAGACGTTGTCGTAGCCAGGAACAGATACAGAAATATATACTAGGATGGGCTAGAGTGGATTCGGATGGATTAGGTGTAAGCTAACTCCTAAAAAAATTAATAAAAAATAAAAAACCTATGAAATTTTTTTTTCGGGTGGGCTCTCCATCCTATGCTTGAATCCGCCCGTGGTCACTACAAAAACTTAGGCCAACATAACTGAAATAACCAACCATTTGTAGGAAACCTTAAAATAAAAAATCTATTAATAGATTGACAAAAAATCAATCTATATAACTCAGATGAACAAGATTGACCAAAAAAAAAAAAAAACAATGTTGAACCCTTTGTAGGAAACCCTAAAATAAGAATTCTATTACACCTAAAATAGTCCAACATCAATTATAAACGTCCAAATCAAATCAAATCAAATCAAATCAAATCATATATTTAACCAGATTTGAACTCCACAAATATGTTGTTACCAAATCTAGACTGGACTCAATACTCCATACCATGAAAGAGACCTCAACAGCAGGACTGCCTGAAACCCGAAATCCTTCCATCCTAATGTATTATGTGAATCATAACTAGTTATTTAATCCTGATAGTTTCACTCGAGTTCTAGGCAGTGGACGTCCAAAAAACTCTCCTTATAATATTATTTTCCTTTGGAGAAAAATGATGACTAGACATGTAGGTTAAACTTCCACAAATCAAATAGTCCGACGAGACTAGACACCCACGTAGTTGGGATTAAGAAAATTTTGAAGTGCACTACAACAAGCCACCTATGGATATTGATGTCACATCCCGACCTGAAAAATTGCTAGTTCTCGTATCGATTTCACCCGAATCGAACGTCCTTGTTGGGACGTAATGCCGCACGAGTCTAGAGTTGCACTCGTGCAAGACAAATGACAGATTCTCAAAGTGATTGTCTCAATTCAATACATAAATAGTGGAAGAAGGACAGAGACACATCAGAGTACGCAAAAGAATCACTTTTATTAATTTAGCAGCGGAATACAAAGGCTCTAAATAGCCGAAGTGAACATATCAATTAGGCTTACAACAATCATGATCTCTCTAGCTCACAAAAGATTTCTTCTTTCCATACATCATCTCCCATATAGCAGAAGGCATCGTCTTGTAGGAAGAGCTTCTGCACACCCATCTGATTCATCGCCGTCGCGGCACTAATCAAACGACTTTCATGCACGAGCATCTAAAAATGATGTCTACAACGTGGGTCAGTACATTGCCGTGTACTGAAAAGTGAGGTAACTCACTCGCCTAAACCAACACTAAGTAATTTTGTGAAGCATGCATCTTATTTGGTGGTCTTTCTATTATTGTCTTAGGATCAATTTCATGGCATCTTGAAAATTACAGTAAAACATATGCACAGTTATCAATAGCATTTGAAACGTAAATGTGTTAGGTATCGTATTCATGCAGCAAACACAGTTAGCCACGTGATATTCGAAAACATAGTGATCATGCACATATTCGCATCGTTCGTGACTTATTACCATACATCGTTGCACTCACCCTTATACTAATACACGGTAAATGTTATCATCCTTCCCTGTCATGTTATAGCAAGCATACTAAACAAACACGCAATTGGATCTAACACCACCAACGTATCCACCCTTGCGCTCAAGCAGGGGTGAATACCCACCGTCTACGCACAACATAAGTTAACATGTCGCCGATCTATATGAATACAATCACCATCGCACGGATACAAAGCGAAACACTTGTTGTCGTTCTTGCATCAGGCATTCGTTGGTGTGCGTCCTTATATTGATACACGGGCCATTGTCCTTCGTATAGGTAGCAAGTTCATCGAAGGTCCCGCAACATCCGAATCATGATACGCCCTTTCAGCCTGGGTAGCAAGCCCTACTAAAGGTCCCGTAATCCTGTGCTCAATAGCACCATAATTTTCTTCTACCCAGAACAGTCCCGGCGTCCGAAGAATATACGTTCGAGGAAAGCAGACCTATGCTCGGGCTAGCACCATCCAAGTTTGTGACCATGCAATGTATCAACATCTCCAAACAAATGTATGGCATCAAGCATCTTTACCCGCAATATTCTGTTTAACTCGCACCATGCATTACTCATCCAATCAATATTTTCAAATGGCGACCCGATCCCCAACACACCGAGGCACCTTTGTCACGCCCCGCTCCTGTAGGAGCGATCGTCCTCGCTAAGACATGATAGCGCGTGAGCCTAGATTGCGCTCACGCAAGGTAGGTCCATAACGGTCGATTACAGGCTAAGCGACGGGGGGTCGTCGCAAAGAAGTCCCAAGCAGAAACATTGAATATTCAGCAGCAAAATTTTTGAAACAAAACACAAGTCATGCAAAATACTCTTTTATTGATATTGAACAAGGATTACAATGTGGGCGCAAGGCAATATTACAAGTCTCTCAAGCTCACTTTTCTCTCATATTACAAGTCACCCTACTCTCTCTCATTTCTCAGTACAAGCTTCAAGGCGACGAGTGGCAGATTCTGCGAAATGGTGATGTCCATATATTATGTCCCGTATAAGTCTTGACTCCATGCGGTCGCGCCCCTCGAAATGCCAAGGAACTTCGTGCCTCGGCTCATCCAAGCAAGCTTTGCGCCATCGGGCTTCTACTTGTGCATGCACATGAAAACTGTGTCGGTGTTAGTATTCAGCTGTACTGGTGGAGTAAGCTCCTCGTCCACCCATACATAACCGACACGTTCATTTACTTTGTCACTACAAGAATAAGGGCTTTTCTTGACGGTGATTCTCCGTCAAGAAAGAGGTATCTTGACGGTTGCAGATCCGTCAAGTAGGCCGGAGTCAAGAAAAGACCTCCTCCTTTTCTTGACGGTCGTTGGCAGGGCTTTTTTTGACAGTTTTTTGTCGTAATATTAAGTAGTTTTCTTGACTATTTTTAGCCGTCAAGATATCAATTTTTTGAAACCGTCAATGTAGGCAAAAACTTTTCTTGACTCCGGCCTAGATGACGGTTATTAGCCGTCAAGAAAAGTATTTATTCACAGGCTATTATGCAGCATGATTTGAATTAAAATAGACGTTTGACAACCGTCAAGAGAAGCTATCTAAAGTACCGTCAAGAGAAGCTTGCCAAAATTCCATCAAGAATTATATATAATATTAATCAAATACACATAATATCAATCCAGAAGCTACACACATCAAATTACCATAAAACCTAAATTTCATATTAACAAACTGTATTGTTCATACTACAAAAACTTCCAATACACATCCCACCACATGTATTCTTCACTTGTCCAACCACAACATAATCCAACCACAAAGTACATATATCCCATATTTGTTGTTTCTATACCACTTAAACATCCAAACCACTGACATCTATCACTTGTCACCACAAAACATAATCCAACCATACAAAATAAAACCAAAAAAATAGCAAACCAGATCGGAGCACATCCCTCCCATATCCACAGCATTCCCCTATTCACAGCATGCATGCACCTTCATTTTTCAGCAAGTTCCTGAGAGAACAAGAACACAAATTATCAATATACTGAACTACATTCTAACAATATACTTTCAAGTATTATGGCCAGTTATATGGAAGGAAAATTACAGCAAGATAATCCATTCAACAATTCTAACATAAGATACCTTAAATAACTGCATGAAATCTGCAGGCTTTTCTTGAATATTCCAGTCTCCTGTGTTCTTGCTCTCTCCATTGTCTGCAATATTGACATAACAACGGTCTCAAGTTCAAGTAATAATTCTAATATCTATTCATTTCAGATCAACCTTTTAACCCAGTGTCATCTCTCTGAAATAAGGAATAACTGAGCAGGTGAATTAGGCAATGAATTATGAAATTGTAGATTCATGACAGCCACACCGATTTTTTTTACAATAAATAAACCTTTAAAATGTTCTAGCAATTAGGAGGTCATGGACTAGATGCTGCTAGATTAAGACAAAAAAATTACGCTAAAGGAAAACACTCGAGAAGACTGAGTATTGGACTTTCAGTTTCACTACCCAAATCTATAGGAGATTTGGGATGGTACAAATACCGATTCAAGAAGTATATGTAACCAAAATCGATGACATTCCCTGATAAGCACCGAGACATATGGCATTAACTCTATACATATGCCCCAGTACAGCCTGGCAAGAACACACCAAGTCTTAAAATAGGGCAAATAGAGATAACAATATATTGATATCTCTATGGATGGAAATTGAGTACAATATTTACTTCTGAAACAAGAACACGTTCAAACACGTCTATCGTGCAAGGGAATTTACCTTCACAATGTAAAAACTACAATGTAAATCATAAACCCTCAAAGAGGCCTTAATGGGGTATAAAATTAGTGGTATAGGGAATCACCTAAACAATTTAGAAGTACAGACAACTTTAGGTGATCATAAACATTTGTCTTCCATAAATGCGGGAAAAAAACTAGTCGACAGTAAGCATTTAAAAAAAATATCCAGACATTAACAACAAATAAAATATATTTTCAATTAGCATAACTATGCAATAAAAACAAACATTACCAAATTATGGACTTCTACTTATGGCTTATACCTTTTCATATTCCTGTAGAAAAAATCCTCAAATCCTCGCTTTGCTTGAGTTCAGGATGACCTTGGTGATAGCTGGCTAAGATGCTTCCATGAAAGTTTTATATTAATAGAACTATCTAACCTTGCAAACATCAATTCAGAAGTTAAGTTTGATGCTTCGGGGAGGCTTGTGGCTAAGTGCAAGTCACTAAAGGTCCTAAAAGTGAATAAGGATGTCTCCATAGAGCAGCTGCATATGGTACTTGTTAGAGTTTCTCATCTTACAGAGCTTGGAATAGGTTCATTTTTCTAAGATTATATGGTTCTAGCAGAGGCCCAACTAGAAAGTGAATTCATTAAATGCAATATGATAGAGAGACCTCTGGGTGAGTATTTCTTTAGCCAAGCTACAAAGAAGGGGATTGATGAGAACACCGGCCTTGTTACCTGCAAACATGGTTTGTTCTTTTAGGTATGGGACCCCGGTTCAACCATACATAGAGAAGGATGCAGCTGCAATATGTTCAGTGGAAAAGAACTGCAGATGGCATGGGATCCAGGTATACCTATCTTTTTGGTTCTTCAAACATCAAATTGTAGAGAGCATCAAGAGGCATCACTATTCAGTATAGGGGATGTCAAGCTCAATAAATGCTATCATAATAGAAGACAATTCAATGTTTCAACCTATGCAAAGAACTGTCATCAAAACGATGTGTTAAAAGGTTTCATGATAACCATATGGGATCCAGGATCGAAAGAATTTCTACCTTGACCTTGAGGCAAGGTCAATTTAAAGGGGTGGGTATTGATACGTACCTAGAAGAGCTGACTGTTGCCTTGGTAGTGCTCTACTCCTGCAGTGCCTAATTGATACGTACCCAACTCATGGCTCATTGACACTGGACACATGATGATGCAATGAGTGTCCAGTGTAGCATCAGAGCTTAGTATCAGTAACATCAGAGCTTGGTATCAGCTCATCCTTTGTTTACTTTCCAATATTAGACAGTTATAACTGTCATTCTATCAGCTAGCTCACTTGGCCAGCACATCATCCAGCTCATCATCTGCTCATTATACTAACCAATCAGTGAGTAGCTGTGACCAACAATTGCCACCTTAGCCAAGAGCCATATGCTGCTATAAATAGGAGAAAAGAGAGCAGATGAGTATCGAAATATTTGTATTCTCTTTTATATTTGAATTTGCAATTTTACATACCAATTGTGATTCCTGCATTTCCAATTTCAGCTCAATAAAACCCTAGATCTCCACCAAATTGTTCTTGTTTCATCTGAATTTCTCTGTAAATATGACGAATTATGCTAGGAACTCGAGCATTATTGGGCAGATGGTTCGAGATCCTATCAGTTAACCCAATGTAGTTAACCAAGTATGTGGTATTGTTCAAGTGCCAGGGAAGGTGAAGTAGACATGTGAATGTGACTAGGGTACAGTGTAATGGCAAAGAAGTGCAGTGATTTGAAATGTGGGAGTATAGTGCAAGAAAAGTGTAGTGTTTTGATGCTCATGGTATCAGAAATACACTATAGATAGGATGCAAGGCATAAGGGAATGTCTGCAGTGAATAAAAGCAGTGTGTGTAAATGAATGTACTACATGTTAATATGCAGGGAATGCATGGAAGGATGTGCAGTGAAGGGTTTAAGTGGATTGAAATATTAAGTATACTACATGGATTCTACTAAGCTAACAAGCACAAATACTCTAATGTCTGATGTATGTGTCACCCCAAGACTGATACCAAGTATCTGGACATATAGAAGTACAATAGGGAAAGTGTAGGGCAATGCAATGAACTATGAAGAGGTGCAAGACATATTAAGAAGATGGTCAGTGTAGTGAAGGGAATGCAGTGCACATTTGGAAATGCAGGCAAGTTGTTGTGAATAAATTGTTTGCAGACAAGTGTTATAGGTTATGTGTGCATGCAAGGTGTATCAGGATACAGGAAAATGCAATCATAGGGCATGTCCTAAAGCAGTAGCTAAGTGTTATGACATTAAGCCCAAGTGTGCAGTGTATGATTTGTAGGAATGCAAGTGAGTGTACTGTGTTCAAGGAAAAGGAAATTTAGGATAAAGGTAGTGCATACTCTGATACATGGGCTATAGGCATTACAGGGCTAATGATGCATTATACCACATGCTTCTGGTACATGGCATGTATCAGGGAAATATGCTGAGTGCAAGACACTTAACTATGCAGTGAAATGCAAGAGTGCTGTGAGTGAATGTGAGAGTAGTGGACAGATACAACTCAAAATCTACTGACTGAACAGATCCAAGGAAGAAACCAGTGGAACCACAGTGAACCACATTAAGATCCCGAGCTTCCCAATTCCAAATAACAACTCGAATCCAAATACAGTGAAGGTAATGGAGGTTTGGCAGTGTATGTGTGTGTGCAAGGTTACTTGAACAGATGCAGTGGTATGTGTCAAATATATGGTATGTGAGGGTGTTACATGGCTCGATTGGCCACTGCTTACAAATCAGAGCTATGGGACAAGGGTGCATTGGTTAATCCATGCAATCTAGGTGTCTAGGTTGTCCAAACAACAATACAAACCTAATTCTAACAGACTGCACAGATAATAAGAACACTCTGTGAACAAAGGTTGAACCCGATCTCCCCATATCCAATTTCTCCCACCAAAACAAACAAAAACTGAAGACATCAGTCCACCTATATAATTACAGTATATTAGCAATTAACAAAAAAAATCAAGTGGATAGACATCAGATGTGGTACATATGGTAACATGTAAAAAATGCAGTTATCTTAAAGTATTAAGTGGCAACATTGGCATATACATAACAATTGGTTGGATAGTAATCAGAAAGTAATTATTGGTTATATACCTGCTCCCGGACATCATCACTAAGGGATCCAAGAAGTTTGACAAATATCGACTCGTATAAAACACGAGCATATCTGTACCCAAAATGAACTACCCAACAGTACCAAAATCACGAATATGACTAGGCAACATGATACTGAAAATGAGATAAACTAAGTCTCAAATTTGTATCATACATTATTTGACGTACTTGTATGTGCCTCCACACGTTTTGAACACGTACTGACACGGGGCCAGTGTACCCGACGTAAGTCTAAATCCATCAAGATAACCACTATTGTTGACGCTTTTCGACGATCGTCAACTTATAAACCATCAAGAATCGTCATTTTTCTTGTAGTGTGTGCAGCTTAATTCTTTTTTATTGTCTTTCTAGTCTTGCCTTAGGATCAATTTTAAGTCAGAGACGTCGTGGTCTATACTTGACAACGCAACGACAGGGTCGTGCTATACTCTATTCACGACTTCAATATATTCGAGGCAGTGCCTCGCCGAGTAGAAACTTATGCAACTCGGTCGTGCCAAGACTTTTGCATATTTTATGTGCCTCTAGACCATTCTCGTGCCAATGACGTCAAAGGAAAGAATTGTGTCGGTCGTGCCAATATACTTGTTCGTGCCTTAAGATCGAGGCCATGCCTCCCAAGGGTCAACCAAACTTAACCAACTTGCCTTACGGCCCTTCCTGACTTAACTCGAGACGACGCCACATTCATGCCGAAGCACGTATCTTTGCTATAGCCAAATCTTAGGCTCCAAAATGGTGATGCAACCGTACACACCTAACCCGTGCCGATTCAAGGTTAGCGCTTGCAACAATTACGCCTTGTTAACCCAACTCGTAACTTGCTAGTACTCGACGCAATCCAAAGGCATACACGCGGATAGTCGCTCTTGTGCCGACACATCTATATGAGTGGTCACTAGCAATGTCAAGCTATCCTGGGTCTTTGCATACGGTGACCATCCGCTTGCGAGGTATGAGCTCCTACCGAATGACCCGCAACCTATATTGCAACGGCTCACTTCAATCGAGTCGTACCGTCGATAAAGGCCGTACAATATCTGCAATTCCTCCTAGGCCGATACGAACCCGACGCCCCGGGATCGTTCGAGGAATGCACCTTGCGCACAAGTTGTCCAATGACCATGCAAGACTCAACTTGAACTACCAAGTCCTTCCTTAATCATGACCATGCTTTCCAACTTTCTATCGAGACTCCTAAGTACCGGGACCGATCTCGGTGACAACTGTTACGACCCGCACCCGGATATATGGATACGAATACGCGGGCCACGCCCAGCCTACGCCGCAGTATCGGCGATAGAACGATGTCTAGTACCCAATAAATATACACTACATCTAGAAGGCCTACAACTATAAATATACTCTAGTCACATCACAACAGCTAGGGATGATAAGACAAGAAAGATAACTAAAGCACAAGAACAACTAGAAACTACTAGAAGGAATCATAAGACAGGAAAATAAAGAAGGAAAAATAAGACGAACTAAGGATAACTACCAGGCAACTCACATAGAATAATAGTGAGATCCACCTCAGATAGCAACATCATGAAGTCCACTAATAGTATAACAACTCCTAAAATATTATCAACGGTATCTTGTCAGGAAAATGAGCAAGTACAAATACTAACAGTAGTTCCATATGAATTGACAAATTCTATAAGAGACAATATAATGAAATACAAGACAAAGATATATGAAGACTTGGAAACCGTTCGAAAGCTGAGTTACAACCCTTAAACCAAACAAGGACCGGGGTTGTAACCCTTCTTCCAAGCAGAACTTAGTCTCCAATCAAGGTACATCATAGAGGCATGTAGAACATGTGAGTAACTGTATATCATAGCATGGTGAGAAAGTACTGAATGTAGAACAGAGCAGGATATATGATAAGATAAAGTAAATATAAAATGTGCCTTGAATTATTAGAGCGATATGTGATCGGCATGGGATAAGTGACAGGACAGGCTATCCACTTGGCCCGGCAATCCGCGGTGACCTCAACGAAAAGTCATGTCGGCCAACCTGGATAACGAGCACAAGGCAAGGGAATCTCGCTACACCCTACGTGAGGGAGAGTGGCGCGAGCACAAGGATAGTGAAAGGGTGGCTTGGATCACATAGCCCCTAATAATTCCCTATCTACGAATAGTATAATGGACCTAGACATGACACGTCATGACACAGGATTTCCTAAGAGGATAGCTACTCCCTCTCAGGAATCAGTGTCTATACAAGTACATGGAACAAGGCAAAAAATGTACATATATACCAAGAAAATCCAGGAACAACATCTCATGTCATGATCCAACATATACTAGTCCGTGAACTATCATGACTGGGAATCAAGTAAGAGACTACGACTGAATCGGATATAGCAGATATCGAGACAATGAAAACTATCAGTGAATGTACTCGCCTGCGGTCCTGAGCTGTCAAATGGGGTCGATGCTCAGAGTGATGCCACAAACCTAAAGATAAGATACATATAAGCTAATTAGGGTTCAACAATGTTAGGCTTAATTCTATAGTATAAGCTACGCAATCTAGGTCAGTCTCAGTTAACTAAGTCAAACTAGGTCACGCAGAGTCAAGGGTTGACTTACAGTTGACTTTGGTCAACTCTAGTCAACTCTGGTCAACTCTAGGTCAAACTAGGCTAATGTTGACTAACAGTTGACTTTTGGTCAACTGGTCAACTTTTAGACATTCCTAGGCCAAGTGTTGACTGATAGTTGACTTTTGGTCAAAGCAGTCAAACTTGGTCAACCGAGGTCAAAACTAGCCTAAGCATACTATTCATAAACATTACCAACCAAGATACCATATATCTTGGTCAAACAGGGTCAACACATTCAATTTCAGTGGTTGTGAAATTACTGGAATCGATGGATCTCAAATCCGATATAAGGGTCTAAAAATACGAATAAAAAGAGAAGGATTATAATAAAAGGGTGAAAACCTACATGTGTTGTCGGATGGTGAAACAAACATCACTAACGTGTCCAGAATGGTCAAATCAGCTAGGATAGCATATCCATAAGTCCAATTTGGACACAGAGGCAAAAAAGTAATTTCGGGTAAAAACGGTGTCCGTATCGGACCCGTTTTGCACCGAAAAACGTGCTAAAATAAAAGTGCACAAAACCTAACAAATCATATGTCCATGAATCCAGAATGACGATACGAACTCAACGGTATATCCAAAATTGGATTTCGATGACCCGATCTCAGATTGGTCCGTTGACCCGGATATTGGAAATCGATTTACACGGAAAAGCGTGTCAGAGCCAATGTCCTCAAAACTCAACAAATTATATGTCAACGAGTCCAGAATGACGATACGAACCCAATGGTATATCCAGAATTGGATTCCGATGAGCCGACGTCAAAAGGTCCCGTTGACCCGGACTGTGGGGCCCGCTTTGTACCGAAATGCATGCCAGGACCCACGTCCTCCAAATCTAACAAACTTTATATGAAAAATGTGCCAAAACGATGCCACGCGTCTACTGGTGGTGTCAGAAATTGAATCCGGAGTCTCGGGTTCAAAAATAGAATTTTACAAGTTGGAAATTACGAATTCGGACGGCCAACTTTGGCGTCGAATTCAACCAATCAAACAAGCTCACAATGAAACGAAACTGGAGGGGTAGGAAGAGGGTTATACCAGCTTCGCACAGGAACTGGTAGTGCACCAACCGAAGCTGCAACGGAGGAGATACGAGCTGACGAAGTCGGCTCCACGAAACTGTCCAAAAATAGTTCAAATTAAAACATCAACTTGGTGGCCGGTTTTGATCTACCAAACGAAGGAATTAACAGATGAAATTTGAGAGGAATGAAGGGATATATACCGAGATTGTGACGGAGTGAAGAAATCTCCGATCTAACGGTCGAATTTTCCAAAAAAGCTGTACGAAGTCGCTGTCCCGGAGCAAACTTTCAGCCTTGATCCCGCGCGCGTCACGCCGGGATTTCGTGCAAAATGCACGAATAGCCTACGTGGCACGTCGGGGAAGGAGCTAGCACGTCGGGGCTGCTCGCTGGAGCGTGCGCCCGGCCGAGGGGACCACTGGGGACCGCGCGGCGGCACGGCCACGGTCGGCCGCGGCTGTGCATGGTGGCAGCTGCTGTTGCCATTACTGCCTGCTGATGCTGCTGGCGCAGCTTCTGGCTGCTGCTGCTGTAGCGCGTGCGACCGCCGACGGCGACGGTGCGGCACGGCGCGACGGCGACGGCCCAACGGGGGAGGGAGGAGGAGAAGAGTGGTGGTGTTGGTGATGGTTATGGTGATGGTATTGTTGATGATAATGGAGATGGTGGTGGTGATAATGAAGTGGACGAGGAAGGAGGAGATGGTGGCTGTAGTGGTGGTGGTGCTCGTCCATGGATGGAGTAGGGGGTTCGGCCAATGGAGCTAGTGGTGATGTTGGTGTTAATGGTGGTGGTGTAGTTGTGGTGGTGTGTTTAACAAGAGAGGGAGAGAATCATGTGTGTGTGTGTAATATATAAGGAGAAATAGAGAGAGATATTATAGGGAGTAGAGAGAGAAAAGAGGTCGGCTGAGATGGGGGTATGGGCTGGTGGAGAGAGGGGGTGAGGTGTTTATGTAAGGAGAGAGAGAGAAAGTTAGATATTATATATTATATATTATATATATTATATATTATATTATATATGTACATATATATACATATATAAAAGAGAGAGAAATAGAGGTATTTAAAAATAGAGAAAGTGGGAATTTATGTGGGGTGTATGGGTAGTCATGAGAGGACAACATGGAGCTTGGGTCCGGGTTCGATCGAGCCGGGTCGGGTCAAAATCGGACATGGTGCAATATTTGAATTAAAATAGGTATTTATGATCATGAGTAAATAAGTAGTATGTGGGGGCTCAAATAAATGGGACACAAGTGTCATGCGTGTAATAGGCTTCATGTGGGCCATGTCCATATTTGGGGTCGGCTAGGTTGGATTAATGTTGAGTCCTGAAATTAAATTGGAAGTCAGGTCATAAATTACGGTAGATAATTAATTGGCCTAAATTGACCCGAAAGTTGTGAGAAAAAATGAAGTACAAGATGGTGTGTCTGAGTGGGACACTAAGGTCATGGGTGAAGAGCGTCTCGAGTAGATCAGGCATGACAAGTTGGTTTCAAGAAAAAGACTAGCCTTGTGCTCCTAAATTAAAAGTCATGGGAACGTGCATATGAGGATCAAGAAAAAGAGTGGGAAATTAATTAATAATTAAATAGTCTAAATTGACCCAAACTTGCGCGAAGCAAAAAGAGCACAAGGGAACAAGTTCGAGTGGGACACGAAATATCAATGTGAAGATAATCTCGTCTACTACAAACTCCAAGAAGGAAGTTTCCAGAGACTGGCATCCCTAATACTCTAGAATTCCAAGTCATGGTAAAGAGCATTAAATGATCAAATTAATTTAAATAAAATGAATTATCGAGAATAAATATTTAGAAAATTCAAAAATAATCCCAAAACTTCAGGGGGCTTACATCCTACCCAACTTATAAAAATTTCGTCCACGAAATTAAAGGTTGGTAGTGGGGTTAAAATATGATAGAAAATTTAGGCAATATTTTATACACGATCCAAGAATGGCGAGTTTTGCACGATCAAGATAATCAATTTAAAATTTTTCAGACATGATGAGGGATTTGGCACGATAGAATCATGATATGAACAAAATTATATGTGCATGATTCAGAAATAAGTCAAGTCATTGGGGCACAATTTTTAGAGACGATTAAGAGATTCGAAGATATACATGAAGTTCAAGTAAAAGCTAACCATGACCAAAACAAGGTTTGGCATGGTTGAGATAAAATTTCAGATACAAACAAAAAATCAAAATCAATGTCTTATAGGCCCGATCAAAGATTAAGGAGTATGATTACTAAAATCATGAAATACGATCCAAGTTCGAACGTGATTAAAATTGGAAATAGTCTAAGTTCACTTGGCACGATTTAGATATGACAATAAAATCAAAACTTGAGCTTCGTCCGATTACAATCAAGTCAAAAAATTTAGGCACGAGTTTGAGGCAAGATAAAATGTATAGTTATGATCGTTAAAATCACGGTCAAGGAAATCCCAAGTTGTCTTAGTCATGCCAAGTCATCTAGGCACGACTAATCACAAGGAATTGGATGTAATCAGGAAATAAAATCAAGGTCGAAATGAGTTTAGACACGAGCGTCCAAAATCCAAATATGATCAAAATCAGAAGGCAATGCACAGGGTTAATAGCATTGAAATTCAACCACGATAAAGAAATTTGTCTCAAAACGATCTAAGTTGATCAACTTTCGAGTAAATCAGAATTTGGACAAGATGGAGAATAAGATCAACAAAGGCTGGGCACGAGAATCCAAGGATGAAAATCAAAGTCACAAAGGAATTTGAGAGTCTAGTCAGCAACCAAGACTCTTTGGCACGATAAACAAGACGACCAAATCGACTGGTCAAAATCGGAGAAAATCAATCTTACGATATTGAATTTTAAGAAACAGTTCAAGGATAAGGAATTGAATTTCTTCTGTTATGGAAGAAAACCAAATGTAAGATTATAGAAGGAAGTCGGGGTAATCATCTCGCTCTGCTTCGACTACTAACAAGATCCAACGTCTACTCCGAAACAGATGATTACGATACTTCCTCGACTTTTCCCAAGATAAAAAAATACAAAAGCTCAAAAAGATTTCAAAGTATAGATGACAGAAAGATACGAGATAGTTGATTGGTGTAATCAAGACATAGCCAAACAAGTCAAAGGAGATGATGGCAAGATGAGGCAATCATCATACGATGAGAAAAGAAATGAATGATAAGTCGAGAAATAAGGGTATGAATTGTCCTCATCATTTGGTCAAAAAGAAGTGAATCAATTTAAGATACGACCTGATAACCATACACGTCTATCCAAAACCATGCTGCCAGAATTTATGCCACGTCAGTAAGCATAGTTGTAATAAACGATAGAGTCCATAACTAAGGTATACACCCTATAATCATGTCATCTAGATTCCTTACCACGCCAACCGGTATGGCTGCAAGAGAATCTAAATTCCATAATTAGGATAGTATATCCAAAATTAGGCTCCATGTCCCTGTCAAGCTAGCTAATATAACTGCGATAAATTTCAACTCCATAAGTAAAGTAGACATTTATCGTTCCCATCGTCTCCATCAAATATGTTTATTAGGATATCTTAACTCGATCCTTAAAAACTTATCTCAAACAAAGTCAAAATCGAAGTCAACAACGAACGAACATCAAGATTTAAAATTCAACAACGAATCAAAGATAAGTAAATAGAAACTAGCGGAAACAGATTTCGAGATAGGATTTAGAAGAAAATTCTCAGGAGATGTCCAAAGGTACTATCTAGGTCAAGATAAAAGAAAATCATTGGAATATAATCTAAAAAAATCCCAACCTGATATGAGACTGGCAAATAATATTCTCGTCTCAACCTAGAATATATATAAGTCCAACTTATACCTTCCCTTTGGGGTCTACAAGCTCATTCCAAGAGATAATAAAGTTGATAACGGATAGATGTCTTAGAAATCAGGACGGACAAGAACAAATGGGAAAAGTTTCGAGAAGTTCAAAATAAGATTCCCAGTGGTCATCCCTGGAATCTACTAAGAGTTCCTAATATGTGACTGAGTACCAAATTCCCAAAATATTTCATGACTCAACCTTAATCCTAGGGCAGGCTCGCAGTAGTACAGAAAAGCTCAAGTACTACCACGACTTCGCATTAATTGCAAAGACTGACCTGCATGGGCCACCACTAAAAATGTGTCACGACCCGCACCCGGATATACGGATACGAATACGTGGGCCACGCCCAGCCTATGCCGTAGTATCGACAGTAGAACGCTGTCTAGTACCTAATAAATATACACTACATCTAGAAGGCCTACAACTATAAATATACTCTAGTCACATCACAATAGCTAGGGATGATAAGACAAGAAAGAAAACTAAAGCACAAGAACAACTAGAAACTACTAGAAGGAATCATAAGACAGGAAAATAAAGAAGGAAAAATAAGACGAACTAAGGATAACTACCAGGCAACTCACATAGAATAATAGTGAGATCCACCTCATCTAACAACATCATGAAGTCCAATAATAGTATAACAACTCCTAAAATATTATCAACGATATCCTGTCAGGAAAATGAGCAAGTACTAACACTAACAGCAGTTCCATGTGAATTGACAAATTCTATAAGAGACAGTATAATGAAATACAAGACAAAGATATATGAAGACTTGGGAACTATTCGGAAGCTGAGTTACAACCCTTAAACCAAACAAGGACCGGGGTTGTAACCCTTCTCCCGATCAGAACTTAGTCTCCAATCAAGGTACATCATAGAGGCATGTAGAATATGTGAGTAACTGTATATCATAGCATGGTGAGAAAGTACTGAATATAGAACAGAGCAGGATATATGATAAGATAAAGTAAATATAAAATGTGTCTTGAATTATTAGAGCGATATGTGATCGGCTTGGGATAAGTGACAGGAGAGGCTATCTACTTGGCCCGGCAATCCGCGGTGACCTCAACGGAAAGTCATGCAGGCCAACCTGGATAACAAGCACAAGGCAAGGTAATCTCGCTACACCCTACGTGAGGGAGAGTGGCACGAGCACAAGGATAGTGACAGGGTGGCTTGGATCACATAGTGTAGTGCCCCGACCCGCAAGATGCCTTATGATGGATGGTTGGTTCGATGAAGCCTTGTTGGACTTGGGATTTTGTGAAGGATCGCTTGGAAGACTATGCGATCGTGGCAGGAATCGTCCTATAAATGTGAGTAGTGTTGAACCCTTCAAAGATCCTTTAGCTTCACGCTTAAAATAAGGATAGTATGCTATGTTTCTAGTTGAGTTTGTTCAATAACACCTTGCATGGAATTCGGAAAGATATTGAAAGATAATAATCACCTGAACGTAAACTGTTGTGGCTAGATGAATTGTATGCTTGTACGCTGTTGCGATGAATTGCATGACAGGTGAAGGCAAAGTCCCAAATACTTGGGCAGGTGAGTATATTGAGCTTTGGCTCAATGAGTAGATGGCAAAACAGATGTTAAGACCCAAGAACTGGTCAATGAGTATGCTTGAATTGCATTCAAATGAATGAATGCTAAAACAGACGCTAAGTCCCAGGAATTGGGCGGTGAGTACATTGAGTTTGGTTGGAAAGATGTTTGGTATCAAAGATGTGGCAAGGCTTTGGGTAACAACATTCTATTATCCTGTCGCCGATGTAGAATGTTGGTTACGCCAAGACCCTGGATTGGGCAGATGATAATGTGAGCATTGGCTCAAGGCAAGATGGTTAGATGGCAAGATGGCAATATGAATGACAATGATGGTTTTGCTTAGTTTTCCTTATCATGCATTATATGTTTTCTTCTTAGATAAGTTGCATATAGTTGCATAGTCATGGACAACTTGTCGACAAGGTAGTTTCCTCGAACGGTATTCCTGGGCCATGGAACCCGGTTCGTCCTAGGGGGAAATAAGGAATGTGCCGACGTACTGGCATCGGTAAACGGGACTTGCAGTGGGGCTAGCTACCCGCACTGAAAGGGCGCCGTTGTACCAAGTAAGACGGTCCAGGATGGCGTGTCGCCAGTGACCTTCATATAGATAGGTCAGGTGCTAATGATGTCTTATGCAGGCAGAGTAAGTTATTACTCAAATACAGGGAAGGATGTCGGCTGTTGGTAAGAATCACCTGAACGGTGATATTCATATTGAATTATGATATTGTTTTTAACAATGTCTTGTGCAGGCAGAGTAAGTATTATAAATGTACAGGGATGGCTACACGACCGTGGGTAAGAATCACCAAAGGGTGATAACTGCATGCTTTACATTATGTTGGCTATGAGATTTGCATGCTTTACTTCTTGTCGGCTATAACATGAAACTGACCCTAAGGCAACGAGAAAGACCACTGTTAATAATGTGCTATAACATGATTACTTAGTGTTATCTTCTTAGGTGAGTTGGGCCAGCACCGCTCGCCAGTACATTGATGATGTACTAACCCACGTTGTGGGCAATATTACAGGTGTTTGCTTGGGGGAATCCTGTGAATCAGTGCTTGGCATCGATGAATCGGATGGGTGTGCAGAAGCTCTTCTTTCAAGACGATGTCTTCTGCTATATGGGACATAATGTATGGAACAGTGGAACTCAGTTAGACCAGTGAGATTGTAGCCATATTGGCAAGTTCATTGTAAAGAAGTCGGTATAATCGTTGTAGCCTAAAGGGCAAGTGTATACATTCAGTCGGCTATTTAAGAGCCTTGTAAACAATTGTAAACTCTGTATCCTGCTGCAAGTCTCGTAATCCATTTTGATTATCAATAAAGAGATACATTTCTTCATAAATTGTGTGACTTCAATTTATCTGCTTGGTTCCGCTGCTTTGTCGATGTTTTCTGAGAATTACCAGGAACTGTAATGGTTTTGCCTTGTACAAGTGCAATCTAGACTTGTACGGCATTACGCCCAGTGGCTTGTTTTCGATCCTCCGGGATCGGGACGTGACATAATGGTATCAGAGCACGGCTTTACGTCCTTGGATTCCTATTCGATTTGTTTCGAATCAATGTTGCTACTAAGATGATTCTAAGCTGCTTCCGCGATGATTCAAAGATTGCTTCCGCGATTATTCAAAGTTGCTTCCGCGGTGAATCAAAGTTGCTTCCGCGAATACTCAAAGTTGCTTCCGTGATGAAATCAAAGTTGCATCTATGATGATTCATAGCGCTTCTGCGATTGTTCTGTGTTGCTTCCAAACTATTCTAAGTTGTTCCCTTGACTGAAAGTCCGTTGATCATTCTAACCTCTCACTGGGTGTTCCATACAATAAGTCTAAATATGTGGGCTGTGATATGTGTGCTTTGTTGAATTTCTAAAAGATACCAAAAAGAATAACAATGATGCGATGCGTAAGTTTGTGATGTATGCTGGATGACGTATGTGTGGGATTCTTTGAGTCGATTGTTATGCAGCAATCGACCGTGGATGATGGCTTGGTATGTTGGAACGGAATGTGCATGGATTTCAGTGAATGGGAATCGACAGAATCTTGAGTCGATATTTGTGGTCAGCATAACCACTGCAGGATGGATTGTCCATGTTGGACGTTGGTTTGATGCGAGGGAATATTGTGTTGGGAATGGCTTGAGCTCTGGGTGGTATATTGCATATACCCTTGTTGTGATAAGATGTCCCTTGACCCTTGATGTGTTTATGATTTTGTGATTACTTTACCTATAAGGTAGTGGGTGGTATCGAATTGTAGTTGAGCTTACGATTGATACATGACGGCTAGGAATGTCCCTTGATGATTAAGTTCGGATGACCCGTTACGAGATTTTGATGTGTTCGGGTGAACCATTGCTAGACCTTGTCGGTTAGCATTATGTTGGATAATAAGAGAATTGAGAATATGAAATGATGCCTTGGTTGGGAAGGAAAAGAATTTCAGATTCAGGCGAGTACTTGAATCAGTTGGGTAGAAGGATTGTAGGCTTGGTAACGATAGTGTGGTGTTGCTATCGAATGATTTTACGGGAATAACTATGGACCGAATATTGAACGATGTTGGAATTGAGTGAAAGAAATTGCATGTTGGATATCGATAGAACTGATGGTAATGTTAGACGCTTATCGGGATATTGCGAATGATTTAGAAAATGCAGAGAGTTGCATCGACGACCGAAAAGTTAGAGAATGGGCTTGTGGAATAGATGATCTTAGCACGTGGTGCAGTGTGCTTGAAGGAAATTGATGTCCCGAATTAACAAGTTATGACCCTTGACTATTTTGAGGCATAGAGAATGGGTACTTGTCCCTTGATGCATGAAAGGGTAGATGTCCCTTATGAGAGTCGAATGGCTGGGATACAAATAAATATCGAGGTGCAGCGATATGTAATAGACCACGTCGGAAGATGATGTTGTCGCATGAATAACAAGTTTGGTGGAATATAGAATTGTTGGATTATGACTTAGCCGATGAGTTATGTCATGTCCACTAAGATGACCGATATATGATGCGAGATGATTGGTGCTATAGAGATTGGATTGGTGCATGAATAGTAAATCTTCTTATGGAATCAGAAGGAAATGATACAAAACTAATATCGATGGTTAATGTGAATTGCTAAGAGATGACCGTGTTGGTGTTAGAAAATTTATAAATGATGCCTCGGAAGAAATATGATTATAGTTGCCTGATTTTTGTTGGTTAAAAGAGTACGGACCGTATCGATGATCTAAGAATGTGGGAAACGATTATGTCGCGAAGAGACCGTAGGAAGAGATCATAAGTGATAAAGTATTGAAATAACAATGTCCGATGATGATTCAGAATAGTTGACCCGATTGAATAGACATTTGAGTACGATATGAGGATGCAAGTCGGATTGAACAAGTGATGCTATGTCTATGCAAATGGAAATTGAAAATTGAATATTCTATTGAGGAGTTTTATATGATAGCTTCGAGATTGACCCATAAAATTGTTGGATAGAATTGTCGGATAGACTTTGTCGGTTGCGGGTAAGTCTAGAATGAGACTTCGTTGGGTATGATCCGGGTATGAGTACGGGTAGAAAGACTTGACCCTAGAATGTTGGTTGGTTGCCTAGATTGTCGGTTGGTTGCCTAGAGTGTCGGTTGGTTGCCTAGAATGTTTATTGGTTGCTTAAGTCTCAGATTGGTTGACTATGTTCTTCAGTTGTCCGTGTTGGGTATAAGTTCATAAGATTGGGGTGGCGTCCCATGTCCCTAAGTTGGTCAGACCATAGAGTTGCCCTATGTTGAGAATTGGTTGCCTCTAAGATAAGAGATAAGTATGTCCCTGATAGCTACTCATCTCATATGGGTTAGCTGAATGTCTGGTTTAGCTTAGATTAGCTGACCGTAGAGACTTGATTGTATGCTAAGTTGACTATTGGAAAACCGTAGGATGTCCCTATTGGTGTTGCGTGAGTATAGTTGGAATGAATAAGATATGTTGGAAGGTAGGCTTCGGGATGGAATAGATATTTGGGAAAATTTGATGTTATAATATTGGATGGGATGATGGATCATGTTGGTTTTGAACTTGGTTGCCTTTGTTGAAATGTTGGGAATTGCTAAAGCTGGTTGGATTTGACTGATTAATATTGAAGTACGAAAATTGATGGTAGTGCCTTGAGACAGTTGGGATAATTTTATTGACCGGATCAGAATTTATGATAAGTGTAACGACGGAATTGGATAGTACATGTAGCCGAGATCGACGAATGTGAATATGAATGACCCTCAGAATTAATGTTGCTGGAATATGATAGTTGCCTATGCGAGAGGATAAATATGTTGGCTTGATCAATATGAGAAAATGTTGGAGTACAACGAGAAATGTTGCTAGAGTAGGATGATGGTACAATTTGATGGATGAATCAGGATCGAGAGAATTTATGAGTTGCAAACAATGTGTATGGATGCGAACGATGATGAGTACAAGATTTGACCGACGAGAATCGGGGTATCGAAATAAAATGTGGCAATAGGATTTATCAACTTTGGTGGCATGGATGACAATGAACTTGAAAGGAATACTTGACATATCTAAGTCCGAATACTTTGGGAAATGTTGGATCGGTTGAGGAAAATGTCTTGATTTGAATTAGCAACATCTATTGTGTTATCAATTGGTTGGAGTATCGAATAAACAAAGTGGGATTATACGAGATGCTCAAAGAGAATTTATGATGTTCAAAAAGGAAGGTACACCGTAGCTCGTTCGCTTTCTCTATCACTGAACTTGGCTGAAGTGCATGTATTTCGGGGACGCCTAAAATATGTGTATGATTCTAACTAAGTGATATGCTGAATTCAAACAAAGCCACGGGAAGGATTATCATGTGCTAAGGATTTGCACGAGTGTCGGAGGAAAGATCAAAGATGGTAAACTATGTTGAATTAATTGGGATGCTGTAACGAGACGGTACATTACTTGAAATCAATCGAGAGATTGCGGAGAAATATTAGATGGTGCAAAGTTGATCGTTGAGAAGTTTCATGAAGAGTTGGTTGAAATTTTGGGGATGAGTTTTGTTTTAAGTTTCGAGGACGAAACTTTTTCTGGGTGGTATATATTGTAGTGCCCCGACCCGCAAGATGCCTTATGATGGATGGTTGGTTCGATGAAGCCTTGTTGGACTTGGGATTTTGTGAAAGATCGCTTGGAAGACTATGCGATCGTGGCGGGAATCGTCCTATAAATGTGAGTAGTGTTGAACCCTTCAAAGATCCTTTAGCTTCACGCTTAAAATAAGGATAGTATGCTATGTTTCTAGTTGAGTTTGTTCAATAACACCTTGCATGGAATTCGGAAAGATATTGAAAGATAATAATCACCTGAACGTAAACTGTTGTGGCTAGATGAATTGTATGCTTATACGATGTTGCGATGAATTGCATGACAGGTGAAGGCAAAGTCCCAAATACTTGGGCAGGTGAGTATATTGAGCTTTGGCTCAATGAGTAGATGGCAAAACAGATGTTAAGACCCAAGAACTGGTCAGTGAGTATGCTTGAATTGCATTCAAATGAATAAATGCTAAAACAGACGCTAAGTCCCAGGAATTGGGCGGTGAGTACATTGAGTTTGGTTGGAAAGATGTTTGGTATCAAAGATGTGGCAAGGCTTTGGGTAACAACATTCTATTATCCTGTCGCCGATGTAGAATGTTGGTTACGCCAAGACCCTGGATTGGGCAGATGATAATGTGAGCATTGGCTCAAGGCAAGATGGTTAGATGGCAAGATGGCAATATGAATGAGAATGATGGTTTTGCTTAGTTTTCCTTATCATGCATTATATGTTTTCTTCTTAGATAAGTTGCATATAGTTGCATGGTCATGGACAACTTGTCGACAAGGTAGTTTCCTCGAACGGTATTCCTGGGCCATGGAACCCGGTTCGTCCTAGGGGGAAACAAGGAATGTGCCGACGTACTGGCATCGGTAAACGGGACTTGCAGTGGGGCTAGCTACCCGCACTGAAAGGGCGCCGTTGTACCAAGTAAGACGGTCCAGGATGGCATGTCGCCAGTGACCTTCATATAGATAGGTCAGGTGCTAATGATGTCTTATGCAGGCAGAGTAAGTTATTACTCAAATACAGGAAAGGATGTCGGCTGTTGGTAAGAATCACCTGAACGGTGATATTCATATTGAATTATGATATTGTTTCTAACAATGTCTTGTGCAGGCAGAGTAAGTATTATAAATGTACAGGGATGGCTACACGACCGTGGGTAAGAATCACCAAAGGGTGATAACTGCATGCTTTATATTATGTTGGCTATGAGATTTGCATGCTTTACTTCTTGTCGGCTATAACATGAAACTGACCCTAAGGCAACGAGAAAGACCACTGTTAATAATGTGCTATAACATGATTACTTAGTGTTGTCTTCTTAGGTGAGTTGGGCCAGCACCGCTCGCCAGTACATTGATGATGTACTGACCCACGTTGTGGGCAATATTACAGGTGTTTGCTTGGGGGAATCCTGTGAATCAGTGCTTGGCATCGATGAATCGGATGGGTGTGCAGAAGCTCTTCTTTCAAGACGATGTCTTCTGCTATATGGGACATAATGTATGGAACAGTGGAACTCAGTTAGACCAGTGAGATTGTAGCCATATTGGCAAGTTCATTGTAAAGAAGTCGGTATAATCGTTGTAGCCTAAAGGGCAAGTGTATACAGTCAGTCGGCTATTTAAGAGCCTTGTAAACAATTGTAAACTCTGTATCCTGCTGCAAGTCTCGTAATCTATTTTGATTATCAATAAAGAGATACATTTCTTCATAAATTGTGTGACTTCAATTTATCTGCTTGGTTCCGCTGCTTTGTCGATGTTTTCTGAGAATTAGCAGGAACTGTAATGGTTTTGCCTTGTACAAGTGCAATCTAGACTTGTACGGCATCACGCCCAGTGGCTTGTTTTCGATCCTCCGGGATCGGGGCGTGACACATAGTCCCTAATAATTCTCCATCCCCGAATAGTATAATGGACCTGGACATGACACGTCATGACACGGGATTCCCTAAGAGGATAGCTACTCCCTCTCAGTAATCAATGTCTATACAAGTACATGGAACAAGGCAGAAAATGTACATATATACCAAGAAAATCTAGGAACAACATCTCATATCATGATCCAACATATACTAGTTCGTAAAATATCGTGACTGGGAATCAAGTAAGACACTACGACTGAATCGGATATAGCAGATATCAAGACAATGAAAACTATCAGTGAATGTACTCGCATGCGGTCCTGAGCTGTCAAATTGGGTCGATGCTCAGAGTGATGCCACAGACCTAAAGATAAGATACATATAAGCTAATTAGGGTTCAACAGTATTAGGCTTAATTCTATAGTATAAGCTACGCAATCTAGGTCAGTCTCAGTCAACTAAGTCAAACTAGGTCACACTGAGTCAAGGGTTGACTTACCGTTGACTGTGGTCAACTCTAGTCAACTCTAGGTCAAACTAGGATAATGTTGACTAACAGTTGACTTTTGGTCAACTGGTCAACTCTGGTCAACTTTTAGACATTCCTAGGCCAAGTGTTGATTGATAGTTGACTTTTGGTCAAAGCAGTCAAACTTGGTCAACCGAGGTCAAAACTAGCCTAAGCATACTATTCATAAACATTACCAACCAAGATACCATATATCTTGGTCAAACAGGGTCAACACATTCAATTTCAGTGGTTGTGAAATTACTGGAATCGATGGATCTCAAATCCGATATAAGGGTCTAAAAATACGAATAAAAAGAGAAGGATTATAATAAAAGGGTGAAAACCTACAGGTGTTGTCGGATGGTGAAACAAACATCACCAACGTGTCCAGAATGGTCAAATTAGCTAGGATAGCCTATCCATAAGTCTAATTTGGATACAGGGGAAAAAAGTAATTTTGGGTAAAAACGGTGTCCGTGTCGGACCCGCTTTGCACCAAAAAATGTGCCAAAATAAAAGTACATAAAATCTAACAAATTATATGTCCATGAATCCAGAATGATGATACAAACTCAACGGTATATCCAAAATAGGATTTCGATGACCCGATCTCAGATTGGTCCGTTGACCCGGATATTGGAAATCGATTTGCACGGAAAAGCGTGTCAGAGCCAATGTCCTCAAAACTCAGCAAATTATATGTCAACGAGTCCAGAATGACGATACGAACCCAATGGTATATCCAGAATTGGATTCTGATGAGCCGACGTCAAAAAGTCTCGTTGACTCGGACTGTGGGGCCCGCTTTGTACCGAAATGCGTGTCAGGGTCCACATCCTCCAAATCTAATAAACTTTATCTGAAAAATGTTCCAGAACGATGCCACTAGTCTACTGGTGGTGTCAGAAATTGAATCCGGAGTCCCGGATTCAAAAATAGAATTTTACAAGTTGGAAATTACGAATTCGGACGGCCAACTTTGGCGTCGAATTCAACCAATCAAACATGCTCACAATAAAACAAAACTGGAGGGATAGGAAGAGGGTTATACCAGCTTTGCACAGGAACTAGTAGCGCACCAACCGGAGCTGCGATGGAGGAGATACGACCTGACGAAGTCGGCTCCGCAAAACTGTCCAAAAATAGTTCAAATTAAAACGTCAACTTGGTGGCCAGTTTTGATCTACCAAACGACGAAATTAACGGATAAAATTTGAGAGCGGTGAAGGGGTATATACCGAGATTGTGACGGAGCGAAGAAATTGCCGATCTAACGGTCGAATTTTCCAGAAAATTCGTACGAAGTCGCTGTCCCGGAGCGAACTTTCAGCCTTGATCCCGCGCGCGTCTCGCCGGGATTTTGTGCAAAATGCACGAATAGCCTACGTGGCACGTCGGGGAAGGAGCTAGCACGTCGGGGCTGCTCGTCGGGTGGTGCGTCCGGCCGAGGGGACCACGGGGGACCGCGCGATGGCCGGCCACGGCAGCCCGCGGCGGCGGCACGACTACGGTTGGCCGTGGCTGTGCATGGTAGTAGCTGCTGCTGCCATTACTGCCTGCTGATGCTGCTGGCGCAGCTGCTGGCTGCTGTTGCTGCAGCGCATGCGGCTGCCGGCAGCGACGGCACGGCACGGCACGGCGGCGGCGGCCCAGCGGAGGAGAGAGGAGGAGGAGAGTGGTGGTGTTGGTGATGGTTATGGTGATGGTGTTGTTGATGATAATAGAGATGGTGGTGGTGATAATGAAGTGGACGAGGAAGGAGGAGATGGTGGCTGTAGTGGTGGTGCTCGGCCATGGGTAGAGTAGGGAGTTCGGCCAATGGAGCTGGTGGTGATGTTGGTGTTAATGGTGGTGGTGTAGTTGTGGTGGTGTGTTTAACAAGAGAGAGAGAATCATGTGTGTGTGTATAATATATAAAGAGAAAGAGAGAGAGAGAGAGATATTATAGGGAGTAGAGAGAGAAAAGAGGTCAGCTGAGAGGGGGGTATGGGCTGGTGGAGAGAGGGGGTGAGGTGTTTATGTAAGGAGAGAGAGAGAAAGTTAGATATTATATATTATATATTATATATTATATTATATATATATATTTTTTTAAAAACCAAACGGCCGTGTCAAAGACACCCAGCCACCGCTTGGCCCGGGGGCCGTAGGCGAACCACCAAGCCGCCCCCGTGGGGGCTCGAACTCCGTCCGATGCCCCAAGTGCCGGTGCGCCTAGCCACTTGAGCTACAAGCGCCCGGCATTATATATTATATTATATATGTACATATATGTACATATATAAAAGAGAGAGAAATAGAGGTATTTAAAAATAGAGAAAGTGGGAATTTATGTGAGGTGTATGCGTAGTCACGAGAGGACAACATGGAGCTTGGGTTCGGGTTCGGTCGAGCCGGGTCGGGTCAAAATCGGACATGGTGCAATATTTGAATTAAAATAGGTATTTATGATCATGAGCAAATAAGTAGTATGTGGGGGCTCAAATAAATGGGACACAAGTTTCATACGGGTAATAGGCTTCATGTGGGCCATGTCCATATTTGGGGTCGGCTAGGTTGGGTTGATGTCGGGTCCCGAAATTAAATTGGAAGTCAGGTCACAAATTACGGTAGATAATTAATTGGCCTAAATTGACCCGAAAGTTGTGCGAAGAAAATAAATTACAAGATGGTGTGTCTGAGTGGAACACGAAGGTCATGGGTGAAGAGCGTCTCGAGTAGATCTGGCATGACAAGTTGGTTAAAAAAAAAAAGACTAGCCTTGTGCTCCTAAATTAAAAGTCATGGGAACGTGCATATGAGGATCAAGAAAAAGAGTAGAAAATCAATTAATAATGAAATAGTCTAAATTTGACCCAAACTTGCGCGAAGCAAAAAGAGCACAAGGGAACAAGTTCGAGTGGGACACAAAATATCAGTGTAAAGATAATCTCGTCTACTACAAACTCCAAGAAGGAAGTTTCCAGAGACTGGCATCCCTAATGCTCTAGAATTCCAAGTCATGGTAAAGAGCATTAAATGATCAAATTAATTTAAATAAAATAAATTATCGAGAATAAATTATTTAGAAAATTCAAAAATAATCCCGGAAATTCAGGGGGCTTACAACAACCAGTCACGTGGACTTACTTATCGTGACTCCAAAGTAGCGGGACCGATCTCGTATACTTCCTTATCGAGACTTCCAAGTAGCGGGATCGATCTCGGCGACAACCAGTCGCATAGACTTCCTTATCGAGACTCCCAAGTAGCGAAACCGATCTCGTGTACTTCTTTATCGGGACTCCCAAGTAGCGGAATCGATCTCGACGTTAACCAGTCACTTGGACTTCCTTATCGAGACTCCCAAGTAGCGGGGTCGATCTCGTGTGCTTCCTTATCGAGATTCCCAAGTTGCGGGACCGATCTCGTGAACTTCCTTATCGAGACTCCCAAAGTAGCGAGACCGATCTCGTGTGCTTCCTTTATCCGTGGCATGCTTTACAATAAACTGACCGTGTCTCGTGCCTTAGACTGACTTATTCTCTAGGCGATACTATAGCTCAAGTCACATACTTTATATGACGAGCCTTGTTCTCATGGGACTAGGTGACTTGACAACTACAGACAACAGAGGACAGTGCTAAAAATGCTTCGATAGCCCAGCAAAACTGTTGTCTAACTTATTCAGGCAACGATTTGACGAGCAAAGGCTAAGCCAAGCTTTGCATTGAGAGAACGTGTCGTGCATGCGTTCGACTTGAACAACCAAGTTCTTTGGGTGCCTATACTTAAGCCACAAGTCGTACAATATGACTTAAACCACGGGATAGGCGAAGGCTATGCCAAGCCTTGGACGACGAGACCGTGCATGCTTTATCAAGCATATACGTGAGTGACGCCTATGACTTAGGCTATTCCAGCATTATGGCAACTTAGCAACTTAGGCCAACTTTCTTCTCCCAAGCCACGGAACGAAGGACCGAGTGTCATTTTGAAAGCACGCTGCGCCGACTTTTAAGCAGACAGTGGGACCTTTTTTTATATTCTAACACATTCCGACCTATCGGAATTATTCCCTTAGCAATTTGGATGCGCCTCTTTTATTATCAAGCCTAACTTGTGCAAGTTAAAAATATGTGATTTATTATGTGAAGGCTAAGATGAGACAAGTTCACCAAAACTACCCCACCTGAGCGAGGAGTTACCTCGATCGAGCAGGTCTTCGAGCAACCGTTGCAAGGCTAAGTTCTATCGCCATCGGCGTTTTGATTCCTCCGATTGACTAAGCGGGACGGGACACTACATCATACACCACTCAAAAAAGTTTCATCCTCGAAACTAACTGAGTACTTATTTATAGACCACTTTGATCCAAGGACTCTCGTACACACTCCGTCTATGCATTTCTTCAATCCGAACCACGCTTGCACTACTATCAATCTTTTTTTAACACGATTTCAAAACCCTCGACACTTTTCCATTCCTCAAGTCTTACTTGAATTCAATGTATCCCATGTTTGGATCATGCACATATCCCAGGCGTCTCTAAAATACATACATTTCAGCCAAGCAGCATAATAGAGAATTTGTCGTTCTCACTCGAGTCGAATCGTGCACATATTCAGGCGTCCCCAAAATATATGCATGTCAGTCGAGTCTCGTAAGCAGGTTTTCCTATTCTTGAATCATTCCATCCATCCATACCAATCCTCAGATCAATTTATCCAATACTAACTCTTGAAACAGGTGTAGAACCCTAGAGGGGGGGTGAATAGGGAAATTAAAAATAAACTACAACAATTGATGCAATAAAGACAATTGAAAGTAAAGAGTAGAAAGATCAAACGCAAGGATGTATCCTGGTATCCTCTTTTGAGGCAATCCAGTCCCGGAACTCTCTCCGGTTTTAATCCACTATTTAACCAAATAGTACACACGAGTTTGGATCCGAAGAACTCGCCAACTTCAACACGAGTTTGGATCCGAAGACTCGCCAACTTCTACACACGAGTTTTCTTACGAAGGCTCGCCAACTTTAAACAAAAGAGAAGAGAACTTGTTGATCTTCTAATACGTGAAGATCGAAATGTACAACTCTTTAATACTCTAGCACTTTAGGAGAGGATGACAATGAAAAGCTTGGAAGAGTATTAATGGTGGAGCTCTTGGTTGTTGAAAAATTTATGGTAAGAGTTGGTAAGAAAGCTCAAGAGGGAGAGAGCTTTCTTTTATAGGAGAACCAAGAGTTGGTGGCATTTAATGCTCTGAATACAGACAGACCGGCATGCCGTCGGTATGCAGCGGCATACCATCGGTATACCGGTCAAATAGTAACGGTCATATTAATGACCGTTTGAGAGCATTAAATGATGCCATTAATGCTAGTCAGGGCAATTCAAAAACCAAACATTTGAAACTCGGTATACCGCCGGTTTGCCGGAGCATGCCGCCGGTATGCCGACAAAAGGTTACAGCAAGTTTTGGGTTGCTCAAAGCGGTATACCGCCGGTATGCCGGAGCATGCCGTCGGTATGCCGACAATTTGTTACAGCAACTTTTGGGTTGCTAAAAATGGTATACCGTCGGTATGCCGGAGCATGCCGTCGGTATGCCGACAATTTGTCACAGCAACTTTCTGGACAAAAAAATCGGTATGCCGCCGGTATGCCGGAGCATGCCGCCGGTATGCCGACAATTCGCCACAGCAACTTTCTGAGCTCTAAAAACGGTATACCGCCGGTATGCCGGAGCATGCCGCCAGTATGCCGCTCTGTATGTATTTAATTTTTGACTTGTTCTTTTTACTTGTCATCCGTCCTTAGGTGTTTACAAATATACCTAGACTTGTACAGACACAAAGACTCTAAGCAGGAAGACGTCGTTTTATGCAGGGAACGCGGGTAACTGCTTCAGTCTTCAATGTAAAAGATAATTGCGCTTGAACGGAAGAACTCCAGTAGTAGATCTTCTGATAATATTTGAATCTGAAGAACAGAAGACTAAACTACGATGATGCTGTTAATAATCAAAATAAAATGTGCCAACAAACTCCTCCATTTTGATAATTGACAAAAAGAGAGATAGCATCTTCAGGGAGTAGCTCCCCCGTAGGTAGACAGATCCCCCTCAATACGATTTCTCCCCCTTTGTCACTTAGTCAAGGATGGGGATAATAATAGAAAAAGTGCATAATGATAATGACAAGAGTATATAAAGAAAAGCATGTATTAATATTTTGAAGTAAAAAGTGAATACATGCCCGACACACACATAGCATAAGGTAAATAGAAAGACTCTCCTCAACGAGAGCCGGATACTAGAGATAACCACAGATAAAGTCCCCGAAGGACTACAAATAACTGGTACCAACCACACACCGGTCCCCGAAGGACCACAAAAGACAACATAAAAACAAACATAGAAAACTAAAACACGCATAAAACGAGACCATCATCCAAAAGCGAAGCCGTCCCTACTCATCGGCCGGATCGTCGCCATCACCCTGAGCCTGCTGGAAGGCGCCAAAAGGATCAATGCCGTCAGGGTACATAAACCCATAGGCATTGGGATCAGAGAAGCGCGGTGCCCGGTACATAGGATCCTGAAGATTAAGATCCAGAAAAGCATCCCGGTCCTGAAGAGTGCGCTGAATAAAGTACCCCTGATCGTGGAAACGGGACTGGATCAGGGCGCCAAGGCCACGAGTGTTGGCCCGTATTTGCTCCTCCGCTTGGGCCATCCGCATATCAAAGTGCTGCTGAGTCAGCGGCATATAACGGCCCGAAGCGGAAGGAGTAGGTGTGGGAGCAGCAGAAGAGGATGCCGGTGGCTCTTGGGAAGACAAGGCACGAGAAGTAGATACGCCAGCAAGGGAACGGAAGACAGCAAGATAGGAGAGGATGCCATTCGAGGAGCAAAGAGATAGGTCAACTTGCCGGGCTTCCAGAAGCAGAGTGATAAAGGAGCCGTAGTAGAGGTTCTGCTTTTCCGCGGGCATGACACGCCGGAAGAGTAGAAGGAGAGTCTTCGGGAAGGAGAAGAGCTTCCGGGCATAGAGATAATACATACAGACGAGGGCATCGCCGGTGATGGCGTCGTAGTTCCCGCCCTTAGGAAATAGTGTATGGCACACTATCCTATGGAGCTCGTAGTAAAACGGCTCCAGCTGTGCAGAGAGGGCTGGGATGGCAGGAGGGTTGGGGCCCTTGCAGATGATACGGCAGAACTCGTCGAATGGTGACGCCGCCGAGGAATGAAGAGCAGCCAAGGATGGCAAGGCTTCCCCTTTGTCCGGGATATCGAGGATATGCCCGATGTCCCGAGATGTGAGACGGAAGTGACGGTCATTGACCATAGACTGAATGGCGGGGTGATCGTCGTCCCCGACCAAGTTGCAATAGAATAGTCGGACAGCAGCGGGGTAGACGGGTATTTGGCACCGAAGTAGGGAGGAGAGTCCGGCATCGTCAAACAAGGAGACGTGACCGGGGAAGAGGTTCCAATTTATCGCCCTTCCCTTGAAGACATTGTGATAAACGAAGTGCTGGAACCAAAGCTCGGTCGCCAAAGAGTTGGAAAAGATCCGTTGGTCGTACCCGTGAGGTTGGGCCACCGGGATGAAGGGGTTGAACAAGGAGGAGGAGGAGGAGCGGGGACGCTTAGGATTTGCCATGAAGAGAGACTAGGTTTTTGGAGTGGATGAAGGAGTAGGGGAAGTAATGAAGGAAGAAGGATTTTAAAGAGGAGGAGGAAGATGAAGAGATGGATTTTGAAAGGGGAGGAGGGTGGGAACGGTTGTAGAGGAGGTTTAAAGAGGGGAGTTGAAAAGGAGGTGGGTTGGAATTTATGAGGGTGGAGTAAAAAGAGGAGTGAAAGGGGGGATGTGAGGGGAGAGTAATAAATGAGATGGGAGATGAAGAGATGGGTAGTTATGATAGATTTGATGGATGAGAGAGAATAAAAGTAGTTTAAAAGGAATAAAGGAAGTAGAGAAGGATTGTGGGCCTGGACCCTGATTTGATGTCCTGTCCGCCACGAACCGGCATACCGTCGGTATGTCGGCGTATACCGACGGAATGTCGAGTTTCAAGACAGAACCTAATTCTGAAACAAAAAATGGCATGCCGCCGGTATACCGCCGTATACCGCCGGTGTGCCGATCAAAGAACAGTTTTAAGGGTCAATGGATAAAATGCCTAATTCTTGGCAAAAAAAGAGAAGCGATCTTCCGGGAGTGGTTTGGTGAAGATATCGGCTAATTGAGAATTGGTCTCAATAAACTCAAGACGGATGTCTCCCTTTTGTTGATGGTCACGAAGAAAATGGTGTCTAATTTCAATGTGCTTCGTGCGTGAGTGACAAATCGAGTTTTTCGTGAGATTGATGGAGCTAGTGTTTTCACATTTAATAGAGGTACAAGAATGAGAAATGTCATAATCTAAAAGTGTTTGTGACATCCAAATAATTTGTGCACAACAACAACCAGCCGCAATATATTCTGCCTCAGTGGTTGAAAGAGCAACAGAATTTTGCTTCTTACTAAACCACGATACCAAAGACTTCCCGAGGAATTGACATGTGCCACTAGTGCTTTTTCGGTCAATCTTGCATCCGGTAAAATCCGCATCCGAAAAGCCGTGAAGCTCAAAGGATAAGGATTTCGGATACTAAAGACCCATGTTAATGGTGCCTTTGAGATAACGAAAAATGCGCTTAACGGCACTCAAATGTGATTCCTTTGGATTGGCTTGATATCGTGCACACAAGCAAACACTAAACATGATATCAGGACGGCTAGCAGTTAAATAAAGTAAGCTACCGATCATACCTCTATACTTACGAATGTCGATCGATGTGCCATCTTCATCATTGTCAAGCTTTGTCATTGTGGCCATAGGAGTCCTCATTGATTTGGATGAGTCGAGGTCGAAACGCTTGAGGAGGTCTTTTGTATATTTTGCTTGATTGATGAAGGTTCCTTTGGGTCCTTGTTTGATTTGTAACCCCAAGAAGAAGGAAAGTTCACCCATCATACTCATTTCAAACTCTTCCTGCATAACTTTAGCGAATTCTACACAAAGTGTGTTGTTAGTAGAACCAAAAATAATATCATCGACATAAATTTGAACCAACAAGAGAGTCCCATCATGGGATTTAATAAAAAGTGTTGTGTCAACTTTCCCCTTTGAAAAATTGTGAGAAATAAGAAAAGAGCTAAGACGCTCATACCAAGCACGGGGAGCTTGTTTGAGGCCATAAAGGGCTTTATGGAGTTTGAACACGTGATTAGGAAATTGAAAATCTTCAAAGCCGGGAGGTTGTTTAACATAAACTTTCTCTTTAATAATACCATTTAGAAAAGCACTCTTAACATCCATTTGAAATAGCTTAAAGTCATTAAAACAAGCAAAACCACAAAGCATACGAATGGATTCAAGACGTGCAACCGGAGCATAGGTTTCGTCGTAGTCAATGCCTTCCTCTTGGTTATAGCCTTGAGCAACCAATCGGGCTTTGTTACGAGTCACTAACCCATCTTCATTAAGTTTGTTACGAAACACCCATTTCGTTCCAATAATGGGATGATTGCTAGGTTTTGGGACAAGTTCCCAAACCTTGCTTCGCTCAAATTGATTAAGCTCCTCTTGCATAGCTATCATCCAAAACTCATCAAGGAAAGCATCATTAACATTTTTAGGCTCTATTTGAGAGATAAAAGCCACATTTGCACAAAGATCACGAGTGGCAGATCTTGTGCTAATACTGGAGGAAGGATTCCCAATGATAAGCTCCTTGGGATGATTGATGACAAATCTCCATTCTTTAGGGAGATCCTTTTGAGGAGGCTCGAGAGGAGGAGACTCTTTTGATGGGATCACAACTTCATTGTTAGATGAAGAAGGACAATTCTCAATAGAGGAGTTCTCCAACCCAAACGAGATGTCATCAATATCCTCGAAAGAGGAGAATGTAGAAGAGTTAAGTTCATTAAAAGAAACATTGATTGACTCTTCGACAATAAGACTTCTTTTGTTAAAAACACGAAAACCTTTACTATGAGTAGAGTATCCAAGGAATATTCCTTCATAGGCTTTTTCTTCAAACTTGCCTAGGTTATCCTTGGTATTCAATATAAAACAATTGCAACCAAAAACTTTAAAATATTCAATAGAGGGAATTTTGTCAAACCAAAGCTCATAAGGAGTCTTCTTAGAAATAGGTCTAATTAAGACTCTATTTATAACATGACATGCCGTATTAACGGCTTCCATCCAAAAATATTGGGGAAGCTTATATTGGTTTAACATAACCCGGGCCATATCGCCAAGGGTTCTATTCTTTCTCTCCACAACACCATTTTGTTGAGGAGTACGTGGGCAAGAAAAATCATGTCCAAAACCATTCTTTTCACAAAATCTTTTGAAATCGGCATTATCAAATTCCCCTCCGTGATCACTCCTAATTTTGTTGATAGAAAAACCTTTCTCATTTTGAACACGTTTACAAAAAGCAATAAATTCATGAAAAGTATCACTTTTGCAAGCAAGAAAAATAACCCAAGTAAATCTCAAAAAATCATCAACTAAAACAAACGCATAAAGTTTGCCACCAAGGCTAGCTACTCTACTAGGGCCAAAGAGATCCATATGAATAAGTTGAAGAGGTCTAGTGGTACTCACATAGTTGATGGATTTGAAGGATGACTTGGTCAACTTACTTTTCTCGCATTCTTCACATACCATATCCTTTTTGAATGGGATACTTGGGAGTCCTCGTACAAGCTTCTTGGAGGCGAGGCGAGAGATGGTATCCATGTTGGTGTGTCTAAGCCTCATGTGCCAAAGCCAACTCTCATCATTTTTAGCAACTAGGCATCTGTCATTGTTAGTACCTTCAACAAGATAAAGAACATAAATATTGTTTTCTCTAATGCCTTCATAAACAATAGTTCCATTAGAGCTATCGGTAATGTAGCATTTGAGTTTAACAAACTTGATATCATAGCCATTATCGGTAAGATGGCTAATACTAAGGAGGTTATGCTTGAGATTAGTAACAAGACAAACATTATTAATACAAGGATAAGGAGGAGAACCGATATTACCATTTCCAATAATATAACCTTTAAGATTGTTACCGAAGGAGACGTGTCCTTCCTTCTTCATCGATAGCGTTGTAAAAAGTGAAGCATCACCGGTCATGTGCCATGAACAACCGCTATCGAGAATCCACTTGCTTCTAGCATGAGAAGGATTCGTCACCTACAACATAAGTTGAAGATGAACGATTTAGTACCCATGACTGTTTGGGTCCTTTATTGTTAGTTCTAGGAACCCATTTAAGAACTTTCATGTCAACTTGTTTCCTTGTATAACAAAAGTTAGAAGTATATCCGAGCAAACCACAATAATTGCACATCAAAGAAGATTTAGAAGAAGAAGTGTGTTGTGCATATGTGAGTTTCTAGTGTGAGAAGTTTTACCATGAGTGTTGTGAGGATGATAGTAAAATGCATGATGTGAGGTGTTCTTTTTAACAAAAGGTCCTTTTCTTGTGTTAGAAAAGGAGTTGTGTGTAGTGTTCATGTAAGGGGTATGCCTAGCATTGTGATGAGTGTGGGGGTGTCTTGGAGCATGCATGTGAGTGGTATTCTTATTACCTAAATTCTTACTCCGTGTAAGAAGATCATTATACTTAATAGAAGTGTCATATTCTCTTCTATTAGCATCTTGACATTTGTGCATAGCAAATTCATAAGAACTTCTCATGGATAGAATCTCATCATCCCTTTTCTTGATGGTGTCAAGAGATTCTAGATATTTGAGTCTTAAGGACTCTATCTCATTCGTGTCAGATGCGGGAGATTTCCCTTTTATATCAATAATAATATTAGAGATTCTCTCTACTTCAAGTTGAAGGGCATCAATATCTTTTAGAGACTTCTTGTATTTATTCCTAACACCTTTGTGTTCTTCGTGTAATTCAAGGATAGCTTTTTCCAAATCATCATAAGTAAGAGTGTTTAAGGAAAGATCATCAAGTACCTCATCAGTTGCCATGAGGCAAACATTTGCATTGTGTTTACACTCCTTGTCATTGTGGGAGTCACTAGCATCACTCTCACACCAAATGCTAGTGTTGGCAAATTTTCTAGAGGACCAGCTTTCTTTGCTTGGCTTTTCGTACTTGCTTGAATCTCTTCTTATCATCGGACAATCTCTCTTGATATGTCCGGGTCTTCTACATTGATAGCATGCCGGATCTTCCTCATTTTCTCGTCTGGAGCGATTGGCTTTATTGAATTTGAGGAATTTTCGGAAGTGCTTAGCTGTGAGATCTATTTCTTCATCATCATCCGACTCATTGTCGTCGGAGCTCTCCTTGGAGTAAGACTTTGAAGCTTTGAGAGCAAGAGTCTTCTCCTTCTCTTTGGTCTTCTCCTTCTCCTTCTCTTGTGTGGAGGCTTCTTCTTGATCCTTCATATCGAGCTCGTGAGTCATAAGCTTACCCATGAGGGTCTCAAGGTTCATGACTGTTAGATCGTTCCCCTCAATAATTACGGTAGCTTTAGGACTCCAAACTTTCGTCAATCCTCTAAGGATTTTTTTGATCTTTGCATGAGCCGGATATTCCTTACCAAGAGAGGAGAGAGGATTAATAATATCTCCAAATCGAGTAAACATGCAAGTAATAGATTCATCATGCTTCATTTTAAAAGACTCATATTCTTGCGTGAGTCTACTAATCTTAGATTCCTTCACTTGTGAAGTTCCCTCGTGTGTGACTTCAAGTAATTTCCAAATCTCATTGGAAGTCTTGCAAGTAGAGATTCGGTTGAATTCACTACTGTCGAGAGCACAATAAAGAGCATTCATTGCCTTGGCATCTCGACTTGCAAGCTTCTTAGTGTTTTTCAGAAAGAGTGTCCCTAAGAGTGTCAGAGGCAATGTCCTCAATAACTCTGGAAGGAGTAGGGAGTCCATTTATCACACAATCCCATAGGTCAAAATCTATGGACTTCAGATAAATGCTCATCCTAATCTTCCAATAGTTATAGTTGGTACCATCAAATAGGGGAGGCCTATTTGTGGAGTGTCCCTCATTGTGAAACGTGTTGATACTAGGGTTAGAGGCCATGGATCACTCAAGGTTGTAAATCCAAATCAAGAGAACGAAGCTCTGATACCAATTGTAGAACCCTAGAGGGGGGGTGAATAGGGAAATTAAAAATAAACTACAACAATTGATGCAATAAAGACAATTGAAAGTAAAGAGTAGAAAGATCAAACGCAAGGATGTATCCTGGTATACTCTTTTGAGGCAATCCAGTCCCGGAACTCTCTCCGGCTTTAATCCACTATTTAACCAAATAGTACACACGAGTTTGGATCCGAAGAACTCGCCAACTTCAACACGAGTTTGGATCCGAAGACTCGCCAACTTCTACACACGAGTTTTCTTACGAAGGCTCGCCAACTTCAAACAAAAGAGAAAAGAACTAGTTGATCTTCTAACACGTGAAGATCGAAATGTACAACTCTTTAATACTCTAGCACTTTGGGAGAGGATGACAATGAAAAGCTTGGAAGAGTATTAATGGTGGAGCTCTTGGTTGTTGGAAAATTTATGGTAAGAGTTGGTAAGAAAGCTCAAGAGAGAGAGAGAGCTTTCTTTTATAGGAGAACCAAGAGTTGGTGGCATTTAATGCTCTGAATACAGACAGACCGGCATGCCATCGGTATGCAGCGGCATACCGTCGGTATACCGGTCAAATAGTAACGGTCATATTAATGACCATTTGAGAGCATTAAATACTGCCATTAATGCTAGTCAGGGCAATTCAAAAACCAAACATTTGAAACTCGGTATACCGCCGGTATGCCGGAGCATGCCGCCGGTATGCCGACAAAAGGTCACAGCAAGTTTTGGGTTGCTCAAAGCGGTATACCGCCGGTATATCGGAGCATGCCGTCGGTATGCCGACAATTTGTCACAGCAACTTTTGGGTTGCTAAAAACGGTATACTGCCGGTATGCCAGAGCATGCCGTCGGTATGTCGACAATTTGTCACAGCAACTTTCTGGACACAAAAATCATATACCGCCGGTATGCCGGAGCATGCCGCTGGTATGCCGGAGCATGCCGCCGGTATGCCGACAATTCGTCACAGCAACTTTCTGAGCTCTAAAAACGGTATACCGTCGGTATGCCGGAGCATGCCGCCGGTATGCCGCTCTGTATGTATTTGATTTTTGACTTGTTCTTTTTACTTGTCATCCGTCCTTAGGTGTTTACAAATATACCTAGACTTGTACAGACACAGAGACTCTAAGTAGGAAGATGCCGTCTTATGCAGGGAACGCCGGTAACTGCTTCAGTCTTCAATGTAAAAGATGATTGCGCTTGAACGGAAGAACTCCAGTAGTAGATCTTCTGATAATATTTGAATCTGAAGAACAGAAGACTAAACTACGAAGATGCTGTTAATAATCAAAATAAAATGTGCCAACAACAGGGACATCTCGCCTAACCGCTATGCCATTTTTCAAGGCTAAATCAATGTCGAGATCAGAATCATAGTTCTCCAACAATAATGCCAACACTGACCCCAATCCTAGGGTCAAACCAACGTCGATAGTATATGGTTTTCTACCCAAGCTCTCATCACTCAGATTTTTAAACATCGAGCATGATTACCTTATTTGCATCAAGATATTTGTTGCGCAGATTCGAAAACGTTCAAATTACAAATTTGTATAGTCTATTTCTTCTGACATATCGACATAATTCACATATCCATTCTAACCAATTCATGTATTCGATCACGAGGTCGTCTAGCACAATAATTTGTCACGCCCTAATCTCATGCAAGTTTAATTATCTACGTTAGACATGAATCACCATGCCACGTTCTCGCAGGATAATCATCCTTATTAGAGCGTAACTCTTGCTTGGGTCTAGACTAATTCATTCTTGATATGCGAATTGGACCTACTCAATCCTCAAGTTCAATCGTCAAGAACACTGAGTCATTCTCGAGTCCACCTTCGCGTCAAACCATAAGTCGAAGCAATCAAATTGTCATGCCATATAAGTTCAATCACCCTCGCTATATGAATCACCATACCAGCATCACACGGAATAATCGCCCTAATCCGACATGACACATGTATGAGACTGGAGTTGCATTTGTATAAGACAAGAACGTCAATGTTGTGGTTATTGTCGAAGCAATCCAAATATTTTATTTTCTTCCAAGCTAAGATCTCAGTTCGATAGTCTGTTCGTCATTCGTTTAACTAGAAAATCCTCGAGCCAAGTCTATCTATTCCTCGATATATTTTAATATCTCGAGTATAGCATCCATCGGAACAATGATATTTTACACGATCATCATTCTTCGAATCAGAGTACTCCCGAGTTATTGCACATCAATTTTGATACGCCTCAACACTATCGATGATGTACGTAACTTGATGATCTTCCTTTGCAACGAACTCCGAGTTGTGCAACTGATGCTATTGTCCGAATTGGATATACCACAATTCCATTTGACCAAATCCGAAATCATATGTACGATCCTCTAGGTTTCCTCGATCAAGACATTTATTTTTATTCATCGTTCTGAATCCTAATTTAATATCGTTTCCTAACTCGCGTTGCCCATTCACAATTTGTCCGAACGACATCTCGCTCGGGACATTCGAAGTCACGACCAAATAAGCGTGACGCGTTCTAAGGCTTTGTACGATCGCATCGCCTCGCCGACATACTCGTTATTATCCCTAACCCTCAATTTCGCTCGAATGATTTTCAAGACGGACCATACACCACTCTGGATTCGAGCCATCCGATTTAGTCCACAATCACATTCGTATTTTTTGCTAATACATGTTTTATATTCGTTCAACAAAACTCTAGCATAATTGCTCATGTCGTCTCGATAGTCTGACTCTCGTATAATTCTATCGATATTCCACATGTAAATTATATTTATGATTCACGCGTCTCGATATACTAAGTCGTTCGCACTATTCCTCAAAAATCTAAACCAATCTTTCGTGTACGCCTAAGCATTAGTTCGATAGCGTTTCTATCGATATACACTCTAAGTATATCTCCATTCCCGATCGAGCGATACTTAATATCGCTCGCAATTCGTTTGCACCATAAAGTCTAGGTGCTCGACACGTGGCACAACTTAGCCAAAAGGCTATGTGCATAGCTATTCTGTACGGACTATACTCTGATTTTGTACGCTCATTTGCTAATGTCGACATATGTCTATTTAGGCACGCACGCGACTTGCTAACTTTAGCATGTGTTTTCTATCAACTCAAGTTTGACACTGTTCGGCACAAAGGCCATCGCCTACCGATGCGTTCAATTGAATACTTGTACGAGCTTTTAAAAATATTTAGACTTATTGTATGGACATGCCGTAAGACATTTGAGAAAGAGCGCACACTTCTTTATCAAGACGAGCTTTTAAAACTGAGATATTCGACTTAAAGTCCAAGGACTAAAGCCGTGCTTTATGTCAGGCCCTGATCCTGTAGAAGCGATCGTCTTTGCTAAGGTGTGATGCCGCATGAGCCTAGATTGCGTTCACGCAAGATAGGTCCATAACGGTCGATTACAGGCTAAGCGACGGTGGGTCGTCGCACAGAAGTCCCAAGCAGAAATATTGAATATTCAGTAGCAAAAATTTTGAAATAAAACATAAGTAATGTAAAATACTCTTTTATTGATATTGAATAAGGATTACAATGCGGGCGCAAGGCCAGCTTACAAGTCTCTCAAGCTCACTTTTCTCTCATATTATAAGTCACTCTGCTCTCTCTTATTTTTCAGTACGAGCATCAAGGCGACGAGTGGCAGATTCTGCGGAATGGCGATGTCCATACATTATGTTCTATATAAGTCCTGACTCCATGCGGCCGTGTGCCTCAAAATGCCAAGGAAGTCTGTGCCTCGGCACATCCAAGCGAGCTCCGCACCATCGGGCTTCTACCTATGCCTGCACATGAAAATTGTGTGGATGTCCGTACTCAACTGTACTGGTGGAGTGAGCTCCTCGCCCACCATACATAGCCGACACGTTTATTTACTTTGTGTAGCTTAATCCATTTTTGATTGTCTTTCTAGTCTTGCCTTAGGATCAATTTTAAGTCAAAGACATCTTGGTCTATTCTTAGCAACGCAACGACAGGGTCGTGCTATACTCTATTCGCGAATTCAATATATTTGAGACAATGCCTCGTAGAGTAGAAACTTATGCAACTCGGCTGTGCCGAGACTTTTACTTGTTTTATGTGCCTCTAGGCCATTTTTGTCCCAATGATGTCAAGGGGATGACTCATGCTGGTTGTGCCAATATACTTTTTTGTGCCTTAAGATCGAAGTCGTGCCTCCCAAGGATCAACCAGACTTAACCAATTTGCCTTACGGCCCTTCCTGACTTAACTCGAGATGATGCCACATTCATGCCGAAGTACCTGTCTTTGCTATAGCCAAATCTTAGGCTCCATAATGGTGATGCAACCGTGTACACCTAACCCGTGTCGATTCAAGGTTAGCGCTTGCTACAATTACACCTTGTTAACCCAACTCGTAACTTGCTAGTACTCGACACAATCCAAAGGTATACACACGGATATCCGCTCTTACGTCGATACATGTATATGAGTGGTCATTAGCAATGTCAAGCTATCCTGGATCTTTGCATACGGTGACCATTCGCGTGCGAGGTACGAGCTCCCACCGAATGACCTGCAGCCTATATTGTAACGATTTACTTTGATCGAGTCATACCATCGATGAAGGCCGTACAATATCTGTAATTCCTCCTAGGTCGACACGAACCCTGGGCCCCGGGATCGTTCGAGGAAATCACCTTGCGTGCAAGTTGTCCAATGACCATGTAAGACTCAACTCGATCTACCAAGTCCTTCCTTAATCATGACCATGCTTTCCAACTTTCTATCGAGACTCCCAAGTAACAGGACCGATCTCGACGACAACCAGTTGTTTGGACTTCCTTATCGAGACTCCCAAGTAACGGGACCGATCTCGTGTACTTCCTATCAAGACTCCCAAGTTACGGGATCGATCTCGGTGACAACCAGTCGCATGGACTTCTTTATCGAGACTCCCAAGTAGCGGGACAGATCTCAGCAATAACCAGTCACGTGGACTTTCTTATCGAGACTCCCAAGTAGCGGGACTGATCTCGCGTACTTCCTTATCAAGACTCCCAAGTAGCGGGATCGATCTCGTGAACTTCCTTATCGAGACTCCCAAGTAGCAGGACCAATCTCGTGTGCTTCTTTTATCTGTAGCATGCTTTCCACTAAACTGACCGTGGCTCGTGCCTTAGACTGACTTGTTCTCTAGGCGACACTATCGCTTAAGTCACATACTTTATATGACGAGCCTTGTTCTGATCGGACTAGATGACTTGTCAACTGCAGACAATAGGGGACAGTAGTAGAAATGGCTTTGATAGCCCAGCAAAACTCTTATCTAACTTATTCGGGCAACGACTTGACGAGCAATGGCTATGCCAAGCTTTGCATCGAGAGAACGTGTCGTGCATGTATTCGACTTGAACAACCAAGTTCTTTGGGTGCCTAGACTTAAGCCACAAGCCGTACAATACGACTTAAACCACGGGACAGGTGAAGGCTATGCCAAGCCTTGGACGACGGGACCGTGCATGCTTTATCAAGCTTATACGCGAGCGACGCATATGACTTAGGCTAATTCCAGTATTATGGCAACTTAGCAAATTAGGCCAATTTCCTTCTTCCAAGCCACGGGACGAAGGACCAAGTGTCATTTTGAAAGCACGCTGAGCCGACTTCTAAGCAGACCATGGGACTTTTTTCCAAATTCAAACACATTCCGACCCGTCGGGATTATTCCCTTAGCTATGTGGATGCGTCTCTTTTTTTATCAAGCCTAGCGTGTGAAGTTGAAAACATGCGATTTATTATATGAAGGCTAAGATGAGGCAAGTTCGCCAAAACTACTCCACCTGAGCGAGGAGTCGTCTCGACCGAGCAGGTCTTCGAGCAGCCGTTGTAAGGCTAAGTTTGGTCGACATCGGCGTTTTGATTCCTCCGATTGACTGAGTGGGACGGGGCACTACAACCTTGCCACATCAGATAAGTTTGTAGGCACCATACCCCTTTCAACAATTTTGTGTCAATTCTGCCACAACTGTTTGCTTTGCATATAAAATTATACTACAAAATCCTCGTGCACACGGACACACCTCGACGTAGTTATTCCATGTTCTAGGTCTAGTGTTCAATGTTTTGTGAGTCATGCATTTGATGCACGTTTACCTCAATTATTCAATGTTCTATCGTAATGCTCTATACACACTAAGACCTTTACGCATTAGAGCTACGCTCGCAAACTCAATATTGACACCCGCATATCATGGCACATTTTATTAGGCATGAAGGAGTAGAGGAGAAGGGACAAATCCTACTCAACTGAAGCCATTCCGCCTATCGCTTCGTCGAACCATTGCGGCCTGACACCTTATCATCGTTGCACAATCATCTCATCCGAGCTAACCACGCGAATACTTTATGCTCCCTTGAACTAACCAATGATTCGAACTATCATGCCCATGCTTCAACTCTTCGCAAGGCGATATTCTGATCACAAGAAACTTTGCCTATGCCTGCACATAAAACCAACTAAGTTAATACTTCTTCAAATTGAAATTACGCTTCCTCGAGTCAAAATCATACCTTATCGAACCAATCGACGACTCAGCATAACGCACCATGAGGTGTCGGACATTACGATTGATAAAGTTTGAATTGTTTTTTTGGATTAAAATGTCGATATACATACTAGGAGAGGGTCAGTCATATCAGTATGCTGTCATAATAAGGATCATCTTAGAAAAGATTGATCCAACCCAAATGATACGTCTGTATCCAAAAATATTTATGAAATAGATGTGATAACTTGAATTAAATAACATAGAAAGCACTAGACGCTACGGGGTACGAACCCCTATTGTGAACGGGCATAACAAGCACACATGGTATAATATATTGAAATAAAAAAGAACATGGCTCAAGAAATAAAAAAATTTAATAGGAAATTTTGTATCATAAACTATGTGCATTCTTGACGAATCCGAGATAAGATTGATAGGAAGATCCTTCCGTCTGATCTCTACCAAACTGGGCACAACCTCACCTTTATATATATATATATATATATATATATATATATATATATATATATATATATATATATAAATATAAATATAAATATATATATATATATATATAAATAAAATATATATATATATATATAAAATATATATATATATATATATATATATATAAAACGAGCAAGTATATATCAAAATATCAGCCAAAATTTTACTGGAAGCAGACTAATCTCGTGCTCCACTAACTCAAAACCATTTCCTGGTAGTTCCTTATCCCCTTATACAAAACTCCCCCTCTTTCGATGTTCGCAAAAGTCGCAAGATATTCGTCGACATGATTTTTGTCTTGTCCCCAAAAGAGTACATAATGCCATTCCCAAAAAGATTAAGAATCCTGCCAACCAAGTTCCTATATGCCTTCAGGATTTAGTTTCCCCTCTGAGTAATAAGGCAGTCTTATACCCATTCATATGTATCTCAGAAAAGTGCGAATACGATTTAAAAAGTAAATCATGAACCACAGGGAGATAAGCCCTTATTTTGTCTTCCTCCATCATTTCGAACGACCATGCTAAGCAGATAGCTCCCGAGTGATATTTCAGAATTGCTCCTACACCATTCCAGCTCCCCCACCTTGTGACAGGTTGCCAGATTCCATTTCTTCTGCCCACGGCACGACGGTTTCCAGTACTTAATCGGCTGCTCCTCCCTTATTCGTCGCTCTCCCCATTGTAGTGCCCCAACTCGCAAGATGCCTTATGATAGATGGTTGGTTCGATGATGGGAATCGTCTTATAAAAGTGAGTAGTGTTGAGCCCTTCGAAGATCCTTTAGCTTCACGCTTAATAAAAAGGATAGTATGCTATGTTCATTCGTTGAGTTGCTGAATAACACCTTGCATGAAAGTCGAAAAGATAATGAAAAGATAATTAATCACATGACCCAAAAACTATTGTATATTATTGATAAATTATGGGGTAGCGTGTTGTTGCTATGAAGTACATGACAGGTGAAGGAAAAGTCCCAAATACTTGGGCGATGAGTATGTCGACCCTTAGCTCGATGAACGTATGCTAAACAGATGCTAAGTCCTAGGAATTGGACGGTGAGTACCTTAAGTTTTGATTGGAAAGATGTATGGTACCAAAGATGTGAAAAAGAATTGGATAACAACATTCTATTATCCCATCGCCGATGTAGAATATTGATTACGTGAAGACCCTGGAACGAGAAAGATGGCAATATAAATGAGAATGGTCGCTGAAGCACTTAGATTTCCTTATCATGAATTATATGTTTTCTTCATAGATAAGTTGCATATACTTGCATGGTCATGGACAACTTGTGCACAAGGTAGTTCCTAGAACGGTACTCCACGGCCACGGACCCAGTTCATCTTAGGGGGAACAAGGATGGTGTCGACGTACTGACATCGGGATTTTAGGACTTACAGTAAGGGCTTGCTATCGCCCACCGAAAGGAAGCCGAAATACCCATGGTGCTGAAGTAGTAGCACGGTGTTTCGGAAGCCTCCCATGGATTCGCACCCCATTCGGAGTTAGCCGTTCGCCAGGAAGATGGTCCAAGATAGCGTGTCGCCAGTGACCTTCATATAGATAGGTTCATTGCTAATGATGTCTTATGCAGGCAGAGGAAGTTATTATTCAATTACAGTGAAGGATGTCATCTGTTGGTAAGAATCATGTGAATGGTGACAATTATATTGAATTATGATATTATTCCTAACAATGTCTTGTGTAGGCTGAGTAAATATTATAAATATACAGGGATGGTTACACGAACGTGGATAAGAATCACCAAAGGTTGATAATGTATGCTTTAAATTATGTTGGCTATGAGATTTGCATGCTTTACTTCTTGTCGGATATAAACATGAAATTGACACTAAGGCAACGAGAAATACCACTATTAATAATGTTATATAACATGATTACTTAGTGTTCACTACAACAAAAAGGCCTATTAATAACGCTCGATAAGATGTATTGATGACGCCTGATACCTAAGCGTTATCAAAAGTTCAAAAAAACCTTTTTTCTATGACGGTTTAGGCTAATTGTGGACTTTTTATGACGTTTATAAAACAAAGCGTTATTAATATTTTAGAGCGGTGGCAAACTTGTAATATTTTGCAAACTTATTAGTATTAAGCGTTCGAAATATTAGGGTTCAGTCCAGCGTCCTCTTCCTCCGCTCCTTCCATTTCCTCTCTCCTCCTCCTCTTCCTCTTCCTCCTCCTCCTCCTCCTCCTCCTCCTCTTCCTAGGGTTAGGTTTGGGGTTTCTCCTCCTCCTCTTCCTCCTCTTCCTTTTCCTCCTCCTCTTCCTAGGGTTAGGTTTAGGGTTTCTCTCCCCACTTTCTATTTTCCTCCTGCTATCAGAGTATAGACATGCCGACTCTGTCCCCGCCGCTGTCCTCCTCCTCCTTCATCTCCATTTCGCTCTTTTTTGCCATCGTAGGCGGAGTCCTCGTCCTTCTCTTCTTTGCCGACTACTTCCACCGCAAGCGAGCCGAGGTCGCCACCGTCGCCCCGCCGGAACCCAATCCCGCAGCCGCCGCCTCCTCCCAGAAGTCATCGAAGCCTCTTCCTTCCTCCAACAGGAAGCCCCATCCCAGATCCAACTCTCACGCCGCCGATAAGGTCAAATCTTATCTCTTCTCCTCCTTCTCCTCTCGATTTTGAGTCATCGATCGATCGGTCACTCACTTTTTTGTGTGTGGAATAATTTCAGGACCAGAACAAGAAGCACCACCCTCTCGACGCCAACACGCTGAAAGGCCACAGCGACTGCATCATCGCGCTCTGTTTCTCTTCTGATGGCCGTAATCTCCCTACCAGTGAGCATGTTTGTCTTTTTTTTTATGTATTTTTTACTTGTTCAACTTATTTGTGTCTTGATGTGGAGATGTGAATTTTTGTTCATAGGTTGTGCCGATGGAGTGGTCAGAGTGTTTCAGATCGACGACGTCTCCAGTAAAAGCTTCAAGTGAGCTCGTCATACAAGTTTGATTTCCTATTTTGGGTTTTTTTTGGTTTTCACAACATTTATAGCATTTCCAGTATTTGGTTTGATGTAACTACTGCTAATTGCTACAACACAGGGCCTCTCCGAAAACTCATTTACATGTTGTTACTCCCAGAGGCGGATCCAGTGATTTTAGTAAGGGCTTCCGAAAAAATAAAAATAAAGAATCTATTTGAAAACTTGTTCTGTAAAGAGTCATTCTTCCAACAAATTAGTTTCAATATTATTGATGAGAAGATTAATTAAGAAGTGTGCTTATCCAATCATGATAGTTTTCTATAATACATGAAACGTAATGTGTTCTCATGTGTTAAATCACGGGAAACAGGCATGGAAGTTGAAGCAGATCAAGCTGAGATTAAGAGACTGGAAGAACGTGTTTCAATCCTTCGAAAGGTATAGAGTTTGAAACTGTGTTGCCTTCATTAATGCTTGTTCTTTCTAATAGTTATGTCTATGAGAAAGCTCCCACTTCTTACAAATTTAACAGTAGTAATTTTCTAACTCAAATAATTTTCTGAGGAATTAACATGCTTGCATTTTTCTTGACTGAAATTTGGATCTCATTATTCTCATTGTTTTATGCTGTCATTATTGATCGATTGTTAACCAATCCTTAAAGGACACTATATGAAGAACATGATGGAACTGGGAATTCCCAGGACCCTTCCTTTGGTGTGCGTATTGATCGACAGAAAGTTAAACAGATCTAATACGTGTTCTAACCCTTCATAGGCGGAAACTAGGGTTCACGAATTATACCTGCGGCGGAAAGGAGACAAGTAATTCCTGGCAATCTCGAGCGGACGACCCTAAGATCTTCTGCACATATTCCTTCCTCGAGTTGGACGTTGTGTGGACGCTCTCCCAACCTTTTCTTCTCCTTGGCAGCACTCTCTTTCTCTCCTTACGTGAATCACGAATTTAGAGAAAATTTTAGATTTCTGATCAGTAATCTGGCGGCCAGAGAATAGAGGATAAATATAGGCTACGGTAGGGACCATGAGGAGAAATTAGGGTTAGGCCTCCTAACGGATCTGGATATCCCATGTTCAGCCCGAACACACAACCCAGGCCCATTAACAATAGCTCGGTCCACTAATGAGCTATTGTTGCACTACCTCCCTAATCCCAAATTATGTTTGTGGGCTCCTTTTATTATATGCTCGTTTGGCTCCCCATGTTAAGATATCGTATGTCCGTCGATCAAATTAAGTTACTGACAACTATATTGATTCGACATCTTTTATCCTTAAGTAGTACCGCTCAACTTTATTTGTCATGTCGGATATAATCCACCTGCAGAATTTACATGACAATCCTTATGAGCTCCTTAAGAGGACATCATCAACCCGATGTATCGGGACATGGATTCCATTTATAATCAACAGCCCATCATACATATAATGTTATTACCCAATTCATAGAGGTTGTTGATCCATAATGAATCTCACTCTTTTATGAGTCAAAGTAATATACATTGCATATATATGTCCATTATTATATCCGGATTAAGAGTACAAGCATCCATAATAACAGAGGTATTTGTTCTCTTATGTAGTCAGTACAAAGAGAACAACCTCAAGTGGTCCTGTTCAATACAAACAAAGTGTACTAGTATAAACCTATAGTCAAGATAGACTAATACCAGATTACACTACAACCTTTCCAATAGATTGTCCAAGTCCATCTAGGTTGTGAACTATTTATATACTCCATAGGAAACTGATAATATGATCTTCTGTGTGACACCACATACCATATTATCTACAATATAGAATATCAGACATTTGCATTAACACTTGCAACAAATACAATATGCAAACATTTGTCCATATGATTCTCATTCAAAATTTAAGGAAATAAGATTACTACAAAAGTGATGCTTTTAGTATATAACCCTAACAGAACAGACTCCAAAAATGATGCAATGTCCATGTCGAGTCATGTTACACGTATCAGGCACTCCTAAATACACTACCGAGATAAGAAGATAAGAAAGTTGTGGTCTGAATCCCTGTTAGCAATTCACAAAAATTTTGTCGTAGAAATTAAGTTCATTTGTTCAATTTAGTTGCACATCACGTCATAATACAATGTATCATTATCTAATAATGATAGAAAGCAAATGAAGAATTGCTGCAAAAAAAAGGATTAGTATTGAAAAGCCCAAATGGCTCCAACTTCAGATATATAGGACCTATGAGTGATGTGGATTCCACAACCACTCCACACCTCAGAAATAGAGAGAAGAAAGAAGACCAAAGAAAGAAGGTTCTACTTACTGCTGTAAAAGAAGTACAAATTAGAAAATGTTAATGCATGCTTCATTCTGAAAGTTGTCTGAGGACTTCACATAGCAGAGGAATTCTTGACATGATAACTTAGAGTTCTATAAACTTTTTTCCATTTATGAAAGTTTTGGCTTCTGGGTTTTCTGAAATTCACTTGAGCCTGTGTTTTTTTTTTCTCTTGAATTTTGTAGTGACTTGAAGGTTTTTTTCTTTCCAGTTTTCGATCTTTCAAATATAATGTGTCATTTATATCCGGTTCTAACGATAACATCTAAATTGTGGATATAGGTGGGGTGAGGATTTGGAACACGAGACCTCCATTTGGTTGGCATTTTAATATCATTCTATTTTTAGCAATTCTCCATTTGCGCCAAGTGCAGTCAGTCTAATAAGTGATGCTTTCTTAATTATGCATTTTTGATTTTGATTTCTAATATATAAATTTCTTGTTAACTTTCTTTAATTTATTGGCTTGGTAAAATCCAGGTTGATTGCTAGGCTCACATTTCAGCGTTGATTACTAAAGTGCTAAGCTGACATTTTTGATTTTTTGCAAAAAGGGCACAACGTGACGCTGAGGTGCATGCAGGCGCTGGTGAGGGTTCAGACGAGAGTAAGGGATCAGAGGATGAGGCTCTCCCACAACGGCACCGGCTGCAGCAGCACCAAGTCGTCGCTCAGCTGCGATACTACTCTTTGGGACTCCCGATATCTTCAAGAGATGGCAGAGAGAAGATCCATGGTCAGAATCTACTTAAGTGAATATTTCTAATAATTTGGTTAGCAAAAGTGAGATTTATTCCTATTTTTTGGGTTCATTCTGTATTTGGATATTCAATGCAATGAAGATGTTGATATGTACTCTATTTTGAGAAATGTAATAAAGATGGTGATATATAATGTTAAGTTTTTGGAATGTAATATATACTGTGCAGTATAGAGCATTATAAATATGCTAATTTGAATAGTATAAAGTGTTATAAATGTGCTGCATTGAGCCTATACATATTATCTATTCATGACATTTTAAAATTGTTCTGAATTGTGCACTATATATTAACTATTCATAACGCTTTTATAGAAACTATTCATGACGGTTATTTTATGGCGCTTTTAAAAAACATTTATAACACCCATTTTCATAACGGTTGCTGTGAAAAAAAAGCGTCATGGTTCGTCATTAATGACGCTTTTTAGCCGTCATTAAAAGGGTTTTTTTTGTAGTGGTTGTCTTCTTAGGTGAGTTGGGCCAGCACCGCTCGCCAGTACATTGGTGATGTACTGACCCACGTTGTGGACAATATTACAGGTGCTCGTGCATGGGGAAATCGTTTGATCAGTGCTTGGCATCGATAAATCAGATGGGTGTGCAGAAGCTCTTCTTGCAAGACGACATCTTCTGCTATACGAGACATAATGTATGGAACAGTGTAAATCAGTTGTATCGGTGAGATTGTAGCCAAATTGGCAAGTTGATTATAAAGAAGTCGGCATATTCGGTTGTAGCCTAAAGGGCAAGTGTATATATTCAGTTGGCTATTCAAGAGTCTTGTAATCGATTGTAAACTCTGTATTCTGCTGCAAGTCTTGTAATCCATTATAATTATCAATAAAGAGATACGTTTCTTCATATCTTGTGTGACTTCAATTTATTTGCTTGGTTTTACTGCCCTGTCGTTGTTTTCTGAGAAATACTAGAAACTTTAATGGGTTTGCCTTGTACAAGTATAATTTAGACTTGTATGGCATCACGTCCAGTGGCTAGTTTTTGATCATCCGAGATCGAAACATGATATAATGGTATCAGAGCACGGCTTTACGTCCTTAGATTCTTATTCGATTTGTTTCAAATCAATGTTGCTACTAAGATGATTCAAAGCTGCTTCCGCGATGATTAAAAGACTGCTTCCGCTACTACTCAAAGTTTCTTCCTCGGTGAATCAAAGTTGCTTCAGCGAATACTCAAAGTTGCAGCCATGATGAGTCAAAGTTTGCTCTAAGATGACTCAAAATACTTTCGCGATTATTTAGTATTATTTTTAAATTATTCTAAGTTGCTCCCTTGACTAAAATTTTGTTGATTCTTCTATACACTCACTGGGTGTTCCATACAATAAGTCTAAATACATAGGCTATGACGTGCGTGCTCTGTTGAATTTCTAAAAGATACCGAAATGAATAACAACGATGTGATGCGATAATAGGTTGGTAACATGTGTGCTGGATGCATTATGCGTGGGGTTCATTGAAGTCGATTGTTATACAGCAATCGACTATGGATGATGGCATGGTATGTTGGAACAGAATGTGCATAGATTTCAGTAAATACGAATCGACATAATCTTGAGTCGATATTTATGGTCAGCATAACCACTATAGGATGGATAATCCATATCAGATGTTGGTTTGATACGAAGGTAATATTGTGTCAGGAATTGCTTGAGCTTTGAGTGGTATATTGCATATACCCTCGTCGTGATGAGATATCCCTTGTAACTACCACTTTTCTAAAATGAGAGTAATTTTAAACTTTTGTAAAACTGATCATGTTAATTATTAAATAATGGATTTAAATCATGTTAATGATAAATTGGTGAATTTTTTATTATTTTAATATTATTTAATTTGATGTATTATAATTTTGTCATTTGCTAGTGAAACCTTAGGACTACTTGGCCTAGAGACTAACCATGACCATGGAGACCTAGCTAATGTAATTACTTCACTACCACTTTCTAGAATAAGAGTATTTTGGTAATTTGTGAATATTTGATTATTTATGAACTTTATTTAATTCATAATGTGCTAAGTGTTATATTAGGTAAAATTCTAGAATTACCTTAGTCTAGATGTTAATCATGATCCTAGAGACATAGTTAGTAGAATTCAAGTAGTTAACTAAGTTCTTAAATATATAGATAGTTTGGTTAGGAACAAGATACTTGTGGAAACCTTAGTCTAGTTTGGGCCTCTTCCTAAAAGGCTTGATTTACAACTTGAGAAGGCCTTTAAACTAAATTGGACATAACCCTAACCCTAGAATCACCTATGGCCGGCCAAGGATGGATCCCCCCACCTATATAAGTAATCATTAGCCCCCTCTTGCCTCTTTCATTGGAAACCTAACCCTAAATTTGTGTTCTTCCGCAAATTTGTCCCTTTTCATCAAATCACCTCCAAATTCATCCAAATTAATTTAATTGCACTCTCCTTGTTTAGAGGAGGTCTCTATTGTCTAGCTAACAAGGTTTGGGAGCAATTTAGCCATTGGATTTGTAGTAGGATCTTTTCAAATTAATTCGGCCAAGGTTTGGGAGCAATTTAGCCATTGGATTCATCCAAATCAATTTCATTGAGATTCCAACTCTCAATCAATAGGTAATGACCTCTATACTAATTAATTTACTGATTTCTCACCGTACATATATTCATTTAGGGTCCCCCTAGTCTAAGGCTAGGTTTGGTTAGGAATTGAATCCATTTGATGCCCGTATCACGGGCGCATCGCTCCGTATTGGAGAGATTACTCAAGTGTTCGATAAAACGCCTCTTAGAACTTTTTGTTCTTGAATTTCTAAACTAATTATAGATTTGGGTAGCCCTATATATGTAGATTAATTTTTTTTCGTGACTGATTCGATTATCATGTCGTTTTCTATGTCAAATTGACACGGGAACACGTGTTGTGCACTACACAGGGGAAACAGTGTTCCCCTACTGCTGTCGTGTCCGTTCTATTTGGGTACGACACGATTTAATATGCCACCAGTTGGTATGGGTAGGGGGCAATCACTGACACGCCACCTACGAAGTTTGGGTTGGATTATTGAGTTTTTGAGAAGTTATCTCACCCATAAGTGTTGTCGACACTCGCACATACACATTCTCTCTGTTCTGATACTTGTCACCCTCACATTGATACCATTGGACACCGTATGACACTTGACACATGATGACACATCACTTGACACTCGAACATGGCTACACATTGCAGCACATGTTCTGATACCACATCACCTTGTTGTTCGACACAGTTGCATGCCACTGCACAACTCTGATACACTTGGACACTTGTCTGATACATGTTGACACACACTATAATACACATGGACACTCTATTTGACATATTGGTACCATGTGACACTCGAACACATACTCACTTTGATACATTGGACACCATTAGCCACTCTCGAACAATTTTTACTTCACATTCTTATGGTACTCTGATACTTACATATACACATTAGTTCACTCATGTTGCAATCATATTCACTCATCTCACTTCACTTACCTGCACACTAGTTGATACCACGTACTGACACCATACTCATTTGACACCTTGACACATGTTGACACTCATTCATTGACCTGTTCACACTCACCTGCCTGAACACACTTGTCTGCACATACCAAATTGGCCTGCACCTCGATGCATGCTGCATATTTTACTGTCTGCAACACCTTGCTTTATGTTTGCCACTGCAAACATATGTGTTTATGAGAGTGATATATACATATATATATATATATATATATATATATATATATATATATATATATATATATATTAAGAAGGACGTTTTATTGAAAACAGTAAAAGAGGCTCCGGAGGAGCATAACAGACTGGTACAGGGCCGTACAAACAAAATGACCCTGTATAGCAAAAAGTAAAAGCAGTAAACTAAAGGTCGAAATTTTGGAAGGCCAAAATATCGTACAAAGAGTATTTCAAAATCAAGTTGGGATTTCGAAATTCGAAATTCCAAACAATTTCGAAACTAAGTGGAAATGAGAGGGAGTGGGGCATGGCTGTAGGTGTGGACACTATGTCCTGTTGTTTTTTTTGGAATAGGACAAAATTTGAAAAAGGAAACAGAATTTGAATTTCGAATGGGGCTGGCCCCCGCGAGGACCGAGGGCGGGAGGCCCACGTGGGAGTGGTCCCACGGCTCGAGGACAGAGCGGGGTTCCCGAGCAGCAGGGCACGAGACCCGAGGGCGGCCGCTCTCCTTCCCGAGGGGGGGGCTCACATCCCGGGGGGGGCGAGTCACGGCGACCGGAAGGTGGACGCCAGGACGGCGCTCCGGCAACGAGGCCAGAGCGGAGCGGTGGCGTTGGGGGAACGGAAGACTGGGCTTTGGCGGAGGAGCGGAGAAGCACGGGGGCGCTGGGGCAGGCGGAGAGGAGAAGTACGGTCGGCCAGCGGAGGGAAAACCTACCACCGGCGGGGGGGTCCTCCTGCGAGAGCCGGAGCGATCGCCTGAGACCACCACCGGTAGGGAGACAGGGGGGGCCGACAACGACGTCGGAGGGAAACTAAATCGCGCCGGCACCGTCTGAGCCACGAAGGCCCACGAGGGGTCCGCCACCGAGAGAGGGGCGCTGGCACCAGGGAAAGCCTGCTGGGGAGCCGTGGCAGGAGGAGAGAGAGAAGCTCCCGCGAGGCCGGCGACGAAGGGTGGGGAGGAGGAACCGCATGGCTCGCCGGAGGGCGGGGAACCCGAGGATAGGACGACTGGGGAAGCCGAAGGAGGCCGTTGCATGGCCGGGGCGGGCAACTGAAGGGAGGGGAAGCCGGACCCCGCCGTCAGGGAGGCCGGAGTGATGGCAGAAGGGGCGACAGGGGGTGGGCCGCCGGGACCGAAGGGGGCTGGCTCGACTCCGGCGGTGGCGACGGCCACTTAAGAGAGAGAAAGGCTGGGGGGCTCGCCACCGCGGGAAGAGGAGCGGTTAGGGGAGGGGCCGGCCACGAAATGGGGGCCGCGAGGCACGGGGACGCCGGGGGGGCGCCATGCGGGTCACGACCCAAACCTGGGAGAGGGGGCGGTGGAGAGACGGGGGGACGTCCGGCGGAGGGGGACCGGACGCCCGGAGCCGCGCCCGTTTGCGCCGTCGATGACGGCTCCGCCTGGGCGGATGGGGGGGAAGGAAAGGGGGAGGGTGACTGCACCAAGGGAAGACGTCCGGCCAGTGCCCCGGCCAACCAGGGAGGCGGGAGGAAGAAGAAAGGGGGGCTGGCGGTGGGGGGAGGCCACCGAGCGGAAAGAACAGCCCCGGGCCTGCGACCAGACCGAGGGGCCCGACCGGCCAGCAGAGCCACCCGGCCACCGGAGGACTGGGTGGGGCGGCGATCAAAGGGGGTCTCCTCAGCGGCCCCTGTCCCTTCCTGTTCTCCATGAATGTAGGGGGTCTCCTCACCCGGCCTATATATATATATATATATATATATATATATATATAATATATATATATATATGTATGTTGGGTTTGGGGTTCCTGGATTGTGAGGTCAGTTGTTAGGATATATATATATATATATATATTTTTTTTGTTAGGATATATATATATATATATATATATATATATTATATATATATATTATATATATATATATATATATATATATATATATATATATATATATATATATATGTTAGATGTATATAAGGGTATATAGTTGCATATGTAATCATATATGTATGTATGTATGTTCAAATGTTGGAGGATTCGGCACCGGTTTATTTAGATGGGATATGATTGTGTTTGTGTTTTTATCCTATTGAAGTGGTGCATCTGAGATTAGGGAACGGTCTTGGATGTATACACCAATATGAGCTTTATATATATATATATATATATATATATATATATATATATATAATATATATATATATATATATATATATATATATATATATATATATAAAATATATATATATATATATATATATATATATATATATATATATATATATATATATATATATATATATATATATATATAGTTAGGAAATGTGGGTGTGGATCCCTTTTGATGGAGCTCCCCAGCTCCTCGGTATCCCCCCCTCGGCCGGTGGCCGGCCGTCCCCGGGCTGTCGGGGCCCCACTGGCCGTCCCTCTCGCGGGGTGGCCCCCGCCATCCCCCGGCCGGAGTTTGCTTGGCTTGCGTCGGCCCCGCCCCTTTCTTCCCTCCTCCACGGAGCTGCCGCCGTCCTCGGCGTCGTCGGAACTGCCGTTTCTGGCGACTTCGGCCGTCGTCGGCCCCGGTACTCCGCCAGTGCTCCTCGGCGCCCCGCATGTTGTGCGACCACGCCCCTGCCCGCCGCTCCCCAGGGTCGACGTCCCTGTCGCTGCACTACCCCCTCCTTTGCCCGCCCCTGGTGCTCCTCCAGTACTGGTTCCCCCCGCCCTGGCTGTCGACCTCCCTCCGGTAGCCCCTCCTCCCGAGCCCCCTACTTCGGTTTTGGGCTGCCTCTCCGCGCCCCCTCCTCCTCTAGCGCCTTCGCCCGTCTCGTCAGTGGCCCCTCCTTGTTCGGCGTCGGCCGGCCGTCATTTCTCTTTCCCGCCATCGCTGCCTACCTACTCGCCGCAGGCTCCTCCCCCCTTCCCGGCGCCTCTTCCTCTCGCAGCTCCCCTCTCCTGGCCGGCGCCTTCTCCTCTCGCGGTGGCACCCCTCCCCTCGGAGACGGCCGCATTTTCTCCCTCCAATGGCCGATCCCCTCGCACCCGGCTACCGGCAGCCCTTATCCGGCTGTAGCCTCCGTCCCTCCTGCCACGTCGGTGCTCTCCCATTCGGCAGAGGCCCCCCTCGTGGGCTTTGGTGGTGGCATCGCGCCCCCCCATGCTCGTCGTCGCCCTCGGCGAGCTCAGCCTTCCCGGCGTCGTTCGGCGACTCCTCGTCGGTCGTGACGTCCGCTCCACGTTACGATCTCCGGAGCTCCCACCACCGCTCGCTGGCGGTCCCTTCTTATTGCCGGTGGTGAGTCGGTGGCCCACGGCGGCCCATCCCCGGTCGCTCGTCTCCTCCCCTTCTCCTCCATTCCTTCCCCCCGGTCGCCGCCATGCTCGGCCCCTCCGGCAGTCGCTGGAGCAGCCGGAGGCCTGGCCTCTACTTCGGTAGCCGCAGGTTTTTCGGACCCCTTGCCGACGCCCCCGTCCTCCCCCCATCTCGGTCGCGCTCGCCGGACTCCACCGCGTTGGGCGGCTCTCCGGAGGAGCCCTCGAGCGGCGCGCCCTCGGGTCTCGCTCCCTCGGGCAGTCCAAAAGACTTGACCCTTCGGGCAGTAGGCCCACACCCACGTGGGTCTGTCCCCTCGGGTCCCGCACGCTGGCTTTGCCCGCCCTCGGGTCTCGTGCGATTGGGACCAGCCCAATTTGAATTTTGAATGTATTTTCAAAATTGAAATTCCCTTTCGTTCCAAAAAAATCACGGCTGAGAGCCCTCACCCCTAACCATGCCCCACCCCCCCACTTTTCCTTATTTTGTAATTAGGTTTTGAAATTTCAAAATTTCAGTATTTGAAATTTTGAAATCTCAATTTCTGTTATTTCAAAATTTTCATTTTCGAAATCTCAGTTTTGTCTTTCCGAATTTTCGAAATTTCGGTTCTCGAATTTTGGAATCTCGTTTCTGACCCTTTTAGATTTCCTACCTTGTCTATCAGGGCCCGTTTTGTGTTTTTCGGTCCTGCACCCGCATGTAATGCTCGTTCTGAGCCACCCTTTATTTCAATAAAATTTCTTCTGTTAAATATATATATATATATATATATATATATATATATATATATATATATATATATATATATATTTTAATATATATATATATTTATATATTTATATATATATATATTTTTTTTTGTGAGTTGTGTGTTAGTGATGTACCATGAGTTAGCCTTGTACCATGAGCTATATATATATATAGCTTGATATTCTATATGAAACATTATGTATTATATTTTGTGAGTTGTGTGTTAGTGATGTACCATGAGTTAGCCTTGTACTAGTTGGTTGCAGAGATTGAGTATTTCAGAAGTAAGATACTTGTTTTAGATTGATGAGGGTATGAGTAAGCTTCAGTACATGTAATTAGTGAGGGTGGAATGGGGGTTCGAGTGCAAGACATGCATGGCCACCCCTTGGCAGACTTAGCCTTAAACCTCAGGCCAGTGTGTGGCAGCAGAGCACTGCTCTGCACAGTGGCTTGTCCATGGTATTGGCTTGGCCATTTGGCTTGAGAATGATGAGAGGATTAGAGTATCTTGGTATTCTGGGTTAGTGTCAGTTGTATCAGAAATTTGGATGTGTAACAGATATTTCTTTCAATTTCAAAGGTTGAATTAGTTCAGTTGGCTAATGTCTTAGATTGCATGATTTCAGTCATGTCTACATGCTATTGTTCAGTTTCCCTTAAACAAATTAGGCAATGTGTAGATGAGGTAAGGTGAGTTGTGGCCTATTTATATAGGCAAAAGTTATTTAGGCATACTCTATGCATATGTATATGTATACATATATTAGATAATCTATATGTTGTATACATTATATATATACTATGGAGGTATAAGTAACCTGAATTTGAATAGATATCATAATACCTGTAGGTGCTTTAGAGATTAGGTGAGGTTTGGGTATGTATGCATACTATAGAGTTATGGGTTATAGGGTTAGATGTAGAATTTGGATAGCTGCATATATATTCATGTAATTAACTTGTAGACATACAAATAGGATGTATGTATGTATATATATATATATATATATATATATATATATAAAATATATATATATATATATATCTATATATATATATATATATATATATATATATATATATATATATATATATATGAGGTAAAGTAGCTTAATTGATATAGTGTCGATGATGAATCTAAATTAGGTTTAGCTGATTTTGATACCAATGTTGACTATTGACCCCTTTGACTAGAATTTGACCAAAATTCTAGATAGCCTAGTTTGACTAGAAGGTTGACCAGAGTTGCCAAGAGTGGACTTTGACCTAGATTGACATAGAATCATGTAGATTGCATTGTAAACTTCAATTATTATATTTTGAACACATTGTAACCTGTGTTGCTCTAAATAGGACTCAGTTACGCCGGTTCGGACATTTGTTCTCATCAATCGCTCAAGATATCTGACGAGTACATGCTCTGATTGTTTCATTCTTGATAGGACTTATATTCTTGCTCTAGACTACTTTACTTGATGATGTCACGTTGTTATCATGGATTGGTACTATATGGATCTTTTCATAAGATGTTATCCCCTCATTGGGTGCATCGGATACTTCGTGTCATGTGCTTTTCACGTACATCATGTATTCCTCGTACTCATGTTATTCATGTACACTCATGTGCTCTCATGTACTCTCATGTTCACATGTACTTTATGTATAACCAAACTTCATGTATGTAATGTAACTTGACTAGATCCTTATGTATTGATTAGGGTAGGGGTGACTAGAAGTGGTTATATGGTCAATTCTCAAGTAGTTTCATCATGTACAACTCTATTAACTTAGGCATGTGCAACCCAAACCGATTACATAACCATCTTGTGCTCTAAATTACTTATATTCACTTACAGTTCTTATTTTTCTATACAACCTTCATGTACTCATATTTATTTATTTTTACTATTTATGTCCATTGTTTTATAGTATTTTATGTATTTTATTCTATTGCTTGTTCTATATTTCCTGCCATGTTATGAACTGTATGAGTTTTATATATTCGCTTCTGTCGTGACTGAACCTGTTAAAAATATTACAGAGAACGAGAAGGATTTCTGTCCCACCTATTATGGAGCTGGTATAGATGACACTTGTGACCTGGACCCTCAGGAGGATCCAGTTTGTGCTGAGGAGACTACCCTATTGTCTAGGATAGACTGTTAGGGCTTTATCATACTTTTTGTGTTGTCTTTTGAGGTGTATTATTCAGATGTTTGTTGTAGTGTTGTTTAACACTTATACTTATTTCCTTCTGGTTGTATCTATCTTTTAAGGATTTCATATCTATCTTATCGTGCTATTATCCATCTTAGATTTGTGATTGAGTTGTATCTTCTGTGTTATCCTCCGATTGGAGTGTATATTCTGTACAGGTACATTTATACTGTATTAGATGTTTGTGACCTAGGACAGCGTTCTAACCGCCGATACTGTGGTGTAGGCTGGACGTACCTAGGGTCTCATGCCCTTACACTGGGTGCAGGTCGTGACACATTTTAGTGGTGGCCCATGCAGGTCGAGATTCTCATTAGTATGATGTCGTGCTAGCACAACAACCTAGTTATACTACCACGAGCCTGCGATAGAATATAGGAAGTAAGGTGTTAGAATGAAAGGATACTCAATCACAGTTAGAATTTCTTGAGAGATTCCTGGGACGACCCTTGAGAATCTTATTTGGAACTTCAATTTGAAATCATTTCCTCTTGTTTTGTTCATCCTTACTCCTTGTTATTGAATTTGATTTTGATGGATCATTGTTGATTTTGATTTTTATATCGAGATAAATTTTATGACATGAGTTACGGTATCTTCTGATAACATATGTTGACGATGATCACAGGGAAGGTAAAACTTCTACTTGATTATGGAACCTGGAGTTCATCGCAGCCATATTAGCCAGCATGGCAAAAATGTAGAGACGTGGCTTCGGATGTACATATCTTGGTTATGAGATTTAGAATTTCTCGTAGCTATACTAGTCGACATAGCGAGTATTCAAGACGACATGATTATAGAGGTGCATATCCCTGTTATGGTATCTACTGTTTATCGCAGCCTTGCTTACTGGCATGGCGAGGATCCTGAGTAACATAATTTTGGACGAACGCGTATGATTATCAGATTGTATCTTGAGAAGGTTCTTAACATATCATCTCTATCTTTCACTTCTGTTATTATAAAATTATATTCCATCATCAAATAACTTAGGAGTAGGGATAACTTCAGTTATTTAGTCTAATTCTTTATAGAACTTCATTTATTTATAATTCTTTCATAGTATAATAATTTGATGGCTTGTATTAGGTCTTTATCTTAGAAATGATAGCTTAGCTTTGACAGTAGAATAGTAACCCATTGTAGTCAATTCTCTATTGTTTATAATAATTACATGTTTTCATATATGATGATAGACTGCCTTACAGCCTTGATGATTTATCATTTTCCTTATCTTTTCCAGAATGGCACCCATGACCCGAGCCCGTCGTCTGAGAGTAGCTGCAGCTCCGGATATGAATGAAAGCGTGCTTCCACCTCCTATTGCTCAGGAGGTAGTGACCCCTCCGGCTGACCAGAGGGTAGTGGCACCTCTTGCCATTGAAGAGGTGGTAGTAGCCTCACTAGAGAGTTTCTCTCTACCCTCTGTCATTCAGGAAAGAGCTACAGTTTCGTCTGAGACCGAGAGCCTTCCTCCACCTCCTCCTTTACCTCCACGAATGGTACCCCATACCATATTCTCGAGAGAGTTATTTTCTGATGGAGCTCAGATATTCGAACTTCTCCGGGATGTATTAGAGACACAGAGAGTTCATGCTGAGATCCTGAGGGAGCAGAGTCATAGGATCTGACTGCTGTGGGACTTCGTGCATACAGGAGGCGAGCCTAGTTCCAAAAGGACGAGGAGAAGTGTATACCCAGAGCCTCATGAGTACCCAGACTTTCAGCCTAGACCATCCTACCCAGTCCAGATTCCTGTCCAGCAGAGGCCAGTTGAGTGAGTGCCTACATGTGCTTACTGTAAGAAGCCTGGACATATTTGGGACCACTATAGGAAGAGGAGAGGGGTGTGCCTATTTTGTGGGTCAGTTGCATACATGCTACGAGACTGTCATGTTGTATCTCAGCCAAGGACCCGCCTCCAGGAGGGAGTTCCAGCCACCAGACCTAGTTGGAGTGAGTTTGACCTAGATGTTAGCATGTCTTCTGAGATGATTTGATGCACCCTACCATTGCTGGTGTGTTTCGATACCTTATGTTTTGCCTTATGATATAGTATGGTTAGTATAGCTAGATGAGCCCTAGGTTGATATTGCATGCCATGATCCTGTATGTTATTCTTTCAAATTGTATGATTTAGATAAGTTTTTTTAAGACCATGATTGTTGGGGGCGTGACCTTACGAGGAGTATGACCAACTTAAATTTCGAGGATAAAATTTTTCTAAAAAAAAGTTGTAATTACCACTTTTCTAAAATGAGGATAATTTTAAACTTTTATAAAATTGATCATGTTAGTTATTAAATAATAGATTTAAATCATGTTAATGATAAATTAGTAAATTTTTGATTATTTTAATATTATTTAATTTGATGTATTGTGATTTTGTCATTTGCTAGTGGAACCTTAGGACTACTTAGCCTAGAGACTAACCATGACCATGAAGACCTAGCTAATGTAATTAGATTACTTCATTACTACTTTCTAGAATAAGGATATTTTGATAATTTGTGAATATTTTAATTATTTACGAATTTTATTTAATTCATAATGTGCTAAGTGTTATATTAGGTAAAACCCTAGAATTATCTTAGTCTATATGTTAATCATGATCCTAGAGACTTAGTAGAATTCAACTAGTTAACTAAGTTCTAAAATATCTAGATATTATGTTAGAAATAAGATATTTGTGGAAACCTTAGTCTAGTTTGGGCCTTTTTCTAAAAGGCTTGATTTACAACTTGAGAAGGCTTTTAAACTAAATTAGACCTAACCCAAACCCTAGAATCACCCATGGCCAGCCAAGGATCGATTCCCCTACCATATAAGTAATTATTAGCCCCCTCTTGCCTCTTTCATTGGGAACCTAACCCTAAATTTGTGTTCTGCCCCAAATTTGTCCCCCTTCATCAAATCACCTCCAAATTTATCCAAATTAATTTTATTGCACTCCCCTTGTGTAGAGGAGGTTTCTATTGGCTAGCAAGGATTGTGAGCAATTTGGCCATTGGATTTGGAGTGGGATCTTTTCAAAGGGCTTTTCATTGAGATTCCAACTCTCAATAGGTAATGACTTATAAACCTATTAATTTACTAATTTCTCACCATATATGCACTCATTTAGGGTCCCCCTAGCCTTAGGCTAAGTTTGGTTAGAAATTGAATCCATTTGATACCCGTATCATGGCGTATCGCTCCGTATCGGAGAGATTACTCAAGTATTTGATGAAGTGCCTCTTAGAAATTTTTGTTCTTGAATTTCTAAACTAATTATAGATTTTGGAAGCCCTATATGTCTAGATTAATTTTGTTGATGACTGGGTCGATTTTTGTGTCATTTTCGGTATAAAATTAGACACGGGGACACGTGTTGTGCACAACACAGCAGAAACAGTATTCCCTTGTTGCTGCCGTGTCGGTTCTCTTTGGACACGACACGATTTCATGTGCCACTAGTTGGTATGGGTAGGGGCAATCACTGACACGCCACCTATGAAGTTTGGGTTGGATTGGTTGAGTTTTCGAGAAGTTATCTCACCCACAAGTGTTGTCGACACTCGCACATACACATTCTCTCTGTTCGGATACTTGCCACCCTCACATTGACACCATTGGACACTGTATGATACTTGACACATGATGACACATCACTTGACACTCGAACATGGCTGCACACTGCAGTACATGTTCTGATACCACATCATCTTGCTGTTCGACACAGTTGCATGCCACTGCACAACTATGGGACACTTGGACACTTGTCTGATGTTGACACACATTATAATACACATGGACACTCTATTTGACATATTGATACCATGTGACACTCGAACTCATACTCACTTTGATACATTGGACACCATTAACCACTCTCGAACACTTTTCACTTCACATTGTGATGGTACTCTGATACTTACAGACACACATTAGTTCATTCATGTTGCAATCACATTCACTCATCTCACTTCACTTACCTGCACACTAGTTGATACCGTGTACTGACATCATACTCATTTGACACCTTGACCATGTTGACACTCATTCACTGACTTGTTCACACTCACCTGTCTGAACACACTTGTCTGCACATACCAGATTGGCCTGCAACCTTGATGCATGATGCATATCTTCATGTCTACAACTTCTTGCTCTATGTTAGCCACTGCATACGTATGTGGTTTATGAGAA
>JANAVB010020396.1:3354181-3460317 GCA_029216955.1 Iris pallida | reverse complement strand
ACCATAAGTGGACTGAAAGAACCCATTTTTTAAATCCTGAGAATCACATAAATAAAATTATGTAGGGCAAAATTTTTTTTTTGAATTAACTAAATATTGATTCCCTCAAAACAATAATAAAAAATTCACCAACACCTTGAACACCATGAATTTAGCATGCCACGATAGTGTGGACGTATACAAATTTAACTTTGTTCAAGTAGATTTTTCTTATTAATTTTACTATCATGTCAATATAACTTTATGACAAATAAAATTAATATGCTGGTCTTGCTCTGGTCATATAAATAATAGCAGTGACTACGATGGGGAGGATACCATTATTTGTACCTAAGTGTATACCATTATAATACTAAGTCCATTACCTTGTAATGAGTTCCTTCAGATGGAGAAGTGAACACATACTAGGTAACTTTCTACAATTATCCCTAAGGAAGTTTGTACTGGTGATCCATAATTATACTCATCCGATATGGAGGAAAGCACTAAAGCCAACACACAAGTATAATTACATCACCTACAAACCAGTAATGGAGACCATAGGATTTATACTAAATAAAATCCTCTCCCACTTAGTTATTTAACAATGAGGGTTTTTCTACTAGTTGATATTATGTCCATGTTGTCCATTATTAATGTAGGCTTGGTTTTTCAAAAAACAACCACACAATAATAAACATGCATAATTAGAAAAAACAAAAGACAAAAATAAGAGAAAATATCCAACTATTATGGTCATCTTTGCTGCTCCGTCCTCAACTATCCGAATCCAAAATCTGGCGCTGCACAGATCTATACGGGGTTGACCTGCCCTGTCAGGTCGCGGGGTTCGGGGCAGCGCTCCGAATTTTTTTTAAGGTTTTGGCTGTCGATTCCTTCATCAAAAATCATCTGTCTGCCTCTGGATTGCTCAAAACCAACATCTCGTCCGGCATCAGAAACAGCCACCACCGCCATCACGATTGATCAAAATAATTAAAATTACATCAATCCTATGCCTTCCGAAGGAGTTCACACATAATCTAGATTAAAAAATTAAATTAATAAGTACGATCAACCCTCGTGATTTTAATTACATCCACAGCAACAACAACATCCACGACATGTTCGTGGTTTAAACAACACAATAAAAAAACATGTATTGGACCATAATAGTTGGATCTAAGATGCCTGCAAAACCGAGTTAGAACAGATCTACATCTACCGACTATTATATAGCGCATGTTTTATTGGACAACATGGACGTATCAATCAATACGTAGATCCAAAGTGGCTCTGATACCAATTGATGGAACTGGAGATTCCCAGGACCCTTCCTTTGGTGTGCGTATTGATTGATAGAAAGTTAAACAGATCTAATACGTGTTCTAACCCTTCATAGGCGGAAACTAGGGTTCACGAATTATACCTGCGGCGGAAAGAAGACAAGTAATTCTCGCAATCTCGAGCGGACGACCCCAAGATCTTCTGCACGTATTCCTTCCTCGAGTTTGACATCGTCTGGGCGACGATCTTCCAACCTTTTTTCTCCTTGGCAACACTCTCTTTCTTGCCTTACGTGAATCACGAATTTAGAGAAAATTTTATATTTCTGATCAGTAATCTGGCGGCCAGAGAATAGAGGATATATATAGGCTACGGTAGGGACCATGAGAGAAATTAGGGTTAGGCCTCCCAACGGATTGATATCTCGTGTTCAGCCCGAACACACAATCCAGGCCCATTAACAATAGCTCGGTCCACTAATGAGCTATTGTTGCACTACCTTCCTAATCCCAAATTATGTTTGCGGGCTCCTTTTATATGCTCGTTTGGCTCCCCATGTTAAGATATCGTATGTCCGTCGATCAAATTAAGTTACTGACAACTATATTGATTCGACATATTATCCTTAAGTAGTACCGCTCAACTTTATTTGTCATGTCGGATAATCCATCTGCAGGGTTTACATGACAATCCTTATGAGCTCCTTAAGAGGACATCATCAACCCGATGTATCGGGACATGGATTCCATTTATAATCAACAGCCCATCATACATACAATGTTATTACCCAACTCATAGAGGTTGTTGATCCATAATGAATCTCACTCTTTTATGAGTCAAAGTAATGCACATTGCATATACATGTCCGTTATTATATCCGGATTAAGAGTACAAGCATCCATAATAACAGAGGTGTTTGTTCTCTTATGTAGTCAGTACAAAGAGAACAACCTCAAGTGGTCATGTTCAATACACACAAAGTGTACTAGTGTAAAGCTATAGTCAAGATAGACTAATACCAGATTACACTACAACCATTCCAATAGATTGTCCAAGTTCATCTAGGTTGTGAACTATTTATATACTCCATAGAAAACTGATAATATGATCTTCTGTGTGACACACACCATATTATCTACAATATAGAATATCAGACATTTGCATTAGCACTTGCAACAAATATAATATGCAAACATTTGTCCATATGATTCTCATTCAAAATTTAAGGAAATAAGGTTACTAAAAAAGTGATGCTTTTAGTATATAACCCTAACAGCACCGCCATCAGTGGTTTAAATTCGGGCAGGAGCTACCCGATCGGAAAGATTCGCTTGAAGTGCCAAATCGGCGATCTGCAGTCAAAAGTGACTTATTATGTCATAGATACGGACACTTCCTACAATATTCTCCTAGGGCATCCTTGGATACACGTACATGATCATGCCTTCACGCTGCACCAATGCTTCAAGTATATCGACAAGCACGGCTTCGTGAGGATAGAATTTGCCGACATCGATCTCTTCAAAGGGGTCGAGTCTTATTACTCGGACTCCTGCTTGTACGAGAAGTCGAAGAGGTACCTTGTCAAGGAGATATGCAAGCTCAAACTGAGACAGCAATGGGATAAGAAGAACCAATGACGATCCACCTTCAAGCTCGCAAACCTGGCAAGACCGCACCCCTTACGGCCGCTCTGCATAAGGATGCAATCAGTCTCTCGGCACATGAGGGGCAAATGATAATCCGACTGCCAAGGTCTGGCCAAGCGCCAAAACCCACAACGGATCCACTGACAATCAGGATGCCAAGAGCCGGCCAGCCACAAACAGAGAAGCTCAAACCCTCTGACAAGCCAATAACGATACGTCTTCCCAAGATGAATCGTCAGCCCAATGCGAAGTCGGGGACTCCTAGCGAGCCAACAACTCCCCTCCTAGCATCAAGCACCAAACAGGGGGTCGCTAGTTCGCCATAGACTCCACGTTCTGCCCCACCAGTGGAATCTCTGATGATTAAGCTGCCCAAGTCATCCTCTCAGTCTTCATTTATACAGGGGGTGGCCGAAGAAGAACCAGAATTGGCCAAGTATGTGGCTGCTCATACTGATGTTCCATCCACAGATGATGTAATCCTACTAGAAAAGATACCTTACGTCATCAATAAAGGGCTGTCTTTGAACTACCTCAAGCTTGATAAGCTTTGTATAATGTATGCTATGGAACACGGTATAGGCACTCACCTACACACGCAAGTGACAAATGTTTACACCACAAATCAACTTACTCCTGTGGAAGGCGCCTACTTCATAGTCGAGGAAGAAGACCATCCAATCATCTTCGGTCGGAAGAATGATCCACAGCCCTTCGCAATAGAGGAAGTCGATCTGGAATCGGACGCCGGAATACTGCCCCTTTATCTTTATAGCTCCCAATCCAAGTACCTCATGCAAAGACAGGGGTATGATCTGGAGACTATACCAGGCTTGAACTACGGTACTGGTCGGCGGTTACCTTTACAGTTGCCAGTCCAGGCCGAAAAACCACAGGATTACTACAACAAGAACTGATGTGGACTGGGGTATGTTACGCCTGCAACGACCCCTGAAAGCTCAGATTTGGAATGCGACTGGCATTCACACTCAACCGGAACACCAACTTCTGATTCAGATAACAGCATCGGAGACATATTCAGGCAAGTCTTGTCTGTCAATATAGAATTCGCCGACGCTTACGAAGAAGAAGACATTACTGAACTCCTTGAATTAGAGCCATGGGCCCAACAGCTGGATGCACAATGGAAAAAGCGGTTTGAACAAAGAGAGCCTCCTACTGAAGATTGTAGGAGCGTAAAAAGTGCTTCACAGAATGAGTCAAAGTGATAGATCATTCTACTCAAATTGATCTACTTTACGCCGCAGGGAGGTTAAACACTTTACGCCAAAGACAAGGCTAATCGCTTTTTATGCCTAAAGCAGCCGGGGTCAAGACAATGGTTTTACGCCTAAGATAGGCTAACCCTCTTTTTACGCTGGACAAAACTGTCAAAGTCTCGCATTTAATACAAAGTGACATGAAGATACTGATGATGGCATATACCACAGATTTCGAAGGGATTTGCTTTATACAGAGACCAATGTTGTCGTTTAGTATGTGGACTGAGCTACTTTACGCTCATACTATGGCTTCTTTTACGCACGGAGATTATATGAGTTTTTACGCTCGAAAGTCGACGTGTGCGTAAAGTCTATTTGGGCTACTTTACGCTCAAGGTTATTCAATAACCACTTTACGCGGAAAATCTATGAAACGGCTGTTTTACGCCGAGTCCACTGCTTTACGCTTAGAGTACATTGGGGTTGTTTTACGCCCTATTCTTCTTTATCAGTTGAGAACGTGGTCTGCCTACATTGCTTTCATGCCACACATCTCGAAGAACGTGTGTACGTGCATCCTATTCTTACTGAAATGATGGGACACGTCTCAACATATACAGAGGATGACTTCTGTCGTGGGTGGCAGTTATTAGCGTAAAGACGGAACTTTTGCTGAGTTTTTACGCACAAGAGCCCAAGTCTATAAATAGACTTATTTTCTCATATAACACACAGACAGAGACAGAAGAAAAGACAGAGAGATTAGAACTCAGAGATTTTTAATTCTCTAGAGCATTTTTCTTCAACCTTTCTTTCAGAACAGAGTGAAGCAAAGCAGGAAAGCATTCGGCCTCGCCATCAGTGCCCAAGTGCGTCGATACCTTTCTGGTGACTTAGTTCTTCCAAATTGTTCATCTTCAAGCAACGATCTTCATCATCATCGTATGGTCCAAGGAACAAAGTGATCATTTATAGATCAGACTTCTACAGCAATACTTTCCCAGAATTAAATTTGTACTTCTTGTACTCTTCCTCGTTTTATTTTCAAAATCCGATTTCTAGGCATTTTATTAAGTGAAACAAAAATGGAGACTCTGCTGGGGAAGACCTTCTCCTCTGACAAGGAGGCAATTGCTCAATACGATGATGTGTCGATTGGATCGACAAAGAAGACTCTGGTTGTACACTTCGACCAGACTGCTTATGAAGGGATGCTCCGAACTGGGGGTGGTTCTCGCTACTCCAATGTTCAAAAATCTCGCAAAGCACGAAAAGTTTGGATTCCTAAATCCAAAATAGCTTCTGATCTCTCTGTTGCTGCTAGTGGCAAAGGAATTCTTCCCACTTCTGTCGTAGGGGCTCCCGTTCGTAACGAGGCAGTCCTTACTTCAGAGTTGTACTGCGTAAGAACAAGGTTTTATGCTCAGTGGTAAAAACCAACTTTTACACTCAGTACATAAAGATGAGTCTCCCATTTGTAATGGGGCAGATTCTAACGATTGTGCTTCTGGGTGTAAGAACCAGTCTCCCGTCGGTGACGTGGCAGGCTCAAATAAATTACGCTCCTCGCGTAAAACAAAATCTCCCGTCTGTGACGTAGTAGATAACCAACTTTTATGCTCTACACGTAAAGGTAAATATCCTATCTTTAACAGTGTAGATAAAATTTGTAGATGTTTTTACATCTAATGTGAATGTACCTAAACGTATGCAGCGTAAAAATGTTGTTGGTAAAGCTTTAGTTCTACACCAACAGCCTTCTTATACTGCTCTACGCAAAGTACCAAATCTACAAATTACACGCAATGAAAATGGAGTCCTTCGTGCTAAAAAATCTCAAGATTTACGCAAAGAACTCCAAACGCGTAGAAATGTACAATTTGGTTCTGCGAATGCAGCCAGTAATCTTCTTTATATACAGGAGACTAAACGTTTTTCCACCCTAAATGTAATAAAGAAGATACTCCCTCCACTCCTTCTGACTTACGTGAATTGCTAATGCAAAGAGAAAGAATAGACAATCTCCGGTGACATTTCCCCAAGAAAACATCATTGTGATTATCACCATGTTGTAATTAATTGTTGTTGTTCGGCTTCAAAACGGTCAATTTTTGATCGATTGAGTTTTAATGTGTCTCAACAACAAACTGAAGACCAAGAACATGAGTTGTCATATGTGTCAGTGAACATGGCATCTCATACTAACAGAGGACGACGTCCAAGACGAAATACGTCCCAAACCCCAGGTCAGCAACAGTTCAACAGACTTCTTGATTCTTTTGAGGGAGTATATCAGAACACTCGATCAAGAAGACAAAGACAAATGCAGACTTCTGATTTAGAAGCTGGGGGTACTCAATCTTTTGAGTCCGAGACTGACAGTGTCGATTCATACTTCTATACTGATCCTTCTATATCTTCAAGAGAAGTTGAATCCTACGCTATGGAGATGAACCAGAGACCTCATCTGTTAATACAGAACATCGTCTCACTGCCGTTGAGCAATCATTGAAAGACATGCTTAACATGGTACAAAATATGCATCAGATAATATTGAATCAGCAAACTGCTCAGCCGACAGTAATAACACCAGTACCAGTAGCAGCACAAACTCAAGATAGTCAAGGGGCCGATATACCTTTGAATGTTCAGAGCCTGCTATTAATCAAAATTCTGCTTCTCCAGATCCTATTATTCCAGAAGATGTACCATCTCCGGTGGGTATTACGGTACATCCAACAACTATTCAATCAAATGTGCTTCCGTAAACTACTGAGGACATTCAAGCAGTGCGTGAACTCAAAGCGCAGTTTGAAGTCTTGAGGTACAAGGATCAACTCCAGAGGTTAGGGATTAAGCAACCTTATCCTCCTCATTAGAATATGTACCCTTTCCACCAAAATTCAAACCACAATCTATGGTATTATTTGATGGAAGGGCTTCTCCTAGTCAATATATCAATTATTTTGATATTATGATTGTACATCTGCAGAAAAATGATGCTCTTCTCACTCGAGTGTTCATTGGTTGCTTGACGGGTTTGGCTTATCATTGGTATCGATGTTTACCCGACAATTGCATTTCGTCTTTCGACGAATTTAAGGCAATGTTTCTCTTCCACTTCTATGAGGAGGATGGACATGAACATGTCCTCCTTGATAGAAATCAAGCAAAAGGAGAAAGAAGATACTCGGACGTTCATTGAACGTTTTCGACATGCTACTTTAAAGATGCCTCCTGGCATGCCAGATTCAGCACTTATTGATACATGCAAGATGAATCTGCGACCATCTATTGCTATTTTTACGGGTTCTCAATTCACAGATTGGGCTTCGTTCATCATAGCAGCAGTTTCTGTCGAGACCAATGGTAGGTTGGCTTGTGAACATGGGATGATTCGATGATAGAGGAAAGAAAAGTAATCCTGGTAATAACCCCGGCAATCGTAATGTGAAAGGAAAAGATACCCTCATGGTTAATCTTTCCAAGAATAAAACGACGTCGAATAGTCAGAAATCTTCCAGGCCAAAGAAGAATACTCTTTTGATGAGAGTGATATCCCAGGGATATTTCAATGTCTGGTGAAGAGTGGCAAACTTCATATTCCAGAGCTAAAGAGGCCTAATGAGGTGAATCTGACTGATAATCCCAAATATTGTATCTATCATAGATACATTAATCATCCTACCAGTGCTTGCTATGTCCTGAAGAAGAAAATCCAGGAGCTGATAAATGGCGGTGCTATCGCCTTAACTAATAACGACCATACGGTTACAACCAATATGGTTTCTCTTCAATTCGGGGATTTCCTCCACAGCAAGTAGCAGATGGAATCATCCCAATCCCGAAGGCGACGATGAAGATTGTGAATATCCTGCCTCCTAGAGAAGAAATGGCGGATTGCTGCCTCTTACCTTAAAAAATGGTAAAATTATGTGGGTACATCCTGACTTAATACCTGAATTGGAAAATGAAAGTAAAACTTCAAAATCCAAGAAAGACAAGAAAATCAAAACCTGCAACATGATTTCTCATGTTATTCCAGATCCCGACGATTCAGATTATCTATGAATGGCACTCCTTTGGAAGGTAGACTAAGAGGATTGAACATATGTCCTCCAAGTCTAGCTCCTCCTACCAAACTCAAGCTTACTCATCAGCAGTTGTTAGCTATAATAGTATCCCTTTATACCGGGCACAACAAGTCTTCGCTGCTTACGAAAAAGCTCCTACAGGGATTTTTCCTCGTATCCCGAATCCTTCTCCTCCTGTAGTTACAGAGACATCTATTCCTCATTCTTCTGTGGATACAGAGATCTCTTCTTCTTCCTCTGTAAACCATTTGTTAAAAGTCTGCTACCCATTCATCTATACAGTCAGCAATCTGTCCTTCTCATGAAGAAAATGGGTTATGAATTTCAGAAGGCAGAAGGTTTGAATTATGATAAAGGAATACGACTTCTTTACAAATTCAAAATCAAAAATCCACTGTTGGATTGGGTTCTGAAATTTCTCACAACAAACCTTACAAAAAAAGGGCTAAAGGGAGGAAGACTAAATCCTGTAATATGGTACTTCCTTCTCTTGATTGAAGAAGAACTTTTACTGGCACAAGATCTGGGAAGGAGTACCACAAAGATTATGAGGGATCTTCCAAAGAAGCAGAAGATGTAGTGGAAACACTACCAGCTCAAACTTTTCCTGTTCCTGCTAAACCCTCGGTGGTTGAAAAGGAAAAAAAAGCAGTACGTTTTGACGTTCCATTGAAGTCTGCTTCCAGTCAGGGGGTGGTGATAAAACCATACAAATTTGATATTCTAGCTCAGTTAGCCAATACTCCGGCTAGACTATCCATATTTGAACTGCTTCGTCTTTCTAGAGAAAGCAGGGAGACTTTAGTGAAGCTCTACTTCAGACAGATGTATGCTTGGCTCAACTCAAGAGTCCTGATAATACTCCAGTATCGTGTCCGCAATGTCATAGTGTGATGGAAGCAATTCCAATATCAACTTTACACAACAAGATATGCTATTGAAGCATAACAAACATGATAGACCTCTGTGCTACACTGGGTATATTGGATCTACTGAAATTGACAGGATTTATATCGATCCTGGGTCGTCAATTAGCATAATCCTTTAAAGTATGCTAAGACCCCTGAGGATTCCTACTAGTGACCTGACTTACACTAGTACTACGATAGTTGGTTTTAACTCTGACAAGAGTAAACCACTGGGGAAGATTCGTCTGAAGATTCAGATTGGCGATCTGCGAACTATGGTAACCTTCTATGTTATCAACTTAGATGTATCCTACAATATTCTTCTTGGAAGATCGTGGATTCATGAATACGACATTGTGCCTTCAACTCTCCACCAATGCTTCAAGTATATGGATTCTCAAGGAGTTGTAAAGACTGAATTTGCTGATATCAATCCCTTCAAGGGTGTCGAAGCCTATTTTTCTGATTCAAGGCTTTATAAACAAGAATATATGAAAGAGATATCAGACATAGCTGAAGATCAATCTTTTATTGAAGATCAGTCTATTAATAAAATCTGCCAGAAGAACAACCTTTGAAGATCATGGTCAAGGGATGAATCCAATCCCAATCTGTCAATGATCAACCTTTGGTAATCAAGGTTAAAGGAAGAACTCAAGCTTCATCTGAGGAATCAGTAAATGTTCCTACTAAGAGCCACGTTCAACCCTTTTTAATTAAAAGTCAAAGGGCGTACCTCTTGTACGAATGATCCAGAACCACCATTGATTGTCAATCTTGGCAAATCTACGCAGAAGACGAATAATGGTCCACATGATTAATCCAAAGCGTAGCAGTCAAATCGTAAATGATGTAAATATTGATCATTCTGTACTTTTTGATATCAATAAAGATTTCCTTTTCGAGTATATGGCTGCCAAGTTTATTGAAAGAATGACTTTATCTCCTGATAATCAAAGTCATCAATCTAAAGGCGACATAGAACCAGAAGAAACTTTAAACATCAACCATAAAGAAAATTCCTTTCCTCTTCAGGTTGATGTTGGATCTTATGCTTAAAAGTTCTTGACATCTTCTCTTATCTACTTTCGGTAGTTGTCCAATCACAAGCTTGTGTAACTTATAGACGCCATGAAGAATTTATTTCGTAGTTCCGTCTAATAAGAAAAACAAGCGCCAAATTATTTTTGGCTTGGCTAGAAATATACCTGTTGCTCAGAAAGACGATCTGAAAGATGAAAATAAAGGAAGAATCTGAATTGACAATATAGTCAACAATCCATCAAGATCATTCAGAATATGGGATATGATTTGAAGACTATACAAGGTCTCAATCAGGGAAAAGGTAGACGACTCCCGTAATGTGGTGATCCATTTTACCAGAAGACTCGTCATGGATTGGGATATGATCCATCCCATATGTTTAATGATGATATACAAGAAGAATTCTCTTATAATCCCTCACAATCATTTGATGAATTTGAGCAGGTATTTTTAGCTTACATGGTTCAAATTGATGATGAATCCGAGCCATTTGAAAATGACCCTTGGGCCCAACAAATGGACACTCAATGGAAACTTTGTTTTGAACAGCGACAGCCACCTACAGAGGATGAGGTTGTCCAGATTGATGTCGGAGATGGAACTACGTCCAAACCAATATTCATCAATAAGACCCTTTCTGACGATGAAAAGGAAGAGTTGATAAAACTGATCAAAGATATATTGACATCTTTGCATGGAGTTATGAGGATATGCCGGGTCTAGATCCTAAAAGTTGCTACTCATAAGCTCAATATTTTGCCTAACACCAAGCCTGTAAAACAACCAACGGCGCTTTAGACCAGATATGATGGATGCAATCGAAGCAGAAGTCAAAAAGTTGATCACATGTGGATTTGTACGTGAAGAGCAACACCCGAATTGGGTTGCCAACATTGTTCATGTGATGAAAATAACGGAAAAGTATGGGTTTGTATAGATTATCGAGATCTTAATACGGCTTGTCCAAAGGACAAATTTCTACTTCCCATTACTGATGTCATGATAGACAATACATGCGGTTTTGAATGTATGTCTTTCATGGATGGATTTTCAGGATACAATCAGATCAAGATGCATCCAGAAGATGAGAAACATACTTCTTTTCGAACACCCCTCGGGTTTACTGTTATACGGTTATGCCGTTTGGTCTTAAAAATGTCGGTGCTACATATCAACGGGCTATGAGCAACATCTTTCAAGAGCATCTCTGGAAGACAGTTGAATGTTACGTAGATGATATCGCTGTTAAAAGTCGATCAAAAGATGATCATATTCAAGACTTAAAGACAGTATTTGAATTGATGCGTCAACATCAATTGAAAATGAACCCTACTAAGTCTTTCTTAGGGGTTTCTAGTGGCAAGTTTTTAGGATTTGTTATTACTTCTCAGGATATCCATGTTGACCCTGATAAAGTTAAAGCAATCTTCGAAATGCGTCCTCCTCGCAATCTGAAAGAGCTCCGTGGTTTTCATGGCCGTATTGCTTATATCAGGAGATTTATATCTAATCTCTCTGGGAGATGTCAACCTTTCTCCCGTCTGTTAAAGAAAGGTGTATCTTTTGTCTGGGATGAAGTGTGTCAAGAATCCTTCAATGATATTAAACAATACCTTACAAATCTACCTGTCCTGGTACCCCCAGTGGTAGGAAAATCATTTTTGCTATATGTTCGAGCCTTGGATCATTCACTTGGCGCTCTCTCGTACAGAAAAGTGATATGGGTCATGACCATGCGATTTATTATCTTAGCCTTGGATCATTCACTTGGCGCTCATCTCCAGAATAAATCCTATTCGGGTATTGATGAGAAAGCTGAGCATTCTTAATTCCAGATTAGCTACTTGGGCGATGTTGCTTACTCCTTATGATATGATTTATGTGCCTCAAAAATTAGTAAAGGGTCAAGCATTAGCTGATTTCTTAGCTGCTCACCCTATACCAGAAACATCAAAGTTATAGAGGACATTCCAATGAAGTCGTGGATTGAAACATGATTTTGAAGAATGATATATGGAAATTATATTTTGATGGACCATCACGAGTAGGACCTAAAGGCAACATTGTCTCTGGGGTAGGAATCATCTTGGTTTCTCCTGACAAAATGGTCATATACCATGCCTATTCTCTCAATGAGCCATGTTCCAATAATGTAGCAGAATATAATGCTCTATTGATTGGTCTCCAAGTAGTAAAACAATTGGATATTGAGTTCCTAGAAGCTTATGGAGATTCTCAATTGATTGTTAATAATGTTAGAGGGACTTATGAGGTCAGAAACCCTGATCTCATCCCTTACCATCAAGTAGTAGTCAAGTTGGTCCTTTCGTTCAAAGGATTCTTCATTAAATTTGTACCACGTTCTCAGAATGTTGAGGCTGATGCTCTTGCTAGTCTAGCTGCAGATTTGGTTGTTCCAATCCGAAGGCAAAATAATTACTTTGTTGGACCGAGATCTGTGCTGTATCAAGAATAATCTGTATGTTGAACAAAGTTATACTATAGAGGCTAGTTCCCAACAGAGGGATTGGAGAACACCATTCATTGACTATGCGGTTCATGGAATTTTGCCTGAAGATCCAAAAAAGCTGCATCAATTAAGAGACGATCATTTCGATTTTATTATGATTCGTCTTTACATATGTTATATCATCGATCATATGATGGACTCTTACTGCGTTGTCTCTCAGAAAGTGAAGCCAAACAAACACTACGAGAGGCTCATGATGGTGTTTGTGGTGCTCATCAACCATGTCCTAAATTACAAGACCGTATTCGAAGAATGGGGTATTATTGGCCTTCTATGATAGCAGATGCTGTAGACTATGCCAGAAGATGTAAAGCATATCAGATTCATGTTGATTTTATTCATCAACCGTCTGAATTTCTATATCCTACAGCAGCTTCTTGGCCCTTCGAAGCTTGGGGTATGGATGTCATTGGTCCTATTAACCCTCCTTCTGTTAAAGGATATCGGTTCATATTAGCTATAACCGATTACTTTTTTAAGTGGGCAGAAGCAGTTCCTCTTGTTGAAGTGAAAACATCTAATGTGATCAGCTTTATCAAACATCATGTCATTTATCGCTTCGAGATTCCTCGACGAATAATTCATGACAATGGTCCACAATTCGCCAGTCAGGCATTTTATCGGTTCTGTGATAAGAATCAAATTCAAAATTTGGCTTCTACGGCTTATAATCCAGCTGCTAATGGTTTAGCCGAAGCTTTCAATAAGAAGATCATTAAACTTCTCAAAAAGTTTGTCTCTTCTAATAAACGTAATTGGAACGAGAAACTTGGAGAATATTTATGGGCTTATCGAAAAACAGTCCGAACTCCTACTAGTTTTACACCATTTTCATTGGTTTATGGATGTGAGGCTGTTCTTTCCTTGAAAATCTAAATTCTATCTCTACGGATAGCCATTACTAATGAGCTAACTATAGAGAATAATGATCGCTTACGACTCCAAGAACTTGAAGGATTGGATGAGAAGAGTCTTCAAGCACAACAGCATATTGAGCTATACCAGGCCCGTATATCTCGAACTTTCAATCGTAAAGTTAAAGAAAGGGTGTTTAAGGTTGGCGAACTAGTATTAGCTGTTCGAAAACCGACGGTGATGACTCACAAAAGCAAAGGGAAATTCCAAGCAAAATGGGAGGGTCCTTATGTTATTGAGATCGTATTTTTTAATGGTGCCTATCGGTTATCAAAGCCTAATGGAGATCTGCTCATGATGCCTATCAACGGAAAATTCCGCAAGAAATACTATGTATAAAGAAGAAGGCTGATAAAATTAAAATTCTTTTATTTATTTTTGTTCTGAACAAAATGTTAAGGACCACTGCCTCTCTTATTGAATACATAATCAGCCAATGCTTCGAAGGTATCATTGCCTGAGTTCATGAAAAATTGGCAAACAACCATCCTCAGTGCTTCTTCTTCAGGAGTTTTCCCTGGCTCTACTAAGAAAGCAAAGATATCTTGTGGTGGCTTGGGAATCGAAGAGCTTTCGTCTACTTCAGTTGTCCCTGTCACAATTGGCTCAGCGGAGTGCGTCTCGACGACGTCCTCAACTTTCCTGGAGACTCCATTCTTTTGCTGCATATCCTTGGAAGACATTTCCAATAGAGGAGTGGAAATAAGAATAAAATGTTACAAGGAGTTTTCGCCTATTTATAGGAGAGATCTGTTGATGAACCGGTCTTTGAAAACAACCTTTCATTCCCGAAAAGGTCTATCCGTCCATTCTATCAGGTTCATTCATTGAATTATGGAATTGAATCAAAGTTTTCTTTTCCCGAAAATTATGTTGATTCATTCATACATTGATATGGACCTATGTGCTCATGACATCTGTCTCCTTATTCCCCAGCTACCAAGATTTGGTTAAGCTGGTTTCTTGTCTCCCGGGAGAGGGATTTTAAATCTTCTATTTTATCAATTGATTAAAAAGTGGGATTCGTTATTTATCATGTCTTCATGACCTCTGAATGAATATTAAATCCACTTACTTTCCTTATCTATCATTTCCATCTGACCTCTGCATAGATATTAATCTACTTTTCTTTGAGTTCTTACATACTGTCATGTCCATATTACCTCTGATAGTATTGTATACTCTAAAAATAGAAAACAAGATTTCATTATCTATCATGTCCATATCACATCCAGATAGATACAAATCATTGAGCATAGAAGACTTATCATTCCCATTCCCATATCATCAAAAAAAAAGTCTATTACATTTCTTAGACTTTCTTACAAGTTATAATGGAAATCTATTACATTCTTAAATTTTCATTCTATACACACAACGATAGCCTAATGGAGATCTATTTCTTCTTTGGATCTTCTTCGTCGGATTCGTTGTTGGTGTCAATTTCTTGCTGTCTGAGCCTCTGTGGTGACCAGAATAGTAGGAATCAAACTCTGGTCTTCTCTCTCAGACGAGAGGAGAATCCCAGAGTATGGCAGCCCGATGACGTGTTGCTGCTAATACAACTGGTGGAGGAGTGGCAGACTCTCAAAGGAGATAGGAATGTATCCAGCATTGGGATACAATTCCTAGTCCTGCCGTGAAAGGAACTCTACCATCCGATTTCTCAAGATAGAGTTGACTCCACCATCCAACTCTCCGTGTATAAAGGCTCTTCCTACCAACAGAGGAAGATCCTTCTATCTCACGAAGAGTTCTGAGTTGTCTGATTTGCGCGTCAAAAGCGCATGAGCTCCCTGATGTTGATGTCAGAAGAAAGCTCTTCACAGTGTCAAAGTCACCAATGCAGGTTCTGGAAAAGTTCTTTAGCCAAACTTCTGCAGAAAACAACAATAAAGAAGTATTTTAAACAGAAGTACCATCAGATGCGTATGAGACGCTAACTAAAACAAAGATGCTCATGCGTCTTGTTTTATCTTCAACAGACTATAAGGCTTTTGCGCCAGTGCTTCAGGTGTACCACTATTCAGCAATGCTTTTACGCTAGTGCTTCAGTATGAATTTTATGCTAGTGCTTCAGCAAGGCTTTTACGCCAGTGCTTCAGGTGTACCACTATTCAGCAAGGCTTTTACGCCAGTGCTTTAGGTGTACCACTACTCAGCAAGGCTTTTATGCCAGTACTTCAGAAACTTCAAAGACAGATAATTGCTTACGATCAGACTTACCACTTAGGTCAAATGGTTTGGCTCTAATAGTGGATGAATCTACATCTGGTGATCGGGTGTACAAAGGAACGCCATTGGAAAGCATCGCCGTTGTCATTTGTTGGAGAACGACATTGCAAAAAGTTATCTTCAAAGGAATGAGAATGAGAATATATGAAACATTCTCGGCTATTTATAAAAGACTGAAGAAACTGTTGGGAGTCTATTTCGGGAGAAGATCCTATTAAAAGGCTCTCATAACCACAAGACAGATGCCACGTGTTGGTTTGTTTCTTGGAAATGAACAACCATAGAAGCAGTCAAAAGAAGTGTTGAACAGTTCTATGCACCAACAGATGAGATTAACATCAAAACTTTATTTATAAAAAGGGGGAGTGGACCCCTACATATAAGAGAGTCGCAACTCGCGCATGTTACGAATTCCAGAGCGACGCATCAGATTTAGAAATGCTTCTGCATCTCCTGAGCCCTCATATGCAGTCGGGGGACCACCATCGATGCGACTGAAGACTGCCGGAGTTAATCCGAAGCACTCTACAAAGTTGCGTGCTCGCTCAAAGTCAATCCTTGAGCCCGAAGCCTCTTCATTGTTAATCTCCTTCTTTGGTGTCATGTCACTATGGAGATGAATGACAAGAGTGAAGAATTTCTCCTCATTTATACGGTTAAATCAACTCTCCATATTTCTCATTGGAAATTGTTCATTATTAATGCAAACTCGGGGAAGTGAAAAGGCGTTCGAAAGTTTCGAAAAGAAAATTCATTATGACGGTTAAATATTGACCGACACTATTTAATGATATTTTACGCTGACTGTTGGATATCCCCGCTTTTATGCGGATGACTATTGCGTATCCCGAATTTTACGCTAACTGGTCAAATCTCAACTTTTACACTGCTGTTCAAAGTGTTTCGAATTATGAAGACACTCGAAAACATTGAAGGGGGTCTTGTAGGAGCGTAAAAAGTGCTTCACAGAATGAGTCAAAGTGATAGATCACTCTACTCAAATTGATCTACTTTACGCCGCAGGGAGGTTAAACACTTTACGCCCAAGATAAGGCTAATCGCTTTTTACGCCTAAAGCAGCCGGTGTCAAGACAATGGTTTTACGCCTAAGATAGGCTAACCCTCTTTTTACGCTGGACAAAGCTGTCAAAGTCTCGCATTTAATGCAAAGTCTGACATGAAGATACTGATGATGGCATATACCACAGATTTCGAAGGGATTTGTTTTATACAGAGACCAATGTTGTCGTTTAGTATGTGGACTGAGCTACTTTACGCTCACACTATGGCTTCTTTTACGCACGGAGATTATATGAGTTTTTACGCTCGAAAGTCGACGTGTGCGTAAAGTCTATTTTGGCTACTTTACGCTTAAGGTTATTCAATAACCACTTTATGCAGGAAATCTATGACAGGGCTGTTTTACGCCTAGTTCACTGCTTTACGCTCAGAGTACATTGGGGTTGTTTTACGCCCTATTCTTCTTCATCAGTTGAGAACGTGGTCTGCCTACATGGCTTTCATGCAACACATCTCGAAGAACGTGTGTACGTGTATCCTATTCTTACTGAAATGATGGGACACGTGTCAACATATATAGAGGATGACTTCGGTCGTGGGTGGCAGTTGTTAGCGTAAAGACGAAACTTTTGCTGAGTTTTTACGCACAAGAGCCCAAGTCTATAAATAGACTTATTTTCTCATATAACACACAGACAGAGACAGGAGAAAAGACAGAGAGATTAGAACTCAGAGATTTTTGATTCTCTAGAGCATTCTTCTTTAACCTTTCTTTCAGAATAGAGTAAAGCAAAGCAGGAAAGCATTCGGCCTCGCCATCACTGCCCAAGTGCGTCGATACCTTTCTGGTGACTTAGTTCTTCCAAATTGTTCATCTTCAAGCAGCGATCTTCATCATCATCGTATGGTCCAAGGAGCAAAGTGATCATTTATAGATCAAACTTCTACAGCAATACTTTCCCATAATCAAATTTATACTTCTTGTACTTTTCCTCGTTTTATTTTCAAAATCTGATTTCCAGGCATTTTGTTAAGTGAAACAAAGATGAGGATATGCAAGTTGACCTCGGCAATGAGTCTTCTCCAAAACCAATCTTCTTAGTAAAAGCCTGGCAGACGAAGACGAGAATCGCTGCTACAACTCGTCAAAGAATATATTGATGTGTTCGTCTGGAGTTATGAAGACATGCCAGGGCTAAACCCTGAGATTGTAGTTCACAAACTCGATATTCGGCCGGATGCAAAGCCGATCAAGCAACAACGGCGACGCTTCCGCCCGGACATTATGAATGCGTTCAAAGCCAATGTCAACAAACTGATAGCCAGTGGCTTCATTCGTGAAGAACAACATCCGGACTGGATCGCCAACATAGTACCGGTCCTCAAGAAAAATGAGAAGATTCGAATCTGCATCGACTTTCGCAATCTGAACGAGGCGTGTCCAAAAGATGAGTTCCCCTCCCTATCACGGACATCATGATTGACAATACCTGCGGCTTCGAGCGCATGTCATTCATGGATGGTTTCTCGGGATACAACCAAATCAAGATGTCTTCCGACGACGAGAAGCACACATTATTCCGAACACCGATTGGCACATACTGCTACATAGTCATGCCTTTTGGTTTAAAGAATACTGGCACCACGTATCAAAGAGCCATGAGTGTCATATTCAGAGACCACTTACGCAAGACCGTGGAGTGCTATGTTGACGACATCGCTGTCAAAAGTCGCTATAAGGAAGACCATCTGCAGGATCTAAGGACCATATTTGACCTGATGCGAGCGCACAACTTGAAGATGAATCCTACCAAATCCTTCTTGGACGTATCCAGTGGAAAATTCCTGGGTTTTATTATTACTGCCCAGGGGATTCATATAGATCCGGAGAAGACAAAGGCAATCATAGAGATGGGTCCTCCGAGAAATCTCTGTGAACTCCAAGGCCTTCAAGGGAAGCTAGCTTACATCAGGAGGTTCATTTCCAACCTCTCCGGACGATGTCAGCTATTCACTCACCTCATGAAGAAGGGCGTCTCATTCGTATGGGATGAAGAATGCCAACGTGCCTTCGACAGCATCAAAGAATATTTATCGAACCCTCCAGTCCTAGTGGCCCCGGTTGCTGGAAAACTGTAACGCCCCAGTCCCAAAATGCTTAGGACTAGGTACGTGTTCATGCCAGCTACATACATACGAAGTACACTCCAATATATGAAAACCTCGTATGAATACATAAGCTGTAAAATGTAGTAAACCAAGACAACTAAATCTCATCCCATTACAAGAAAATATAGCTGTTCCGACGTTTAATTTTCTGACATTTACGTTAACGTTAGCGTAGGAATGATATACCGACGATTTATCATAAACGTCAAAAAATATCGATGTTTTCTCATAAATGTTGTGAATACCCGACGTTTATATTCCGACATTTATGGTAAGATCGGCATAGATATGATATAACAACGTTTTGCAATAAACATCACATATTAACTAGGCGTTTGGTTTTAAACGTCGTAAATATGTGACCAATTTGTACGAAGGTTGGTTTATTTGGCTTGAAAAAGGAAAGGGGATTCTTATATTTGTTTTGACTGATAAGAAAGATGAAGAAGAGGGAAACAACTCAAAATCCCTCTTCTAATTTGTTCCCTCTTTGCCAATTTTTTTTCTGGTTCCCTCTAAATATTTTGGGTGTTGTATATTTCCCTCCTCAACCTCATATAATTTCCACCTACCCGAGATCGATATCCATCTCCTCCAGAAGAACCTAGTCGGCTGCCCCAATCTCCTTCTTACTAATCCTATTGAAAAAAAATTAGCCGACTACCCCGAACCCTAGTCCGCTGCCCCGCGGCCCCGAACCCTAGCCGACTGCCCCGCGGACCATTCGACTCGAATTCATTTGCAGCTCTGAAGCATCACCTGCGGATTTTAACCGATTGAAGAATGGAACCCTTCATATGTAAGCATCTACTAACTTTTTCCTGAATTTTATCACTTGTTGTCCATTATTTTTGTCTCACATGAAGGTTCTTTTTTTGTTTGATTCCAATTTTTCCCAACAAATGGTTTTTTTCATTTCTTTCTTTGTTTTTCCCCTCAAATTTATGATTCCGCCATTTTGCGATGATAAAAGTTGGGCAAAAATTTTGCTCAAAATATATACCGGTAGGCGTAGCGACCTAGGCCCGAGGGCCGCGGCTGCGCCTCCAAGGTTTTGAAGTTTTTTATATTAATATCCCATGTATATATATATATATATATATATATATATATATATATATATATATATATATATATGGTTACAAGAAAATAATGAAACTGTAAATATTCTTAGGGAAGTTCTAACATTTCTTGAAGATGTAGTAGCTATACCACATCTCTGTAAATTTAGTACAAGACAAGCAATATTCGATGTATCGCTGGGTTGGTGTGCATATTTATATTAGTGACAAACAATATGGGCTCAGATGATAACAATTGACATGTTTACATAATCGACTAGTAGATAAATTATGAATGATTATTTGGTCGCATGACATATATTAAAAAAGACGTATTGGATGTCGTGGGCAATAAATATATTATTCAATATTTTCATTATAGGAAGATTTGAATGATTTTATGATGGATTCCCTTCCAGTTTGGCCATGGACTGGAGATGACCGAATCATAGGAATCCATAGATCAACTCTATAGAAGCAAGAATTGGGGAAGAACAGTAAAAATATTTATTGAGTTGGTAGAAAAAGGGTTACAAAAGCTAAAAAAAAGCTAAAACAAGAAGCTAAGTAATTCTAATACATTTTCCTACATTCTTCATATCCTCTCCTTTACTTGTACTATTTTTGATACTTGGCTGATACTCTTGGCAGTTGAGGTTGTTAGATACTAGATGGAGAGGTGGTTAGCTGAGGCTGACATGGACAGCTGAGCTAGACTTCTGCTGAGCTGGATCCATGAGCTCTGTAATTGCACCAATTGCTAATATAGCTCTACACTGCTATACTGGATGTAATAGATCTGCATTGCTACTGAATTCTCCTTACTGATATGCTAGAGTATGCTATTTACTGTTGCACTGATTTGGGTTCGTATCAACCACCCTCTCAAATTGACCTTGTCTCATGGTCAATGTGAGGATATTCTAACTCTTTATATGATTCCCAAGTCTTCTTATGTGCAAGGAACTAGGACACTGGGCTTGCACTTCTATAAGTCCTGCCATGGGCAATTTCCTTTCGAATGTAGACTTTTGCTTATCAGCTCCTTCAGTACGGCCACAGACATTTGTACTAAAATCTTCCCCCTAGAGGCTTAAGCACTCTTCCAATCTCCTCAAGCAACTGCTCCTGAACAAGCCCGAGAGTGTTCGAAACAAAATTGTTGATATCCATCGAAAAAGACTCAACTGGTAACTTCCCTCATGGATCCCATACCCAAAAAACCAAACCACTAAGAAACTCTCCTGTGCAATAAAGCTGAAAGTAGGTTGGCCAATTGGAAAATTCCTTCATAACAAATGAGAGTTCTTTGGATATCTCCTAAGAGGAAAAATAAGGGTTCTTTGGATATCACCTAAGGGAGGGTTTCACATTACGGTATTACGGGTGTAATCCTTGTAAGGTTCTCTTATTGATTCAATATAATTATTTTCTCCTTGTCCCATGGAGTAGGTCAAGATTTACCAAACCACCTTACATATTGCATTTTGTTCTTGTTCCTATTGTTTGGTTATTGTGTCTTGTTATTCTTGTTGTCGTAAGGTTATTTGTGTGTGTCACACAACATAAAAGGTCCGTTGATAATTTTGATATCTTAGTTAAACTCTTTATCTTATATATACAATTGATCAATAGAATGTTCTTCATGTATTAGGCATTATTTACTATAAGTAACTCATGGCAAAGCTGATGAAGGCCGTTCTCGTTACTACTTAAATTAAGACTTCTAGTTTGATCTAGATTTTCTGATAAGTATATAGATATCTCAGTTTATGCTTCACATAATACTAACTTTGGTAAACATGTACAAGATGTGTTGCTAGAAAAATTTATTATTTCACCACATTGCCTGTATGATATTCCCATTTTTTAGGGAATGTGCATTCTACCTTTTTATGGTTCTATTATAATGTTTGTAGGTGCTTCCTTGGATAGTGTGCATGTGCGGGTTCCGGTGCCTGTATGCTGAAATATAAGCTTTGTGCACATGCATTTTGCATATGTGCATGACATCAAGTTGTTCTGGGATTAACAGTATTTTTTTTGCTTTGTCAGGGTGCATGGCATTGTAACCTTTGTGATTCTAAATCAGGAAGAGGATTTGGTTTGTTTTATTCTTTTTAATTTTTCATATTGTATGAGCATTCATTAATTTTTATGTGAATTATTATATTCTTGATAGTTTTGGGAGGTATTCCAGGTAATTAACTCCTATGGTTTACTATATGTATGAATATTGATTAACTTTTGGTTTTAAGGATAATTAGTTTAAGCAGCCTTGGCGAAGATAGTATCGCTGCAATCTCAAAGTCGGCAATTTTCATTTGAAGCAATTATAAGTTCATGCTAATACGACTTTCAAGCACGACGTCATTGATTTGTAGTAGTGAACGGTAGTTTGAGTCAAAATTTTAAATGGGAGGAATAGTAAATGAATTCAGAGACAAACAAACACTTATTATCTCAATTCCAACTTCTGTATGTAGAAATGAGGAATTAGAATCCGCTCACTTTATGATGAATTTGGACTACATGAATTGGGTGGTTTCATGCGGCCATGGTAATTACCTCCCCAAAGTTAAAATGTGATTATTCCAATGAAAGTTTGTCTACTTATCATCAGTGTTTGGGTGGTAATTTCACATTTGTATGCCAACCGAACAAACACTGGATTTGAATCCAAATTAACTGAACATGAACTTTTGAGCTGCATTTCCATTATCCTTTCAATTCATGCTATTTGAATTCATGGTGAGTCGGCAACCAAACAGGCCCTACCAAATATATAATTATGCTACTTCTTATAGCCAATGTAAAGCACAATAAAGTAAGTAGAGGCTGATCTCATGATTTTGTTCAATATTAGGTTCAACTTCATCTGTACCTCATCATCAGTACACCTATATCCTTCAACAACCTTCTTGCTAAAGTCACAATTAGGTTGCTCAAGAGTCTCTTTCTGACCATCATCAGATAGAAAGTCTGACCTCTCGGTTAGGCTAATCTGAATGTCTTCATCAACTAGTTGATCATAAAGAACTGGAATATGGATCTCTCGAGAGCCCTCACCTTCAACCAGAGTTTGAACTCAAATTGTGTCTTCCTCTACCATTGTTAAGGTACTCGTGCATCTATTAGGTGGTAGTGATAGGTTATCTCCCATAACCTTCGCTATTGAAGCATCATACTTCTCTGGTGCCTCTTCATGTGGCATTTTCTGTTGTTGCAGCTGATCAAGATATAATGCAGATGGCCCAAACTTATCATGCGGGGCATTAAATCCTTCATCTAATCCACAACGGGGTTCAAATACACTGGTATCCAGTTGAATATTGTTCTCACACAATATTGGATAAGAAGATAAGTCTTCAGTTTCCATTTCTAAGTAAAAACCTTTGCAATGTTCAGCTTTTTATTTCTCTAACATTGCAGCATCAGACAATGAAGAACCTTGGAATGTCTCTGTGCACTGGTTCAGAGGTGTTCCCTGCTCGAATTGGGGCAGTTGCCCTGGACTTGCTTTTATATGGACATGGATCTGCTGGTGGTGTAAATTTGGCTCAAAAAAGGGCATAGGATTTTGAATTCACATGTGGTGAAGGCATGGCGCAATATGCTCCTGTGCATAGTGGTGGTTGGTTGTGCCCACTTGTGCAGCCTGTGCATATGGGTGGTTGGTTGTTCCCAATTGTGCAGGATGACAGTGGCTTGGGTTACCTATGGATTGCCATTTCATGATTGGTATATGCTGGTACATTCATATGTGCATAACCTGTTGTTTGACTTGCTAAAACTCCCATCTGACAAGATAAATGAATGGGGATTGATGGTACATTACCAAATGATATATTCCCCAATGGGTACACCTCCAAATGATGCAAATATTGGAGGATAATTCATCCCCATAGACACAGGTCCTGCTGTTAGACTGGGTAAGAAATATTCTGATGGTTGGTGTAATCCAGGTTTTGGCCATAGTATGCCATAGTGTCCATGTTATTTGCCAGAGTCATGAGATTAGGGTTGGGTTCCTTGGCGCCATCTTTAAAAATGTATAAGCCTCCCGTTGCTTATTTTGATCTTCTCCTTGTTAACATTGCTTTTTGTACTTGCCTTCACATTCTTGCAGTCACCAAGGAGTTATTCCACTCCTCAATCTCTTCAGTAATATGTTGTTCTTTGGCTTTTGCTTGATTTGGTTGCTTTTATCTTCTTTTGTAGCTTTATCATGATCTGCTTTCTCTTCATGTATTTTAATACATTACTAGTATGATTGTCCTTATTTAGACACTGCTAGTATGGTGCACACTGATTACTATTCTTGCCTTTTATACAATTTTTAACCCAATAAGTGTGTTATTCGTGTTATAAATCATTAGTATAATGATTTTGATAATGGATGTATACATTATTTAGTAAACGATAACTTCTGTAGCATATCTTCCTGCATGGCTCATAAAATTCTTATTTTCTATTATGCTTGTTGCCTGCTAATGATTTCAAGTAGATCCTTTTGTAACTAATATGCTTAATTAACTGTCTTTATTAGCTATGGCTTTAAAATTCCTGAGTCTAGTGTTCTGACACTTGAATTTCAACTGCTTTATCTTGTTTGGAGACAACTATTTTAAATTTCCCTTGATTTTCACAACTAAATTTCTCAAGGGAAGGGATAAGAGAATAAATAATACTCGATAAACACTTTTATTGGCATTTAAAACAATTTTAGGATCTGTAATTCTTTTTCTTATCAAGGAAGAGCCAGAACTTAACTAGCTTTGGAGAATTTCTGAACATATTATGGTAATCTAGTTAAATGTTGTGATCGAGTTTTGGCTTTCGATGTGATCAATGTATTAGTTGCATCCTCTTCATTCATATAAAGTTTATATCTCTTCATAATTCTTGCATCTGCAACAGTTGGTGGATTCATTTATAATACTTCTTGGACAGTAAAGAGTAGATAATATCACCCCTGAGGACAAGGAGGTACTTTTGTCTAATTCGTCCATCAAACTTCACTGGACAAAGTTTGCTCATGTAAACATAAGGATTGCCCCTTTTCCAACTCGTGAATAAACTGATGATGAATTTCAATCTACTGTTAAGAGGGTTATGTGAATACTGTAAGTATATCCTTTGTTTTGTTTGTGGTTGTGCACCATAGATTTCATTCTCTCTAGTTGACGTAATTCTCTCTTGTTCTTTCCAAACATCAAGATATTCTAGATCTCACTACAATTGATATATGCTAGAGGTTATTTTCTATATTTCTCACAGCTTAGAGGATTGCATTTCTTTTACAGTGAGCGATCCTTTTCTTTCTGTAACTAGCCCCCTTTTATCTCTCCCTTTGTACAGGTACATGTGCCTGTACACATACTTGGTATGTGTGCCTGCACACATACTTGCTCTCTCTCTATCCCCCCTCCCCGTGTGTATGTGCACGTGTGTGTATGTAATGTGTGTCTATGTGCTTGCATGTGTACAGACATGTGTTATTTATTTTACATTGTAGCCACACATCTTTTTATTTTCATTAGGTTTACTACTTAGAAGGTTTCACATGATGCCTTTAATATTTGTTTTTTTTTACCATCTGGAGACTTTTATTAACATTCTTTTGGAATTAATTAGTTCGGGGGGGGGGGGGGGGCGCAGGTACCTATTGGGATTTCTCTACCCGATTTCCCGTCTGATCAGCTTTTCTGTTTATGAGAAGGTATTGGACACACAAGAACTTTAACATTTTGTTGTTCTATATTATTGTTCTAGTCTTTTGTTTACAACTAATTTGGTGGCCAAATATTTTAATGCTCAGGAACAAAAGATTAATGAAGGACTACTTATGATGGGTCTTCAAGGTAAGATATTTTACTTGTTTTGGTTTATTACATACTCGTTGCAGACTATTCGGAAATTTACACACGCGCGCGCGCGCGTATGCACGCACATTCTCTTAAATATCTGAAGAGAAGTACTTAATAAATTAATAAATTATAGAACGTGTTGCTTTGTACATTTTTGATGTATGCTTCTGTATCTACAATAGCCTTTTTACTAACAACTATAGACATTTTGAAATGTAAAAAGAGTTTCTTTGATATGTAGAAGATTGCATTATTCTGCAGACTAACTTTAACCATCCATAGACAACAACAATGGCATTCAATAGGAGTAATGCATCAAAACCCAATGGAGCTATGATCTTTTGCTCAATCCTTATCTAAGTATTCTAAGTTACTTCTTTATGAATATTTACAAGCAACAGAGAAAATAATCTCAATGTGCATGCACTTATCTACAACTTTGAATTAGACACAATTATTAACCTACTTTAGTGTTAACATCTGCAAATAGTACTCTTATGGCCTCGAGTTAAGCTTGAAGACTTTTCGCATGTGAGCAGTATAACAATAAGGAAACTGTCCTGTAGCGTTAACACTAAAGAGACGTTTTTGTCCTCAGTCCAAGCTTCAAAGAAATTGCACATTGAAGCAGTAACAGAACAATCAACAAAGAATAGTAAAAACGTTCATTGTTGATCTCGCAGGGTGGAGTGTAATAACAAGTCATGGAAGGTAGATATATTTTCCTTTTAATGTAATTATCTAAGGCTATAGTAGGCTCCAGTTATTCACAATGTTTGAAATATTTAATTACAAACTACCTTGGTGCTTGCGTTTTGCAGTAGGGAAACTGAGGACATGTTCATTGTTGATCTCGTAGTTGGTCTGTCAACAGTATAGTGGTTTGCTGGACAACATTGTGAGGGTACAAAATTCTACTTTTCCCACATGCATCAACATCTTCGTGTGTTTTTGAAACTGAAACCTTCATCTACATGAACAGGTTTGGACTCCTCGAGGCAAAAATATCTCATGTGTAAAAGTTCACGCTATGAGAGATCAAGTTCATAACCTAACTATTGCAAGCTTGACAGTTCAGTAAAATGTTGTATTTCGACTTATTTTGTTTTGTTAAACTTGATTGTGTAGTAAAATGTTATATTTTGATCAATAAAAGATTATTTTATAAATTATATATTGTTGAACGCATAATGTTAATTGGAGTGTGGTTTAATTACTCAATAGGAAGTCGGTTGAATATAAGTGCATGGCAAATATATTCGAATTATATATTTTTTTAATTGCTTTACCTATACCGACATTTATATTAAAAGATTGGAAAATTATTAGGAAAATATTGGAAAAGCAAATCCCAACGTTTTTGCAAAAGGTTGGGAAAAAAAGTTTAGTTTTCGATGTTTTTATTAAAACGTTGGAAACTTAATACCCATTTTGCAAAAATTTCGACGTTTATTAAACGTTGTCGCAAACGTCATCTTTACTTATACCGACATTTATCTAAAACGTCGTAAATTCCCAACTGCGGCAATGACGACGTTTTTCGAAAACGTTGGGAATTATTATGCCAACGTTTTTAACCTTTTTTCGGCGTTTATAAAATGTTGGAAAAAAACCAATTTTCTTGTAGTGTCCATAATAAAAAGAATAATGGTATAAAATCAACTTGAATATTTATGGTACAATCGTTGGGCAGAGACAAAATCTACTACCAACCATCTCAAATAAAATGTACAAGAAGGAATAGATGAAATAACAAGACGAGCCAAGTGCAATTATCTTCGAAAGGATGGAGAAGATCACAGCCTCGGCTAGACCACCTGCAATATCACAGAAGCATACACCTGGAGAGATAACCAGGTCCTCAGAGGGACGTAGCAAGATACAGGAAGAACATGCCATTATAACTGCATAAGTAAAAATACTATAAACTACAACACAACAGGGTTCCTAACCATCTATGTGATATGCACTTTGAGGACAACGTTCTATGCAGGGGCTATAACGGATTCACGCAAGCAAGTAATAAAGAGTGTCCGTCAAGTAGCGTTCATCCGAGACACTATCGGCCGGGCAGCACATAGTGCTCATCCGAGTCACTATCACCCATAATATGTGTAAAAAGTAAATGTAGCCCCTACGCTAGTAGCTGTCCCCTTCCCCCAATGATACTGTACATGCATCGTAACCACGATACACCAACACGTGTCGTTTCTACCACACGGTTTTATAATAGATAACTGTCAAGTCTTCTAACATGCATCTATTGAAAGTTATTCCTACGCATGCGCACGGGTGATCAGCCAACACGTAAGTGACCACTACATGATACTCACTCACACACACTCGTGATACAATCGTGACAAAGTCAATGACATGCACTCTATTGACGACAGTCTCTTAACTCTAGGTCCACAAGAAAAGAAAATAATAAACAAGGAATATAGATACAATAAATGAAATAAAATGCAACTAAATATAAGCAGTAAAGATGGCAAGGTATCTTGCCTGAGGTTATGTGCAAAAAAGAATAATCCAGTAGCTCGAACCGGCAAATAAACAAAGTAAGAAAAGCCAAATCCCGCAGATGACTCTTGATGTTGCAACAAACATCACGAACGAGTTTGGAATAAAAGATATAACTAAGAAATGCTTGTCCAAAAGTTAAATTCTAGAACAGGGGCAAAATCGTAATTTTGGGTCAAAACGATGTCCGCCGATGGACCCGCTTTGCACCGAAATGCGTGCCAGAACCTACGGTCTCTAAATTCGTCAAACTATATGTCTACAAATTTGTTTTGATGAGACGAAACCAACGGTATGTCCAATTTTGGATTCCGGTGGGCTGTGCACAAAATTGCCCGTTGAGTGGGATTGTGGGCCCGCCAAAATAGCATCCCGATCAACGGTCTCAGAATCGGACCAAACTTGGTTCACAGGATCAGAAAATATTTCGAGTCCAATGGCGCAAGTTTCATCACGATATGATGAGCGTGCACAAAATTGTGACTTAATTTGCAAAGGGTCGATACGGAATATCTCGACGGATACGCACTGATGTCGTCGCACAAATGCAATGAAATCGGGTTCCGTCAGTTCCCACACGTAGACAACATCCATACGCGCCTTTCGATGCATATAGTGCATGACCACGTCGCCCGGTTTTTCGGGGCGCACGCCGTATCGGGTGTTTTTCTACTCTTTTGAAAACAGAATTTACAAATTTTCGTGAAACTTTAACAACATGTAACTTTCTACATACTAGATGAAAAGTAAATCCATAAGGTGCGTTACAATCTCGGTTATGTTTTCTTTGACGGTCTTTAATTTGTTTTTATGAAAGTTTAATGGACAGCGAGAAAAGTGGCCGACAAGTTGATATTTTCCAACAGTTTTTAATAATTCAGAAAAGTAGTTTTTCTCCAACTTCGTCTCGATTTTTCGAGCAAGTTGGAAGGTCATGTTGAAATCCACCTAGGGGATCTCGAAGAGGGTCATGTAGGCTTTCTACGCAAATTTACGGATCTAAAAACGGAGTTAAAATGAGGAAGAAATCGCACGGTAAAGTTAGGTACCTTGAGTGAGAAAACTGCTCCGTGGGTGATGCAGGGCTGACTTCCGAAACTCTATTCGTCGCACACAAAGCTCCGCCGCTGGTGAAACGAATTCGTAGTTGAAGAGGGTATAATCAGCCTCAACTTTCGTTTTGGTAGATTAGGGTTTTGAGGCTTGTGGAAAAAGTTATATTTATAACAACTTCTAGCAAAACCTAATAGTAATAGGTTTAGAATTAATAGATAAAACCCACGTGTTGGGGTGATTTCGTGAGTTTGCTGTTCTAGCAGCAAGCATTTAGGGGTGGGCCCGCCCACTTTAGGTGGGTGAGTTGGTGTTTTTTTTTTTTTTCCTTTTCTTTTACTTTTCCTTTTTCTTTTCTTATTCTTTAAAACTTTTATATATATAACTATATATATATATATAACTATATATATATATATATATATATATATATATATATATATATATATATATATATATATCCAAAAATCTATCTAAATCCAAATAACATTTTAAATGACACATATCCAAATATTTAGTATATTTAAATATATCTACATATATATATATATATATATATATATATATATATATATATATATATATATATATATATATATATATATATATATATATAAATTTCATTCACAATAAACCAACTCAACATATTAATAATAATATTTAAATAGAATAAACATGTTTAATAAATCTTCAAAAATAACTTTAGTAATAATAAATTAATAAAATCGTCCCAATGAGTGAACTCATACCGTACACCCTCATCCGAGTCCAGAAATTATAAAGTTTTGTAAAATATTATTTTATTAATAAAATATAGATTTTTGTACCCAAAGTCAATAAATATTCAACAAGTTCTAAAAATAATTTAAAAATATTTGTACATACACAAAATATTCCTATGTGGTCACCTTAGTCATCCCACATGCTCACATAGGCTTAAATTTGGTTCGGGCCCTGTTCGGGCTGAATTGGCCAAACCGGGACATCAAAAAAAATAAATAAAACCATAAATTATATAAATTCATTTTTAAGTCTAATAAAATAATAATAAAATAAATAAATAAATATGGGTTTTATATCCTATCCAACTTACAAGAATTTTATCCTCGAAATTTAGGAATAATGGGATAGATAGGGTTTGGGGATAGGAAGAGTTCATAAATACAAAAATATAATTAAATTTTGGAGGAGGCGATAAAACGGCGTTCAATACTATCATGCAATAGAAAATTTTGGAGTCGATATATACAAAAATATATCATGATTAGGGAATTGAATAAGGGTTGCTAATGAATGTAACCAAATTTTGAATTTCCAATTTGGAGAGTAATAAGGAATTGAGTAGATCAAAGAGAATAATTTAGACATTTGGGAGATGTGGTTCCTAGAGAGAGACTGGAGACTAATCGCCTCGATTGAGAGTTTGATTTAAGTGAATGATTAGAATCATTCTCGAGTGCTTAAGAACTATTGGAAGGACACGATAATAATTCTATAGTTGAAGAATAAGGGGTAGTTAAAGGCGAGCATTCAGCCACATGAGTCGGTCGGTGGCTATCTACATTTGTGTATAATAAACCGATTGGGCAACCAAAGATGATACCTTGAATCTATCTAGCAAGTGCAGTGCCTTGTCTTTCCAAAATAAGTGAAAGACAAGAACAACAAAGGTTTCAAGGACGGTGTTATATATTGAGTACGAATTGCGGGGTTCATAGGCGGCAAAAATAATCCAAAAGAGAATTGTCAAGGCTGTCGCGGATGAGACTCTAAGGCAAGTTTACTATGTCTCCATCCACGTAGAATAATATGTGATAAGCGAACCAAAGTGCAATAGGTTGATCAGACCATCATGCACCGGTTCTGATTAGACAATATGTTATTGGGTGCACCCAATAAAATATGTCATGATCAAGCTTGATAACGAAATAAGCTTGCAAAACTGAAGCTACGTTAGCAGCGTGAGATAGTCAAAATATGAGCAAGGGAGGTACTAATGAAGAAAATTTTAAATAGTCCCAGATCTACTAAAATCAAGGCTCGTCCGAAGTTTGGGCCTATACAGTTGTCCTAGTGTTTCTTTATTTATGGCTTGGTAGACTAGATAAGGTAGGGTCCTATGAATTTATAGTCTAAGTGAACTTACTAATGTGGTTCACAAAAAAGGTTTGTTAGGTGGTGAGGTATTCTACCCAACTTACAAGAGTTAAGCTAGTAGTGTGATGGGACAATGGGTCAAGCAATCAAGATAAAGCACAAATTTAAGCATTTACGGAATTAAGTAGAACAAAATCACATATCGGTCGAAATAATTGAGTCGAGAGGGAATCCCTATCCGTGGTCAAAAATATATCGGTATCATGGTAAAGGTTATAGTTTAGCCATTTTGATCAGAACGTCATATCATGAAAATAGTGTACAAGGTGACGTGTTCTAGTGGAACATGATGTATCTACATGAAGGTGGACTTGTCTAGGTCTTACAAATAAAATTTGTTGGAAGGAAAAATCTTGTGTTGTGCTCCAATTATCCAAGTCACGGTAAGGGATGCCAAAAGATCAAAAATAGAAGGTGGGAGTTTACGAGGTGATAATTAATGCACAAAAATAAAGAAGATCAAGTTAAAGCATGAAATAATATTAATTAAAGAATCCAATAAAAATAATTTCGGAACACAATTTCGAAGAGAAGATAGTCTTCTAGATGAATACAGTTAAAGAACCATTAGATCATTATTCAAATTGCAATTGGGTTAGAAGGTCACAATTAAAAGATCTAAAATTGAAGGAAGGTCGAGTAAGCCGAGGTGGAAATACAGTTACATAGCTGGGTAGATGACTAACAATACTTGTGTATATACTACTATCATGGTCATGGGTGACATGGCAATTAGTGTGGAATACTCAGTAGGGTTATCTTGGGGCCTACCATTAAAATTTAACTCAAGTTTCCTCTAAAAGTTTTAAAATTAAACCTTCAAAAATAAACCACCAACAATTTGTATTCATTCCAAGCCGTTCAAATTCATCATAAAAATTTAAATCACTCATAAATCTAAACGTAAAATTTTATCACGTTACTACTAACCTTTTCCAAAATTAACGTTTAATTTCAACTATTTAACTCAAGAGTTCATAATTCACGAATCCATAAAATTTTTACAATCAATCAAAAATTTAACACTCTAAAATTTTCCAATAACTCATAATAAAACTCTTAGCATATTAAAAGCAATCTCAAAAAAAAATTAAGCTCAATGCACTCATCAATTTTAACTTCTATTCATGCTAAGTTATTCCAATAAAATCACAACATTTAAATGGTAACTTCTTTTAATCAAATAATCTTATCAGTCCAAATCTTTTTTTACCAAAAATCTAAATAGATTTGTAAATCCTCAATCATAGGACACAATTTAAAATAATAAAAAAAATTCTCAAAAATTGTTTTCATAACTTTCAAATATTTAAACCAAAATTTGCCATCATTACTTCCACTTAAAATTCAAAATTTACTAGACACAAAATTGCAAGTAGTATGATTCAAATTTAAATAATTTATACTGTCACATTTAAAATCGAAGATCATTTTCAATCCAAATTTATAAATGTTCAAATGTGTATAACTATAATCCAATAAATCATAAACATCAAAACTCGAAAATCAAATAATTTTATATTTGTTCAAAGATGTATATCTATCACCCAAAACTCATAAATATCACATCTTGAAAAGCAAATCAATTTTATACTTGTGCAAGGATGTACAACTATAACCCAATAAATCATAAATATCTAATCTTGAAAATCAATCAATTTCTTAAACCAAGTATAAAATTCTATAAATCCTCTGGTGTTTACTATTTAGAAATCTTAAGGTTAAAACTTTCAGTGGTAATATCCTACTTTACCAATTACTAATCATTAAATCACACTAAAAAGCCTTTTTAACTCAATTAGAGTCTTGAATGTATTCCAATTGCTAATATAACCATTCTAGCCATATGTGTGACCTATGAGCATATACTAGTTTAGTCATCTTCCTAATTGATACTAAGCACGAAAATAAGAATCGACGGTAGAAAGGAATCAAGCAAGATGCAATTCAAGGAAGTCGAACGAGAATCCGAAATTTGAAGCCAAGGGAAGAGGTCAAGATGTATGGATGAGATTCCTAGATTCTAATCCTATGTTGCAGGCTCACACCGGTACAATTACGTAACCGAAGTGACAAACTCGACCTGCATGGGCCACCACAAAAACGTGTAATGCCCCAGTCCCAAAATACTTAGGACTAGGTATGTGTCCATGCCAGCTGCATACATACGAAGTACACTCCAATATATGAAAACCTCGTATGAATACATAAGCTGTAAAATACAGTAAACCAAGACAACTAAATCTTACCCATAATAAAAAGAATAATGGTATAAAATCAACTTGAATATTTGTGGTACAATCGTTGGGCGGAGACAAATTCTACTACCAACCATCTCAAATAAAATGTACAAGAAGGAATAGATGAAATAAAAAGACGAGCCAAGTGCAATCATCTTCGAAAGGATGGAGAAGATCATAGCCTCGGCTAGAACACCTGCAATATCACGGAAGCATACACCGGGAGAGATAACCAGGTCCTCAGAGGGACGTAGCAAGATACAGGAAGAACATGCCATTATAACTGCATAAGTAAAAATACTATAAACTATAACACAACAGGGTTCCTAACCATCTATGTGATATGCACTTTGAGGACAACGTTCTACGCAGGGGCTGTAACGGATTCACGCAAGCAAGTAATAAAGAGTGGCCGTCAAGTAGCGCTCATCCGAGACACTATCGGCCGGGCAGCATGTAGTGCTCATCCGAGTCACTATCAACCATAATGTGTGTAAAAAGTAAATATAGCCCCTACGCTAGTCGCTGTCCCCTCCCCCCAATGATACTGTACATGCATCGTAACCACGATATACCAACACGTGTCGTTTCTACCACACAGTTTTATAATAGATAACTGTCAAGTCTTCTAACATGCATCTATTGACAGTTATTCCTACGCATGCGCACGGGTGATCAGCCAACACGCAAGTGACCACTACATGATACTCACAACTCACACACACTCGTAATACAATCGTGACAAAGTCAATGACATGCACTCTATTGACGGCAGTCTCTTAACTCTAGGTCCACAAGCAAAAGAAAATAATAAACAAGAAATATAGATACAATAAATGAAATAAAATACAACTAAATGTAAGCAGTAAAGATTGCAAGGTATCTTGCCTGAGGTTATGTGCAAAAAAGAATAATCCAGTAGCTCGAACCGGTAAATAAACAAAGCAAGAAAAGCCAAATCCCGCAGATGACTCCGGATGCTGCAACAAACATCACGAACGAGTTTGGAATAAAAGATATACCTAGGAAATGCCTATCCAAAAGTTAAATTCTGGAACAGGGACAAAATCGTAATTTTGGATTAAAACGATGTCCGCCGTTGGACCCGCTTTGCACCGAAATTCTCGCCAGAACCTACGGTGTCTAAAGTCATCAAACTATATTTCTACGAATTTATTTTGATGAGACGAACCCAATGGTATGTTCAATTTTGGATTCTGGTGGACTGTGCAAAAAATTGCTCGTTGAGTGGGATTGTGGGCCCACCAAAATAGCATCCCGATCAACGGTCTCAGAATCGGACCAGACTTGGCTCACAGGACCAGAAAAATATTTTTGAGTCCAATGGCGCAAGTTTCTTCGCGATATGATGAGCGTGCACAAAATTGTGACTAAATTTACAAAGGGTCGATATGGGATATCTCGACGGATACGCACTGATTTCGTCGCGCACATGCAACAAAATCGGGTTCCGTCAGTTTCCACACATCGACAACATCCATACGCGCCTTTTGATGCATATAGTGCATGACCACGTCGCTCGGTTTGTCGGGGCGCACGCCGTATCGGGTGTTTTTCCACTCTTTTGAAAACAGAATTTTCAATTTTTCGTAAAACTTTAACAACGTGTAACTTTCTACATACTAGATAAAAAGTGAATCCAGAAGATGCGTTACAATCTCGATTATGTTGTCTTTGACTGTCTTTAATTTGTTTTTATGAAAGTTTAATGGACAGCGAGAAAAGTGGCCGACAAGTTGATGTTTTCCAACAGTTTTTAATAATTTAGAAAAGTGGTTTTTCTCCAACTTTGTCTCGATTTTTCGAGCAAGTTGGAAGGCCATGTCAAAATCCACCTGGGGGATCTCGAAGAGGGTCATGTAGGCTTTCTACACGAATTTAAGGATCTAAAAACGGAGTTAAAATGAGGGAGAAATCGCACGGTAAAGTTAGGTACGTTGAGTGAGAAAACTGCTCCGTGGGTGACGCGGGGCTAACTTCCGATACTCCGTTCGTCGCGCACAAAGCTCCGTCGCTGGTGAAACGAATTCATAGTTGAAGAGGGTATAATCAGCCTCAACTTTCGTTTTGGTAGATTAGGGTTTTGAGGCTTGTGGAAAAAGTTATATTTGTAACAACTTCTAGCAAAACCTAATAGTAATAGGTTTAGAATTAATAGATAAAACCCACGTGTTGGGTTGATTTCGTGAGCTTGCTGCTCCAACAGCAAGCATTTAGGGGTGGGCCCGCCCAATTTAGGTGGGTGGGTTGGTGTTTTTTTTTTTTCTTTTTTTTTCTTTTTCTTTTTCTTTTCTTATTCTTTTCTTATTCTTTAAAACTTATATATATAACTATATATATATATATATATCCAAAAATCTATCTAAATCCAAATAACATTTTAAATGACATATATCCAAATATTTAGTATATTTAAATATATCTACATATATATATAAATTCCATTCACAATAAACCAACTCAACATATTAATAATAATATTTAAATAGAATAAACATGTTTAATAAATCTTCAAAAGTAAATTTAATAATAATAAATTAATAAAATCGTCCCAATGAGTGAACTCATACCGTACACCCTCATCCGAGTCCAAAAATTGTAAAGTTTTGTAAAATATTATTTTATCAATAAAATATAGATTTTTGTACCCAAAGTCAATAAATATTCAACAAGTTCTAAAAATAATTTAAAAATATTTGTACATACACAAAATATTCCTATGTGGTCACCTTAGTCATCCTACATGCTCATATGGGCTTAAATTTGGTTCGAGCCCTGTTCGGGCTGAATTGGCCAAACCGGGTCATCAAAAAAAACCATAAATTGTATAAATTCATTTTTAAGTCTAATAAATTAATAAAAAAATAAATAAATAATAGGGGTTTTACAAAAACCATTCATGCTCTATGTACGAGCGATGGAGGATTCTTTCGGTGCTTTGCTAGCACAAAACAACGATGCAGGCTATGAGCAGGCTATATATTACCTCAGTCGAATGATGGTGGGGCCGGAACACGGATATACCGCCGTAGAGAAGGAATGCCTCGCCCTGGTGTTCTCCATTCAGAAGATGCGACACTATGTCACGGGACAAACCATACATGTGATCTCACGAGTCAACCCCCTCAGGGTCCTCATGACCAAGCCAGGGGCACTCAGCTCTCGCCTCGCTACATAGGCGATATTGTTGTCTCCCTACCACATGATCTTCGTCCCACAAAAGGCTATTGAAGGTCAAGCTCTGGCAGACTTTTTAGCAGCCCATCCAGGTTCGGTGTCAACCAGGATATACGAAGAGATTCCAGATGATGTTGTCGACTCACATGTGTCCTCTCATGATACCATATGGCGAATGTTCTTCGACGGCGCTTCCAGAACTGGGCCCAAGGGCAACATCGTCGTTGTAGTCGGAGTGGTGCTGATTTCTCCCTCCGCGTTGGTGATCAATCGAGCTTATTCCCTCACGGAGCCCTGTTCAAACAATATGGCCGAGTACAATGCTTTGGTCATTGGCCTCCGACTTGCAAAGGAACTGGGGGTAGAATACCTTGAAGCATACGGCGACTCGCAGTTAATCGTCAATCAGATCCGGGGTTCATATGAAGTCCACCATGAAGACATGATCCCCTATCACAAAACGCCGATCAGCATCATTTCCTCGTTCGAAGGGTTCTTCATAGAACACGTTCCCAGACTCCAAAATATCGAAGCCGATGCCTTAGCTGGCCTTGCCGCTTCCCTAGCAGTTCCGAACTATGCTCATCACTCGGTGGATGTGATAGGCCACGAACTGGTCTGTCCCAAGAATAACATTCAGTTTGTGGCGAGTCATTATGTTCAGATGGTTGACGAAACACCAGACTGGAGACAGCCATTCATAGACTTTGTAGTCTATGGCATCTTGTCCGAAAACCCAAAGGAGGCCACCTCTATCAGAAGGCGTTCCCTCCGATTCTTCTACGATACAGAGACAAAAATGCTGTATCAACGATCCTATGATGGATTACTGCTTCGGTGTCTATCAAAGACAGAAGCCAAAGAAGCCGTACACGAAGCTCATGACGGTGTCTGCGGGGCCCATCAGCCTGGTCCGAAATTACATGACCGTCTTCGCTGGATGGGCTATTACTGGCCCACGATGGTAGCAGATGTGATAGACTATGCAAGAAAGTGCAAAGCCTGTCAAGTCCACGCAGATTTCATCCATCAGCCATCCGAGTTTCTACATCCGACAGTGGCGTCCTGGCCATTCGAAGCATGGGGAATGGACATCATCGGTCTAACACTCTACCTTCGTCCCGTAGACATCGCTTCATAATCGCAATCACAGATTACTTCTCCAAATGGGCGGAAGTTGTTCCGCTTGCAGACGTAAAGACTTCAAACATGATCAGCTTTCTCAAGCATCACGTCATCTATCGCTTTAGACTGCCCCGAAGGATCATCCACGATAATGGCCCGTAGTTCGCGAGCCACGCCTTCTATCGGTTCTACGACAAATACCGAATCCAGAATGTTTCTTCAATGCCTTACAATTCAGCAGCAAACGGGTTGGCAGAAGCATTCAACAAAACCATCATCAAATTGCTCAAGAAGTTCGTGTCTTCCAACAAACGCGACTGGAATGAAAAGATTGGTGAGTTCTTATGGGCATATCGTACTACAGTTCGAACGGCCACCGGGAACACACCATTCTCCCTGGTATACGGGAGTGAGACAGTTCTCCCATTGGAGACTCAAATCCCCTCACTCCACGTCGCCCTTACCTAACGATTGACGACGGACGATAATTACCATCGCCGACTATAAGAGTTGGAGGCCTTGGATGAAAAGCGCCTACTAGCTCAACAACGAATCGAGCTATACCAAGCACGCATCTCGGAAGCCTTCAACAAGAAGGTTAAGATCAGAATATTCCAAGTGGGCGATCTCGTTCTGGCAGTTCAAAGGCCGATGGTTATGACTCACAAACCCGCCGGCAAATTCCAGCCAAAGTGGGAAGGTCCATTTGTCATTGAGGCTGTCTTCTCCAACGGTACTTACCGCCTCGCAAAACAAAATAGAGACTTACTCATGTTGCCCATCAACGACAAGTTCCTGAAGAACTATTATGTCTGAAACAACATCCTCCAAATCCCAGATTGTTGAGTTATGTACCCTCTGGTACCGCTGAACTTACATTCTGACTCCATATTCCCCAGATTGTCGAGTTATTCACCCGCAGGTACCGCTGAACTTAGACTCCAGTTGTCACGACCCGCACCCTAGAGTAAGGGCACGAGACGTGGGTACGTCCAGCCTACGCCGCAGTGTCGGCGGTAGAACATTGTCCTAGGTCTCATGCATCTAACAGTATAAGGCTAAGCAGTTTATACTTCCCGAATGGGGGTGACATAGCAGAATGTAAACTCAAACACAACTAAAGAAGAAGAAGCATGATATGATATAGAACTCAAATGAAATACATATGATCAGAAGAGTCTAGGTGTCTAAGATAACAACTCAGCAACATCCAGGAATACAAAGTCTTAACTACAGAGTATGAAAGAATATATATAATCCAGATCTCAATGACAGAAATAAAGCCTAACTAAACTAGTCCTAAGACAACATAAGTAAGATAAAGCCTAACTAAACTAGTCTAGGCAGTAGGGGTAATGTCATCAGCTAGAGCTGGGTCATCCTGAGAGTCCAGCTCACAACTGTCGTCTAGGGCTGTCCCATAGAAGGTGTCAACACCAACCTCATCCTCGTCCTCTGTAAACATTCAACGGTGCCCAATCAGGACGGAGCGAGCACAATACATCTCAACAGTTCATAGCAGGTTAGAAAATATAATCATGTAGTAATGTAAGATACAGAAAACTGAAAGAAAGTACAGAATGTAAAAGAGATAGCTGTAATGGAAATATATATACTGTAAATAGAGAACTAACAGTGGCTAGTGAGTCAGAGTATAAGATAGACATGTGAATGGCATAAGAGATTCTGATGAGACACTACGGAGGTGATCAGATGAGATACTACTTGGATATTATTCACATGCCTACTTCTACTCCCCCATACCCCAATCAATACACAAGGATCCAGCCAGGTTATGTTATGATTCATATAACGGGCCCCGAAGGGTGGTACATGATAGTCCCATAAATGGAGATTCTAGGAAAGCCCATAAATGGGGAATTCAAGGAAGACTCTGTGATAATGAGAGTACATATCACAAGTGATCAATGAACCATGAAGCACAGTGATACACAATGTAAGTGAAACGCACAGAACATGTAGTATCCGATGCTCCCTGAGGGAATAACATCTCAAGAAGGGATCCATATAGTACTAATCTGTGTGACCAACGTGACAGTATCAAGTAAAGAAATTTAAAGCAGGAGAATAATTCTAAACAGGATATGAAATGATTAGAGAATGTACTCGCCTGGTATCCTGAATGTCCGAAGAGAATATACTGTCCGAGGAGTGGTGTCTGTCTCCTATAGAACAGTACAAGTCACAACAAGTCCAAAATAAGGAAATAGAATGCTACAATGCATCTACATAAAGTTTGGGGTCAATCTAGGCTAAAGTCAACCTTTGGTCAACTCTAGTCAACCCTAACAGTCAAACTAGGTCAATTCTAGTCTAATTAAGTCAAACTAGGTCAACTAGGGCTAACCAAGTCTAAACTAGTCAAATTAGCCTATGCTAGTCTAACTAGGTCTAACCAAGGCTATATAAGTCTACAAACCAACACAGATATCTATACACACACACACACACACACACACACACACACACACACACACACACATACATATATATATATATATATATATATATATATATATATATACAAACACTATATACATTGTCCATACCATATCAATATGCATATTTACTGAAGAACAGTTTGGCAACTCTAGAGGGGGGGTGAATAGAGTTTATATAAAAATAACCAATTAAAAAATAACTCTTTCACTAACAATGAATAATCAGAGTAGAATGCGGAATATAAAAGAGAAACAAGAGAGCATACGCAAACACGGCGATTTTAACCTGGTTTCCCTCGTGGAGGACTAGTCCAGGCCTGAGAACTCTAGCTCAGGATTAAATCCACTATTTGTGAAATAGTAGTTACAACCCGTGCCTTTACTTCAGAAGAGCACGTCAACTTCTTACAGAGAATCGCAGTGGCGATTTGCTTGGAATTGTCCAAGCGACTTCTTCACTCTTGCACAAGATTCCTAACTGAGAGATGCTGAGCACTCGAGACTTAGGAGGCTTGTGGCTAGTAGATGGGAAGGGTATGGCTTATTGAGCTTGTAGGAGAGAAGAGAAGAGAAGATTGAGTGAATAAAAATGAGAGAATTCATGCCCTATTTATACTGATTTTTGAGGCAGAATTCGGCCAGAATTCGGTTAGGGAAATTCAAAAATTTGGCCGTTGGACAGCTAGCAATCCAGCTAACCCTAAAATTAGGGTTCCTGATTTTTAGGAGACAGAGTTCGGCCCGAACTCTGTGTGGAGGCAGAGTTCGGCCCGAACTCTGTCTCCAGAGAACAGAGTGGAACAAAAGGGACTTGTGGGCAATTTTGTTTTGGTGGAGCTTTGGGATTTTGGGTAGGCTTATAAACTAAGTTCCAAAAGCTCAGCATTACTCAGAGTACATACTTCTAGACTCAATAAAATGCAAAAGTACAGACTCGAAAATACACTGAGATCGGAAGCTGAGCCGTCGTTTGTCCTGAACTGAATGCAGACGTCGTGTGTCGTATTGATTTTATACAGATATTATTTAGTCAATGTAGTCAATATCTGGTTGACTGTGACTTTGTGTCAACAATCTCCCCCATATTGATAATTGACAAAATAATAAATGTATATTTCAATATTCATACCTGGACACAGATCACTATAACACAGCTTCACTATAACACAGCTCCCCCATAAACAGAGCCGAGCTAGAATCAGATAGCTCCCCCGTAATCAGCGAACGGTGACGAGCTAGAACTCAGATAGCTCCCCCGTAAAAGATGCATAGAACCTGTGGCCTGATAAATAATATTTTCCCAAAAGCACAACAAGCACCGACAGATATCCAAAAAGGCACATACATTATTTCTCCCCCTTTTGTCAGTTAACAATATGACGACGCATAGAAAATATGTAAAGAGTAGTATAAACAATGAATAGGAGGCCAACCACACCAGGCAGAGAAGAAACAGTATAATGCTAATAAAATAAGTCACTGAAATAAAACTACGAATGAAAAATATAAAGTGTCATCCACCAACCAAAATGTCAAGCACATCATCAAAGTAAGACATAAATTCAGTACAGTAATCCATAATAACTGAAATAACTAAAGCAACTAGGAAACTACGATCATCAGCAGCGGCAACATCAAACAAGCCAATCTCCGTCACGGAGCACGAGAGGGTCCTGGAACATCTGAAGGACCAGGGAAGGAGCGACGAGGGTCCACAAAAGCATCATCCGGATCCATATACCTCATGACCCACGGATCGTCTATGCGATGACCCGCGCGATCTGGATCCCGCTCAATAGGCACATGCAAATCAGGATGACGAGCAAGTGAGTACCGCATATCATGCAGAGAGTTCCCAAGGGCACTGATCTGCAAGGTGGTACGGTAATCCTGCTGCGTCCAGCGATCATCTTCAATAGCAAATCGATCGCGAAGCATAGTCTGAATAGACTCCAGGGTGGCAGGAGGAAGAGGGGCATCCTGACCGAGTGGAGGAGCGTCAGGCTCCTCATCAGCGGAGTGCTCAGATGACTCGGGAGAGGCCGCGACAGGCTGAAGGCATCGCGCCTTGGATAGAAAAGCAGGTGCAGGCATAAATGGACAATCATGGATTGGAATGATGAAAGCACGAAAGACTAAAGGAAGATAGAGAGGATAAACCAATGCTCTTGGTTTCTTCCGACAGGTGATCATCCAATCCATCATAGTCCGTGGAAAGTTGAATGGAATACGATAGTGGAGATGGTATAAGGCAGAAATCTCAAGATAAGTGACTTCATCAGTAGAGCCTGCCTTGGGCAAGATAGAATTAAACACGATGCGATGAAGTTCATAGAAGTAAGGAGTCAGGTGTTTGGCCTTCAGCTTGCGAGGACTTACGTTAGGAGCACATAAATCCTCCTTGAAACCTTCAAGGGAAGTACCGTCAACAAATTGGAGTTGACGTGCCTCCACAAGCTTGTCCCATACATCAAGATCCGGGAGAGCAAGAAAATCTCCCAACTCAGAATCAGTGAATGCAATGTCAATGCCAGCTACCCGTGAATAGATGCGGGTTGCATCATGAGTCATATTACAATAGAATTGTTGAATTGCACTATTGTAAATAACAGAATTTGAAGCAACAAGTTCGTCCAAGCAAAGATCACGGAATAAAGACTCATATTGAGCAAAAATAGAGAAGTTGACCGGATGACCCCCAAACACAGGACGAGTTCTAAAATCGCTAAACCATTCATTTGAGGCTTCTAGCGATACGAATAAGCGATCGTTGTAAGTGGTAGGGTCATTGGGACGAGGCGGATTGAACAACGGATGTATGGGTTGTTGTTCATCAACTTGTTCAACCGGAGGAGGAGGAACCGATGAGGAAGCACCCTCATTGCGATTCCTTCTCATTCTTTTGAACAAACGAGATGTCATTGTCAAGAAAATATGAGAACTTGGAAATGATAGGAAGAGAAAGATATACCTGAAAAGAGTACCAAACAGTCGAAGAGAATGTTGCAAAACCCCTTTTCCTTGAGTTTGAGAAGAAATAGAGCTCTCTAGGTCAAGAACTAGGGTTAGGGTTTGGAAGGAAGGAGGTGGAAGAGGTGGAGAAGAAGGAAACAATGGGAGGAGAGAGAGGAATCCCGAAAAAAATAGGTCTTAGTCTTAGGTCGGGTGATTTAATGACCATTGGATGAGAATTGATCCAACGGCTGAGACAGATCCCGATTCTGGACCCTTGGGACCGAACTCGGCCCGAACTCTGATAGGAGCAGAGTTCGGCCCGAGTTCTGGTTTAATAGTCCAGAACTGAAAATAGGCAAAAGTCAGGAAGAAAATGTTTAATAAATAAACAAAATGATAGTCGGGGAAAACAAAGAGTGTTGAATGCAAATAAGAGGTATACAGAAAGTAGAATGAACTTTTAGAAAAAGTCAATTAGGCAATATTAAATTGAAACAAGCCATATAATAAATAAGGACATATATTGCAGTTCAATAGTCCAAATTTGCCATGGGTTAGCTGCAGGGGCCGGATCCCAGCTAGCGGTAGTCCTGAAGACTAGTGCACCGTGTCGCTTAGGCTTTTACGCCTTGTTGTCAGAAGGGCCCTTTCGGCTTGTACCCATACCAAATTCTTCGTAAAGGAATCACAATATACTCGATATTTACGCAGGTGAGTTTCAATTTATGACTGCATCATCTAAGATTCCAAGTTCACGACAAAGAAAATTAAAGCGCTCTTCGGATAGTGGCTTAGTAAAGAAATCTGCTAGCTGATGATCAGTGTCAATAAATTCTAAGTTAATCGTGCCATTTTGCTGATGATCACGCAAAAAGTGGTGTCTGATCTCAATGTGTTTAGTGCGTGAGTGACAGACAGGGTTCTTAGTTAAATTGATGGCACTAGTATTGTCACAGAATATAGGAATATGCATGAAAGATAAATTGTAGTCTTCAAGGGTTTGCTTCATCCACAGGATTTGTGCACAACAACGCCCAGCTGCTATATATTCAGCCTCTGTTGTGGATAGTGCGACAGAATTCTGCTTTTTGCTAAACCATGAGACTAAAGCCTTTCCTAGCAAATGACACGTACCGCTCGTACTTTTACGGTCGACCTTGCATCCAGCAAAGTCAGCATCAGAGTAACCAATGAGGTCAAATGATGTTGACTTGGGATACCACAGGCCCACTGTAACCGTACCTTTAAGGTATCGAAAGATACGCTTAACTGCGGTCATGTGCGATTCCTTAGGATTTGCTTGATATCTAGCACACAGGCAAACACTAAACATAATATCAGGGCGACTAGCAGTCAAATATAGTAAGCTGCCTATCATACCTCGATACTTACGTTGATCAACCGGTTTGCCGCTCTCATCTGGTTCAAGTTTGGTTGAAGTAGCCATAGGCGTACTGATTGGTTTGATGCTATCAAGATCGAACTTCTTCAGCATGTCCTTGGTGTACTTTGATTGACAGATGAAAGTTCCATTAGCCAGTTGTTTTACTTGCAGACCAAGAAAGTAGTTGAGCTCTCCCATCATGCTCATCTCAAATTCTGTCTGCATACACTTGGCAAATTCTTGACAAAGAGTTTCATCAGTAGACCCAAAAATAATATCATCAACATAAATCTGAATTAATAAAATGGTGTCTTTGAAAGATTTGATAAATAGTGTAGTGTCAATTTTCCCTTTAGAAAAACCTTTCTCAAGCAAGAAGCTGCTTAGCCTTTCATACCAAGCTCTGGGAGCTTGTTTAAGGCCATAAAGCGCTTTCTTCAGCTTGAACACATGGTCGGGAAATTTGTGATTTTCAAAGCCAGGGAGTTGTTTAACATAAACTTCCTCCTTAATAAAACCATTCAAGAAAGCACTTTTAACATCCATTTGAAATAATTTAAAGTTCTGATGATTGGCAAAAGCACAAAGCATCCGAATGGATTCTAGTCTAGCAACCGGAGCATACGTCTCATCGTAGTCGATACCTTCCTCTTGGTTGTATCCTTGAGCTACTAGACGAGCTTTGTTCCGTGTGACTGAACCATCTTCATTTACTTTGTTTCTAAAAACCCATTTAGTACCAATGATTGAGTGATTAGCCGGTCTAGGAACTAGTTCCCATACTTGGCTCCTCTCAAATTGGTTGAGTTCTTCTTGCATAGCAGAAATCCAAAATTCATCAGTAAAAGCTTCAGAAATGTTTTTAGGCTCTACTTGTGAAATGAAGGCAGTGCTAGCAATAGAGTCTCTTAATGATGATCTTGTAGTAACTCCACGTGATACTTCACCTATGACTAAATTTTCTGGATGAGAAGGTTTGAAAGAAAATTTCTTAGGCAAACCATCCAGAGAATTAGTTTTGGTAGGAGTATTCATTGGAGTGGAAGTTGATGGCTCAACATCATCATCAAGAGTATTTGCTGCACTGTTATCTTCATCAAAAGTCACATTAGTTGACTCTTCCACAATAAGTGAGCGTTTATTGAAAACTCTATATCCCTTACTCTTGGCGGCATACCCAAGAAAGATACCATCGTCAGCTTTGGCATCAAATTTGCCTAAGTTGTCTTTGGTGTTAAGGATAAAACATCTGCAGCCAAAAACTTTAAAATAGGAAACATTTGGGGTTCTCCCAAACCAAAGCTCATAGGGTGTTTTCTTCGTAATGGGACGAATAAGCACCCTATTCAAAATGTGGCATGCTGTACTTACAGCCTCAGCCCAAAATATTTCGGAAGAGAAAATTTATTCAACATGACTCTAGCCATATCGCCAAGAGTCCTATTCTTCCGCTCCACAACACCATTTTGTTGAGGAGTTCTCGGACAAGAAAATTCATGATCAAAACCATTTGTATTACAAAAATTTTCAAAATCAGAATTTACGAATTCGCCTCCATGATCACTTCAGATTCGAGTAATCATGTAGCCTTTTTCGTTTTGAACTTTCTTTACAAAGATTTTGAAAACAGAAATAGCTTCGCTTTTATTAGCGAGAAAGAAAACCCAAGTAAATCTTGAAAAATCATCAATAATCACAAAAGCATATAGCTTGCCACCAAGACTAGCTATTCTACTAGGCCCAAATAAATCCATATGAAGTAATTGCAGAGGTCTAGTGGTACTTACAGAGTTAATGGAATGAAATGAGGATTTTGTGGCTTTGTTTAGTTCACATTCTGCACATACCGTGTCCTTTTTGAATGTGATTTCTGGCAATCCTCTTACTAGCTTCTTGGTCGATAGTCTGGATATAGTATCCATATTAGCGTGACCAAGACGCTGGTGCCATAGTAGTCGTTCGTCTTTGTGGGCATATAAACATCTACCTGCATGGTTAGTATTTATAGAGAGATAGAAAATATAGATATTGTCCTCTCTTTTCCCTTCAAAAACAATGTCTCCTGTTGACCTATCATAGATATAGCAACAGTTTTGTCCAAAGTTAATATCATATCCATGATCAGCAAGATGGCTAATGCTGAGCAGGTTATGCTTTAACTCGGTCACCAGGCAGACATCCTTTATGACAGGAGAAGGAGGATGACCAATGATACCGTTACCTATTATGTGCCCTCTGAGATTGTTACCGAAGGATACGTATCCTTCTCTTTTCATCGATAGTGATGCAAAAAGATTTGCGTCTCCCGTCATATGTCGCGAGCATCCACTATCGAGAATCCACTTACTTTCAGTTGAAGAGGGAAGGTCCACCTACATCAAGAGTAGATGTGACCTTTGGTACCCAGTTTCTTGAGGGTCCTGAAAAGTTAGTCTTCGGAAACCATGCATATACTTTCTTGTCTACAAGTCTTCTAACTCTACACTGTGGTGAGATGTGTCCATGTGATCCACAGTAGGTACAGATAGTATTTTTATTTATACTGGGAGCATGTGAATGATATTTATAAGTACCAGGATGAGGATGATGTGAAGAGTTAGCATGGTAATGATGACTATGCATAGAGTGAGTGGTATGGTCATGATGTCTATGTGGCATAGCATGATAATATTGTCTATGAGGAGTGGCATGCTGAAAATGTCTATATGGCATAGTGTGATGTTGTGGCATGACATGATGATTTTGCCTATGTGACATATCATGATGATTTTGTCTACGTGGCATGGCATGTTGATGTGGCATGGTATGATGTCTATATGTGGAGTGATATTGGCTGTATCTTTGTGCAGTATGATGTGTATGAGGAGTATTCTTACGTGCACGTGATTGAAAGTTTGTGTACATAAAAGCATGGTTATGTGTTTTATGAGAATGATGAGATTGACTAGCATGAGTGGTGTTGTGCCCATGTGATTGGGTTTGAGGTTGAGCAACCTGTTTTCCCAATTTAGTTTCTAATCTTTTAGAAACAGCTTGCAATTCATCAACTTTAGTATTCAAATCATATATCTTAGTCATAGAGATTTTGTGTCTACTCTTTTCTTCAGCAAGCAACGTGTTAAGAGTAGTGATCTCTTGAGCTTGTTGCTCAATACGTGTTTCAGCATCGTGTAAGCTTATTTTAAGCTTCGATACTTCATTTGTGGCATCAGTGGAAGAAGTGTCTCTAACATTTTCAAGAAGTGAAGACATACTTTGTATCTTGTCTTCAAGACTTTTGATTTTGTCCTTGGCATGCTTGTATTTACCGATGACCTTTTTGTGATCATCAAGTAAATCAGTGAAAGCATCGCCAAGTTCATCAAAAGAGAAGTCATCTAAAGTTTCGTTTGATACCTTGGTAGAATTTGCCATGAGGCACACATTTGCTTTGTCTTGAGGAGATTTCTTTTCTTCCTCGGAGTCACTTGCTTCGCTTTCATGCCAAATGCTTGTGTTGGCATATCTTTTCGACGAGTTCTTCTTGTAGGGCTTTTCATACCGGTTGCTCTTCTTTAAGAGTGGACAGTCTCTCCTGACGTGTCCAGTCTTTTTGCAACCATAGCAGGTTGGCTCTTCTTCATCGTCTTCTTGTGGTTCCTTCTTTCTTTGATTAAAGCGAAGGAATTTCTTGAAGTTACGTACCATGAGAGCTTGGTCTTCATCATCTGAGTTATCATCTTCAGTCTCATCGTGATCAACCTTTCGTCGATGAGCTTTGAGTGCGATCTCCCTAGTCTTTGGAGCAGGCTCTTCAAAGTCCTTGAGGTCAAGCTCGTGAGTCATGAGCTTGCCCATCAAAGTTTCCATAGACATAGTTGTGAGATCGTTTCCTTCTATGATGGCTGTCACCTTAGGGTTCCAAATCTTTGGTAACCCTCTGAGTAGCTTGCGGATCTTTTCATGGTTTGAGTACTGCTTACCAAGCGAGGATAACGGATTGATGATGTCGAGGAATCTTGTAAACATTTGAGTGATCGTCTCATTTGGCTTCATCTTGAAGGCTTCGTACTCTTGAGTGAGGCGGCTTATTTTTGATTCCTTGACTTGAGTGGTTCCTTCATGCGTCACTTCTAGAAGTCTCCATACTTCATGAGCAGTGGTGCATGTAGAGACCCTGTTAAACTCGTTCCTGTCTATAGCACAGAATAAAGCATTAATAGCCCTAGCATCTAGACTTGCCTGTTTCTTCTCCTCGACAGAATATTTGTCGTGTGGTTTCTCAATGAGGTCACCATCGACAACTATTCTGGCGGGCTTTTTGTAACCATCAGTTACGACAGTCCACAGGTCAAAGTCTAGAGACTTCAGATAAAAACTCATCCTTGTTTTCCAATATGTATAGTTAGTCCCATCAAATAGGGGAGGCCTATGAGTGGACTGACCTTCACCATGATTGGAGATCAAGGATTGTGTGGTTGCCATGGATCAGCTCTTAGGATGTTAATCCTTATAAAGAGAACAGAGCTCTGATACCAATTGAAGAACAGTTTGGCAACTCTAGAGGGGGGGTGAATAGAGTTTATATAAAAATAACCAATTAAAAAATAACTCTTTCACTAACAATGAATAATCAGAGTAGAATGCGGAATATAAAAGAGAAACAAGAGAGCATACGCAAACACGGCGATTTTAACCTGGTTTCCCTCGTGGAGGACTAGTCCAGGCCTGAGAACTCTAGCTCAGGATTAAATCCACTATTTGTGAAATAGTAGTTACAACCCGTGCCTTTACTTCAGAAGAGCACGTCAACTTCTTACAGAGAATCGCAGTGGCGATTTGCTTGGAATTGTCCAAGCGACTTCTTCACTCTTGCACAAGATTCCTAACTGAGAGATGCTGAGCACTCGAGACTTAGGAGGCTTGTGGCTAGTAGATGGGAAGGGTATGGCTTATTGAGCTTGTAGGTGAGAAGAGAAGAGAAGATTGAGTGAATAAAAATGAGAGAATTCATGCCCTATTTATACTGATTTTTGAGGCAGAATTCGGCCAGAATTCGGTTAGGGAAATTCAAAAATTTGGCCGTTGGACAGCTAGCAATCCAGCTAACCCTAAAATTAGGGTTCCTGATTTTTAGGAGACAGAGTTCGGCCCGAACTCTGTGTGGAGGCAGAGTTCGGCCCGAACTCTGTCTCCAGAGCACAGAGTGGAACAAAAGGGACTTGTGGGCAATTTTGTTTTGGTGGAGCTTTGGGATTTTGGGTAGGCTTATAAACTAAGTTCCAAAAGCTCAGCATTACTCAGAGTACATACTTCTAGACTCAATAAAATGCAAAAGTACAGACTCGAAAATACACTGAGATCGGAAGCTGAGCCGTCGTTTGTCCTGAACTGAATGCAGACGTCGTGTGTCGTATTGATTTTATACAGATATTATTTAGTCAATGTAGTCAATATCTGGTTGACTGTGACTTTGTGTCAACAATCTCCCCCATATTGATAATTGATAAAATAATAAATGTATATTTCAATATTCATACCTGGACACAGATCACTATAACACAGCTTCACTATAACACAGCTCCCCCATAAACAGAGCCGAGCTAGAATCAGATAGCTCCCCCGTAATCAGCAAACGGTGACGAGCTAGAACTCAGATAGCTCCCCCGTAAAAGATGCATAGAACCTGTGGCCTGATAAATAATATTTTCCCAAAAGCACAACAAGCACCGACAGATATCCAAAAAGGCACATACATTATTTCTCCCCCTTTTGTCAGTTAACAATATGACGACGCATAGAAAATATGTAAAGAGCAGTATAAACAATGAATAGGAGGCCAACCACACCAGGCAGAGAAGAAACAGTATAATGCTAATAAAATAAGTCCTGAGATACAGGGCCCGTGATGCAGGACACGGCCTACGGGCTCGTGTTGCGTGTCGACGTGATAAAACACGACACAAATGGACACGAAACACCCTACCACCTTCACAAAAATTAATACACTCACCTAGATCTACAAATCCATGCAATTATATTTCAAAAATACGAAAATCAATTCCTTTGTGGCATTTCTACAAATATCTTGGTATCCTATTGGATGCGTGTCCGATACGGACATGAAATGAGTCCACCAAGATACGAAACTAATTCCTACAGTTAGGAGACTCCTAAACCTAACCTTATATGCAAAGAAAACTAGAAATTAATAGGTTTTAGTATCAATTACCTATTGAAGAACTCCTCAAGCAAAAGCCCTCTTCTAGATCTTCCTCCTTGTTAGCAAACTTTTCCAAATTGATCCCAAGCTGGAATAATCCTTAAATAACAGCAAGTATAGATGAATTAGGATCTAATGCAACTTGTTTGGATTAAAAAGGAATTAAAATAGATTTTCTATGAATTTCTAAAGATGGGATTTACCTTTTTTTCCAAACTTGCTATTTCCTAAAGAGGCTAACCTAATGGAAGAGAGTATAAATAGGGGGATGATCCCTAGGTGGCTGGCCATAAATGCTAGAGTTAGTATTTTGGGATTCAATCCAAGGGCTCTCGTCACATCTAATCTATTCAATGGCTAGAAATCTAGGTTTCCCCTTCTAGTCAAGTTGCAACCTATTCCTTTCTAACAAGTCATGACTTAACCCAACTAACCCATACTAAATAATACTAACCATGGCTAACTATACTAGCTATGACTAATCTAGGTTAGGTCCAATCTAGGTTAGGGCTAAACACAACACAAGACAATCAATTAAATAATATTTAAATCATACAATTCCAAATAATCATTTTAAATTCCAAATAATATATATTAAATTCGAATAATTCAAAAATAAAAAATATCCTGAAACTAAAAATGATAAATGAAATACCCTAATCACATGGCTAGACTCTAGGTCAAACTATCTTTAGGGTTACACTTAACAAAACACCAAATCACAAGTCATGATTTTAAATAGTTTTTTTTTTAAATAATTAAAAATCACCAAAAATCATAATATAAAATAATTATCAATAAATAATAATTATAATTACAAAATTTCAAAATTACCCTCATCTGGAAAACTGGGTGTTACAATCTTACCCACCTTAGAAAAATTTTGTCCTCGAAATTAAGATGATCGCGCCCCCTTCTAGGTCAAACATAGTCAAGGATCAATCACTAGTCAATTTTTTCAACATCCTAGTACTTGGTCATCAACTGGTCAACTTCTTAGGATTTTACCTATGCTAGCTATCTAGGTGTTGGCAACTAGAGATTAGCAAAAAAAACTCTATAATAGGCTAGCTCTTAACTTTCCAATCCTATCAAGTCACCCATAACTAAGTACCTATATTCTAAGCACATAAATACCAAATACCACATATACATAAGCTCAAGAACAACCACCCATTACATATATCCTAAGTATATCATCTGTATATATATATATATATATATATATATAATATATATATATATATATATATATATATATATATATATATATATATATACAACTGATGCTCAGAAATTAGGCTAAGGATGAATGGCCTGAATCATCAATATAGGCAAAAAGGGAATAATGCTAAGGAGACTGAAATTTATAAGCTAAAGGACAGGACATTTGGGTCCACTTCTTAAGTTAAAGTAAAAGGAAATATACATGCTGAGTAAAACAAGCCTTTCGATCAACCTGGCCTCTCCTCTCTATATGGACTGAACACCTACTGAACAATATGCAGGACAGTGGTCTAAAAGAAATAAACCTAACTGGTGTACAGGAAATGCAATAGGCAGTATACTACAAATGGGTGCAGGCTACATACCAAATCAAAATACATTACGTATATATATACAAACTATATATATATTAACCATCATCACCTCAACTCTACTCAGGGTCTAATAACACACACTCCCTACCAAATGCCTATCACTCCAATAAAGGGGTCAGATACTGTAAGGTGTACTAGGACAGAACAGTGAACTGTCCCAAGTGGTGAGTGCAGACCTCTAGTATGCATGATACTAACTCTCCAGATATGCAGAATATGATAAGGGGTTAATGGTTATATTGTCGAGTCAATAATTGGGGTCTGAACAATGGTCCAATAAAATCTACGATACAATATGGTAGGTAATGAAAGCTGAGTGCAGTGAACAACTTGTACAAGTCTGAACCAAAGGGGACAGGGTATCTAGTGAAGGGTCTGCACACTGCCTATAAAGGTTGATCAACATGACTGAACTCAACACAAGAGAACTTACTAAAATAGGGAGTGGACCAATATAGGCTAACAACATGCCAATAATCCTATACAACAATAACCTATAGACACCAACCAAACCCAAACCTCATATGCTAATACCATATGCAATCTATATGTATATAGGCCTCTCAGTCTTAGGTGAACTACAACTATACTCAAGGACAGACTCTGGTCATGGGTGCCTCACTGGAAAAAGGTAAGGAAAATAATAACAATCATCAAGGCTGTAAGGCATATTAACATCCTATATGTAAACTGGTTGGTATTATAAATAACAGGTGTTTCACTTAACAAAAATGTCAGGAAATTAGCTTTTGAAAATAAAACAAGAAAAAGTACAAGAAGTACAAATTTGATTCTGGGAAGTATTGCTATGGAAGTCTGATCTGTAAATAATCACTTTGTTCTTTGGACCATACGATGATGATGAAGATCACTGTTAGAAGATGAACAGCCGGAAGAACTAAGTCACCAGAAAGGTATCGACGCACTTGGGCACTGATGGCGAGGCCGAATGCTTTCCTGCTTTGCTTCACTCTGTTCTGAAAGAAAGGTTGAAGAAGAATACTCTGGAGAATCAAAATCTCTGAGTTCTAATCTCTTTGTTTTCTCTCCTCCTGTCTCTGTCTCCTTGATATGAGAAAAATAAGTCTATTTATAGACTTGGCTTCTTGTGCGTAAAAACTCAGCAAAAGTTTTGTCTTTATGCTAATAACTGCTACCCATGATCGAAGTCATCCTCTGCATACATTGACACGTGTCCCATCATTTCAATAAGAATAGGATACACGTACACACGTTCTTCGAGATGTGTGGCATGAAAGCCATGTAGGCAAACCACGTTTCAAATTGGTGAAGAAGAATAGGGCATAAAAACAACCCAAACATACTCTGAGCGTAAAGTAGTAGACTAGGCATAAAATAGCCTTGACATGGACTCCCTGCGTAAAGTGGTTGTTAAACAACCTTGAGCGTAAAAGTAGCCCAAATAAACTTTATGTACACGTCAACTTTTGAGCGTAGAAACTCATATAGTCTTCATGCGTAGAAGAAGCCATATTGTGAGTATAAAATAGCTCAGTCCACATACTAAACGACATCATTGGTCTCTGTGTAAAACAAATCCCTTCAAATTCTGTGATATATGCCATAATTAAATCTTTAAGTCAGACTTTGCATTAAATGCAAGACTCTAAAGCTTTGTCCAGCGTAAATTGGTTAGCCTGTCTTTGGCATAAAACCGTTGGCTTGACCCTGGCGTAAAGTGATTAGCCTGTCTTAGGCGTAAAGTAGGTCATTTTGAATGAAATGCTCCATTTTTTTGACTCATTCTATGAAGCACTTTTTACGCTCCTACAAGACCCCCTTCAAAGTTTTCAAATATCTTCAAAATTTGAAACACTTTGAACAGAAGCGTAAAAGTCGAGATTTGACCAGTCAGCATAAAAATTCGAGAAATGGTGTCGGTCAATACTTAACCGTCATAATGAATTTTCTCTCAAAACTTTCGAAATGCTTCTTCATCTCCCCGAGTTTGCATTAATAATGATCAGTTTCCCATAAGGAATATGAAGAGTTGATTTGATTGTATATATAAGGAGAAATTCTTCATTCTTGTTTTTCATCCTCATACTGTCATGGCACCAAAGAAAGAGATTAACAAAGAAGTGGCTCCGAGCTCCAGGATTGATATAGAGACAAAGGTTGAGCGGGCACGCAACTTTATAGAGTGCTTTGGATTGACTCCAGCAGTCTTGGTCATATAAATAGTGGTTCCTCAACTGCGTATGAAGGATCAGGTGATGCAGAAGCATTTCTTAATCTGATGTGTCGTTCCGGGATCTGCAACATGCACGAGTTAGGTCCCTCCCTTCGTCAGCCCAACGAAGGAGAAAAAAAATAATATTTTATATAGAAGTGTCGTATATGTGTTGCGACTCTTCAACTTATCTGTAGGGGCCTACTTCCCATTTTTATAAATAAAATCTTGATATTGATCTAATCTGTTGGTATATAGAATTGTTTTACACCTCCTTTGACTGCATCTATGGTTGTTCATTCCCAAGAGAAATAAAACAACACGTGGCATCTGCCTTGTGGTCACGAGCGCCTTTTTAGTAGGATCTTTCCCGAAATAGACTCACGCTAACCGTTTCTTCAACCCTTATAAATAGCTGAGTTAAAGAATATTTTATACATTCTTATTCTCATTCTTCCGAAGATAGCTTTTTGCAATATTTTATTCTCCAAAAAGAGATTGAAAATGGCAATATTTTTCGATGTCGTTCCTCTGTAAGCCCGGTAGCTTTTTGCAAGATTTTATTCTCCAACAAATGATGATACTTTTCGATGTCGCTCCTCTGTACGCTCGGTCGCCAGACATTGATTCAACCACTCTTAGAGCCAAATCATCTGACCTCAATGGTAAGTTTGATTCGTAAAACAATCATCTTCCTTTGAATTTTTTTTAAAAACAGATGCCTATTTTTAAACGAGCACAAATCCTTAACAGATATGGAGCGTATAAAACACAGGCGCAAAGCCTTTTAGATAAGATGCACATGAAACACGAGCGTAAAAGCCTTGTAGATTAAGTGCATATGAATCACTGGCGTAAAATCTTGTAGATAAGGTACGCCTGTTGAAGATAAAACAAGATGCGTAAGCATCTGTTTTTAGTTTTAATTGACTAATTAATATGCGTCTGATGATACTTCTGTTTAAAATAGACTAGGCGTAAAATAGCCTTGTAGGCAAACCACGTTTCAAATTGGTGAAGAAGAATAGGGCGTAAAAACAACCCAAACATACTCTGAGCGTAAAGTAGTAGACTAGGCGTAAAATAGCCTTGACATGGACTTCCTGCGTAAAGTGGTTGTTAAACAACCTTGAGCGTAAAAGTAGCCCAAATAAACTTTATGTACACGTTAACTTTTGAGCGTAAAAACTCATATAGTCTTCATGCGTAGAAGAAGCCATATTGTGAACGTAAAATAGCTCAGTCCACATACTAAACGACATCATTGGTCTCTGTGTAAAACAAATCCCTTCGAATTCTGTGATATATGCCATAATTAAATCTTCAAGTCAGACTTTGCATTAAATGCAAGACTCGAAAGCTTTGTCCAGCGTAAATTGGTTAGCCTGTCTTTGGCGTAAAACCGTTGGCTTGACCCTGGCGTAAAGTGATTAGCCTGTCTTAGGCGTAAAGTAGGTCATTTTGAATGAAATGCTCCATTTCTTTGACTCATTCTATGAAGCACTTTTTACGCTCCTACAAGACCCCCTTCAAAGTTTCCAAATATCTTCAAAATTTGAAATACTTTGAACAGAAGCGTAAAAGTCGAGATTTGACCAGTCAGCATAAAAATTCGAGAAATGGTGTCGGTCAATACTTAACCGTCATAATGAATTTTCTCTCAAAACTTTTGAAATGCTTCTTCATCTCCCCGAGTTTGCATTAATAATGATCAGTTTCCCATAAGGAATATGAAGAGTTGATTTGATTGTATATATAAGGAGAAATTCTTCATTCTTGTTTTTCATCCTCATACTGTCATGGCACCAAAGAAAGAGATTAACAAAGAAGAGGCTCCGAGCTCCAGGATTGATATAGAGACAAAGGTTGAGCGGGCACGCAACTTTATAGAGTGCTTTGGATTGACTCCAGCAGTCTTGGTCATATAAATGGTGGTCCCTCAACTGCGTATGAAGGATCAGGTGATGCAGAAGCATTTCTTAATCTGATGTGTCGTTCCGGGATATGCAACATGCACGAGTTAGGTCCCTCCCTTCGTCAGCCCAACGAAGGAGAGAAAAAATAATATTTTATATAGAAGTGTCGTATATGTGTTGCGACTCTTTAACTTATTTGTAGGGGCCTACTTCCCATTTTTATAAATAAAATCTTGATATTGATCTAATCTGTTGGTATATAGAATTGTTTTACACCTCCTTTGACTGCATCTATGGTTGTTCATTCCCAAGAGAAATAAAACAACACGTGGCATCTGCCTTGTGGTCACGAGCGCCTTTTTAGTAGGATCTTTCCCGAAATAGACTCACGCTAACCGTTTCTTCAACCCTTATAAATAGCTGAGTTAAAGAATATTTTATACATTCTTATTCTCATTCTTTCGAAGATAGCTTTTTGCAATATTTTATTCTCCAATAAGAGATTGAAAATGGCGATATTTTTCGATGTCGTTCCTCTGTAAGCCCGGTAGCTTTTTGCAAGATTTCATTCTCCAACAAATGATGATACTTTTCGATGTCGCTCCTCTGTACGCTCGGTCGCCAGACGTTGATTCAACCACTCTTAGAGCCAAATCATCTGACCTCAATGGTAAGTTTGATTCGTAAAACAATCATCTTCCTTTGAATTTTTTTTTGAAAACAGATGCCTATTTTTAAACGAGCACAAATCCTTAACAGATATGGAGCGTATAAAACACAGGCGCAAAGCCTTTTAGATAAGATGCACATGAAACACGAGCGTAAAAGCCTTGTAGATTAAGTGCATATGAATCACTGGCGTAAAATCTTGTAGATAAGGTACGCCTGTTGAAGATAAAACAAGATGCGTAAGCATCTGTTTTTAGTTTTAATTGAGTAATATACGTCTGATGATACTTCTGTTTAAAACAATTTTCTTTGCTTTTTTTCTGCAGAAGTTTGGCTGAAGTGCTTTTCCAGAACTGGTATTGGCGACTTTGACGCTGTGAGGAGCATTCTTCTGACATCAACATCAAGGAGCTCATGCACTTTTGATGCGCAAATTAGACAACTCAGAACTCTTCGTGGGATAGAAGGGTCTTCCTCTGTTGGTAGGAAGAGCCTTTATACACGGAGAGTTGGATGGTGGAGTCAACTCTAACCCAAGAAATTGGGTAGTAGAGTTTCTTTCATGGCAGAACTAGGAATCGTATCCCAATGCTGGATACATTCCTATCTCCTTTGAAAGGCCGCCACTTCTCCACCAGTTGTATTGGCAGCAACATGTCTTCGGGCTGCCATACTCTGGGATTCTCCTCTCGTCTGAGAGAGAAGACCAGAGTTTGATTCCTACTGTTCTGGTCGCCGCTGAGGCTCAGACGGCAAGGAATTGACACCAATAACGAATCCGACGAAGAAGATCCAAAGAAGTAATAGATCTCCATTAGGTTATCGTTGTCTGTATAGAATAAAAATCCAAGATTGTAATAGATTTCTATTATGATTTGTAAGAAAGTCTAAGAAATGTAATAGACTTTTATGATGAAATGAGAATGGAAATGACAAGTCTTCTATGCTCAATGATTTATATCTATCCAGAGGTAATATGGACATGATAGATAATGAAATCTTGTTTTCTGTTTTAGAGTATACAATACTATCAGAGGTAATATGGACATGACAGTATGTAAGAACTCAAAGAAAGTATATTAATATCTATGCAGAGGTCAAAGGGACATGATAGATAGGAAATACAAACAAATTTAGTATTTATTCAGAGGTCATAAGAACGTGATAAATAATAAATCCAACTTTCTATACCAACTGGTAAGATAGAAGATCAAATTTCTCTCCGAAGAGACGAGTAATCAGCTTAACCAAACCTTGGTAGCTGGAGATTAAAAAGACAGATGTCATTTGAGGATATTAATGAATGAACCGACATATCTTTCGGGAAAAGAAAAAGGTTAATTCAATTCCATGATTAAATGGATGAATTTGATGTAATGAACGGACAAGTCTTTTCGGGAATGAACAATTGTTTTCAACTTCAAAGACTAGTTCATTAATACATCTCTCCTATAAATAGGTAAGAACTCTTTGTAACATTTCATTCTTATTTCCACTCCTCTATCGGAAATGTCTTCCAAGGGCGTGCAGCAAAAGAATGAAGTCTCCAAGAAGGTTGAGGACGTCATCGAGATGTACCCCGTTGAGCCAACTATATCAGACCCAACCGAAGTAGGCAAAAGTTCTTCTACTCCCAAGCCGCCACAAGACATCTTTGCTTTCTTAGTAGAGCCAGGGAAAAACTCCTGAAGAAGAAGCGTTGAGGATGGCTGCCTGCAGTTTTTTATGAACTCAGGCAACGATGCCTTCGAAGCATTGACTGACTATGTATTCAATAAGGAAGGCAGTAGCCCTCGTCCTTAATCCTTTATTCAAAACAAAAATAATAATAAAAAAAATTTTATTTTCATTCTGTATTTTTTTATACATAGTAGTTCTTAAGAAATTTGCCATTGATCGGCATCATGAGTAGATCTCCATTAGGCTTTGATAACCGATAGGCGCCATTAGAAAACACGGTCTCAATTACATAAGGGCCCTCCCATTTTGCTTGGAATTTTTCTTTGCTATTGTGAGTCATAATCATCGGTCTTCAAACGGCTAATACCAACTCGCCAATCTTGAATACCCTCTCTTGAACTTTACGATTGAAAGTTCGAGATATACAGGCTTGATATAGCTCAATATATTGTTGTGCTTGAAGATGCTTCTCGTCCAATCCTTCAAGTTCTTGGAGTCGTAAGCGATCATTGTTCTCTATAGTTAGCTCATTAGCAATAGCTATTCATAGAGATGGAATCTGGATTTCTAAGGGAAAAACAGCCTCACATCCATAAATCAATAAAAATGGTGTAAAACCAGTAGGAGTCCGGACTGTTGTTCGATAAGCCCATAAAAATTCTCCAAGTTTCTTATTCCAATCACGTTTATTAGAAGAGACAAACTTTTTGAGAAGTTTAATGATCGTCTTATTGAAGGCTTCGGCTAAACCATTAGCAGCTGGATTATAAGCCGTAGAAGCCAAATTTTGAATTCGATTCTTATCACAGAACCGATAAAATGCCTGATTGGCAAATTTTGGACCATTGTCATGAATTATTCGTCGAGGAATCCCGAAGCGATAAATGACATGATATTTGATGAAGCTGATCGCATTAGATGTTTTTACTTCAACAAGGGGAACTGCTTCTGCTCACTTAGAAAAGTAATCGGTTATAGCTAATATGAACCGATGTCCTTTAACAGAAGGAGGGTTAATAGGACCAATGACATCCATAACCCAAGCTTCGAAGGGCCAAGAGGCTGCTGTAGGATGTAGAAATTCAGATGGTTGATGAATAAAATCAGCATGAATCTGACATGCTTTACATTTTCTGGCATAGTCTACAGCATTTGCTATCATAGAAGGCCAATAATACCCCATTCTTCGAATGTGGTCTTGTAATTTCGGACCCGGTTGATGAGCACCACAAACACCATCATGAGCTTCTCGGTGTGTTTGTTTGGCTTCACTTTCTGAGAGACAGCGCAGCAAGAGTCCATCATATGAGCGACAATATAACATATGTAAAGATGAATCATAATAAAATTGAAATGATCTTCTCTTGATTGATGCAGCTTCTTTTGGATCTTCAGGCAAAATCCCATGAACCGCATAATCAATGAATGGAGTTCTCCAATCCCTCTATTGGGAACTTGACTCTTTAGTATAACTTTGTTCAATATACAGATTACTCTTGACACAGAATAAATCTCGGTCCAACAAAGTAATTGTATTTTGTCTTCAAATTGGAACAGCCAAGTCTGCAGCTAAGCAAGAGCATCAGCCTCCACATTCCGAGAATGTGGTACGAACTTATGAAGAATCCTTTGAATGAAAGAACTAACTCGACTACCACTTGATGATAAGGGATAAGATCAGGGTTTCTGACTTCATAAGTCCCTCTAACTTGATTAACAATCAATTGAGAATCTCCACAGGCTTCTAGAAACTCAATATCCAATTGCTTTGCGACTTAGAGACTAATCAATAGAGCATTATATTCTGCTACATTGTTGGAGCATGGCTCATTGAGAGAATAAGCACGATATACGACTATTTTGTCAGGAGAAACCAAGACGTTTCCTACCCCAGAGACAATATTGTCTTTAGGTCCTACCCATGATGCTCCATCAAAATATAACTGCCATATGTCATTCTTCAAAGTCATGTTACAATCTACGACTTCATCTGGAATATCCTCGTACAACTTCGATGTTTCAGGTATAGGGTGAGCAGCTAAGAAATCTGCTAATACTTAGCCCTTTACTGATTTTTGAGGTACATAAACCATGTCATAAGGAGTGAGCAACATCGCCCAGGTAGCTAACCTGGAATTAAGAATGCTCAATTTTTTCATCAATACCCAAATGTGATTTATTCTGGAGATAACATGAATAGTTTGTCCTGTCATATAATGTCTTGTCTTTTGGACAACAAAAACCAAGACTAGACATTCCTTTTCTAAAGGAGTATACCTGTGTTCAGCTCCGACCATCATTCTGCTAAGATAATAAATTGCTTGTTCATGACCCATATTATTTTTCTGTGCAAGGAGAGCGCCAAGTGAATGATCCAAGGCTCGAACATATAGCAAAAATGGTCTTCCTACCACTGGAGGTACTAGAACCGGTAGATTTGTAAGGTATTGCTTAATGTCATTGAAGGCTTTCTGACACGCTTCATCCCAGACAAAAGATACACCATTCTTTAATAGACGGGAGAAAGGTTGACATCTTCCAGAGAGATTAGATATAAATCTTCTTATATAAGCAATGCGACCCTGAAAGCCACGGAGTTCTTTCAGATTACGAGGAGGACGTATTTCAAGGATTGCTTTAACATTATCAGGATCAACATGGATATCCTGAGAAGTAATGACAAATCCTAAAAAGTTGCCACTGGAAACCCCTAAGAAAGATTTAGTAGGGTTCATTTTCAATTGATGTTGACGCATCAATTCAAATACTGTCCTTAAGTCTTAAATGTGATCATCCTTTGATCGACTCTTAACAGCAATGTCATCTACGTAACATTCAACTGTTTTTCGTAGATGTTCTTGAATGATGTTGCTCATAGCCCGTTGATACGTAGCACCGACATTTTTAAGACCAAACGGCATAACCGTATAGCAATAAACCCCAAGGGGTGTTCGAAAAGAAGTATGCTTCTCATCTTTTGGATGCATCTTGATCTGATTGTATCCTGAGAATCCATCCATGATAGACATACGTTCAAAACTGCATGTATTGTCTATAATGACATCAATAATGGGAAGTGGGAATTCGTCCTTTGGAAAAGCCGCATTAAGATCTCGATAATCTATGCAAATTTGGACCTTTTCGTTCTTCTTCATAACAGGAACACTATTGGCAACCCAATCGGGCGTTGCTCTTTACGAACAAAGCCACATGTAATCAACTTTTTGACCTCTGCTTCAATTGCATCCATCATATCTGGTCTAAAATGCCGTTGTTGTTGTTTTACAGGCCTGGCATTAGGCAAAATATTAAGTTTATGAGTAGCAACTTTAGGATCTAAACCCGACATATCCTCATAACTCCATGCAAAGATGTCAATATATTCTTTGATCAGTTTTATCAACTCTTCCTTTTCATGTTCGGAAAGGTTTTTATTGATGAATATTGGTTTGGACGTAATTTTGTCTCCAACATCAATCTGGACAACTTCATCCTCTGTAGGTGGCTGTCATTGTTCAAAATGAAGTTCCCATTGAGTGTCCATTTGTTGGGCCCAAGGGTCATTTTCAAATGGCTCGGATCCACCATCAATTTGGACCATGTAAGCTAAAATACTTGCTCAAATTCATCATAATAGTCTCCTCTAACATATGAGGGGTGAGATGTATCAGATTCGATAAATTGGATTTCTTCTGAATCTGATGATTGTGAAGAACTAGAAGAGAATTCTTTCTGTATATTGTCATTAAACATGTAGGACGGATCATATCCCAACCCATGACGAGTCTTCTGGTAAAACGGATCACCACATAATGGTATTCGTCTACCCTTGCCTTGATTGAGACCTTGCATAGTCTTCAAATCATATCCCATGTTCTGGATAATCTTGATAGGTTGTTGACAATATTTGTCAATTCAGATTCTTCCTTTATCTTTATCTTTCAGATCATCTGTCTGAGCAACAGGAATATTTCTGGCCAGGCCAAACACAATTTGGCGCTTGTTTTTCTTATCAGACGGAACCACGAAATAAGATTCTTTGTGAAGTCTATAAGTTACACAAGCTTGCGATGGAGCAACTACAGGAAGAACATAGGGAGAAGATGTTAAGAACTTTTGAGCATAAGGTCCAACATCAACCTGAAGAGGAAACGAATTTTCCTTATAGTTAATGTATAAAGTTTCTTCTGGTTCTATGTCATCTTTATTTTGATGACTTTAATTATCAGAAGATAAAGTCATTCTTTCAATAAACTTGACAGCTATATACTTGAAAAGGAAATCTTCAGTGATATCAAAAAGTACAGAATGATCAATATTTACATCATTTACAATTTGACTGCTACGCTTCAGATTAATCACTAGTGGACCATTATCCGTCTTCTGCATAGATTTGTCAAGATTGATAATCAATGGTGGTTATGGATCATTCGTACAAGAAGTACGCCCTTTGACCTTAATCATAAAAGGTTGAACTTGGCTTTTAGCAGGAACATTTACTGATTCCTCAGATGAAGCTTGAGTTCTTCCTTTAACCTTGATCATCAGAGGTTGATCATTGACAGATTAGGGCTGAATTCGACCTTTGACCTTGATTTTCAAAGGTTGCTCTTCTGGAGGATCTTCATTAATAGACTGATCTTCAACAGATGATTGATCTTCAGCTATATCTGATATCTCTTTCACATGCTCTTGTTTGTAAAGCCTTGAATCAGAAAAATAGGCTTCGCCACCCTTGAAAGGATTGATATCAGCAAACTCAGTCTTCACAACTCTTTGGGAATCTATATACTTGAAGCATTGGTGGAGAGTTGAAGGCACGATGTTATGCTCATGTAACCACGGTCTTCCAAGAAGGATATTGTAGGATACGTCTGAGTTGATAACATAGAAGGTTACCATAGATCTAAGATCACCAATCTGAATCTTCAGATGAATTTTCCCCAGTAGTTTACTCTTGCCAGAGTTAAAATCCACTATTGTAGTACTAGTGTAGGTCAGATCACTCGTAGGAATCCTTGGAGGTCTTAGCGTACTCTGAATAATTATGCTAATTGAAGACCCAGGATCAATGTAAATCCTGTCAATTTGAGTAGATCCGATATACCCAGTGTAGCACAGAGGCCTGTCATGCTTGTTATGCTTCAACAACATATCTTCTTGTGTAAAGGTGATGTTGGAAATTGCTTCCATCACACTATGACATTGTGGACATGATATGGGTGTATTATCAGGACTCTTGAGTTGAGCCAAGCATGTGTCTGCTTGAAGTAGAGCTTCACTCAAAGTCTCCCTGCTTTCTTTAGAAAGACGAACCAGCTCAAATATAGATAGTCTAGCCGGAGTATTGGCTAACTGAGCTAGAATATCAAATTTGTAGGGTTTTATCATGACCCCCTGACTGGAAGCAGACTTCAATGGGACGTCAAAACGTACTGTTTTCTGTTTCCCCTTTTCAACCACAGATGGTTTAGCAGGAACAGGAGAAGGTTGAGCTGGTAGTGTTTCAACATCCTCTGTTTCTTTGGAGGATCCCTCATAATCTTTGTGGTACTCTTTCCCAGATCTTGTACCAGTAAAAGTTTTTTCTTCGGACTCAGGAGAAGGAAGTACCATATTACAGGATTTAGTTTTCCTTTCCTTAGCCTTCTTCTTGTAAGGATTGTTATGAGGAACTTCAGAACCCAATCCAATAGTGGAGTTTTGATTTTGAATCTATAAAGGGAGTCGTATTCCTTTATTATAATTCAAACCTTCTGTCTTCTGAAAGTCATAGCCTATCTTTTTCATGAGAAAGATTGATTGCTGACTGTATAAATGAATGGGCAGTGGACTTTCAATATTTGGTTCCATAGAGGAAGAAGAAGAGATCTTTGTAACCACAGGAGAATGAGGAATAAACGTCTCTGTAGCTACGGGAGGAAAAAGATTCGGGATACGAGGAAAAATCCCTGTAGAAGCTTTTTCATAAGCAACGAAGACTTGTTGTGCCCGGTATAAAGGAACACTATTCATAGCTAGCCACTGCCGATGAGTAAGCTTAAGCTTGGTAGGAGGAGCTAGACTTGGAGGACATATGTTCAGTCCTTTCAGTCTATCTTCTAAAGGAATGCCATCCCATAGATGATCCGAATCGTCAGGATCTGGAATAACATGAGAAATCATGTTGCAGATTTTGACTTTTTTACCCTTCTTAGATTTTAAAGTTTTACCTTTATTTTCTAATTCAGGTACTAAGTCAGGATGCACCCACATAATTTTACCATTCTTTAATGTGAGAGGCAACAGTCCATCATTTTCCTCTCTAGCAGGCAGAATATTCACAATCTTCATCGTCGCCTTCGGGATTGGGATAATCCCATAAGGGACTTGCTATGGAGAAAAATCTCCGAATTGAAGAGAAACCATATTGGTTGTAACCGTATGGTCATCATTGGTTAAAGCGATAGCACCGCCATTTATCAGTTCTTGAATTTTCTTCTTCAAGACATAGCAAGCACTAGTAGGATGATTAATGTATCTATGATAGATATAATATTTGGGATTGTCTGTCAGATTCACCTTATTAGGCCTTTTTGGCTCTGGAATCTGGAGTTTGCCACTTTTCACCAGATATTGGAATATCCCTGGGATATCACTTTCGTCAAAATAGTATTCTTCTTTTGGCCTGGAAGATTCCTGATTATTCGGCGTCGTTTTATTCTTAGAAAGATTGACTATGAGGGTATCTTTTCCTTTCACATTACGATTACCAGAATTATTACCAGGATTACTTTTCTTTCCTTTATCCTCTGAGGCAAAAATCATCCCATGTTCACGAGCCAACCTACCATTGGTCTCGGCAGAAACTGCTGCTATGATAAACGAAGTGTAGGAACGATATAGTAAAGCGTAATACTCTAGAGGGGGGTGAATAGAGTTGGCAGCGGAATAATGCTAATTAAATAATGTTAGCAACACAATCACAGTATATAATCACAGTTGAAATAATGTAAAGGCAGAGTTCAGAAAGCAAACGCAAAGACAGCGCTGTATACTGGTATCCCTCTGTTGAGGACTAATCCAGTCGGTAGAACTCTTGCTACCAGTTGAATCCACTATTGGAAAAACCGCAAGTTTTTTTACGAAATCCTTGCAACTTCTACAACGCGAGCTTTGATACGAAGAACTCGTCCAACTTCAAATGTGAAGAGGTATTCTTCAATCAAGCCTTCTGATTACAATCTCTCAGAAACTTCTAGACCGTAGCGCACTGGCAAAATGACTAGAGGATTGTAACTGGCTTGGGATCTGAAATTTAAGCTCTAGAAAACTCTTTGGAAGCAGAAAGCTTTAGATAGAGAGAAGATTGAAAGTGAATGAGTGAATTGAAATGATCAAAATCCTTCTCTATTTATAGGAGTTCCAAAGGGAGAACTCTGTCAGAATTCGGGCAGAATTCGGGCAGAACTCTATAAGCAAATCTCGGTCAAAACCGCAACTGCAGGAGGACCAAGTTCCAGAGAATTCAAAAATTAAACGGCCACCAACCGAACTCTGGCCGAACTCTGGCCGAGTTCTGTCAGGGTTAGGTTAGGGTTTTAAAAATTGGTTTTGGTGATTTTTGAAAACCTTTTCGAAAACCTTTTTGAAAACCTTTTTGACAGGTCATTTTGAAAACATTTTGAACTATTTTGGGGATAGCCTATTTGCCAGTACGACTCGGTGTACAACGTATTCCTAGACTCAAATAAAGTAAAAATTATATTGCATAGGAAATACAGACTCAAGTAGGCAAACAGATCTTCAGTCTTGAACGGAGTGAATATCCAATCTTGCTTATGTCCAAGAAGCTGAGATGTCCCAACTAGCTTCGTATATCCAGACAGAGTTTTGATCAATTATTAAAATCAGGTTGACCATATGACCAATGGGCCAACAATCTCCCCCATTTTGATAATTGACAAACTATGAATGATATAACATTAAGCTTGTTCAAAAAGAATCAAAACGTGAATTGTTCATGTCCTGTATTTAACTCAAAAAAAATGTTAGATCTTAAATTTTCTCCCCCTCGTAATTAAAGCATAAGGAACAAAAGTGAGAAAACATAACAAATAAAAAGTATAAGAGTAAACATACATCATCACAGGCATGTAAAGTTTCAAAAAACATAAAAGAAATCTCAGGCATGCTATTTCACAGGCAGTTTATAATGAAGAAGCAGTATAAATAGATAGTGCTAAACAAAATGCTGAAATAAACTGAGATGTCATAAATGAAACATCATAAACATGTCCATAAAGATAAAAAGTACTGAAATCAAACTACAAAGTACTGATAAGAACTAAAAAGTAATGATAAAAACTTGGAATGTCGGAGCATTTCCAAGTATACAATAGAATGTCACTAAATAATCAAATCACATCTCATAATCACTATCCTCATCATCATCATCAGCTGCTCGGCCAGCATGACCGGAAGTACCAGCACCAGAAGTACCAGCGCCAGTAGGATGAGTAGGGACGCCAGCAAAGAACTTACCAACGTAATCTCGAGGAGCACGATACCAATCATAGGCGTTACCAGGCTGGAAGTAGGCATGGACAGCCTCATCCTCACAGCGGTAACCCAAAAAAGCTGGATCACGAGGGATAGAAGCAGCAGAATGACCAGTCTGGGCAAAACGCAGATCGGCCAAGGAGTTTGCCATCGCCTGATAACGGGTGACATCGCGGAACTCACGCTCGCGAGCCATGTCCATCATCGAGACGTGCAAAGCTGATAAGTGCTGATGTATGCCCTCAAAAGTCATGGCATACGGCTGATGTGGTAGAGGAGGTGCAGTATGAGAAGCAGGAGGTGGAGCTGAAGCAGTCCGGCTGCGACGAGATAGCTGGAGAAACTTGGGCTCAGAGTCCTGAGTACAAGTCGATAGATCGTCGAATCGCTGAAAGATATAAGGAAGAATCATCGCGTAAGAGAGATTTCAATCTCTAGCACGACAACGTCCCATCATCTGAATGATAGTCTTAGGGGCGGAAAAAGGAATCCCCTTAATAAGATGGTACATGACGGACAGCTCAAGCGAAGTCACATCATCCTTGGAAGTAGATTTTAGAAGTAGAGTAGAGTAGATGATGCGATGCAATTCGTAGTTAAACAAGTTCAGGTTGTTAGCCTTGAACTTTCCAGAACGTACTCTGTCAGGTGCACAGAGTTCCGCTTTGAAACTCGTGAGTGTAGTGCCTTCGGGGAAATCGAATTCCGTGATGTCAACTAGCGGTTCACCTTCATTGGGAATACCAAGAATCTCCGCTAGGAGAACATCATTGAACTCAATGTCTATGCCTCCAACACGTGTGCTCACGTCAAAAGTGTTTACTACGAGATTGCAATAGAACAATCTAATGGCATTAGTAGCTATTGGGAAGCACAGTTTAACAAATAAGTGTAACCCTAATGCCTCAAACAAGTGACGATGATCGGGAAATACCGTCCATTTAACCGGAGCGCTGCCGCATATGGATCGGGTGGAAAAGTCACCATACCATAATAAGGCTTGATCGAGGGTTTGAAAGAAGAACCCATCGAAAGTACCGTCGCTCTTTTGGATCGGCGAAAACAGTAAATCCGTGTGAGGATTCGAAGACGACCCTTCCTCACTAGGAGTGGTCTTCTTCCTCTTAGACGGATTAAATCTAGGTGCCATTGAAATAAAAAGCACTAATTGAAAGGTGGAGAGAGAGGGAGTTATACCTCACGAAAATTAGATATGTTGTAGAGAATGATGATCTCCACAAGATTCCAAATTTTGGAAGGATTTTACCAAGTAGATTGGAAGCAATAGATTGGTGAAGAACTAGGGTTTGGTGGTCGGGGTCGGCTGCTGCTGCTGTTGTAATTAGTTTGGAAGCAATGAAAGAGAAGAAGCTCTCGGGTTCTGGATATATACACAGATACCTACAACCGAACTCGGGCCGAATTCGGTCAGAGCTCTGGCCGAATTCGCCTAGGGTTCTTCAAAGTTGATTTTTGCCACTTCTTTTTCATTAACTCGTTTCAAAATATTTAATTCAAAGATTAGTTATTTTAGTCTTCAAATAACATAATTAATAATATTTTATGAATTAGATGTCGTTACACAGTGACTGTCTCAGATTAGCTGTAGGAGTACTGTCCCAGCTGGCGGAGGTTCACCGGAGAACTCTTAAATACTGCTTCGCTTCAACCGTAGTTGTGGAGACAGACAGACTCTTTATTAGCTTGTCTCTAATACAGTTTTGCATAATGATATATAATCATAAAAATAAAATTAATTTATATTACTGATGTCCAAAATTCCTAATTTTCGACGTAAATAATTGAAGCGATCTTCCGCTAGAGGTTTAGTGAAGATGTCAGCTAATTGATTTTCAGTATCTATGTACACAAGGTTTATATCTCCATTTTGATGATGATCTCTAAGAAAATGATGCCGAATCTCGATATGTTTAGTACGAGAGTGACATACAGGATTCTTAGTCAAATTAATAGTGCTCGTGTTATCACAGAAAATAGGAATATGTGTGAAAAATAAATCAAAGTCTTCTAGGGTTTGTTTCATCCACAAAATCTGAGCGCAACAACGTCCTGCGGCGATGTACTCAGCCTCTGTTGTTGATAAGGCTACAGAATTTTGCTTTTTACTAAACCAAGAGACTAGAGCCTTGCCTAAGAAATGACATTTGCCGCTAGTACTTTTTCTATCAACCTTGCATCCAGCAAAATCTGCATCCGAATAACCAATAAGGTCAAAGGATTTAGTTTTGGGATACCACAAGCCGACAGAAGAAGTACCCTTAAGGTATCGGAAGATACGCTTAACTGCAGACAGATGTGATTCCTTTGGGTTAGCTTGAAAACATGCACACAGGCAAACACTAAACATTATATCTCGACGACTAGCAGTTAAGTAAAGTAAACTACCAATCATACCTCGATACTTACGTGTGTCGACTGGCTTGCCTTGTTCATCTGAATCAAGCTTTGTTGAAGTTGCCATCGGAGTGCCAATAGGTTTGACATTGTCCAGATCGAACTTCTTTAGTAAATTTTTTGTGTACTTAGCTTGATTAATGAACGTCCCATTGTCGGTTTGTTTGATTTGCAATCCGAGAAAGAATTTCAGCTCTCCCATCATGCTCATCTCAAACTCATTCTGCATACACTTAGAAAATTCTTGACAAAGAGATTCATCAGTGGATCCAAATATGATATCATCAACATAGATTTGAATTAAAAGCAGCTTGCCATTAAAAGATTTAATAAAAAGTGTAGTGTCAACCTTTCCTTTTAAAAAACCGTTGTCAAGTAGAAAAGAGCTTAGACGATCATACCAAGCACGAGGGGCTTGTTTCAAACCGTATAGAGCTTTCTTCAACTTGAAAACATGGTCAGGATTTTTGAAATCCGTAAAACCCGGAGGTTGTGCTACAAAAACTTCTTCTTTTATAAATCCATTTTAAAAAAAAGTACTTTTTACATCCATTTGAAAAGTTTGAAATCATGAAAACATGCAAATGCACATAACATACGAATGGATTCTAAGCTCGCAACTGGGGCATAAGTCTCATCGTAGTCGATACCCTCTTCTTGATTGTATCTTTGAGCTACGAGTCGAGCCTTGTTACGGGTTACTAAACCATCCTCATTTAGTTTGTTTCGGAATACCCAACGGGTGCCAATGACCGGATGATCAATAGACTTGGGAACAAGTTCCCAAACTTGATTCCGTTCGAATTGGTTCAATTCCTCTTGCATGGCATCTATCCAGAAACTATCACTACATGCTTCATCAATAGATTTAGGTTCTAGCTGTGAAATAAATGCAACACTAGAAACATTATCTCTACAGGATATACGAGTACTTACTCCCTTGGTAATATCACCAATTACCAAATCCTTTGGATGATTTGCCGTAAATTTCAACCTTTTTGCTTCATTCTGAAGGTAGCTAGTTCCTGGATCTTCTCTAGGAGGTTCAGCTAGTGCAGAGCTTAGTTGAGAATCAGCTGGAGTTGAGCTTGATGTAGGCAGATCTTTATCACTGTCATCGAGAGTCATTTGGTTCAATTTATCAAAAGTGACATTGATTGATTCTTCGATGATCATGGAACGTTTGTTGAAGACTCTGTACCCTTTGCTCTTGGCCGCATAACCTAGAAATATACCTTCATCGGCCTTTTCGTCAAACTTTTCCAAGTTGTCTTTAGTATTAAGAATAAAGCACTTACAGCCAAATATCTTAAAGTATGAAACTGAAGGAATTCTATCAAACCATAACTCAAATGGAGTCTTCTTCGATTTGGATCGAATTAGAACTCTATTGAGTACAAAGCAAGCTGTATTGACAGCTTCAGCCCAGAAGTATTTGGGTAGGCTAAATTGATTTAACATTACTCTGGCCATTTCGGTTAGAGTTCTGTTCTTACGTTCTACAACTCCATTTTGTTGTGGAGTTCTAGGGCAGGAGAACTCATGAATAAAACTGTGTGTGTCACAAAATGCTCAAAATCAGCATTCTCGAATTCGCCACCATGATCGCTTCTAATGCGAGTGATCATGTAACCTTTTTCATTCTGTACTTTCTTGCAAAAGGCGACAAATTCTAATAATGCGTCATTTTTGCGTGTCAAGAAATATACCCACGTGTATCTAGAGAAATCATCTACAATTACAAATGCATATAATTTACCTCCGAGGCTAGCAACTCTGCTAGGACCGAATAAATCCATATGTAGCAATTGTAGAGGTCTAGTAGTATATACTGCGTTTACAGACTTGAATGTGGATCTGGTAGCCTTGTTCTTTTCATATTGGCTGCATACCGAATCCTTCTTGAATGTTATATCTGGTAAACCATGTACTAACTTCTTTGTGGATAATCTTGAAATTGTATCCATGTTTGCATGACCGAGTCTCATGTGCCATAGATGACTCTCATCACTTTTGGCCATTAAGCATCTACCTGAAATGTTAGCTTCTTCCAGCAGATAGAAAACATATATATTGTCTTCCCTGATTCCTTCAAAGATAGTACTACCAGTTGAGCTATCAACTACAGTACATTTATCTTTGCCAAAGTTGATACCATAACCATGATCAGCTAGATGACTTATGTTGAGCAGATTATGTTTCAACTCGGTAACCAGACAGACATCTTTAATCACGGGATAGGGAGACTTACCAACATCACCGATACCAATAATATACCCTTTCAAATTATTACCGAAGTAAACATAACCTTCCTTCTTTTTCTTCGACAGTTTTGCAAATAGAGTAGCGTCACCGGTCATATGCCGTGAGCAACCGCTGTCGAGGATCCATTTGCTTCTAGCATGTGAAGGGTGTTCCACCTACAAAACAGTTTGCAGATGAAACCTTTGGTACCCATTTCTTGTAGGGTCCTGAATTGTTAGCTTTAGGTATCCAAGCATAAACATTTAAATCTACAAGCTTTCTCATTCTACATGCAGATGATATATGACCAATGAGGCCACAATAATGACATTGTGCATGTCGAGTGTTGAAAGCTGAGTGGTGTACAAGGTTGGTAGGTTTGGGTTTTCTAGTATAGAAGAATGCATACCTATGATCATGTTTGGGCTTAACCTTTTGGGGTAAAGGTTTTATATGGTTTGGTCTGACAGTGTTTGGCTTGGGAATGTTCCGATTTCTCGATAAGTGACACGTGTTAGGGTAGGAAGCAGCAAGCTCAGGCTGTTTTCCTAACCTAATTTCCAACCTTTTGGAAGTGTCATATAACTTAGTATAATCAGAAGTGAGTGATTCCATTCTGATTTGTGCAGATTGAAGACTTTTCTTTTCTTTAGAAAGATCTTCTCTCAATTGGTCTATAATCTTGTCTTTCTCTTCGGATGACTGTTTAGTCTCGTGTAATAAGAGCTTTATAGAGGAAAGCTCACCAGACTCACTAACATTAGCTCTAACCTCAGCTAGTAGGTCGGTAAGTCATCCTATTTCTCCTTTGTACTCTTTGAGTACCTTCTTAGTGGTCTGATATTTACTACGCAGTTTCCTGTAGTCAAGCATCAGGTCACTGAAGGCATCTCCTAATTGCTCAAAGGTAAAGTCATCATATGTTTCTACAGGTTCAGTAGGTACCTGATCGATTGCCATGAAGCAGATGTTTGCAGCGTCCTCTGAATGTTCATCTTCTGAGTCGCTAGCTTCACTCTCATGCCATATGCTGGTGTTGGCATATTTCTGAGAAGTTGATCTTTTCAGGTTCCCTTTATTATACCTGTTGTTCTTCTTGCTCGATGATGAGTTGATGGGACAGTCCTTCTTCATATGTCCCTTCTTCTTGCATCCATAGCAGACAGCATCTTCTTGGTACCAGTTGTTGCTGTTGTTCTCTTTGACTCTCTTCTCATGTCTCATGAATCTTTTGAACTTCCTTGCTATGAGAGCTTGATCTTCAGCGTCAGATCCACTGCTGTCTGAGTCATCTTCAGCAGCTTTTCTGTGCTGAGCCTTGAGGGCGATAGTCTTCTCCTTTGGTGCAGGTTCTTCAAAATCTTGCAGCTCCAGTTCATGAGTGAGTAGCTTACCCATGAGTACTTCAAGTGACATTATGGTGAGGTCGTTTCCTTCAATGATAGCTGTAGCCTTCAGAATCCAGTTCTTGGTGAGAGCTCGCAGGAGTTTGCGAATCTTTTTGTGGTTCCTGTAATCTTTGCCTAAGGAGGACAAAGGGTTTACAATATCCAAGAACCTCTCGAACATTTGTGTGACTGTTTTATTTGGCTTCATTTTGAACGCCTCGTACTCTTGAGTAAGTCTGCTGACTTTTGACTCCTTGACTTGAATCGTGCCTTCATGTGTAACTTTGAGAAGCTTCCACACACCATTTGCCGTTGTGCATGTAGATACCCTGTTAAATTCTGTTCTGTCTAAGGCACAAAAAAGAGCATTAATAGCACGTGCGTCAAGACTGGCCTTTTTCTTTTCCTCCTCTGTATAACTGCTTTGGGGTTTTTCAACCAAAACTCCCTCGACAGTTATACGAGGTGGCTTCTAATAGCCATCAAGAACAATAGCCCATAAGTCAAAATCAAGAGATTTCAAGAAGAAACTCATCCGTGTTTTCCAATAAGTGTAGTTAGTACCATCAAACAGTGGGGGTCTGTTTGTGGCCTGACCTTCACTTGTGAATTTTATAGTAGCCATGTGATGTGCTGTGATCTAATAAATAATGAATAAATAATAGCACTGTTACCTTGCTTTACCTGTAACACCCGCTCTGATACCAATTGTAGGAACGATATAGTAAAGCGTAATACTCTAGAGGGGGGGTGAATAGAGTTGGCAGCGGAATAATGCTAATTAAATAATGTTAGCAACACAATCACAGTATATAATCACAGTTGAAATAATGTAAAGGCAGAGTTCAGAAAGCAAACGCAAAGACAGCGATGTATACTGGTATCCCTCTGTTGAGGACTAATCCAGTCGGTAGAACTCTTGCTACCAGTTGAATCTACTATTGGAAAAACTGCAAGTTTTCTTACGAAGTCCTTGCAACTTCTACAACGCGAGCTTTGATACGAAGAACTCGTCCAACTTCAAATGTGAAGAGGTATTCTTCAATCAAGCCTTCTGATTACAATCTCTCAGAAACTTCTAGACCGTAGCGCACTGGCAAAATGACTAGAGGATTGTAACTGGCTTGGGATATGAAATTTAAGCTCTAGAAAACTCTTTGGAAGGCAGAAAGCTTTAGATAGAGAGAATATTGAAAGTGAATGAGTGAATTGAAATCATCAAAATCCTTCTCTATTTATAGGAGTTCCAAAGGGAGAACTCTGTCAGAATTCGGGCAGAACTCTATGAGCAAATCTCGGTCAAATCCGCAACTGCAGGAGGACCAAGTTCCAGAGAATTCAAAAATTAAACGGCCACCAACCGAACTCTGGCCGAACTCTGGCCGAGTTCTGTCAGGGTTAGGTTAGGGTTTTAAAAACAGGTTTTGGTGATTTTTGAAAACCTTTTTGAAAACCTTTTTGACAGGTCATTTTGAAAATATTTTGAACTATTTTGGGGATAGCCTATTTGCCAGTACGACTCGGTGTACAACGTATTCCTAGACTCAAATAAAGTGAAAATTATATTGCATAGGAAATACAGACTCAAGTAGGCAAACAGATCTTCAGTCTTGAACGGAGTGAATATCCAATCTTGCTTATGTCCAAGAAGCTGAGATGTCCCAACTAGCTTCGTATATCCAGACAGAGTTTTGATCAATTATTAAAATCAGGTTGACCATATGACCAATGGGCCAACACGAAGCCCAATCTGTAAATTGGGAACCTGTAAAGACAGCAATAGATGGTCGCAGATTCATCTTGCATGTATCAATCAGCGCTGAATCTGGCATACCAGGGGGCATCTTTAGAGTCGCCTGTCGAAAACGTTCAATGAACGTCAGAGTATCTTCTTTCTTCCTTTACTTGATTTCTATTAAGGAGGACATGTTCATGTCCATACCTCCTTCATAGAAGTGGGAGAGAAATATTGCCTTAAATTCGTCAAAAGACGAAATACAATTATCGGGTAAACTACGATACCAGTCATAAGCTGAACCCGTCAAGCATCCAATGAACACTCGAGTAAGAAGAGCATCATTTTGTTAGCCCAATGATTATATCATGTTTTTGAATATGGCTAATCAATTAAGTTTAACTAGTGATGTCACTAATATTCATGCTACTTAAACTTAGCATTGTCCTAAATGTTCTATATCATATTGTTATGATTGTATCATACTGCATCATATTGTTATGTTTTGTCTAACATATATTTGTAGACATGCAGTAAGCATGATCAAGCCTTGACAAAGCAGGACACATGCAATAGACGGCGTTATACAAGGAGTTTTCTCTAAACTGCCCAACGACCTATCCGGAGCCTCGCATCAGGGGTTCCGCTGCCCGGTCAGCGGACAGGGGTCGAGGGGCCAGCGCCCCCCGTCAGGGGTTCGGGGGCGAAGCCCCCGAAAGGTATTCAGATTTTCAGATCTATTTATCTTTGGACGATTGCCGTCAAGGAAAAATGCGTCTTCAATGTCAGGAAAAAGACGACATCAAAAGGGCTATTGGTTTTCATATTTATTCTGTATTTTTTCTTTTATTGAGTCTAGGAAAAATGTGAGATTGATCGGATCGGTACTGGCTTAGGTTTTTCTCAGTCCACAAACAAAAATAAGCCTACCTACGTATCCCAAAAATCTACAATTCCAAAAAGCCCAAAACCTATGCAAATTTGGTTTATTCCTTACTGTTCTGAACCAGCAGAACTCTGACAGAACTCTGACCGAGTTCGGTCCGAGTTCGGTCCGAGTTCGGCCCGAGTTCGGTCTGGGTTATTTGAAATACAGTTCCCACCAAATCTGCATCCAACGTTCGTATACGAAATCCTAGCATCCGAACTCTGCCCGAACTCTGCCCGAGTTCGGTCTCCCAAAAACACTATAAATAGAGTTGAGATTACCATTCATTTCAACAATCCAATTTTATCTCTTCTCTTCTCTATCTAAACTGTTCTGAGCTTTTACTTTCATATCTAAGCCTTTATGACTCTTAGCCAAGCCAGTACAGTTTCTGTTTAATCTAGAGTTTGGTGTTGAAGAGTTGTATCGGAGGTTATATTCAGAAAACGTTCCAGTTTTCCAATTGCCTTCTGGAGCCGGTCGTGCGCTCGTCACCAAGCACGGTGTTGTGAAGTCGGTCGTACACTTGTCACCAAGCACGGTGTTGTAAGAGTTGTAAGCACTCAGTTAAAGCTTGTGTCATAGTAGATTAAAATCGAGCAAGAGTACTCGAGACTGGATTAGTCCTCTCAGAGGGATACCAGTATACATCGCTGTGTCACTGAGTTTGAATTCTTGACTCTTACTTTACTGTATTTATTTACCGTCTTTTATATGCCATAGTTATTACTTAAGTTTTTAATTGGTGATTATTTTCCGCTGCATACGCACACACTCTATTCACTCCCCCTCTAGAGGTGCTCAACGGTCCTACAATTGGTATCAGAGCGGGTTGTATTCATATATAACACTCTAAAGAGTATAAATATGGCAGCCGTGAATTCAATATTCAACGGTGAAGGGCAATCCACAAATAGACTCCCACTATTTGATGGAACGAACTATAGTTATTGGAAAACACGGATAAGCTTGTACCTGAAGTCTCAAGACTTTGACTTATGGTCAATTGTTGTCAATGGCTACCAAAAGCCTACTATCACTTCTATTCTCACATCCTCTATTATTAACAAGCCTTATTATAGTTACACAGAGGAAGAGAAGAAGTTAGCTAGCCTTGATGCAAAAGCAAAGCATGCTTTCTATTGTGCTGTAGACTTTAATGTATTCAATCTCATTACTACTTGCAAAACATCTCATAAAATTTGGAAACTTCTTGAAGCTACTTATGAGTGTAGGTACGAAAGTAGTGCTAGCGACTCCAGAGAGGAGGATAGTCTTCATAATGATACAAATGTATGCATGATGGCATCGAGATTTAAGGTTCAACACAATCCTATATATGAAGAAGAGCTTGTATGTGACAACCACAAGAAGATAGGCCACATCCAAGAAGATTGTACTACTGCTAGAAAGGAGAGTCACTATGAACGATCAAAAGAAGAAAGATCATCATCTCACAAGTACGCTACCACGAGCATATGGTGCGAAAGTAATGCAAGCAAATCTGAAGAAGAAGAAGAGAGACCTCATCATACTACAAATATATGCTCAATGGCATTATCCAACGAGGTACAAGATAACTCTATTTTTGCAGAGAGTGAATTTTCTTATGATGACCTATCTGATGCTTTCAGTGATCTATTGAAAGAACACGAGAAAGTATTAGATAAGTATAAGCAAGCTAAAAAGGATATTCTCTGCTATAAGCTTACGAATGAAAAGCTGACTTGCATATTGAATGATGCAAGAAACACTTCTACTTCTGATAATTCTACTGAGATTTCCACACTTGAGTTTAGATTGCATGAGGCACTTGAATGCATTGAGAAAAGCTCTCAAGAAAATGCTAAACTTAAGGAGGAATTAGAATCAGAACAGAAGAAGTATTCTATTGCTTTATGTAGAATTGATGCTCTTTCTGCTAAATATGATGAGATCTGTGCTAACTCTAAAAAGTTAGAGATTAGACTGGGAAAACAGGTAGTACAACCTACGACTCAGTCTAACACAAGACACTTAGCACATCACAAAGTCATACACGTCAAATCTTTTACAAAGGAAGCAAGCAAAGCTAAAGCTTCACACAACCATGCTTTCTATTACAAGTATCCACCCACATCATATCACACCACTTCACATTCTCATATTGCTGCACATAGCCCTAATGTTAATACTTTTTGTCATTATTGCGGCATGAATGGACATGTTTCTCATTATTGTCAGATTAGAAAACTTGTTGATATGAACTTGTGCAAATGGGTTCCCAAAGCTAACAAATATGGATCCAAGTTTTGGATACCAAAGTCTTCACCTAATATTTCAGGTGGAGCTACTTATGATGAACCATAGAACCATGGAGCATGTTGGTGATTGCAAAGCTACAAAGGTCATCTTCCAAGGAATTGCACCAACAGAACTGTGGTCACTAGAACCACTTCGGTAACATGCTTCCTAAATAGTTTTTAATATCTAGCATGTTCTTATTGATGTATTGATATTATCTCTCATTGATATCTTTTAATTGTTTATCATTTATGTGAGTTATAATCCTAGCATGACTAGTTGATTAGCTTAAATGATTATTTCACACTATATAGTCTTTCTTTTATTAGTGTGACACATTTATCTAGGTATGCTCTTTACTTTTAGTATTTATCTATGAAGATGCATACCACTCTAGTCCATAGAAGCTTTTGTTGTTGGTTTATGCTTTTGACTCTTTGTCTTTAATACTTTTAATGGTCACTTCTTATCGATTTGTCTTTAACATGTCATATTTACTTGGATCAGTATTTTTGAGTATGTATGTTTAGCACAAGTCTTCTATTTACTTGAAAAGTACATACATATATTTTTATGTTAACCTTGTGCTTGCATAATATATTCACTATTGATTCTCATATTTTATTTTGATTAATTTCTTATGAATCAATTACTTCTTTGTTTGATAAAGTTTATTTATGCATATTTTTGATCTTGTGATATTTTTTTTATGCTTGTTTATGATATATGATAATTCATTATCAATCATATATTGCTCACATGTTTCTTATATTGTATAAATATCTTTATGGAGATATATGAGTTTATTTCAAGTTCTATATTATATTATTTTGAAAAGTAGTTTCAAACTTGTGCTTATTTCATATGTAAGCTAATTTTTTTAACAAATTCATGTACTTCTCTTTATTAGCTTCTTCCTCAAAGCCTCTTTTAATGGTGTATGTTTTTCTTGGCTTTTTGGTTGATATTTTGGATACATGATATTTTTTAATATCTTGATCTTGATAAACCATTCCTTGGGTATTTACTTTTAGGGATTCTGGATTTCGACGATGTTCGATGATACTGTATATATTCCTTTGAATCCAAGTTCTTAAGAGTAGAAATCATTTTGGGAACAAGCCGAAAGGGTCCTTCTGTCATACAGGTGTAAATAGCCTGAAGCGACACGGTGTACTAGTCTTCGGACTACCGCTAGCTGGGAACCGGCCCCTACAGCTAACCCTAAGTGATCAATACTTTATAGACTTAAGATTTATTAAGGTCTAAATGCAACTATTATCTAGTTCTGGATCCAAGGTACTGAACCCAGTCCCCTAGATTCCAGAATACATCAACGTATCTAGGTCTTACTTTTTGATTTACAAATGTTTTATATTTTATTGTTACCCAATAATTTTGTAGCACATATGGATTAATGTAATTGATACATCTTATGCTGTTTGCTACATTGTTCTAAGATTTTTAAGTCCATAGAATATAATTTATTTCATATTGCACTAATTCTTTTTAAATCCTCGGTTATTAAAGAAGAGATTTATTTTGGGTACAAGCCTACAAAAGGTCTGTCTGTCACCACGACTACGGTCGAAGCGAAGCGGTACTTAAGTGTTCCCCGGTGAACCTCCGTTAGCTGGGACAGTACCTCTACAGCTAATCCAAGATTGATCAATGCTTTATAAACTAAAGATTTATTGAGATCTAATTGCAATTATTATCTGATGGATTTTGAATTTTAGATTTGATGAATAATATTCTCTCTTTATATTTTCACAAAAAGGTAGCATATGTTGATCTATCTTGTCGAATGTGAGATTCTATAGCATAGATCAATTTATGTCATCTTTTGACTTATATGATTATTCATCATGCTAATTTGAAATATCTTTTAATTGTTTTATTTTTTAAATGTTCATTTAATGGATATTTCTTCTTTTTGTCTAAAGATGATTATTTTTCGTATTCGTGACTACTCATTGAATATTATGATCTTGTGATTTCATCTTTAGCTTGTGTAATACTCAATGATTTTGAGCTTTGTATTATTATCTTCTTATTCAAGTTACTTACTGTCTACAACAGTAACTCTTTGAAAGGGAGAAGTCAAGCATATTGAATGTCTCTCTCTCTCAAAGCATTTCTTTTCTTTAAACCTTACGGTTGTTAGGTGGACACCGTGCTAAGGCTTTAAAAGGGAAGAAATGAACTTTGGTAAGAAGACCTTATATTTTTGAATTAGTTTCCTACTTCCTAAAATATGTCTCTGAATTATATTTTAAATTTTATCTATATTATTATTTTGGATATAACCATGTAAAGGTGGAGCAGTTAATTATTTCAAGTCAATTAGCCCCTTGACATGTCATATATCTATAATACACTTTTCTTTGGACATATATCTAGTTTTGTTTATTTGTTCAAATGGATTTATTTATGATTTATGGATTCTTTTATTGACATTGTTTTTTTTGTGATTCGAATCGTCAGCTTTCAGTCAAAGGACTAAATGGACGCATTCGAACATTTACTAAGACAGTTTTTTATAATAAATTCCACATTTTTGAAAAGTCTTTTTGATTTTTTTTGATTTATTGAATCTGTCTCGTACTCAATGTTATTATTAAAGACAGCCTTCAAAAATCTTTTACTTACATGAAATGATTTGTGTTATATTTTTTTATTGAAGACATAGTTTCTTCATCTTTAAGCGTTTATTTATTGGATATTTCTTTTTCTTGCCTAAAGATGATATTTGTTTTGAGTTTGGAATTTTATATGCATTTGATCAAAGGAAAGAAAAGATGCATATCTTGGATATCCCTTAGATCTTCTGATTATTTATTTTATCTATTTTATGCATATAAATTATTTTTGAACTATATACGCATAATTTAAGGGGGAGCAAATTAATTGTTTCAATTCCTTTATGCCCTTAATATGTGGTATAACTAGTTCATCATGGGCATATTTTTTTTACCTAACATATCTTGTTGAGTTGTTCATGATATTTAGATTTGTATTTTATGAGAGAATATATGATTATTATTATTTATTTTTAATTCTCTCATTCGAGTTTCTAAAAGTTATCATGCCAAAATTAATTTAATTTATTGATAATCTTTTTGAGTTTTACACTGATTTGGCATTTCTTATTGAGATTTTATCTTAAAGTTCATGATTAGCTATATTTAGACTGGTCATACTTTGCGGGGGAGCATTCAAGTCAACTGAATTTCTCCTTCTCAAGTATTTTGTCTTCATTACCTTCATGTTTATCTAATGGATATACATATATCATGCTAAGGTAATTGAATTCAAATGCATGAACTTTGGTATAGATTCTGCATAGACTCTAGTATACGTCTTTTTGATTTTTTTTCCAATGATTATACTCTTTATGGAATTGATTCACTAATTTGTATGGGCAAATTATGAATCATATTTTTTTCTGATCATTGTTAAAAGTTTCATTATTTTTTTTATTTTGTATATACTAGATCTGTGAATTTCTAATAAATTATTTATGACCAATGATTGATTTCTGCAAATTGATATCTATTTCTTATTGAAATCCTTTATTGGTATATTTCAAAACTAGAGTTATATTTATCATAATATTGAGTTTTGAATATCATTTTTGGATTTCTAGTTGGTAAACTATGTATTGTTTGATTTCAATGTTCTTTGTTTAAGTTCAACCAACTATTTTGACAAATTTTTCTACTTTAGTTATGCAATTTTCTAAACATGTCGTTTCACTGTTCTCCTAATCCTTGATCATGATTATTTTCTTTCCCTCCTATCCTTATGCTTGAGTTCGTTTTATCTCTTTATTACGGGGGAGCTTATTTTTTGATCATGTCAAAGGGGGAGAAATAAGTTTAAGTTAGCAAAGAATTTTTTTTGTAATATGTGTTTATTAGCGATATATACATCTATTGTATCTATCTTAAACTTAACCGATTTGCCATAATCAAAAAGGGGAAGATTGTTAGCCCAATGATTATATCATATTTTTGAATATGGCTAATCAATTAAGTTTAACTAGTGATGTCACTAATATTCATGCTACTTAAACTTAGCATTGTCCTAAATGTTCTATATCATATTGTTATGATTGTATCATACTGCATCATATTGTTATGTTTTGTCTAACATATATTTGTAGACATGCAGCAAGCATGATCAAGCCTTGACAAAGCAGGACACATGCAATAGACGGCGTTATACAAGGAGTTTTCTCTGAACTGCCCAACGACCTATCCGGGGCCTCGCATCGGGGGTTCCGCTGCCCGGTCAGCGGACAGGGGTCGAGGGGCCAGCGCCCCCCGTCAGGGGTTCGGGGGCGAAGCCCCCGAAAGGTATTCAGATTTTCAGATCTATTTATCTTTGGACGATTGCCGTCAAGGAAAAATGCGTCTTCAATGTCAGGAAAAAGACGTCATCAAAAGGGCTATTGGTTTTCATATTTATTCTGTATTTTTCCTTTTATTGAGTCTAGGAAAAATGTGAGATTGATCGGATCGGTACTGGCTTAGGTTTTTCTCAGTCCACAAACAAAAATAAGCCTACCTACGTATCCCAAAAATCTACAATTCCAAAAAGCCCAAAACCTATGCAAATTTGGTTTATTCCTTACTGTTCTGAACCAGCAGAACTCTGACAGAACTCTGACCGAGTTCGGTCCGAGTTCGGTCCGAGTTCGGCCCGAGTTCGGTCTGGGTTATTTGAAATACAGTTCCCACCAAATCTGCATCCAACGTTCGTATGCGAAATCCTAGCATCCGAATTCTGCCCGAACTCTGCCCGAGTTCGGTCTCCCAAAAATACTATAAATAGAGTTGAGATTACCATTCATTTCAACAATCCAATTTTATCTCTTCTCTTTTCTATCTAAAGTGTTCTGAGCTTTTACTTTCATATCTAAGCCTTTATGACTCTTAGCCAAGCCAGTACAGTTTCTGTTTAATCTAGAGTTTGGTGTTGAAGAGTTGTATCGGAGGTTGTATTCAGAAAATATTCCAGTTTTCCAATTGCCTTCTGGAGCCGGTCGTGCGCTCGTCACCAAGCACGGTGTTGTGAAGTCGGTCGTGCACTTGTCACCAAGCACGGTGTTGTAAGAGTTGCAAGCACTCAGTTAAAGCTTGTGTCATAGTGGATTAACATCGAGCAAGAGTACTCGAGACTGGATTAGTCCTCTCAGAGGGATACCAGTATACATCGCTGTGTCACTGAGTTTGAATTCTTGACTCTTACTTTACTGTATTTATTTACCGTCTTTTATATGCCATAGTTATTACTTAAGTTTTTAATTGGTGATTATTTTCCGCTGCACACGCACACACTCTATTCACCCCCCCTCTGAAAACACAGGTGTAGGCAACTCTAGAGGGGGGTGAATAGAGTTTGTGTCGATAATCACCAAATAAAAATTAACTCTATATCACCTCCACAAAATAACTATCAAGATAGTAAATAAATCAGAAGGAAAAGCGGAAGTAAATAAAGATCAGAAGAGCATACGCAAACACAACAGTTTTAACCTGGTTTCCCTCGTGGAGGACTAGTCCAGGCCTGAGAACTCTAGCTCAGGATTCAAATCCACTATTTGTGAAATAGTAGTTTACAACCCGTGCCTTTTCTTCAGAAGAGCACGTCAACTTCTTATAGAGGATCGCAGTGGCGATTTGCTTGGATTTTTCCAAGCGACTTGGAATTGTCCAAGTGACTTTCTTTTTCAACTCTTGCACAAAAACTTCTAGCTGAATCGCACTTGAGCACCTTGGGGCTTAGGAAGTTTTGTGGCTAGTAGATTAGAAGAGTAAGGCTCTTGACTATATAGGCTATGTAAGAGAAGAAGAATAGAAGAGTGGATGATTTCAAATGAGAGAAACCAAGGCCTATTTATAGGGTTCGAGACAAGCAGAATTCGGCCAGAATTCGGTATAGATAATTCAAATTTTTGGCCGTTGGACAGCTTGTAGCAAGCAGGCCCTAAAAATCAGCTCCTGAAAATCAGGGGACAGAGTTCGGCCCGAACTCTGTGTGGAGGCAGAGTTCGGCCCGAACTCTGTCTCCAGGAGACAGAATTGGTACATTGGCTTTTGGGCTTTGTGGAGCTTGGGCTTGGTTCAGGAATTGGTCTGTTGTATGGTAGAGCTTTGGAGAGATATGCTAGGGGTTGAGATGACTCAGTGCGACTCAACGTACACATTCTCCTAGACTCAATAAATTGAAGATTACAGACTTAGAACAAGTAGGAAAACCAAGAGCCCTTTGATGATGCCTTTCTTCTGATATTTGAGCAGCCCTGAAGACGTCTTTTTCCCTGACAGCAGTCGTCCGAAGATAAACAGATCTGAAAATCTGAATACCTTTCGGGGGCTTCGCCCCCGAACCCCCGAACCCCCGGCGCTGCCCCCTCGACCCCTGTCCGCTGACCGGGCAGCGGAACCCCCGATGCGAGGCCCCGGATAGGTCGCTAGGCGGTTCGGAGAAATCTTTTTGTATGACGCCGTCTTCGCTCCATCATTAATTCTTCATTGCCTATGTCCTGTTTGATCATGTTTGATCATGCTTACTGCATGTCTACAAATACATGTTAGGCCAGCAAAATATGTTGCAGTACGATACAAGCATAGCAATATAATATGGGACAATTAGGACATTGCTAAGTATAAGTAACAACATGATATCATGTTAGGCCAACAGAATATATTGCAGTACGATACAAGCATATAATATAGGACAATTAGGACAAAGCTAAGTTTAAGTAGCAACATGATAGTAAGTATATGAATATTAGTGACATCATTATGTTAAATTTAACTGATTAGCCATATTCAAAAACACAATGTAATCATTGGGCCAACAATCTCCCCCTTTTTGATTATGGCAAATCGGTTAAGTTTAAGACAGATACGATAGATGCATATATTACTAATAAACACATACTACGAGAAGATAGTGTGCTAACTTAAACTTATTTCTCCCCCTTTGTCATGATCAAAAAATAAGCTCCCCCGTAATAAGAGATAAAAAGAACTCAAGCATAAGGAGGAAGGCATAGACAATCATGATCAAGATATACTAAATGAGGAACAATGGGAGAAGTGTGTAAAGACAAGTATAGAAACTACATACCAAATGTAGAGTGCCATACAGAAAGTAACTTGTCAAAACACAAATAGCTGGTAAAACTAAAAGAATTTGAAAATAATCAATAGATACTTTACCAACATGAAATCCAAGAAAGATATCCAAAAATATAGTATTACATGAAATCCAAGAAAGACATCCAAAAACTTTTGGAAGAGAAACAAAATTCAGTCAAAAACCATAAGGATTAGATAATTGCAAAAAAAATAGATATCAAAGAAGAAAGATACCAATGAAACTATAGATATCAAAGAAGAAAGATACCAATGAAACTATAGATATCAAAGAAGAAAGATACCAATTGAAATATACAAACTTGATATCAATAGAAATATGAAAACTTGAAACATTGATCAATGAAACTATGATAGTTACAATTGTCCACAGATAAATAGTAGAACAAAATCAAGGAATGATCAATGTAAAATAAGGCAATTGATATAAAATAATCTCATTATTTACAAATCTATTTGCTTATCCAAAATTCATGCATTTGAACTCAATTACCATATCATGCTTTATGAATACTCTTTAAAATAAACATGAAGGTAAAGGAGAAAAATATTTGAGAAGGAGAAATTCAATCGACTTAAATGCTCCCCCTCAAACTATTACCAGTATAGATAAAATCATAAATTTTGGGTAAGTCCTCAACAAGGAAAGCCAAATCAATTAAACATACAAAGAGAGCCAAATCATAGTAAGTCATATCAAAGAAAGCACAATAGTCATCAAGATAAAATACGAAAGTAAATATTAACGAGATGACTCATATCAAAGAAATATGATGAAAACAATTGCATAAACTCTCATAAACCTTTCAAAAAATAACAGTATCATGACCTCAATCACTAAGATATAAATAATGATAAAAATATGGGTCAATGATGAACTAGGTATACGACATATTAAAGGGTATAAATGAATTGAACCAATTTATTTGCTCCCCCTTAAAATATGCGTATCTAGTTCCAAAGCACTTATAGCATAAATAAAATGATAACTACAAGATCTAGGGGTAAATCAACTATTGATTTCTCTCCCTTGCTCAATGCATATAAGGCTATAAAGACGACATAAAACAAATAATGTCATCTTTAGGAGAGATATCCAATAAAATAGTCACTAAAGATGAACGATCAAAATAATATCTCAATTTAGCACATGTAATCAAAAGACGACATACACTAACCTATATAGAAGAATATCATATTGAAATATGATAGATCAATGCATGTTATCTTTTGAGAAGAAGATCATCATGAAAAGAGATAAGGTCCATTAGAAAAATATCATTATGAAAAGGAATAATAAGGTCCATTAGAAAAATATCATCATGAAAAGGAATAATAAGGTCCATTAGAAAAATATAATCATGAAAAGGAATAATAAGGTCCATTAAAAACAATCATGATGAGAATCACAATATACCTCAAAAGATAAAAATACAACTAAAGAAAAATGTCATCATGAATAAAGTCAATTAAATCAATCATGAAGAAAGTCAATTAAATCAATCATGAGGAAAGTCAAAATATAGCTCAAAAATAATAAAGCTCAAATATCATGTCCATGATTATCTAATTAAGAAATGATCAACCAACTTATTGCTTTACAAGGACTATGCATGTTTTACCACATATGTACCCATCAACGGGTAATAATCCAACCTTGCTAATACTAAATGAGAAACCAATGAAGTTCAAATAGCAAAGAGCATATGTAATAATCCATGAGTAGTCCAAGTAGAGTAATAAATTAACTTGATAACTACATAATTAGATAATATAGGACTACTCAATCATTAGGATCATTCATAAAGTAAACCAATAAATAATTATGATCAGTCATAAATCTCATCAAAACAAACCATATAAACAAACCAATATAGAAAAGAGTCAATCTCATTTAAAAACCATATAAACAAACCAATATAGAAAAGAGTCAATCTCATTTAAAAACCATATAAACAACCAATGAAAAGAGTCAATCTTATTTAAATTATTACAGATTTAATCTAAAGAGATGTAATCTGATAGTATGATAAAATCATGACTACAAAAGATGAGAGAAGTTTAAAAGATGCTTATTAATGACTAGTATGAAAGGAAGTTAAAGTGATGAATCACAAATCTAAACGAAAACAAGATTAAAATAAAGAAATTTGTTAAACTAATTTTAGAGACCAAACATATGCATCTAAAGTAGAATACAAATCTTATCAAGAAAATTCATAAATCTTGTTTTTGCAATCTAGCATATCACATATAGATTGAAATTCAAGAAGATAGCTAGATGAGTGAAAGTGAATAAAAATTATGTAGCTTAACAATATATCGCAAATAAGCAAGCTAGCTACATAACTAATTAAGATTAATGAGATAGGCCATTAACATGATAAATGTGCTCATTAAATCTTAAGTCACTAACACAAAAAAAAAACACATGCTTAAGCATAGAGTTCATCATAAGGGCAATACATTTTGAATGATCAAAATGATTATATACTCTTTGCTAAGCAAGGATAAGAGTATAAGATAGCAAGCAAATGAATTAGACTCTTATCAAGTAAAAGACAAAAAAAGATGTTCATGAAAACACAGTAGAGCAAATCTCTTTGCCAAATATTGAGATTAACCCAAGATAATGAAATAATAGATTGATCTAGAGAATGCAAAATTATAACCATTATGAAAGTGTATTCTCTAGAAATGGAAAATCTCAAAGTAGAAAATCAACCCATAATAGCTAAGGACATGAGAAGTATGATATATCAATTACATGTATTCTCATGTGCTACAAAACATCATTGGGCAATAATAATAAAATATTTATAGCTCAAATATAAGGCTAGATATGATGAAGTATTCTGGAACTTAGGGGAGGATCCAGAACTAGATAATGGTTGCATGTAGACCTTAATAAATCTTAAGTCTATAAAGTGTTGATCACTTTGGGTTAGCTGTAGGGGCCGGTTCCCAGCTAGCGGTAGTCCGAAGACTAGTGCACCGTATCGCTTCAGGCTATTTACACCTGTATGAAAGAAGGACCCTTTCGGCTTGTTCCCAAAATGTTCTTTACTTTTAAGAAATTAGATTTAGAGGAATATATGCAATATCATCAAACAACATCAAAGTATAAAAATCACTTTGAATAAGAGAGGTAAATACCCAAATAATAATGAAAGAATGGTCATCAAAATTTGCTAAGAATATTTTCAAAACAAATATTTTCAAAATACACTTTATGAAAATAAATATATAGAAGATTCATACTCAAAATAAGTATGATGATCTCAACAAGTAAGGTAAAGCACAAAACCAAGCAATTCTTAAAAGAACTTCCATAAAAGTCATGAACAAGACACTAAGAAATATTTTCTCTCAACATTCCAACTTAAAGGCATTTGAATAAATAAATATCAACATTTGGAATCAATAATGGCCATTGGATCTATAATTTGATCAACTGCAGAGGCTGTTTTCAGTTCTGGAACAGCCAGGCCGAATTCGGCCCGAACTCTGGTAAGGGCAGAGTTCGGCCCGAATTCCGGATTCTGGTGACAGAACTGGAATCAGGCTGAAAATTGGTTAAACAAAAAGATCAAAATAAGAGTGAAAGACATGTATCCATAAAGTCAACAAATAAAAGCCAATAAGATATCATCAAAAAGAAGACTTTAAGGAATAAGCTAATTGATTCAAGTAGAGATAACACAAATTTAGTCAAAAGAATCAATAGCTGAATTATAAGGTAAGCACAAGTATGAATAAATACTCTTCAAAATAATATGAAACTTGAGCTTATCTCATATGCCCACATAAAGATATTTATACAAAAATAGATGTCAATATAATAAGTACATGATCTACATGTAAATGAAGATTTAATGAATATAGTCATATATCCATCATGAATGTTTGAAAAACTATCACAAATTCAAAAGCACGTATAAATAGACTTTATTAGACAAAGACATAATTGATTCTCAATAGGATAATCAAAATAAAACATGAGAATCAATAATGAATATATTATGTAAGCACAAGGTTAACAAGAAGTATAAGTATATACTTATCAAGTGATAAGAAGCTTGTGCTAAACACATATATTCACAAATACCAATGATATACTAAATACAAATTGGCAAGAAGTAACTATCTCAAAACTTTTAAAGATGAAGAGATAAAATCATATTAACTCAAATCAAAACCAAGGTCATATGGACTAGAGTGATATGCATGCTTTCTAAATAAGGATTAAGAATGACGAGCATGCATATATAAATGTATCACACTACTAGAAAATGAGTGATAAACTACATAGTGTGAACTAATCATTTAAAGCTGTGTAACTAGTCATGCTAGATAAAAGAAAAAGAAAATCCACTAAGCATGCTAGTATTATATCTCACATTAATTTATATAATAAGCAACTAAAGGATATCAATGTGAGCTAGTAGCAAGACATAAAGAAAAACATGCTAGATTCTACAAATATAAACCATTTAGAGAGAATCGTTTAACATGTTACCAAAGTGGCTCTAGTGGCCACACTTGTGTTGGTGCAATTGCTTGGAAGATGACCTTTGAGATTTGCAACCACCAACACGCTCCTTGGTGCTATATCCCGATACAAGAAGCTCCACCTACAACATTAGGCGAAGACTTTGGTATCCAAATAAACTTGGATCCACATTTGTTAGCTTTAGGGACCCACATACTATTTGCTCTAGCATTGGTAGAAAAACTCCTACGAATAGGACAAGTTACACTCATGTGTCCAATGCGAGAGGAATAGAAGCACCTAATACTAGTGTGTGCACATGTATCAGAATGAGCATGATTATGAGCATGTGACATACTAGAATGATGAATATCTTTAGAGTGAGTATGCATGGATTTGGTCTTAAGAGTATCATGCAAATCATTATGCACACAAGTAAGAGAATCCCTATGCATGGATTTGGTCTTAAGAATATCATGTTCTAATAGCAAATCATTATGCAAACAAGTAAGAGAATCAAATTTAGCATTTAAAGCATAATTCTCTTTTTCAAATAAAGCAATTCTAGAAATAAAATTATTATTTTGTTTCTTTAAAGAGTCAATAGAAGAATCATGCAAATGATTTAGCTCATGTGCTTGCTTCTTAAGATATTCTATTGATGAGGAAAGAGATTTGATTTTCAAAATTAAAGAATCATTCAAACTCTTTAAAGAAACACAAGATGAGTTTTGAGAGTCAAGTCTAGATAATAAATCATTGATTTCATTTCTCAAAAACTCATTAGCTTCTTCTAAATGAATAACCTTTTCTACAAGTTCTTCATTTGTAGAATGAAAAGCCTTAGCACACTTAAAGGAATGGTTAGCCATGGCTTTCCACTTAGAGCACTTATTGCATTTAGAAGAAACATGATTGTCTATGCTACTAGAAGAAAAACCCTCTTCATCGGAGGAGGAAGAATATGATGCCATACACAAATAAACAAGGATCTACTCTAAGGATGTTAAGCCTAACAATAGAGACCTTGCTCTGATACCAATTGAAAACACAGGTGTAGGCAACTCTAGAGGGGGGTGAATAGAGTTTGTGTCGATAATCACCAAATAAAAATTAACTCTATATCACCTCCACAAAATAACTATCAAGATAGTAAATAAATCAGAAGGAAAAGCGGAAGTAAATAAAGATCAGAAGAGCATACGCAAACACAACAGTTTTAACCTGGTTTCCCTCGTGGAGGACTAGTCCAGGCCTGAGAACTCTAGCTCAGGATTCAAATCCACTATTTGTGAAATAGTAGTTTACAACCCGTGCCTTTTCTTCAGAAGAGCACGTCAACTTCTTATAGAGGATCGCAGTGGCGATTTGCTTGGATTTTTCCAAGCGACTTGGAATTGTCCAAGTGACTTTCTTTTTCAACTCTTGCACAAAAACTTCTAGCTGAATCGCACTTGAGCACCTTGGGGCTTAGGAAGTTTTGTGGCTAGTAGATTAGAAGAGTAAGGCTCTTGACTATATAGGCTATGTAAGAGAAGAAGAATAGAAGAGTGGATGATTTCAAATGAGAGAAACCAAGGCCTATTTATAGGGTTCGAGACAAGCAGAATTCGGCCAGAATTCGGTATAGATAATTCAAATTTTTGGCCGTTGGACAGCTTGTAGCAAGCAGGCCCTAAAAATCAGCTCCTGAAAATCAGGGGACAGAGTTCGGCCCGAACTCTGTGTGGAGGCAGAGTTCGGCCCGAACTCTGTCTCCAGGAGACAGAATTGGTACATTGGCTTTTGGGCTTTGTGGAGCTTGGGCTTGGTTCAGGAATTGGTCTGTTGTATGGTAGAGCTTTGGAGAGATATGCTAGGGGTTGAGATGACTCAGTGCGACTCAACGTACACATTCTCCTAGACTCAATAAATTGAAGATTACAGACTTAGAACAAGTAGGAAAACCAAGAGCCCTTTGATGATGCCTTTCTTCTGATATTTGAGCAGCCCTGAAGACGTCTTTTTCCCTGACAGCAGTCGTCCGAAGATAAACAGATCTGAAAATCTGAATACCTTTCGGGGGCTTCGCCCCCGAACCCCCGAACCCCCGGCGCTGCCCCCTCGACCCCTGTCCGCTGACCGGGCAGCGGAACCCCCGATGCGAGGCCCCGGATAGGTCGCTAGGCGGTTCGGAGAAATCTTTTTGTATGACGCCGTCTTCGCTCCATCATTAATTCTTCATTGCCTATGTCCTGTTTGATCATGTTTGATCATGCTTACTGCATGTCTACAAATACATGTTAGGCCAGCAAAATATGTTGCAGTACGATACAAGCATAGCAATATAATATGGGACAATTAGGACATTGCTAAGTATAAGTAACAACATGATATCATGTTAGGCCAACAGAATATATTGCAGTACGATACAAGCATATAATATAGGACAATTAGGACAAAGCTAAGTTTAAGTAGCAACATGATAGTAAGTATATGAATATTAGTGACATCATTATGTTAAATTTAACTGATTAGCCATATTCAAAAACACAATGTAATCATTGGGCCAACACCCTCTAGAGGTGCTCAACGGTCCTACACATTTTTCTGCAGATGTACAGTCATGATATCAAAATAATTGATATACTGACTAGGAGAATCCCTTCCATTAAACAATACCATTGATTGTGGCTTGAATTTCGGTGGAAATGGTACATCATTCCAATGGGGAGGATAAAGTTGCTTAATCCCTAACCTCTGGAGTTGATCCTTGTGCTTCAAAACTTCAAACTGTGCTTTGAGCTCACGTACTGCTTGAATGGCTTCACTAGTTTGCGGAAGCACATTTGATTGAATGGTTGTTGGATGTACCGTAATCCCAACCGGAGATGGTACATCTTCTGGAATAATGGGATCTGAAGATGCAAAATTTTGATTAACAGCAGGCTCTTGAATATTCAAAGATATATCAGTCCCTTGACTATCTTGAGTTTGTGCTGCTACTGGTACCGGTGTTATTACTGCCGGCTGAGCAGTTTGCTGATTCAATATTATCTGATGCATGCTTTGCACCATGTTAAGCATGTCTTTCAGTGATTGCTCAACGGCAGTGAGACGTTGTTCTGTATTAGCAGATGACGTCTCTGGTTTATCTCCAATAGCATAGGATTCAACCTCTTTTGAAGATATAGAAGGATTAGTATAGAAGTATGAATCGACACTATCAGTTTTGGACTCAAAAGATTGAGTACCCCCAGCTTCTGAATCAGAAGTCTGCAATTGTCTTTGTCTTCTTGATCGAGTATTGTGATATACTCCTTCAAAGGAATCAAGAAGTCTGTTGAACTGTTGTTAACCTGGAGTTTGGGACGTATTTCGTCTTGGATGTCGTCCTTTGTTAGTATGAGATGCCATGTTGACTGACACATATGACGGCTCATGTTCTTGGTCATCAGCTTGTTGTTGAGGCACATTAAAACTCAATCGATCAAAAACTGACCGTTTTGAAGCCGAACAACAACAGTTGATTACAACTTGGTGATACTCACAATGGTATTTTTCTTGGGGGAATGTCACCGGAGGTTGTCTGTTCTTACGCTTTTGCATTAGCAATTCACGTAAATCAGAAAGAGTAGAGGGAGTAGTCTTCTTCATTACATTTGGGGTAGAAAAACGTTTATTCCCTTGTGTATAAAGAAGATTACTGGCTGCATTCGCAGAACCAAACTGTATATTTCTACGCGTCTGGAGTTGTGTGCACAAATCTTGAGATTTTTTAGCACGAAGGACTCCATTTTTATTGCGTGTGATTTGTAGGTTTGGTACTTTACGTAGAGCAATATAAGAAGGTTGTTGGTGTAGAACTGAAGCTTGACCAACAATATTTTTATGCTGTATGCGTTTAGGTACATTCACATTAGATGTAAAAATATCGTTGCAAATTTTATCTACACTGTCACAGACAGGAGACTTACCTTTACGCGTAGAGCGTAAAAATTGATTATCTACTACGTCACAGACGGGAGATTTTTCTTTACGCGAAGAGCGTAATTTTTGTGTGTCTACCACGTCACAGACGGGAACTTATTTTTACACTTAGAAGCACAAGCATTAGAGTCTGCCTCATTACAAATGGGACACTTGTTCATATGCACTGAGCGTAAAATTTGGTTTTTACCCACCGGGCGTGAAACCAGATTATCTTTACCGTCACAGACGGGAGATACATTGCCACACTTAGAGTGCAACGCTGAAGTAAGGACTGCCTCGTTACGAACGGGAGCCCCTACGACAGGAGTGGGAAGAATTCCCTTGCCATCAGAAGCAACAGAGAGATCAGAAGCTATTCTGGATTTAGGAATCCAAACTTTTCGTACGTTGCGAGATTTTTGAACATTGGAGCAGCGAGATCCACCCCCAGTTCGGAGCATCTCTTCATATGCAGTCTGGTCGAAGTGTACAACCAGAGTCTTCTTTGTCGATCCAATCGACACATCATCATATTGAGCAATTGCCTCCTCGTCAGAGGAGAAGGTCATCCCCAGCAGAGTCGCCATTTTGTTTCACTTAACAAAATGCCAAGAAATTGGCTTTTGAAAATAAAACGAGAAAAAGTACAAGAAGTACAAATTTGATTCTGGGAAGTATTGTTATGGAAGTCTGATCTGTAAATTATCACTTTGTTCCTTGGACCATACGATGATGATGAAGATCACTGCTAGAAGATGAACAGCTGGAAGAACTAAGTCACCAGAAAGGTATCGACGCACTTGGGCACTGATGGCGAGGCCGAATGCTTTCCTGCTTTGCTTTACTCTGTTCTGAAAGAAAGGTTGAAGAAGAATACTCTGGAGAATCAAAATCTCTGATTTCTAATCTCTCTGTTTTCTCTACTCCTGTCTCTGTCTCCTTGATATGAGAAAAACAAGTCTATTTATACACTTGGCTTCTTGTGCGTAAAAACTCAGCAAAAGTTCCGTCTTTACGCTAATAACTGCTACCCATGATCGAAGTCATCCTCTGTATACATTGACACGTGTCCCATCATTTTAATAAGAATAAGATACACGTACACACGTTCTTCGAGATGTGTGGCATGAAAACCATGTAGGTAAACCACGTTTCAAATTGGTGAAGAAGAATAGGGCGTAAAAACAACCCAAACATACTCTGAGCGTAAAGTAGTAGACTAGGGGTAAAATAGCCTTGACATGGACTTCCTGCGTAAAGTGGTTGTTAAACAAACTTTAGCGTAAAAGTAGCCCAAATAAACTTTATGCACACGTCAACTTTTGAGCGTAAAAACTCATATAGTCTTCATGCGTAAAAGAAGCCATACTATGAGCGTAAAATAGCTCAGTCCACATACTAAACGACATCATTGGTCTCTTTGTAAAACAAATCCCTTCAAATTCTGTGATATATGCCATCATTAAATCTTCATGTCAGAATTTGCAATAAATGCAAGACTCGACAGCTTTGTCCAGCGTAAAGTGGTTAGCCTGTCTTAGGCGTAAAACCGTTGACTTGACCCTGGCGTAAAGTGATTTGCCTGTCTTAGGCGTAAAGTAGTTCATTTTGAATGAAATGCTCCATTTCTTTGACTCATTCTATGAAGCGCTTTTTACGCTCCTACAACAGGGAAATCATCTACAATGGGTTACTATTCTAATTCCACTACTAACTATCATCTCTAGGGTACAGATACTCTACAAGTCGTCATATCATTGCACGATGAAGATCTACCTATGAATAAGTTTTACAAACTAAAATATCCTTACTCCTAAGTTATTGATGATAGAATACAATCTTATAACAACAGAAGGGTATGATAGAGATGATAGGTTAAAACATTTTCAAGATAAAATCTGATAATCATATGCGTCTATCCAAAATCATGTTACTCAGAGTCTTCGTCATGCTAGTGAGCAAGGCTACGATAATCACAGAGTCCTTGACTAAGGTACATACCTCTAGAATCATGGTATTTAAAATTTCCGCATTGCCGCAAGCGACGGCAAAAACCTTAAATTTCCACACCCGAGAAATACGTCCAAAATCTGACTATATGTCCTCACTATGCCAGCTAACATGACTATCAAAGATTCTAGATCCCATGATTTAGGTGACCTAGCCCATATGATTTTTTTCAAAAGAGAAAAAAATAAATAAACATAACACAGGAACATCAGAACAAATTGATCAGTCAACAAGGAACAGATGGAATCGAATTTAAGATAGTTATAAGCGACAATTGCGGAAATGGAATAGAGAAGAATGGAACTTGCAGCAAGATCTCTAATGGTCTGTGCATCCTCGACTGTCCTGACGATAGCTCGCCCCTGCTGGTTTCCCCTGGTCTGCTGCTGATGCTGCATGAACCGCTGCTGCTGAGAGAAATCGGGAATGACGGCAAAAGGTCTCTGTACAAACGAAGGTGCACCTCCAATGTAGCAGAAACGCCAACCTGAGTCGGCACAACAGAAGCTGCGGTCTCGAGGTCCTGATGAACAGGACGAGAGGTGGCCAGCCTCTCGATAGTATTCTCCGAACCGAAGCGATGAGATCGTGTCTCCATAACCATCATGAAGATAGATCAAAACAAGAAGCAATTACTGGGAATGAAGCAAAAATTCATAGGAGGACAGTTTATATTCAATGGAAGAAAACAAACAGCAAATTTAGATAAAATGAATCTGATTAAGAGTTTTTCCTAGTGTGATTGAGTACCTTCAAAAATATTCTAATTCCTACCGCAGGCTGTAGTGATACTCTAGTTCGAATACCACTACACTTCTAGTCTAGACCTGCATGGGCCACCACTAAAAATGTGTCACGACCCGCACCCTAGAGTAAGGGCACGAGACGTGGGTACGTCAAGCCTACGCCGCAGTGTCGGCGGTAGAACGCTGTCCTAGGTCTCATGTATCTAACAGTATAAGGCTAAGCAGTTTATACTCCCCGAATGGGGGTGACATAGCAGAATGTAAACTCAAACACAACTAAGGAAGAAGAAGCACGATATGATATAGAACTCAAATGAAATACAGATGATCAGAAGAGTCTAGGTGTCTAAGATAACAACTCATCAACATCCAGAAATACAAAGTCTCAACTACAGAGTATGAAAGAATATATATACAATCCAGATCTCAATGACAGAAATAAAGCCTAACTAAACTAGTCCCAAGACAACATAAGTAATATGAAGCCTAACTAAACTAGTATAGACAGTAGGGGTAATATCATCAGCTAGAGCTGGGTCCTCCTGAGAGTCCAGCTCACAAGTGTCGTTTAGGGCTGTCCCATAGAAGGTGTCAACACCAACCTCATCCTCGTCCTCTGTAAACATTCAACGGTGCCCAATCAGGACGGAGCGAGCACAATACATCTCAACAGTTCATAGCAGGTTAGAAAATATAATCATGCAGTAAAGTAAGATACAGGAAACTGAAAGAAAGTACAGAATGTAAAAGAGATAGCTGTAATGGAAATATATACTGTAAATAGAGAACTAACAGTGGCTAGTGAGTCAGAGTATAAGATAGACATGTGAATGGCATAGGAGATTCTGATGAGACACTACGGAGGTGATCAGATGAGATACTACTTGGGTATTATTCACATGCCTACTTCTACTCCCCCGTACCCCAATCAATACACAATGATCCAGCCAGATTATGTTATGATTCATGTAACGGCCCCCGAAGGGTGGTACATGATAGTTCCATAAATAGGGATTCTAGAAAAGCCCATAAATGGAGGATTCAAGGAAGACTCTGAGTACATGTCACAAGTGATCAATGAACCATGAAGTATAGTTACAGAACATGTAGTATCCGATACTCCCTGAGGGGATAACATCTCAAGAAGGGATCCATATAGTACTAATCCCTGTGACCAACGTGACAGTATCAAGTGAAGTAATTTAAAGCAGGAGAATAATTCTAAACGGGATATAAAATGATCAGAGAATGTACTCGCCTGGTATCCTAAATGTTCGAAGAGAATATATTGTCCGAGGAGTGGTGTCTGTCTCCTATAGAACAGTACAAGTCACAACAAGTCTAAAATAAGGAAATAGAATGCTACAATGCATCTACATGAAGTTTGGGGTCAATCTAGGCTAAAGTCAACCTTTGGTCAACTCTAGTCGAACCTAACAGTCAAACTAGGTCAATTCTAGTCTAATTAAGTTAAACTAGGTCAACTAGGGCGAACCAAGTCTAAACTAGTCAAATTAGCCTATGCTAGTCTAACTAGGTCTAACCAAGGCTACACAAGTCTACAAACCAACACACATACCTATATATATATATATATATATATATATATATATATATATATATATATATATATATATATATATATATATATATATATATACAAACACTATATACATTATCCATATCATATCAATATGCATATTTACATCTATACATATATAGGCATTTACATACACTACATATATATACATTATATATAGTGAGATAGAAAGAGATTAAAAGAGTGTCAAGTGTGTGTGTATAGCATATGTGTATATGTCATTGTGTGTGTGTTCTAGTGTAGAGGCAATGTGATAGTGTGATGGAATTTCATGTGTGAGTTATGTGTGTGTGAGCCATGGAGGGGTGTGAGTAAATCTAAAAATCATAAATGTGTGTGTGAAATCAGCATATGTGTGTGTGGGTTAATGTGAGGAGTGAACAGTGACAGTGTCATGGATGACCTGTGTGTGTGAGTATGTAGAGTGTGTGTGCAAGTGAGTAGGGCTGTGGGTGTGTGTAACATGTGGGTATGTGAGTGAGTGTGAGGATTCAGTTTTGTGTGTGTATAAGACGAGTGTGAGGGAATTCATATGTGAGTTAATGTAGGGTGGTGTGAGGAAAAACTGGAAATTAGAATGTGTTCAGGATTTGTGTGCGTTTGTGAATAAACCATGTGTGTGTTTGTGAGGAAGTTAACATAGGTTCTGTGTTGTGTGTTCAGGTTGTGTGTGGCAGCAATGTGAGTGAGTGTTGTGAGATACATAGTAAAGTGATAGTGAAATGGAATTGTGTGTGTGTGTATGAGTGCCAATTTGTGTATGTGATAGCAAGTGAGGATAAATCATATTTGTGTGTGTATGTGTTGAGTTCAACTCAATGTGTGAGATGATCTCAGTTTTTTTGAACAGTGATAGGAAATAAAAGAAAACAACAATCTTATAACTCAACCCAAAAGTCCATTCACAAGTCCCAATTGATATGGACATCAACCTATACATATGGGTGAACTAATACTTACCATAATCAGCATCTAACAGTGAAAAGAAAAATGAAATCAGGAATTTGATTTCCGAAAAACACAAAATAGGCTAATTGGTATCAACCGAGTATCAATCACAAGGGAAACTGATAATTCGAACCCAAAATACATCATACAACCCACAAGTAATCATGTACTCTACTCCTTTAAACATGTAGGTGAACTGAATACTAATATTTAACATCATAAAACAGGGAAAACGAAATCAAATTTCAGAAATAAGCATTCAGCCAAAAAGGGTATCAGTGTATCAGTGTTATAACAGGGAATTCGAAAATTCGAATTCAAATTCACATCTAATTAACGAACAAAGGGTTGGTAAATGATGTCATACATGTGAGGGTACTAGAGAGTGTCCTCGTGTCCAAGAATTGGACATGAATCTTGTCCAAATTAACACATGAACACTCACACTCGACAGTGCGCAAACAATCGTCGTGCACGCGTGCACGTGCATCCAACATGCGACACACGACACGACTCATGTTCGTGTCCAGTGGTGTGCCTAGGGTAGGTCTAGGACTGACACACCCTGAAACGAGTCCACATGACACACAGACACGATATGACATGCGTGTCAGCCGTGCCTGTGCACGCGCACAGCAGCCCGCACGAGACAGTGCGCGGCCAATGCAACCCCGATTTCTTCTCGTGTAGTGCATGTTATGCCCCCAAAATTTGGGAGCATGTTCGCCGAAAATGCCCCATGATTCCCACAAAAATTTAGGACACGACGTGTCCTGTATTATGAGATACAGGGCCCGTGATGCAGGACACGACCTACGGGCTCGTGCTGCGTGTCCACGTGATAAAACATGACACAAATGGACGCGAAACACCCTACCACCTCCACAAAAATTAATACACTCACCTAGATCTACAAATCCATGCAATTATATTTCAAAAATACGAAAATCAGTTCCTATGTGGCATTTCTACAAACACCTAGGTATCCTATTGGATACGTGTCCGATACGGACATAAAATGAGTCCACCAAGACACGAAACTAATTCCTACAGTTAGGGGACTCCTAAACCTAACCTTATATGCAAAGAAAACTGGAAATTAATAGGTTTTAGTATCAATTACCTATTGAAGAACTCCTCAAGCAAAAGCCCTCTTCTAGATCTTCCTCCTTGTTAGCAAACTTCCCCAAATTGATCCCAAGCTGGAATTAATCCTCAAATAACAGCAAGTATAGATGAATTAGGATCTAATGCAACTTGTTTGGATTAAAAAGGAATTAAAATGGATTTTCTATGAATTTCTAAAGATGGGATTTACCTTTTTTCCAAACTTGCTATTTCCTAAAGAGGCTAACCTAATGGAAGAGAGTATAAATAGGGGGATGATCCCTAGGTGGCTGGCCATAAATGATAGGGTTAGGGTTTTGGGATTCAATCCAAGGGCTCTCGTCACATCTAATCTATTCAATGGCTAGAAATCTAGGTTTCCCCTTCTAGTCAAGTTGCAACCTATTCCTTTCTAACAAGTCATGACTTAACCAAACTAACCCATACTAAATAATACTAACCATGGATAACTAGACTAGCTATGACTAATCTAGGTTAGGTCCAATCTAGGTTAGGGCTAAACACAACACAAGACAATCAATTAAATAATATTTAAATCACACCATTCTAAATAGTTATTTTAAATTCCAAATAATATATATTAAATTCAAATAATTCAAAAATGAAAAAAAACCCTCAAACTAAAAATGATAAATAAAATACCCTAATCACATGGCTAGGCTCTAGGTCAAGGTCAAACTGTCTTTAGGGTTACACTTAACAAAACACCAAATCACAAGTCATGATTTTAAATAGTTTTTCTTAAATAACTAAAAATCACCAAAAATTATAATATGAAATAATTATCAATAAATAATAATTATAAATACAAAATTTCAAGATTACCCTCATTTGGAAAACTGGATTTTACACCGGTCACTCCAGATAAATCTATTTTGCGTCTTTTAGGTAGTAAGTCATGTATGATCATACCTCTGAACTTTTGTCCTAAAAGAGCTCCCTCCTCATGATCCACTACCCGCACTTTCAGTGCACAAAAAAAGGGTAACAGATCCATAAATTTCCTAAAATAACCACGTCAATGTTACCTCTGAGTTGTTTCACTTCCGTCAAAAATAAATCACCCCCTTACATAGAACTTCCACGTCCTCATTACCTCTGAGTCGTTCTATGTACCCCTTTATGGAGCCCACTCCTGCCACGTCCTTATTACCTCTGAGTAGGAAGGCTCCATCGAAGAAACCCTCATGCTTGCCACGTCCTCATTACCTCTGAGTAAGTATGTTGGTTCCCTTTCGACTTATTATCCGTACCCAAAACTGGAGTACACCAAGGATAATAGGCCCACAAATGTCCAATGTTGACCACAAATATCCCCTGCTGAGTCCAGTCCTGCCACGTCCTCATTACCTCTGAGTAGGAAGACCCCGCGGTAAAATTCCCATACTTGCCACGTCCTCATTATCTCTGAGTAAGTATGTTGGTTTTCTCTCATCTTATTACCCGTATTCTGAACCAGAGTACGCCAAGGATAATAGGCCCACAAATGTCCTCTGATGACAACAAATATTGTACCAAATTTCTTGGTACATGTCCCTCATTTCTCATCATACCCCGTGAGCCCAGATGCTCCATAGCATTCTTTCTTCCGATACCAGAAACGTCTATGACCACCTTACCGTGGAATCGTTCTAGGTATCCCCATCAAATTTGTTATCCATACCTAAAACCCAGATATGCCAAGGGTAATAGGTCCACAAACAGTCCCCCTACGGGCCAAATACCACCATAACACCATAAACGCAATAAGCAACACAAATGAAGGGTAAAAATAAAACATACTCTTTTATTTGAAAGACAAAAGTACTACAGGTTCTGGGACGGGGGAAAAGAACATGAACATAAAAAGCAAAAGAGCCGACTATGGCTCGGCGGTACATAATTCAAGGAGACGGCTCCTCAGCAAGGCAGTCCCCCATTCGAACCGCTGCTTGGCTCCACTGCTCTTTTAAGGTAATCCTACTCATGGTTGTCGACTTTCCATCTGAACCAACTTTTGTGAGTTAGCTTGTATGGATGAACGATTAAACATTAAGGTTTGGTCTTTGTTGCTAGATAGGCTAAAATTACTGAACTTACTTCAGCCTATATAATATGTAGTAACCTAATTCCTAGTGTATGTGCATGTATGCTCAGAGCATTGATAGAGATGGCTGGTTTAAAACATTTATGATATTTGCATATTCATTTCCATAAAGTCAAAGCTTGAAAAAGTGAGTCGATAATAAGTCTGCAATACTTTCCACACCAGTGCCTGTACACATCATACTAATTTGCATATTCATTTCCAATGAAAGATTTATACGAAACATGCATTTGCCACTGCAGTTAAGATAAGTCATTGATGCAACCCTGGTTTAACACAAAATTTTAATGTGTTAAACTATGATCGTATTGTGATCCAGTCTCGATCCCATAGTGGCATCATTTTTAGGTGGTGCTGTAGGTATAATATCATCCAACAGTATAGAGCAACAAGAAAAAAAAGAGATGCAAGTGTTGTCATGGTACATATATGTCATTTCTAAGGTTATCTGTATGTTGCATAGTAGTTCTTCAAGTGATGTTTTGACTTTTGATGAATTTAAGACCAATGAATACTATAAAGTTTCCAGGGTCTATTACAGAGGCAATTGTTGTTGCTCACTATGATAATTAAAATTTAGGTGGCTCCATCCTAACATTTGATTCAACTTTGAGTTTCTAAAAACTTTGACGCTAGTTCTCTTATAGGTGGTTTTATCGTAGCTTTGTGAATCTGGTGGTTCTTACATGAGATTTGACTTCAACTAGCTTTAGCTGACACTCTTAAGCCATGATTCTTTGTTCATCATGGTAAATCTTCTAATAAACCGAATACATGTGCAGATTATCATTAACACAAATCTTAGAAAAATCTTCTTTATGATTAAACTATAACTTGGTATGAGTTATAAATATTTACATGAATGAGCTCTATTGTAGTAAATATCATATTCATATTTGACAAGCGTAATCAGCATCGCAATGGAAAACTATTTTTTTGCTAAACTTATCATATCATCTTGTTTATGTGAATTTAATGAGATAATGTATTTAATTCTTACACATCAAGTCAAGGCCCTTTATTGTGTATCCCCTTTCGTTGAATCTACCATCATAGCATCTCTACCATAACATCATAGTTACTACATTAATCTTTTTAATTTGATTGCTTGATGCCAGTCGAGGCAGTAATGTTTCACAATTATTTATTGGACGTATGTTTGTTTTTTATTTAATCTACTAACTTTCTGCAGCTTGGTTTGGTGATTGACTTGACAAATACTACACATTACTATCCACTGTTTGATTGGACAAAGCTAGGCATTAACCATGTCAAGGAGAGAATTCTTTTACTTATTAACTACTTTTAGTAAGTAAACAAGTTTTAAGTTTATATCTAACCAGATTGATCTTCTATTTTTAACATACAAATCCCTTGCAAAGGGCGAGATGTTGTACCAGATAACAATTATGTGAATACATTTCTCTATGAGGTATCGGTCATTATGCTTAAACCTGCCATTCTTTTAGTATATATTTTATTTTACTTATAATTTTTTTTGTTTATTTGCATGATCACATGGACAACAAGCCAATTTTGGGGGAAGACATTCATATCACGAGATCTATTGCAGGCTAATTTTTTTAGGAAGACATTCAATTCATGTATTTTAATTTACACTATAGTTGTCTAAGCTGGAATATAATATCTTTGTGGATTACAATACGTATTTTTTGAATGGCTACTTGACGTTAAAATATTATATTTTTGGATTATTTTATGAAGATATGTTTAATGATATTGTATTGGATATTATGTTGTGTTCATAGTAACTTGTTCTTTGTTCTCATGTTCTTTGAATATAAATTTTAATGTTTGTGTGTTATTTTCGAAATAAGATTTTTTATATTTATTTTGGAAAATATATGCGCAAAAAAATTAATATGAATAAAATAAAAAAATATAAATTAGTTTTTGCGACATTAAATTGTGTAGTAGGAAGTGTATTTATACTTGGCTACATTAGCTTTCGTGACATCAAATTGTGTAGTAGGAAGTATTTTTATAAAATAAATAAATAAAGAACTAAACATTTGGCAGCATGTGTTATGTTGCCAAAGTATTATCTTTTCGTGACACAAGTCACATGTCGCCAAAAGTTATTTTAAATAAAAAAAATATATGATATTATATATTGCCAAAAGTGCTTACATTCTGCGACATGTGTTATTTCATGTCGCCAAAGACTTTCTCAGACAAGGCTATGACGACATGTATGCGACATAGCCAGAAATGTCGCAGAAATGTTTTGGCGATACAAATCTAACTTTCTGCAACATATTGCTTATGTCACTGAACATGCATTTTCTGGTAGTGATTTGATTATGTCAATTGCATAGCCAGTTCATTACTCAAGTATCTTTCACAAAGATCACATTATTCAAGTGTTTCATTTGTTTTAGCAGCATTAAGCGTAAGAGACATTATCAATTCATTTCATGGCATCAATTCATATTAGCAGTTCAATGTTCAAGTGTTATTCATCCAACAATATTCGACATTAGCATCTCAATTATTTTGCAACTAAAGTATAAGGCATTTAGGGACATTTTATAGCAAGACATTCTATAGCAACACAATACTCTATTTTATTAAGCATGATGGAGTATGGAATAAGGGACAGTTCCACTCATTTGTATGAAAGGGTCTTCTTGTTCTGGTCCCGTCTATTTTCCACTAGACATAGCTCCACTAGCGAGGCACATTCCAATACTCATTTCATCAGGCCAGCTAAGAGATACTACATCAGTCTCAAATCTCTTGATTTTCAACTCAAGTCACGGTCCGACATTCTGATCGCATCCAGTACGCCACCCAAATGCCTTGTGTGAAGCGGAATGTTACATAATATACCACTCAGAAAAAGTTTCATCCTCGAAACTTAAGAGAACAACTCACTCTACTAATTCACTTAGTCGTATTAAGTTCCTCATTCAGCTTCAATTCAATATTTATTTCAGCTCTCTTAAGCATCTCTAGATTGCTATCCAAATGTACCACTTAATCTATCAATTGATTTGATATGTCTTTCTTTTTTCCAAAATATTTATACTTCTCATTGATTCACCAACATTCTTTCATGCAGCTCTATCTTGGTCGCATCCTATCACTTCATTTGGATCCATA
>JANAVB010020396.1:3314181-3349181 GCA_029216955.1 Iris pallida | reverse complement strand
GATTGGGCGCATGAGAAGACTTTGGCTCACAACCTTCAGGAGTCATAAACCGGTCTGGGCGCATGGCTTTTGAGGTGCATGCGGGTCTTCAGGCGCATGGCCGCTGAGGCGCATGCGAGTGGTTGGTCGGCCACGTAGGTTGTAGCCATCGGAGGAAAGTAATGATGATGCTAATGTCAGCAACACTTCGTCTCCTGAAAAAGCTGCTAACTGTCCAGTCCTCGGGGGACGTGCTGCCAACTCTGTCACTTGAGCATTAATTGCTTGATGTGTGACGAGACAAAATGGGCGCATGGGTCCATGTTGATTAGGACACATGGATCTATGCTTTGTTGGGTGCAACCATACGGGGCGCTTTGGAACCGACGGGCACGTCTGTACGATACGCGATGTCTGACCGGCACATCCTTTTACATAACGTGCCTTTACTGGTCCCACTTTTGTGTTCTTTAAGTGCTTTAAATAGCCGTTTTGACTTGGCCGAATTTGAAGCGTTAGGTTCATCACCATAAATGCAAATTTATTGCACAGAATTCGGAGAGCCTGCCACTTGGTGCATGGGTTTGATTTATCCGGCCTATAAATAGTTGCAAGGAGAGAGTTTGCTTCTCGTTCTCTCACGTCTTCCCGAATGAACTTATTTTCTCGAGCACGTTCTGTTGATAAAATGCTCCCGAGGGTGAAGATGCGACGACTTGTCTTCGTTCATTCTCGTGAAGGTGACTGTTACATCCAAAAGTCGGAGTCGAAGGCTTCTGAGGCAGGCGGAAGGTGCCTGTTGTATCCAAAGATTGGGATACTCGAGCCCTGTCTTCGTTATGCTGGAAGAGCCGCAGATCGGAACTGTGGTGCTCCCATCTTCCTTGGTCTTTGGAGAGATCTTCCTCCTGCTAGAGTGGGTTGTTGCCCATTCTGGTTGTGTTGAAAGCTGCTCCTTTAGCCTCAGAATTACGGTGCTCTACTCTTCCTTGGGCTTTGGAGAGCTCTTCCTCCAGCTAGGGTGGGGTTGATCGTCCACTCCTATTATGCTCAATAAATGCTTCATTAGTCAAAGCATTTGATCAGGTCAAAGTAAGGCGCATATGCTGAGACTTCTTGATGCGCATAACTGAGACGCTGAAGAGATGCGCCTGACTGAAGCGCTGAAGGCTGCGCCTGACTAAGACGCTGAAGAGACACTCCTGACTGAGACGCTGAAGAGACACGCCTGACTGAGACGCTAAAGTGATGCGCCTGACTGATGATGCGCCTGGTGGGAGGCGCATGGCAGTTTGCTGCGCCTGGCTGTAGTTTTAGGATCTTTCTTTTTGTAGAAGTTCTCCTTTGTAAAGCCTTTCTTTAGACATGTAATAGACTTTTATATGAAATAAAAATCTTCTTTTGCTGTCTATACTTTTGCTATCTTGCTATGCCAAGTACTCCGTTTGAGTTCCCTGGCGTATGTTCTGAGTAGTATTTGAGCGCATAGGAATTCTTGCACATAGATGTGCCCTAAAATTCTATACTTCTACAAGACTCCCTTCAAAGTTTTCAAAACTTTTTGTCAAGTTTTGGAATACTTTGAATAAGAAGCATGGTGGTGTCTTCAATGGGGCGCATGACTGTTCGGGCGCATGATTACTCCGTGCATCAGTGATGGGGCGCATGCTCCTCTCAGTTAATGCAAATGATAACTCTTCGAAGTAATCAAAAAAGATTAATGATGATCTTTTTGGATTATTTGCACTTATCATTTTGCAGAACCCCAAGCGGTGGCTGACGTCACTCCTCATCGGTTTCCGCGTATGCCCAAGCCTATAAATAGGCGTCTGATGGAGAGAGAGGGTTCTTCTCCTCTTTGCTTTCTTCTTCTCTATAGTTCTTCTTTCGAAAAACCTTAGCTTCTTATTTTATGAGATGGCCCCCAAAACTCCTCGCGGTGGTGCTGGCCGAGGACGAGGCAAAAGGAAAGAGCCTGTGGAGGCTGCTGTGGATCATGTCCTCCGGACGCCCGTCGACGTTCGGTCGGCGGTGATTGGTGGGTTTCATCATTCCTTACCTGATGATGTGCTGAAGTTTTTCTGTCGACACGCATGGGTTTTAGCCCTGATTATGGGCATGGGTTTGGACCCTGATGATGGCCGAAGCTTCTACTGCTGACGTGCATGGGTTTAGACCCTGATGATGCGCCGAAGCTTCACTACTGACGCGCATGGGTTTAGACCATGATGATGCGCCGAAGCTTCCCTGCTGACGCGCATGGGTTTAGACCCGGATGATGCGCCGAAGCTTCACTGTTGACGCGCATGGGTTTAGACCCTGGTGATGCGCCGAAGCTTCACTGCTGATGCGCATGGGTTTAGACCCTGATGATGCGTTGAAGCTTCACTGCTGACGCGCATGGGTTTAGACCCTGATGATGCGTCGAAGCTTATTTTCAGATGCGCCTGAGCCTTGGTTCAGGGAATACGCTTCAGATGAGAACGTGGCTCAGATTCTTTTACTATCTGAGTCTTTTCCTTCTTTTGCTGACCACCAGTGAAGTAGGACAGGCTGACGCTCTGGGTTCTCACGAAGTTCCAAACCGAACTCAGGGAAATTGGGCTGACTGCCGCAATCCGTGCTACCCAGGCAGACGTCGACATCAACAGGCATATGTTCCTCGCGCTTCTGGAGATGTTTAACACCCAGACCATGACTTTCTTCACTCCGGTGGGGAAGCTGGGATTCGTACTGTACGAGGTGTCAAGGCTCCCTTGGGGATCAGAACCTTACGAGGAATACTTCCCGACCAACGAAGAGTTCCAAGTCCTGAGGGACAAGGCAAAGGAGATGATGGCCGTCTTCAAGGAAGTGGCGAGTCATCATTATTATATGCAGAAGAGGGATAAGGGCGGGTCATAGCCTCATGTGACTGCTTGGAGAGATTATATCTTTGAGCAAGACAAGGAGAATCCCTCTCAGTTTACAACTTCACTAGTGCTTTCCAGTACCGTGGTGCTCTCTGAAATGAGTCGGCTAAGTGAGAAGAGTCCCCAGGAAAACGAGGACCGGCAGTCGGACGAACGCTCCTATAGCTGTTTCTGGCACCTCACTCATCGGATGTCGTCCAAAGCAGTGTTGGCTGCTTATCTGATGATTTGGCTCCGGGATTATGTCTTTTCAGGCGGGTCAGGCTCTGTGGAGAGGGTAACCCGGAACCTAATCCTGCCAGCTGTAAAGTTGGTTTTTGGCTGTCGCCTGGCTCTACTCCCCGCTATGGTGTGTAACCTGCTGTGAGGTTTACGAGAATTTACGGAAAATGTCGTTCATGAATGAGGTAAGAATGACAACTTTCCCCGTGCGGAACTGCCGTTTCATTATTTGATAGGGTGGTTAATTTTGCACCATCCCAACATGATGAACCCGGGCCCGAAAGAAGACCACAGGGCCGAAGACGCATTCCTCCGCCGTTTCCACCAGAGGAAATGGTTGGATACTGGTGTTTCTGTTTGTAGGAAAGTTTTATCCCACCTTCAGGGATGGGAGATCACCAAAGTTGGTCCCGTATTTTTAGGTTTTGAGGCCAACGAAGACTTAACATATTCGAGTGAAGATGCCACAATTCTGCCTACATGGGGATTCCGCTGGTTGCAAAGCATCCGGCCATCCCATCTGGTGTATCGGAATATGAACCAGTGTTACCTGGAACCATATTTGTCGAGCCGTTTTGTACGATAATTCGGCTATGCTCAGTTGATGTTGGAGAACCCCAGTATTAACATGGGGTATACTGGAAGTTTGCTGGATGGTGCACGAGCTTGGCATTACTACAATGCCGGATGCACCGGAGTTCGCTTTACGCTGCCAGTTCAGAATCCGCGGCTGCCGATTCTTTTCTCGGCCGCCAAATTTTACTGTGCCATAAACGTCGTGCCCCTGGATATGATAGGGAGACCAGTTTCATTGTCGGCACCCAGTTAGAGGCGAATGGGAACCTGTTGGCGAAGGCTCGGTCGTATCGCTGTAGAAGCATGGAAAATACTAAAGAAATTGACTCATGCGGCCAAAAAATGCGGCTCAGAAAACGCATGCGGCTCACGGAGTCATGCGGCATAAGGAGCTATGCGGCCGGAGGCATTCCATGTGGCTCAGAAGACATGTGGCGTGACAGTGCTCCCTTCCGATCCATGCTACATTAATTGCTTTGACGGCTGACCCCTCTGAAAAGTTGACAGACCTGACACCAAAGTAGGTAATTATGACTCTGTCATGATGATGAATCTCTAGGGAAGAGAAAGAAATCTCTGACACGATCCTCCAAGAGCAACAAAATGCCACGTGGCCCTGCCACGTGGGTATGCTTATGCGGCTCTAAGTGAAGACTTCCTATGCGGTTCAGAGTGAAGCTGTCCCATACGGCTCGAGTGGAATCATCCCTATGCGGCTCAAGAAGATCATGCCCATGCGGCTCAAGCAGACACACCATTATGCGGTTCATGCGGCTCATCATATGGTTCAGAAGTCTTGAAGGAGGGGGCCACTGCCCAGACAGCCCTGACACGTGTTCCCAAGTCTTATGCGGTCCCAAAATTCATGCGGCCCAAATCTCATACGGCCCAATCTACATGCGGTTCCAGTCTCACCATTGGCTCTCAGGACACGTATCCTCAGCCGATCAATCTCCCAGATTTATGGCAATCCAAGATCGGATCGAATCCCAATGATCTGGGGCACGTGGCAGGAGAATAAATTTGATTTATTCGCAGAATCATTATAAGGAAGATTTATGCCAATCAGCATTAATTGCTAAATCTACCCTTAATGGTTCTGATTCGTCACAATCAGAAACGAACGGCCTGGATTGATCAATCCCCAGGCCGCCGCCATCTCCAAGAGCTAATCATTGGCAACCCTAGTGATCGTATCCCACTATTATAAATAGCAAGGTGCCATTCCCTTGTGAGATATAGGGAGATATACAAAAAAAAAGAATCAGAGAAGAATACGTATATACAGAGAGACTTCCCCCATAGTCAGAGAGAGAATATACACAGAGAGAGAGAAGCCAGGAGAGCAATCAGAGAGAGAGCAAGAAGGCGTTTCTTCGTCAACGACCAAGCAGATCTTCCCCGAGTCAAGGCTGTGTACCGATCATCCAAGGAGTAAGGCAGAGCAGCCAGTCGCTTTCCCGAGCCTCTATCGTCACCCCCCCAGAATCTAAAATAAATAATCGTACTTAGACTACTGTACCTAGGTTTTCGTCCCTAGGCTTTCTTTGTACGAGCGAGTTTGTATTGTGAGTCTAAGTTCAGTCCTCCGATAATTGTTCTGTACTTTTACAATCAATGGCAAACACGATGGCGACTCTGCTGGGGACTAACTTTTCTACGGCTGAGAAGTTGGTGACGCAATCGGACGCAGCCAAACTTGGCTCTATACAACAGAAGATGGTCGTACGCTTCGACCAACAGGCGTTCGAAGAGATGCTCTCTGAAGGTAGCACTGGCCCGGTCCAGAAGCGCACCCGCACCACAAAGGCTCACAAAAAGTGGAGGCCAAAATCATTTGCTCCTTCGCAAGCCCTTGATGGGGTGCTCTCTATTGCTCAAGATGGCGAGAAAGACTCCCCTGCGGCCCTACTTCAGACCGTAGACAACTCTGCTGTCCCCAAGTCCGGCAGAAGAAAATACTATGATGCTGGACTTGCAGGGGCAAAGAGGAACTCTACGCGATCCAAGCCGCAGAAGAGTATTAGCCGCAGGGAGAAAGCCCATGCGGCTACAACCGCCGACCGCATAAAGAAAACTCATGCGGCCACATCTGTCAGCCGCATAACTTATACGGCTACAGTTGCCAACCGCACGGATGAGACTCATGCGGCTATTAAAGTCAATCGCTTGCAGAAAACTCATGCGGCCACCGATGCCAACCGCATGCGGTCAGCCTGCACGGTCGTGACTCCTAGCCGCATAAAGACTCATCCTACAACAAAAGACAGCCGCATGCAGACAGCCTGTACGGTACCCAATGCTAGCCGCATAGCATCCATCTTACGCTTTTCTCGATCAGTCTTCGACCGGCTTTCATGCGGTCCTGACTCTGATCATTCTCTGGATGATAATCTAGACTCTGTGGTATTCGACTTAGACTCCTCCTATTACGCACCCACAAGTGCTAAAAGGAGGAAGTCTAGGGCAGCGTGGGCTCTTCAAGTCCAGACGACTGCCCCAACCTCTGACTATCGGGGCGTCCCGCTAATTATCACGCGGGCCTCTGATGGAAAGTTGTATAAAACCACTCAAGTCCAGCCCCCGGCGGCAAACAGACAAAGTGGTTCCTCTGACCTGAGTGAGGTTATCCTCTACAAACGCAAGGAAAGAGAAGGAGCTTCGGGGTGTAAAGAGCCCTCACACGGACATCAATGCAGCCAGATCATCGCCAAATGCTGTTGCAGCAACGCGGCGGTGACGGAAGACCGGCCATCCGTCTTCCAAAGACTACATCACCCGAGCTCAGAAGACGAGGCACCTCCTGTTGTCTCCTGCAAGTCCGTACAGAAAGTTTTCGCCAAGGGAAGAGGGAAGAAAACGAGCATCTCCAGCCCAAAGGTGTCAACTACTACAGCTAAGAAATCGTCGTCTAAAGGGTTATCCTCCACTGGAGTATTTCAACACACCCATTCGAAGACGAAAACTGCTGCAGTAGAAAGTTCGTCGTCTGCAACATTGGGGGTCGTCGGAACTGGGGGTAGCACTCCTCCAAACATCCACGACAATCCGATATTCCAGGAATACGGACTGGAGGAAGCAAATCCTCCGACGGATACAAAAGATACCGACGTCCCCAAGGACATCATAGACGAAGCAAGCTCCGAAGCTGGGGGTAGTGTTCCTTCCGAGTCCGAACCTGAAGAGAACATCCCCACATATCCTGATGATTTTTTGATGCACGGGTATGACTCGGAGGGTACATCCTCCACCACTCCTTCCGTCACTCCTCATGTGAAGACGGTGTTCATGACAGACAACAATCAAGGCGGTTCCGGTGATCGCCAGCGCATCGACACTTTGGAGGCCATATTGTACGCCTTGGTCAAGTCTATAGACGAGATCAAAGCGGCGCTTCCTAATCTGCAGGGGTGACACCTGGCCAGACAAGCACGGGTCCCGCAATCAACGTAGATTCAAATTCAGCGGCACCGAACCCGGGCAACAATCCTCCCGAGATAACGGCCCCTACCGCGACAGATGAGGCCCGAAAAGTAAGAAAAGAGGTTCAGGAGCTCCGAGCAATGTTCCATGCCCGAGAAAACTCTCAAGACCTCAGGATACGTTAACCATATCCTGCTGAATGGAGGGATGTTCCCTTTCCACCAAGATATAAGCCGTTCAATATCAACCCATATGATGGCAAGACTTCAGCAAGTCGGTACATCACTTACTTTGAGGTCACTACCGACCATCTGCCCCATGATAACGCTATCCTCACGCGGTTATTCATTGGGGCATTGGAAGGAGTCGCCTTCGATTGGTACCGCAACCTGCCAGACAATTGCATCCATTCCTTCGCTGGCTTCAAACGCCTGTTCTTGGAGAGGTTCTATGAGGTAGGGCAGGACATCACGATGTCTACCCTCATGGACGTCATTCAAGGAGAGAAAGAGCTAACGAGGAATTACATTGAGCGGTTTCGTCAAACCGCAATGAAGTTACCATCTGGCAACCCGGACTCTTCCTTGATCGAAATTTGCCAAAAGACACTACTCCCAACAATCAGTCTCTGGATGGGCGAGAGTCAATTCAAGGACTGGAAGGCTTTTATCATTAGTGCTACAAGTACCGAAGAACGATTAAAGAAGGCGCGCCAACTGGGATTACATATCTCAGAGGGAGAGAACAAGGACAAGCGTCCCAGCACCCCCAACGACAATGGGGGTAGCCCCTCCAACAACCGGGACAACAGAGGCAAGCAGGCTATGGTGGCCGACACAGCCCAGAAGCCTGAGTCGCAACCTGCGGACAAACAATGGCCTCAAATCACTTACTCTTTTGAAGACGGTCACGTCAAGCCTATCTTGGACATGCTCATACAAGGAGATAGGATTCAGCTTCCTCTACCAAGACGGGAGCCTCGGCCGGCTGATCTGGAGAACCCAAAGTTCTGCCATTACCACCGCTACGTCCACCATGCTACGCACGACTGCTACCAACTAAAACGATATATCCAAAACCTCATCGATTCGAACGCTCTGGCCATCGATTTCGAGGAGGTAACCGTGGCAGCCAACATGGTGTCCGTACAATTCGGCAGCTTCCCTCCAACAGAGACCCAGGACGGGGTTATACCCATCCCTCTGGCAACGATGGAGATTGCTAATCTCCCGCCTGCTCAAACTGCTGGTCTAGTACCCCTCACCACATCACGAGGGGAAATCATGTGGGTCCATCCGGACCTAGTCCACGAGGTAACTCAGTCCACTCCATCTTCTAAAAAGAAAAGTGGAAAAGTCAGATCCTGCCGTACCACCTCAGCAGATGAAGAGGAAGTCACGGCCGTTGTTACTCGATCCGGAGCACAATCTCAACCTGTGGCTGAAAACTCGACTGATGATCATCCGCCCACTACCACGGATGCTCCGGGACCGGCTCAGCCTTCGACGACCGACAAGCCTAGGCCGAAGGAGACTCGCTTCGACAAATCCCTCCGAAAGAAAACATCTCAGGGGCTGGAGAGGCCCTACAACTTCGACATCTTGGCACAATTGGCCAATACACCGGCCAAATTGTCCTTATATGAACTCCTGAGGCTCTCGAAGGATGTCCGCACAGCTTTGAGCGATGCACTTCAAAATGCCGACGCGTACCTGGCTCAGGTCAACCTCACGGAAGAAAATCAGCCCACAGACCTCCAAGACAGTGCCTGTACGGAAGCAATACCCAACATCGTCTTCACTCCACAAGACATGCTCATCAAGACCAATCTACACGATCGCCCATTATACTACACAGGCTACATCGGCGACATAAAGGTGGACCGGATGCACATTGACCTTGGGTCTTCCATAAGCATCATTCCAAAAGGACTACTGCATCATCTTCGCATCCCGATGCATCGCTTGATCCCTATAAACACCGCCATCAGCGGGTTCAATTCGGGCAGGAGCTACCCAATCGGGAAGATCCGTCTGAAATGTCAGATTGGCGATCTCCAATCAGAAGTCACTTGCTACGTCATAGATGCCGACACTTCATACAACATCCTTTTGGGGCGCCCTTGGATACACGATTACATGATCGTGCCTTCCACGCTACACCAATACTTTAAATATGTCGACAAGCACGGCTTCGTGAGGACAGAATTTGCTGACATTGATCCCTTCAAAGGGGTCGAATCTTATTACTCGGACTCCTGCCTATACAAAAAGTCGAAGAGGCACCTTGAAGGAGGAAATAAACAAACTAATATTGAAGCAACCACGGGATCAGAAGAACCTCTGACAATCCACCTCCAGGCTCACAAACCAGGCAATTCTGCACCCCTTACGGCCACGCTGCGTAAGGACGCGATCAGCCTCTCGGCACAGGAAGAGCAGTTGAGAATCCGGCTGCCAAGGTCCGGCCAAGTACCGAGACCCACGACAGGGCCACTTACCATCAGATTGCCGAGAGTCGGTCAATCCCAAACAGAGAAGCTCAATCCCTCCGATAGACCTCTGACGATACGCCTGCCTAAGAAAGGTCGTCACCCCGATGCGAGGTCTGACACTTCAAGCGAACCAGCCACCCCTCGCTCCACATCAAGTGCCAGACTGGGGGTTGCTAGTCTACCGACAACCCCACGCTCTGCTCCGTCAGTCGAGCCTCTGAAGATCAAGCTGACTAGGACGCCCTCTCAATCTTCATTCACACAGGGGGTAGCCGAAGAGGAACCAGAGCTAGCCAAGTATGTGGCTGCCCACACTGACGCTCCCTCCATAGATGATGTAATCCCTCTAGAAAAGATACCTTACTTCATCAATAAAAGGTTATCTTTGAACTACACCGAGCTCAATAAGCTATGTACAATGTATGCTATGGAACACGGTATAGGCACTCACCTACATACACAGGTGATAAATGTGTACTCCGCTATCCAACTTACTCCAGTAGAAGTCGCTTACCGAATAATCGAGGGAGGGGACCACCCAATCATCTTCGGCCGGACGAACAACCCGCATCCCCTCGCCATGGAAGAAGTCGACTTCGGGTCAGATGCTGGAAGACTGCCTCTGTATCTCTATAGCCCTCAATCCAAATATCTCATGCAGAAACAGGGGTATGATCTAGAGACAACGCCAGGACTGAACTACGGCACTGGACGACGATTACCTTTGAAGACGCCAGCTCCGGCGGGCAAACCACGAAACTACTATAACAAAACCCGATACGGTTTAGGGTATGTAACGCCTACTACGACCCCTGAAAGCTCAGATGAAGAATGCGACTGGCAGTCACATTCAACCGGATCACCGACTTTCGACTCAGATACCAGCATCGGAGATGTGTTCAGACAAGTCATGTCAGTCTACATGGCATTCACCGACACTTACGAGGAAGACGAAGACATCCCCGAAATCCTTGAGCTAGAGCCATAGGCCCAGCAATTAGACGCACAATGGGAAAAGCGGTTCGAACTGAGAGAACCTCCTACTGAAGATGAGGTCATACAAGTGGATCTCGGCAGCGAATCTTCTCCAAAATCGATCTTTATCAGTAAAAGCCTAACTGACGAAGAACGAGAGTCGCTGTTAGAACTTGTCAGAGAATACATTGATGTGTTCGTCTGGAGCTATGAAGACATGCCGGGGTTAAATCCTGACATCGCTCTCTACAAACTCAATATACGGCCAGATGCAAAGCCAGTCAAGCAGCAACAACGACGCTTCCGCCCAGGCGTCATGGACGCGATCGAAGCCGAAGTCAACAAGCTAATAGCCAGCGGCTTCATTCGTGAAGAGCAACATCCTGATTGGGTCGCCAATATAGTACCCATCCTCAAGAAGAATGGGAAGATTCGAATCTGCATCAACTTCCGCAACCTAAACGAGGCATGCCCCAAAAATGAATTTTCCCTTCCTATCACAGACATCATGATCGACAATACATGCGGCTTGAACGTATGTCATTCATGGATGGATTCCCGGGGTACAATCAAATCAAGATGTCTCCCGACGACGAAAAGCACACCTCATTCCGAATCCCGATTGGCACATACTGCTACACAGTCATGCCATTCGGTCTAAAGAATGCTGGCGCTACATATCAGCGAGCCATGAGTATCATTTTCAGAAAACATTTGCGCAAGACAGTAGAATGCTATGTCGACGACATCGCCGTCAAGAGTCGCCGTAAGGAAGATCATCTGCAAGAACTGAGAACGGTGTTCAACTTAATACGAGCCCACAATCTGAAGATGAACCCTACGAAATCATTCTTGGGCGTATCCAGCGGGAAGTTCTTGGGCTTCATCATCACTGCACGGGGTATCCATGTAGACCCCGAGAAAACGAGGGCAATCATGGAGATGGGTCCCCCGAGAAATCTCCGTGAACTTAGAGGCCTCCAAGGGAGGCTAGCTTATATCAGGAGGTTCATTTCCAACCTCTTCGGGCGATGTCGACCATTCACCCACCTCATGAAGAAGGGAGTCTCATTCGTATGGGACGAGGAATGCCAGCGCGCTTTCGATGACATCAAAGAATATTTATCAAATCCTCCAGTCCTGGTGGCCCCGGTCCCTGGAAAACCATTCCTGCTCTATGTACGAGCAATAGAACACTCCCTCGGTGCCCTGCTGGCACAATACAACGACACAGGCCACGAGCAGGCCATTTACTATCTCAGCCGAATGATGGTCGGGCCCGAACACCGATACACCGCTGTGGAGAAAGAATGCCTCGCCCTGGTATTCGCCATTCAAAAGACGCGGCACTATGTCACGGTGTCACGCCCCGCTCCCGTAGGAGCGATCGTCCTCGCTAAGGCGTGATGCCGCACGAGCCTAGATTTCGCTCGTGCAAGGCGGGTTCCATAACGGCCGATTTCAGCGGCTGCGACGGGGTCGTCGCACAGAAGTCCCAAGCAGAGACGTTAAATAATAGCAGCAGAATTTAGAACAAACATAGGTTTCTCAAAAGATGATCTTTATTGATATTGAAACAAAGATTACAATGGGGCGCAAGGCCAATGTTACAAGTCTCTCAAGCTCACTCAAGCTCACTTTTCCCTCATTACAAGTTCACTCTGCTCTCTCTCTCTCTCTCATCTCTCAATATTTGTCGATCCAGCGAAAGCTTCGGAAGGCGATGTCCATACATTATGTCCTGTATAAGTCTTCAATCCATGCGGCCGCACGCTTCGAATCGCCAAGGAACTCTTGTGCCTCGACGCATCCAAGCGGGCTCCGCGCCACGAGCTTCTACCTGTGCCTGCACATGAACACTGTGTGGGTGTCAGTACTCAACTGTACTAGTGGAGTGAGCTTCTCGCCCACCCATACAAAACCTACACGTTTATTTACTTTGTGCAGTTTAAATCCCTTTTCGATTGTCTTTCTACTCTTGCCTTAGGTTCAGTTTTAGGACCGGCGCCTTGGCGCAACTTGTGTGTCAAAACCATCCCGTGCTTGTAATGTCAACGTTACTCATACTTTGCCTCTAGACCACTTCTCGTGCCACAACGTTAACCTATCAGGTCGTGCTTGTCTTTCGGCCAGAATCAGAGACGCAACTACGCGGTAGTACCCAATTTCCTTACGACCGTGCTATAACTCCTTCGTGCCGTGCCTCGCAACTCAGTGCGACTCAACCATATCGCCGCCTCGCGGCCCCTTTGTTACTTTGATCGCCAACTGACCCAATCAAGACTTGTGGGTTTAGTGTCACACGACTGACTTTGCCTTGCGGTGGTTTTCCGACTTACACTCAAACAACTCAACCAACTTATGCAACTATATACCGACAACTCAAGACTCAATGCCACATCTCGTGCCGAAGCACGTCGCCTATGTTGTAGCTATTCTTTAAGTCAAATACTTGTATTCTAGCTTGTATACACCTTCGACAACTCAACTCAATCCAAAGGCATACCCGCGGATCTGCCGCTATGCCGACTCATCTATATGATTTGGTCACTGACTCCCAGAGCCATAGTGGACTCCTTTTTGCTGAGTATAGGATGGACCTTCTTTGGGTAGCTAGCCCTATTCTGCGTCCATCGAATACTTTGCCCCAGGCGCAGCTTGGCTCCCAGAGCCTTTATGTTTCCTTAGGCCGCAATCGGTCCCGTGGCGCCACAGGTTGCCGATTTGGGGAAACTCTACCTTGTCGATAAGTTGTCCATGACCATGCAAGACCGACTCAAACTGACGTCTCACATAGTCATTCACTTCTGGTGTTACCATCTCTTTTAGTGTCATTCCTCTCTTTTAGTGCCATTTCTCACATCTGAGATCTTGCCTCGACGACCCGTAGTCACGAGCATTGTTCTTTCTTGCCTCAACGACCCAGTCGTGAGCATTTCTTTCTTTCTTCCTTTCTTTTAACTCAAGACAACAACTTATTTAGACACTTTCCAAAACTCAACTAATCAATCGTGGCCCGTGCCTTTAAAAAACTCTAGGATCGTGCAATCGTGCCTCAACTCGACTTCCGCTCTACGCGGCGCTATCGCCCAAGTCATACTTTATATGACGGGCCGTGGGATCGTGGGACTATTTAAGTTGACAGTCGCAGAAAGAACGGGACAGCACTAGAAATGACTTAGGTCGATCGGCATAACTTTGCCTAACTTAATCGAGCCTATAACTTGACTTAAGGGACGAGCAAAGGCTATTCCAAGCCTTGCGTTATAGAAACGTGCATGCTTTGTCGAGTATTTACGTGGGCAACGCCTATGACTTAGGCCAACTCAAGTGTCGGGACAATTCGACGGGACCGTGCATGCTTTAACAAGCATTCACGCAGGCGACGCCTATGACTTAGGCTATTTCATAACTTTGTGTCGAAGACCAACTTCCCTTCTCCCAAGCTACGGAACGAAGGACCGAGTGTCATTTTCAAAGCACGCCGTGCAGCAACTCTAAGCCGACCGTGGGACGTTTTCCATGTTCTAACTCATTTTGACCCATCGGGATTATTCCCTTAGCTATGTGGATTCATCTCTTTTATTATTAAGCCTACTTGTGCAAGTTGAAAACACGATTTATTATGTGAAGGCAAAGATGAGGCAAGTTTACCGAAACTACCCCACCTGAGCGAGCGGTCGCCTTGACCGAGATGTCTTCGAGTCGCCGTTGTAAGGCTAAGTTCGAACGCCGTCGGCGTTTCGATTCCTCCGATTGACTGAGCGGGACGGGGCACTACACACGGGGCAAACCATACATATGATCTCACAAATCAACCCTCTCAGGGTCCTCATGACCAAACCAGGGGCACTCAGCTTCCGCCTCGCTATATGGGCGATATTGCTGTCCCCCTATCATATGATCTTCGTCCAGCAGAAGGCTGTCAAAGGTCAAGACCTGGCAGACTTTTTGACGGCCCATCCAGGATCGGAATCATCCAGAATATACGAAAAAATCCCAGATGAGGTCGCCGATTCAAATACAACCACCCACGATAACATATGGCGGATGTTCTTCGATGGCGCTTCAAGAACCGGACCCAAGGGAAACATCGTCGTCGGAGTCGGAGTAGTATTGGTCTCTCCTACCGGGCTAGTGATCAATCGCGCCTACTCTCTCACGAAACCCTGTTCTAACAATGTGGCCGAGTACAACGCTTTGGTCATTGGCCTCCAACTCGCAAGAGAACTGGGGGTAGAATACCTTAAAGCATACGGCGATTCGCAATTAATCGTCAACCAGATTCGGGGGACGTACGAAGTCCGCCATGAAGACATGATCCCCTACCACCAAATAGCGATCAACATTATCTCATCATTCGAGGGATTCTTCATCGAACACGTCCCCTGACTCCAAAATATCGAAGTTGATGCCCTAGCAGGCCTGGCTGCTTCCCTAGCAGTGCCAAACCACTCTCATCATTCGGTCGATGTAATCGGCCATGAGCTGGTCTGCCCCAAGAACAACGTTCAAGCCATGGCGAGTTATTCTGCTCAGATGATCGACGAAGCGCCAGACTGGAGACAACCATTCATAGACTTCGTGGTCTACGACATCCTGCCCGAGAACCCGAAGGAGGCTACTTCTATCAGACGGCGTTCTCTCAGATTCTTCTACGATACAGAGACGAAAATGCTGTATCACCGCTCCTACGACGGATTACTACTTCGGTGCTTGTCAAACACAGAAGCTAAAGAAGCCGTACGAGAGGCTCATGACGGTGTCTGCGGGGCCCATCAGCCTGGCCCTAAGCTGCAAGACCGCCTTCGCCGGATGGGCTACTACTAGCCCACGATGGTGGCTGATGCAATAGATTATGCTCGAAAATACAAGGCCTGCCAAGTCCACGAAGACTTCATTCACCAACCATCCGAATTTCTACATCCGACAGTGGCGTCCTGGCCATTCGAAGCATGGGGAATGGATATCATTGGTCCAATCAGCCCACCTTCCTCCCGAGGATATCGCTTCATACTTGCGATCACTGATTACTTCTCAAAGTGGGCAGAAGCTGTCCCACTCGCCGAAGTCAAGACTTTGAACGTAATCAGCTTCCTGAAGCACCACGTCATCTACCGCTTTGGACTGCCCCGAAGGATCATCCATGATAATGGTCCGCAGTTTATAAGCCATGCATTCTACCGATTCTGCGACAAACACCGCATTCAGAATGTCGCTTCGACACCATACAACCCGGCAACAAACGGGTTAGCAGAGGCATTCAACAAAACAATCATCAAACTCCTCAAGAAATTTGTCTCCTCCAACAAACGCGACTGGAACGAGAAGCTCGGCGAGTGCTTATGGGCTTATCGTACCACGGTTCGAACAGCCACCGGGAATACACCATTCTCTCTAGTGTACGGGAGTGAGGCAGTTCTCCCATTAGAGACTCAGATTCCCTCACTCCGAGTCGCCCTCACTTATCAATTGACAACGGATGATAACTACCGACGTCGACTACAAGAGTTAGAGGCCTTAGATGAAAAACGCCTCCTAGCTTAGCAAAGGATCGAACTATACCAAGCACGCATCTCAGGAGCCTTCAACAAGAAGGTCAAAGTCAGAACATTCTAAGTGGGCGATCTTGTTTTGGCAGTCAGGAGGCCAATGGTCATGACTCACAAGACCACCGGCAAGTTCCAGCCAAAATGGGAAGGCCCATTTATCATCGAGGCCGTGTTCTCCAATGGTGCTTACCGCCTCGCCAAGCAGAACGGAGACTTGCTCATGTTGCCCGTCAACGGCAAGTTCCTGAAGAAATACTATGTTTAAACAACATTTTCTAGAGTTTCGAGTTATGTGCCCGCTGGTACCACTGAACTCAACCCCCTAATTTTCCAACTTATCGAGTCACGTACCCTCTTGTACCGCTGAACTCATATCCCAAATTCCCAAGTCATGTATCTGCTGGTACCTCTGAACTTACACTTTGATTCCAATATTCACAGATTTTTGAGTCACGTACCCGCGTGTACCGCTGAACTCATGCCCTTCTTCCATAAAGATATCCCAAATTTCCAAGTCATGTACCTGCTGGTACCTCTGAACTTACACTTTGATTCCAACATTCATGGATCTTCGAGTCATGTATCCGCTGATACCACTGAACTCACCCTCATAGTTTTTCAGATTTTTGAGTCATGTACCCGCTGGTACCGCTGAACTCACACTCACCATTCTCCAGATTCTCGAGTCATGTACCCGATGGTGCCTCTGAACTCACATCCCGGTCACTCTTTCAGGTAGAAAGTTATGTATGATCATACCTCTGAACTTCCTTTCCGAAGGAGATCCCCTCCCCCCTCATGATCTAATACCCACACTCCCAGTGCACAAAAAGGGTAATCGATCCACAAATTTCCAAAACGGCCATGTCCTCATTACCTCTGAGTCGTTCCACTTCCGCCAAAAACAAATCACCCCTACATAGAACTTCCATGTCCTTATTACCTCTGAGTTGTTCTATGTACCCCCTGTCAAAGAGACCCTCATGCTCACCATGTCCTCAGCACCTCTGAGTCAGTATGATTGGTTCCTTTCTTTTAAACTTATTGTCCGTATCCAAAACTAGGGTATGTTAGGGACAATGGGTCCACACAAAATGACCCAATAAAAGGATTATTACAAAGCAAAAGAGTGAAGCAAATATATATTCCATTCAGTCAGAAATCAGTTACATCCACACGGTTACAGGAAAGTTCTTCATTACAGACAAGACACCTCAAACCCCTAGTTACAAAAATACGTATACAACTCCTTCAACCACATTACGTATGAAGGGTGCAACTGAGGAAGATCCTCATCCAGAATGGAAGAATCAGGATTCCCAGTGGTGTCACCCTCAGCAGTCTCGACAGTGGGGAGGACGTCGTCCCTCTCAGGCTCCGATTCTTCTTTCATTGTCTCCTTCTTAACAGAGAAAGGCCCCTGATTGACGCCAGGGAGCAACGGATCCTCTACCACTGCAATATCAGCACTCGGTGGAGACACTATAAGAACCAAAAGACGGAAAAAAGTGATGAGAAATGATGAAAACAGTCAGAAGATATTCAGAAGTGTTCATGCGGCTCGTTTAAAGACAACTCTTATGCGGCTTGGGCATGGAATATATTCCATGCGGCTCATAGGATGTGTATGCAGACCACGTAATCTAAAAAGCTCGCATCAAAATGATTATGCACGAAGCAATACAGCAAAGCAGCATCTTTTAGGATTTCAGAGCACCCAATCTTCCGTACAGTCCTTACCTTCGACGACAACATGAACATCAAGACGAACGGGGGGTGCGACAATTGAAGACAAAGCCGACTTTCTGCTCCTAGCCACAACCTTCTTCATTGCCTTGGAAGCCCTAGGTACCATCGTGGTTTATCAGTTGGAAGAAGAAAGCAAGACAGAAATTTTAATCAGAAAGAGTCTAAGAGAGAAATCCTTCTAAATACCCTTCCATTTATAAAGAAAGGAGGACCAAGACCGACGCTTCGTACAAAGTAGTCGACTCTTCGGCTATCGATACTGACTAGTTAATTAGAGGTCAGAAACTCCTAGGATCCTGCCCTAAAAAGGTTTGCATGCATGACATAATGGCGTGGCGAGAAGCTATGCGGCTGAACAATCTATGCGGCCAAGATCTCTATGCGGTCAGGGTTTCATATGCGGTTAGAAGAGCACGGCCATGCTTCTTATTCAAAGTATTTCAATTTTACAAATTGAAAACTTTGAAGGGGGTCCTGTAGAAGCATGGAAAATACTAAAAAAATTGACTTATGCAGCCAAGAAAGACCCATACGGCTCAGAAAACGCATGCGGCTCAGGGAGTCATGCGGCATAAGGAGCTATACGGCCGGAGGCATTCCATGCGGCTCAGAAGACATATGGCGTGACAGTGTGTAGGATCGTTGAGCACTTCTAGAGGGGGGGTGAATAGAGTGCGTGTGTGCAGCGGAAATAAAATCACCAATTAAAAATTAAACTATGGCAATGATGTAAGAGCAGTAAATAAAGATAGGAGAATCAAACTCAGTAACACAGCGATGTATACTGGTATCCCTCTGAGAGGACTAATCCAGTCTCGAGTACTCTTGCTCGATGTTAATCCACTAAAGGCACAAGCTTTAACTGAGTGCTTGCAACTCTTACACCACCGTGCTTGTTGATGAGTGCACGACCTGTCACGACCCGCACCCTGATTAGGGGCACGAGAAGTGGTTACGTCCAGCCTACGCCGCAGCATCGGCGGTAGAACGCTGTCTAGGTTGTCTACAAAACTACACTAAACAGATAAAGGTACCTGTACAGTATATACACTCCGAATGGAGGTGACATAGCAATACTGTCTCAATCACATAAACAAACTAGGATAGATAGCACGAGAGAAAATATGATAGATGAAGCAGAAAATAAGTTCGAGATCCACACAAGTCCAAGACTAAACATAACATCACAGAATATAATATAATACTACAGTCTGAAAAGTACTAGCTGGCTCGCAGGCCAGGCAAACCTAACTAAACTATACTACTCAGGGTGAGCAAAGTCTAGTGGCTCTACTAACAAGCCACGGTCCAAGTCTACTCTATCTAACCCGACCCCATAGTAGGTCGGACAATCAGCCTCTGAATCATCTGTAATATATCATAACGGTATCCTGTCAGGAAAATGAGCAAGTACAAACACCAACAGCAGTTCCATGTGAATTGACAAAAGCTATAAGAGACAGCATAATGAAATACAAGACAAAATCAACTGGAAATACATATCATGATGAGAGTACTGAAAAGGACGATAAAACATAGATATAGGATGACTTGGGAACTATTCGGAAGCCGAGTTACAACCCTTAAACCAAACAAGGACCGGGGTTGTAACCCTTCTCCCGAACAGAACCTAGTCACCCAAAGATAATAAATATAAAAAGGTGCCTTGAATTATTAGTACGTCATGTGATCGGCTTGGGAAAGGCTTTCCATCTGACCGACTAAGAACCATAAATAAAATAGAAACGATAAAGCCGGTCACCATGGAAAGCCATAACCGTAGGGTGAGGCTTTACCCGTCGTGAGGTGAGGGTATAGCTATTAACCATGAGTACCATAGAACCATGTGGGAATTGATCACACAACCACTAATAACTCCCCCATCCCCGAATAGTACAATGGATCTGGACATGACACGTTATGACACGGGATTCCACAAGAGGGTAGCAAGTCCCCTTTGAAATCGGTGTCTATACCAATACACTGAAATAAGACGGAATATGTACCAATATACCATGTAACTCTAGGAATAACATCCCATGTCATGATCCAACATATACTAGTCCGTGAACTGTCGTGACTGGAAATCGAGTATAACACTACAACTGAATCAGATATAGCAGATATCAAGACAATGAAAACTATCAGTGAATGTACTCGCCTGTCGTCCTGAGCTGTATGGTATATCAATGCTCAGAGCGGTATCAGAAGACCTAAATATGAGATACTGTAAGTCAAAACATGGTTTTAATAATGAAATAAAAGCTAATCTAATCATGATATGCAAGTCTAAGTCAAAACTAGGTCAAACTAAGTTACACCAAGCTAAACTAGGTCACACTGAGTCACTCTAAGTCCTGTCAAGTCAATCTAGGTCAAATCAAGTTATATCAAGTCTATCTAAGCCTAACCAAGTCAATCCTAGGTCATACCAGGCATCACGGGTCAAAACAAGTCGAAGAAAGTCAAACGGGATCAAGAGTTGGCCTACAGTTGACTTTTGGTCAACTGGTCAACTCTGGTCAACCCTAGGTCAAACTGGTCAAATGTTGACCAACAGTTGACTTTTGGTCAACTGGTCAACTCTAGTTTGGATTTGGTGAAATCTAGACAAAGTGTTGACTTACGGTTGACTTTTGGGTAAAAAGTCAACTCTGGGTCAACCGAGCCAAAATCGGCTCAAATATGACATTTGTGGGGTGTACCCAACATGCCACCCAAGTTTCAAGTCAATCCGACTACCCGAACTCTGATTCATTCTCAAACTCCTATTCTCCTCCTCATTCTCCTTCCCATTCTCCTTCCTATTCTCCTTCCTATTTCCTATTCTCCTTCCTCATTCTCCTTCCCATTCTCCTTCCTATTCTCCTTCCTATTTCCTATTCTCCTTCCTCATTCTCCTTCCCATTTCCTATTCTCCTTCCTCATTCTCCTTCCCATTCTCCTTCCTATTTTCTATTCTCCTTCCTCATTCTCCTTTCCATTCTCCTTCCTATTTCCTATTCTCCTTCCTCATTCTCCTTCCTATTTCCTATTCTCCTTCCTCATTCTCCTTCCCATTCTTCTCATTCTCCTTCCTATTTCCTATTCTCCTTCCTCATTCTCCTTTCCATTCTCCTTCCTATTCTCCTTCCTATTTCCTATTCTCCTTCCTCATTCTCCTTCCCATTCTCCTTCCTATTCTCCTTCCTATTTCCTATTCTCCTTCCTCATTCTCCTTCCCATTCTTCTCATTCTCCTTCCTATTTTCTATTCTCCTTCCTCATTCTCCTTCCCATTCTTCTCATTCTCCTTCCTATTTTCTATTCTCCTTCCTCATTCTCCTTCCCATTCTTCTCATTCTCCTTCCTATTTCCTATTCTCCTTCCTCATTCTCCTTCCCATTCTCCTTCCTATTCTCCTTCCTATTTCCTATTCTCCTTCCTCATTCTCCTTCCCATTCTTCTCATTCTCCTTCCTATTTACAAATACACACACACACATATATATATCTGGACACTCTCACACACACACGCATACTTACAGACAACACAACACACACCAATACATAAATAAATATACACACATAAATACACATGTATATATATATATATATGTATATATATATATATATATACCACTCTCAAAAAGATTAAATCCTAATAAATCCTTAACCTATTTTTCTATGGAAAACCTACAAAGTTGTGGGCAAATGGAAGAGAATCTTCTCCTCTCCATTTAATGTGGAAGAACTATATGCAAAAGAGAATTAATGGAGGAAATAAAATCATACCTAAGAGGAGGTTAGAGGAAAAGCTTGGAAAGAAAGAAATGAATTTGGAAGAGAGAGAGAGAGAGTGTGTAGCTTAGTGAAGAAGAAAGAGAGGGGGGGGGGCTAGTCATGGTCGGCCAAGCATGTAGGTTTTGTCCTATTTGGATAATTACAAGTTTGCCCTCCAAAGGTTTAAATAGCTAATAAATATGAAAGGGTCAAGCCGGGGGTAGTTTAGTCAAACCGAAACCACTAATCTATAACTAAATATTAACTAAAATAATAGTCTAGTCTCTAACCAAAATATCTAACATGTGGGCCATGGCTAACTAGTGTGTGGGCCCGCTAAGGTCAAAATACCCCGGGTCCCCGAAACAAGTCAAAACAAGTCGGAAAGAGTTGAAATTCGAACCCGATTCCTATAATAATTAAATAATAATATTCATGAAATAAAATTCCCAAAAATAATATAAAATGGAAAATTACCATTTTACCCCTAACTGGAAAAAGTGAGGGTGACAAGTCTATCCACCTAAAAAAAATTTCGTCCTCGAAATTGAAGACCAAACAATAGTAAAATATCAAAATCAAAAGTCATGGCTTAAAATTTAAAATGATTAAAATCTCAAAAATCAAAGCATGAATTAAATGACTAAAATTATAAAATTTAAAATTACTCTCAAAAAGAAACTGGGTGCGATAAGTCTATCCACCTAAAAAGAATCCATCCTCCAAAAATTAAAACAAAGTAAACACAGAAAAATCATGCAGTTCGATAATCGTATGCGTCTGTCCAATCATCATGATACTCAGAATCTCCGTCATGCTAGTGAGCAAGGCTACGATAATCACAGAGTCCTCAACTACGGTACATACCTCTAGAATTATGGTATTTAAAATTTTCGCATTGCCGCTAGCTTGGCAGCGAAAACCTTAAATTCCCACACCCTAGGAATACGTCCATAGTCCGACTATATGTCCTCACTCTGCCTTCTAGCATGACCCTAGAGGATTCTAAAATCTCATAATCGAGGTGACCTAGCCCATGCGACTTATCTCAGAAAAATATCACATCACAGGGACAAATTTTTTTTTTTTTTATCAAACGATCAAGGAACATATGGAATCGAATTTCAAGACAGTTTATAAGAAGGCAAATACGGAAAGGAGATCGAAAGATTGGAACCTGCTATATGCTCTGCTACTGCCTGAGTGGGCACAACTGTCATGGCGAAAGCTCGCCCCTGCTGGCCTCCTATAGCATGCTGCACTCTGTCCTGGCCTCCCTGTCTGGCTGCACGGACCGCACAGTCCTTCACCTGGTGGTCTGGAGCTCCACAGAATAAACAAACTCCCAGCTTCATCCTACAAACATCCCGGGTGTGCCCTATCTTCTTGCAGAAAGCACACTGGACGACCTGTCTCTTGCCCTGACCCTGCTGTTGGTCGTCACGTGCTAGTACCTGACGTACTCTGTCCGCACGGGCTCCCTTCAGGTGCTGCTGAAAATACTGCTGCTGCGTCTGAAGTGGAGGAGCTCTCCGCTGAACTGCTGGTCCTCTGGCCGGCTGTGCTCTGTCCTGAACTCCTCGGGCTCCCCGGGAACGGCAGTCCTTCAGCTGGTGATCGGACGCCCCACAGTATAAACAGGCGCCCGATCTCTTCCTGCACACCTCTACAGTGTGCCCTGGCCTCCTACAAAAATGGCACTGTGCTGCTGGCCTCTGTCTCTGACACTGATACTGAACTGGGGTATCCTGAACTGTACCCGGTACAACCCTCTCCACTGCTGCCATGGCTAACTGGTGCGAGTTCTCCATGGTCTGTCTCAGCACCTCTGTCTGGCGCTGCTGCGTCTGCAATATCTGCTGCAGGAGTGCCATCATCCCCTGGGTGTCTGTCGGTAACTGGGGCGGCGGTGGAAGAATGTCCGGGATGACCATAGACGGTCCTGCTGCTGAAGGTGGAAGACCTCCAGGGATCGTCGCTGCTGGTACTGTTGCTGCTGCTCCCACCGGAAGGGCAGGAACTGATGGGGCTGCTCCCCCAGCTGGAGGTGGAAGACCTCCGGGAACTGCTACTGCTACTCCTGCCTGAAGGGCAGGAACTGATGCCGCTGCACTCTCGACTGTCGGTCCCGTAGCCGGAGGTGGAAGACCTCCCTGATCTGACCTCTCTGGAACTGCGCTAGAATCCGCTGCTGGAGAACGAGTGATTGTCATCCTGAAGACGAATTGAACCCAAGAGATCAATATGGCACATGATAGGACATTATCAAAGGAGGACAATTGAATTCAAATACAAGAAGAGTTGTCATGGTAATCAAAAGATCAGAGTTTTTCCTAAAAATGTGATTGAGTAACTCCTATCATACCCTAGATCCTATGTCCTAATCGCAGGCTCGTAATTAGCACTCTAAGTCGAGCACCATTACGAGATCGCACTAATTGCGACATCGACCTGCATGGGCCGCCACAAAAACGTGTCACGACCCGCACCCTGATTAGGGGCACGAGAAGTGGTTACGTCCAGCCTACGCCGCAGCATCGGCGGTAGAACGCTGTCTAGGTTGTCTACAAAACTACACTAAACAGATAAAGGTACCTGTACAGTATATACACTCCGAATGGAGGTGACATAGCAATACTGTCTCAATCACATAAACAAACTAGGATAGATAGCACGAGAGAAAATATGATAGATGAAGCAGAAAATAAGTTCGAGATCCACACAAGTCCAAGACTAAACATAACATCACAGAATATAATATAATACTACAGTCTGAAAAGTACTAGCTGGCTCGCAGGCCAGGCAAACCTAACTAAACTATACTACTCAGGGTGAGCAAAGTCTAGTGGCTCTACTAACAAGCCACGGTCCAAGTCTACTCTATCTAACCCGACCCCATAGTAGGTCGGACAATCAGCCTCTGAATCATCTGTAATATATCATAACGGTATCCTGTCAGGAAAATGAGCAAGTACAAACACCAACAGCAGTTCCATGTGAATTGACAAAAGCTATAAGAGACAGCATAATGAAATACAAGACAAAATCAACTGGAAATACATATCATGATGAGAGTACTGAAAAGGACGATAAAACATAGATATAGGATGACTTGGGAACTATTCGGAAGCCGAGTTACAACCCTTAAACCAAACAAGGACCGGGGTTGTAACCCTTCTCCCGAACAGAACCTAGTCACCCAAAGATAATAAATATAAAAAGGTGCCTTGAATTATTAGTACGTCATGTGATCGGCTTGGGAAAGGCTTTCCATCTGACCGACTAAGAACCATAAATAAAATAGAAACGATAAAGCCGGTCACCATGGAAAGCCATAACCGTAGGGTGAGGCTTTACCCGTCGTGAGGTGAGGGTATAGCTATTAACCATGAGTACCATAGAACCATGTGGGAATTGATCACACAACCACTAATAACTCCCCCATCCCCGAATAGTACAATGGATCTGGACATGACACGTTATGACACGGGATTCCACAAGAGGGTAGCAAGTCCCCTTTGAAATCGGTGTCTATACCAATACACTGAAATAAGACGGAATATGTACCAATATACCATGTAACTCTAGGAATAACATCCCATGTCATGATCCAACATATACTAGTCCGTGAACTGTCGTGACTGGAAATCGAGTATAACACTACAACTGAATCAGATATAGCAGATATCAAGACAATGAAAACTATCAGTGAATGTACTCGCCTGTCGTCCTGAGCTGTATGGTATATCAATGCTCAGAGCGGTATCAGAAGACCTAAATATGAGATACTGTAAGTCAAAACATGGTTTTAATAATGAAATAAAAGCTAATCTAATCATGATATGCAAGTCTAAGTCAAAACTAGGTCAAACTAAGTTACACCAAGCTAAACTAGGTCACACTGAGTCACTCTAAGTCCTGTCAAGTCAATCTAGGTCAAATCAAGTTATATCAAGTCTATCTAAGCCTAACCAAGTCAATCCTAGGTCATACCAGGCATCACGGGTCAAAACAAGTCGAAGAAAGTCAAACGGGATCAAGAGTTGGCCTACAGTTGACTTTTGGTCAACTGGTCAACTCTGGTCAACCCTAGGTCAAACTGGTCAAATGTTGACCAACAGTTGACTTTTGGTCAACTGGTCAACTCTAGTTTGGATTTGGTGAAATCTAGACAAAGTGTTGACTTACGGTTGACTTTTGGGTAAAAAGTCAACTCTGGGTCAACCGAGCCAAAATCGGCTCAAATATGACATTTGTGGGGTGTACCCAACATGCCACCCAAGTTTCAAGTCAATCCGACTACCCGAACTCTGATTCATTCTCAAACTCCTATTCTCCTCCTCATTCTCCTTCCCATTCTCCTTCCTATTCTCCTTCCTATTTCCTATTCTCCTTCCTCATTCTCCTTCCCATTCTCCTTCCTATTCTCCTTCCTATTTCCTATTCTCCTTCCTCATTCTCCTTCCCATTTCCTATTCTCCTTCCTCATTCTCCTTCTCATTCTCCTTCCTATTTTCTATTCTCCTTCCTCATTCTCCTTTCCATTCTCCTTCCTATTTCCTATTCTCCTTCCTCATTCTCCTTCCTATTTCCTATTCTCCTTCCTCATTCTCCTTCCCATTCTTCTCATTCTCCTTCCTATTTCCTATTCTCCTTCCTCATTCTCCTTTCCATTCTCCTTCCTATTCTCCTTCCTATTTCCTATTCTCCTTCCTCATTCTCCTTCCCATTCTCCTTCCTATTCTCCTTCCTATTTCCTATTCTCCTTCCTCATTCTCCTTCCCATTCTTCTCATTCTCCTTCCTATTTTCTATTCTCCTTCCTCATTCTCCTTCCCATTCTTCTCATTCTCCTTCCTATTTTCTATTCTCCTTCCTCATTCTCCTTCCCATTCTTCTCATTCTCCTTCCTATTTCCTATTCTCCTTCCTCATTCTCCTTCCCATTCTCCTTCCTATTCTCCTTCCTATTTCCTATTCTCCTTCCTCATTCTCCTTCCCATTCTTCTCATTCTCCTTCCTATTTACAAATACACACACACACATATATATATCTGGACACTCTCACACACACACGCATACTTACAGACAACACAACACACACCAATACATAAATAAATATACACACATAAATACACATGTATATATATATATATATATGTATATATATATATATATACCACTCTCAAAAAGATTAAATCCTAATAAATCCTTAACCTATTTTTCTATGGAAAACCTACAAAGTTGTGGGCAAATGGAAGAGAATCTTCTCCTCTCCATTTAATGTGGAAGAACTATATGCAAAAGAGAATTAATGGAGGAAATAAAATCATACCTAAGAGGAGGTTAGAGGAAAAGCTTGGAAAGAAAGAAATGAATTTGGAAGAGAGAGAGAGAGAGTGTGTAGCTTAGTGAAGAAGAAAGAGAGGGGGGGGGCTAGTCATGGTCGGCCAAGCATGTAGGTTTTGTCCTATTTGGATAATTACAAGTTTGCCCTCCAAAGGTTTAAATAGCTAATAAATATGAAAGGGTCAAGCCGGGGGTAGTTTAGTCAAACCGAAACCACTAATCTATAACTAAATATTAACTAAAATAATAGTCTAGTCTCTAACCAAAATATCTAACATGTGGGCCATGGCTAACTAGTGTGTGGGCCCGCTAAGGTCAAAATACCCCGGGTCCCCGAAACAAGTCAAAACAAGTCGGAAAGAGTTGAAATTCGAACCCGATTCCTATAATAATTAAATAATAATATTCATGAAATAAAATTCCCAAAAATAATATAAAATGGAAAATTACCATTTTACCCCTAACTGGAAAAAATGAGGGTGACACGACCAACTCCAACACACACCGTGCTTGGTGACGAGCGCACGACCAGCTCCACAACGAGAATTTGTTGTTGAAACTTGACGACCTCTTTACAACTCTGAATAACCAAAAGACTTCTAAATCAAATCTGATAGTACTGGCTTTTGGCTAAGAGAAGTATAGGTGAGATTTGAAATTTTTAGATCACTAGAAAACACTTGAGATGAATAGAGAAGAGAATGAAGAATGAATTGATGTTTTGAAATGAAAAGTTCTTCTCTATTTATAGGTGTTTTCACCAACCGAACTCGGGCAGAACTCGGACAGAGTTTGGATGCAAATATCTCACAAAATAGACGTTGCTCGCAGATTTGGAGGCAACTGAAGTTTGAATACAAACTGACCGAACTCGGTCAGAGTTCGGGCCGAACTCGGCTCGGAGTTCTGTCAGGAGATATAATAAAATTCTTTTGTAAAAACAGTTTACAAACATGTTTTTGGTAATTTGTAAAAACATTTGAAAAGGAATATTTTCGAAATATATTTTTGAAATATTTGTAATCGAAAATATGAAGGGTAAAAATAGGTTTAGAGAAGGAGAATAATTTTAACCCTAAGCCAGTAATACCATACTTGATTTTACAAGGAAATTCCTAGACTCAATAAAGTGTAAGAATACAGAATAAAAGTAGAAAAGAGTCTTCAGAATTTTTGATGACTTTGACGCTTGGATTTATGCAGTACATCGTCCGTTGAATAAGATTTCATGTATCCTGAAATAGTTAGCAGCATTTTCTATATTTTGTGTATGGACTAAAGTATAAGTTGATTATCGAAATCGGGTGTGACCATGGAATGGGCCAACAATCTCCCCCATTTTGATAATTGACAAACTTGAGTCTATACCAAAATATATTTAAAAAAAATAAAACAACATATCAAAATACTTGTATACTCATTTTCTCCCCCTTTGTCAAGTAGTAAAATGAATCGGCTCCCCCGTAAATCATGAAGCCAACAATAGAAAAGACAAGACAAAGTGAAAGAAAAAATAGTAATCACAGCATAGATAAGTGAAATGCAATAAACTGAAAGATCATAAATTTTTCACTAGAAAGTCAACTAGTACAACTGATAAATGGCTAACTGAAAGAGTTTAGACATGAAAGTAAAAAGTACTACATGAACAGCATCAAAACTAAACAAAACTAAATCCACTATCCTATGGCTGAATCCACATCACATCTCTGCGTCGTCTGCACCGGGAGGATCATGAGGGAAATAGGCAGTGGTCGGATCGAAGTACTGAAAAGTAGTCTCATCAGTAAAACGAGGACCAGGGAAAGCAGGATGTGGAAGGATAGTGAGTGGATGAACTGGATCATGCACCAGGCTGTAATGGAGATCGGCAATGCTGTTTCTCAGCACTTGGGCCTGAGAAATATACCGGAACTCAGAGTCTTGATAACGTTGCGTGGATACGGCAACGAAATCATCAAACCGCTGGTAGAATGCCTGATCGAGTCCAGGGGCAGGGGCCAGAGCAGGAGGAGCATCTGCTGGAGGGGCCTCAGCATCAGCTACTGGGTCAGCAGGAGCAGCACCGGGAGGTTGAGGAAACCGACGAGAGCGGGTCAACTCAACAGGTGGAGAAGAAATAGCACACGTTTCAAGATCAATCTCGAAACGGCGAAAAATACTCGCAAGGTGCATAGGAAAAACAAGGTTCCTACCTGCATTCTTGCAGTTAAGCATCCAAGACATCATGGTTTTTGGAATGGAGAAAGGAATTCCAAAATGAATGTGATACATAGCAGAGAGTTCCAAAAATGTGACCTCATCGGTAGAGCCTTTCTTCGGAAGAAGGGCCGAGAAAATCATACGATGAAGTTCGTAAAAATTCTGGTTAAGATGTCTAGAAAATATTCTCCGAGGAGGAGGAGTAGGGTGACAAATCAATTCCCTAAAAGAAGCTAAAGTGACATCGGCAGGGAACTGAATATGGTGGATGTCAACAAGAGCATCACCAAGATCAAGAACGTGAAAATATTTACTGATATCGGTGGCACTAAATTCTAGTTCCTGTCCAGCGACGCAGGAATAGAAATTTCCGTTTTGTTGTACTTGCAAATTGCAGTAGAACATACGGACAGCATTGTCGAAAATACTATCTTGGACCTCGAAAAAGTCGCAAAATCCAAGTTGATCAAAAACAGGAGCATATTCAAAGAAAGTTGTAAAGTTGACAAAGGCTCCAGTACAAATACGACGTAAAGAAAAGGAATCAAACCAGAGATTGGAGAAGTCTCTGTCGGGAAACAGAGTGCCATCATATTCCTCGGGATCTCTAGGTTTGGCTGGACTGAAGAGACTAGCCGGAGTGTAGTCGGATGAGGAGGAAGCACCCTGAGAAGAATTTTCTCGTTGACGCTTCGGAGCCATGAAGAGATGGAGGAAGATCGTCGATGCCTTGCAAAGAAGGAGGAGGAAAGTCTTCTGGAAGGAGGTGGAACTATTTCACGTTTTGGTGTGGAGAAATAGTGGAAGAAAGGATGGGATTTATAGGTGCTAGGGCCGGCTGTTCGGTTCTGGAGCCATCACAGCGCCGACCGAACTCGGTCCGAATTCGGTCCGAACTCGGTCAGAGTTCGGGCCGAGTTCGGCCACTTGCATTCCCGAGATAGTTAAAGCAGTCAGGTAAGTAAAGATTGTAATAAATGATGTTTGACTGGTTTATTAACTAATTGCTGTTATTTTTAGGTTAACTGTAGGGATTGTCCCAGCTAACGGTGGTTCACCGGGGAACTCTTAAGTACCGTTTCGCTTCGACCGTAGCCGTGGTGACAGACATATCCTTTGTAAGTTTGTCCCCAAAAATAATTTTTATTAGATAATAAATTATCAAGTCATAAATACAGTATTTAATTACCATATGTTTTAAGAATCCGAGAATTCAAGAATGCCGAGCTCACGCCTCAAGATGTTAAAACGGTCTTCAGCCAATGGTTTAGTGAAAATATCTGCTAGTTGATGTTCAGTATCAATAAATTTTAAGCAAATATCCCCGTGTTGTTGATGATCACGTAAAAAATGATGTCTAACTTCTATGTGCTTTGTGCGTGAATGACAGATAGGGTTCTTAGTTAAATTAATTGCACTAGTGTTATCACAATATATAGGAACATTTGTATAGTGCAGATTGTAGTCCTCTAAGGTTTGCTTCATCCACAAAATTTGAGCACAACAACGTCCTGCGGCGATATACTCAGCCTCAGTTGTTGATAATGCTACTGAATTTTGTTTCTTGCTAAACCAAGAGACTAGGGCCTTTCCCAAGAAATGACATGTACCACTGGTACTTTTACGGTCCACTTTGCATCCAGCAAAATCCGCATCGGAGTAACCTATGAGGTCAAAGGATTTGGTTTTGGGATACCATAAGCCAACTGTAGAAGTTCCTTTAAGGTATCGAAAGATACGCTTAACGGCACTAAGATGTGATTCCTTAGGGTTTGCCTGATATCGTGCACATATGCAAACACTAAACATAATATCAGGACGACTAGCAGTTAAATATAATAAACTACCAATCATACCTCGATACTTACGCTGATCAACAGGTTTGCCACTTTCATCAGCATCAAGCTTTGTAGATGTAGCCATAGGAGTCCCAATTGGCTTCACATTCTCGAAGTCGTACTTCTTTAGTATGTCCTTCGTGTACTTGGCTTGGTTGATGAATGTTCCGTTTGAGTGTTGTTTGATTTGCAATCCTAGGAAGAAGTTCAGCTCTCCCATCATGCTCATTTCAAATTCACTCTGCATACACTTGGCAAATTCTTGACAGAGTTGTTCATTAGTAGAACCAAAGATGATGTCATCTACATAAATTTGCACTAGAAGTATATCATTATTCATAGATTTAATAAAAAGAGTAGTATCAATCTTGCCTTTTGAAAAACCATTATCAAGTAAGAAGGTGCTTAGGCATTCATACCAAGCACGAGGTGCTTGTTTGAGTCCATAAAGTGCTTTCTTAAGCTTGAAGACGTGATCAGGTTTTTGAAAATCTTCAAAACCAGGGGGTTGTTTCACAAAAACTTCTTCTCTCAAAAATCCATTTAGAAATGCGCTTTTCACGTCCATTTGAAAAAGTTTGAAATCATTAAAACAAGCAAAAGCGCAAAACATGCGAATGGCTTCTAGTCTAGCAACAGGAGCATAGGTCTCATCATAATCAATTCCTTCTTCTTGATTATAACCTTGTGAAACTAGACGTGCTTTGTTGCGTAGAACTTGACCATCTTCACTAAGTTTATTTCGGAACACCCATTTGGTACCAATTATTGATTGACCAATAGGTTTAGGAACGAGTTCCCAAACTTGGTTTCTCTCAAATTGATTAAGTTCCTCTTGCATAGCAGAAATCCAAAATTCATCAGAAAAAGCCTCATCAATATTCTTAGGTTCTATTTGAGAAATAAATGCTACATTAGCTGCTACTTCAGAATCTCTAAGAGATGAACGAGTACTTACACCTTTGGATACATCACCTATTATGAGAGTTTCTAGATGATCCGGTTTGAATCTTAATGATTCGAATCTTTGGGCCATACCTTTCACAAGGCTCTTCTCAGTTCCTGCATCTTCGGAACTTTTATCAGTTCTTGCCCCTTGGGTAGGATCTTTCTCAGGACTCTTCTTTGTCTTTGTAGGTGCATCTTCATCATCACTGTCGCTAGATCTATGACTATTCAACTCATCAAAGGTAACATTAATACTTTCTTCAACAATCAAAGATCTTTTATTAAAAATTCTATATCCTTTACTCTTAGCAGTATATCCGAGAAATATCCCGTCATCTGCTTTCGAGTCGAACTTACCCAAGTTATCCTTGGTGTTCAGGATGAAACAGCGACAACCAAAAACTTTAAAAAAAGATATGTTTGGAATTCTTCCAAACCAAAGCTCATATGGTGTTTTCTTCGATATAGGTCGAATTAACACCCTATTTAAAATATGACAGGCTGTACTAACAGCTTCTGCCCAAAAATATTTAGGAAGATTATGTTGATTAAGCATGACTCTAGCCATTTCGCTTAGAGTACGGTTCTTCCGCTCCACAACACCATTCTGTTGGGGAGTTCTAGGACAAGAAAATTCGTGGTAGTATCCACTATCATCACAAAACTTTTTGAAATCAGTATTTTCGAATTCGCCACCATGATCACTTCGGATACGAGTAATCATGAAGCCTTTTTCGTTTTGAACCTTTTTACAAAATATCTGAAATTCAAAAATTGCATCACTTTTGTTTGATAAAAAGTAAACCCATGTAAAACGAGAGAAATCATCAACAATGACAAAAGCATAGAGTTTACCGCCAAGACTAGAGACTCTACTAGGACCAAATAAATCCATATGAATCAACTGCAAAGGTCTCGAAGTACTTACAGCGTTGATGGATTTAAAAGAAGACCTATGTGCTTTGTTCTTTTCACAGTCAGCACATACCATGTCTCTCTTGAAAGGAATTTCTGGGAGTCCTTTTACCAATTTCTTTGTGTTCAGACGTGAGATAGTATCCATGTTTGCATGTCCTAGTCTCATGTGCCATAGCCAGCTTTCATTTTGATTGGCTACTAGACACCTTCCTGTATTATTAGTATTCTCCAAAAAGAAAACATATATATTGTCTTCTCTAATCCCTTTATATATGGGATCACCAGATGACATATCATATATAGTACATTTATCTTTCACAAAATTGATACCATAACCATTATCTGCCAAATGACTTATGCTCAATAGGTTATGCTTCAATTCGGTTACTAGACAAACATCTTTTATTATTGGATAACGAGACATACCTACAGTACCATTACCTATAATATCACCTCTCAAGTTATTTCCGAAGGAGACGTATCCTTCTTTCTTCATCGATAGCGTAGCGAATAAAGATGCATCACCAGTCATGTGTCGCGAACATCCGCTATCGAGAATCCACTTGCTTCTAGCATGAGAGGGTTGTGGGTCCACCTACAAGACAAGTAGATGAATCCTTTGGTACCCATTTTCTGAAGGGTCCACTCAGATTAGCCTTAGGTTTCCAAACTAGAGTATGGTTATCAACAAGCTTTCTTGCCATACAATATTGTGATATATGACCGTGTGTACCACAGTATGTGCAAGTCAGTTTAGTGGAATAAACTGTGTTTGCAGGCTTGTTCTGTTTGGAAAACCTATAAATGAAAGCATAATAGTATTCGTGTTTCCTTTGTGCTTTCTTGTTTTTAGTCCTTTTTGGTGTATGCTTTGCATTAGGACTAATCTTGGACTGTGTCACAGGTATTGCCTGTTTGCCCAACTTGATTTCTAACTTTTTAGAAATCGCTACAGACTCTTCGTATCTTGCAGTCATATCAAGGAGTCTTTGTTCAGTTACTAGGTGCAACTTCTTCTCTATGTCATAAAGTTTGTGTATTTTGACATAGTCTTTTTCTTTCTTTTCAATGTTGAGGATAGCCTCTTGATAGTCTACTTTAAGTTTGGCTATCTCTTCCGTGTTACCGGTAGTAGATGTCTCTTTAATGTCTTCAAGTAAATTAGACAATCTAGCTATCTCGGCTGTGTGTGCCTTAATCTCTTTTCGAGATTGCTTATACTTGTCGAGCACAGTTTTGTGATCTTCAAGTAAATCGCTAAAGGCAGTCTCTAGTTCATCAAAAGTAAAATCATCAAACAGAGGATTAGATGATACCTTTTCGAATGCCATAAGACAAACATTTGCATTGCTGCAAGGTCTGTCTTCTTCTTCTGAGTCACTGGCATCACTCTCGTGCCAGATGCTTGTGTTGGCATACTTTCGGCCAGATGTGGATCTTCTGTTTGATCTTGACCGATCATATGGACTGCTCTTCTTGGTAGCTGGACAGTCCTTCTTCATGTGCCCTGATTTCTTGCATCCGAAGCATATAGTCTCGTCTTCATTGCTTTCTTGGATGTCTTTCTTCTTTCTGCTTGTGAACTTTAGATATTTCTTGAAGTTCTTCACAAGTAAGGCACGTTCATCACCACTTGATGATTCTTCATCTGAGTCATTGCAGGTTAACTTTCTTGCTTGAGCTTTGAAGGCGATAGTCTTTTCTTTTGGTGTGGCCTCTTCAAAGTCTTGCAAGTCGAGCTCATGAGTCATCAATTTGCCCATCAGTGTTTCTAGAGTCATCGTGGTGAGATCGTTTTCTTCAATGATTGTTGTGGCTTTTGGATTCCAGTTCTTTGTTAGAGCCCTCAGCACTTTCCTGATTTTCTCATGGTTGCTGTAATCTTTACCAAGAGATTGAAGGGGATTAGTTATATCAAGGAAACGAGTAAACATCTGTGTAATTGACTCACCAGGTTTTATTTTAAAAGATTCATATTCCTGAGTCAGTCTACTGATTTTGGATTCCTTGACTTGGGAAGTCCCTTCATGGGTTACCTCAAGGAGTTTCCAAATTTCATGAGACGTCTTGCAGGTAGAAACTCTATTGAACTCGGTTTTGTCAAT